>CM060840.1:108467500-109157195 GCA_030762175.1 Metallyticus violacea | reverse complement strand
CCTAACCTAACCTAACCTAACCTAACCTAACCTAACCTAACCTAACCTACCTAACCTAACCTAACCTAACCTAACCTAACCTAACCTAACCTAACCTAACCTAACCTAACCTAACCTAACCCTAACCTAACCTACACCTAACCTAACCTAACCTAACCTAACCTAACCTAACCTAACCTAACCTAACCTAACCTAACCTAACCTAACCTAACCTAACCTAACCTAACCTAACCTAACCTAACCTAACTAACCTAACCTAACCTAACCTAACCTAACCTAACCTAACCTAACCTAACCTAACCTAACCTAACCTAACCTAACCTAACCTAACCTAACCTAACCTAACCTAACCTAACCTAACCTAACCTAACCTAACCTAACCTAACCTAACCTAACCTAACCTAACCTAACCTAACCTAACCTAACCTAACCTAACCTAACCTAACCTAACCTAACCTAACCTAACCTAACCTAACCTAACCTAACCTAACCTAACCTAACCTAACCTAACCTAACCTAACCTAACCTAACCTAACCTAACCTAACCTAACCTAACCTAACCTAACCTAACCTAACCTAACCTAACCTAACCTAACCTAACCTAACCTAACCTAACCTAACCTAACCTAACCTAACCTAACCTAACCTAACCTAACCTAACCTAACCTAACCTAACCTAACCTAACCTAACCTAACCTAACCTAACCTAACCTAACCTAACCTAACCTAACCTAACCTAACCTAACCTAACCTAACCTAACCTAACCTAACCTAACCTAACCTAACCTAACCTAACCTAACCTAACCTAACCTAACCTAACCTAACCTAACCTAACCTAACCTAACCTAACCTAACCTAACCTAACCTAACCTAACCTAACCTAACCTAACCTAACCTAACCTAACCTAACCTAACCTAACCTAACCTAACCTAACCTAACCTAACCTAACCTAACCTAACCTAACCTAACCTAACCTAACCTAACCTAACCTAACCTAACCTAACCTAACCTAACCTAACCTAACCTAACCTAACCTAACCTAACCTAACCTAACCTAACCTAACCTAACCTAACCTAACCTAACCTAACCTAACCTAACCTAACCTAACCTAACCTAACCTAACCTAACCTAACCTAACCTAACCTAACCTAACCTAACCTAACCTAACCTAACCTAACCTAACCTAACCTAACCTAACCTAACCTAACCTAACCTAACCTAACCTAACCTAACCTAACCTAACCTAACCTAACCTAACCTAACCTAACCTAACCTAACCTAACCTAACCTAACCTAACCTAACCTAACCTAACCTAACCTAACCTAACCTAACCTAACCTAACCTAACCTAACCTAACCTAACCTAACCTAACCTAACCTAACCTAACCTAACCTAACCTAACCTAACCTAACCTAACCTAACCTAACCTAACCTAACCTAACCTAACCTAACCTAACCTAACCTAACCTAACCTAACCTAACCTAACCTAACCTAACCTAACCTAACCTAACCTAACCTAACCTAACCTAACCTAACCTAACCTAACCTAACCTAACCTAACCTAACCTAACCTAACCTAACCTAACCTAACCTAACCTAACCTAACCTAACCTAACCTAACCTAACCTAACCTAACCTAACCTAACCTAACCTAACCTAACCTAACCTAACCTAACCTAACCTAACCTAACCTAACCTAACCTAACCTAACCTAACCTAACCTAACCTAACCTAACCTAACCTAACCTAACCTAACCTAACCTAACCTAACCTAACCTAACCTAACCTAACCTAACCTAACCTAACCTAACCTAACCTAACCTAACCTAACCTAACCTAACCTAACCTAACCTAACCTAACCTAACCTAACCTAACCTAACCTAACCTAACCTAACCTAACCTAACCTAACCTAACCTAACCTAACCTAACCTAACCTAACCTAACCTAACCTAACCTAACCTAACCTAACCTAACCTAACCTAACCTAACCTAACCTAACCTAACCTAACCTAACCTAACCTAACCTAACCTAACCTAACCTAACCTAACCTAACCTAACCTAACCTAACCTAACCTAACCTAACCTAACCTAACCTAACCTAACCTAACCTAACCTAACCTAACCTAACCTAACCTAACCTAACCTAACCTAACCTAACCTAACCTAACCTAACCTAACCTAACCTAACCTAACCTAACCTAACCTAACCTAACCTAACCTAACCTAACCTAACCTAACCTAACCTAACCTAACCTAACCTAACCTAACCTAACCTAACCTAACCTAACCTAACCTAACCTAACCTAACCTAACCTAACCTAACCTAACCTAACCTAACCTAACCTAACCTAACCTAACCTAACCTAACCTAACCTAACCTAACCTAACCTAACCTAACCTAACCTAACCTAACCTAACCTAACCTAACCTAACCTAACCTAACCTAACCTAACCTAACCTAACCTAACCTAACCTAACCTAACCTAACCTAACCTAACCTAACCTAACCTAACCTAACCTAACCTAACCTAACCTAACCTAACCTAACCTAACCTAACCTAACCTAACCTAACCTAACCTAACCTAACCTAACCTAACCTAACCTAACCTAACCTAACCTAACCTAACCTAACCTAACCTAACCTAACCTAACCTAACCTAACCTAACCTAACCTAACCTAACCTAACCTAACCTAACCTAACCTAACCTAACCTAACCTAACCTAACCTAACCTAACCTAACCTAACCTAACCTAACCTAACCTAACCTAACCTAACCTAACCTAACCTAACCTAACCTAACCTAACCTAACCTAACCTAACCTAACCTAACCTAACCTAACCTAACCTAACCTAACCTAACCTAACCTAACCTAACCTAACCTAACCTAACCTAACCTAACCTAACCTAACCTAACCTAACCTAACCTAACCTAACCTAACCTAACCTAACCTAACCTAACCTAACCTAACCTAACCTAACCTAACCTAACCTAACCTAACCTAACCTAACCTAACCTAACCTAACCTAACCTAACCTAACCTAACCTAACCTAACCTAACCTAACCTAACCTAACCTAACCTAACCTAACCTAACCTAACCTAACCTAACCTAACCTAACCTAACCTAACCTAACCTAACCTAACCTAACCTAACCTAACCTAACCTAACCTAACCTAACCTAACCTAACCTAACCTAACCTAACCTAACCTAACCTAACCTAACCTAACCTAACCTAACCTAACCTAACCTAACCTAACCTAACCTAACCTAACCTAACCTAACCTAACCTAACCTAACCTAACCTAACCTAACCTAACCTAACCTAACCTAACCTAACCTAACCTAACCTAACCTAACCTAACCTAACCTAACCTAACCTAACCTAACCTAACCTAACCTAACCTAACCTAACCTAACCTAACCTAACCTAACCTAACCTAACCTAACCTAACCTAACCTAACCTAACCTAACCTAACCTAACCTAACCTAACCTAACCTAACCTAACCTAACCTAACCTAACCTAACCTAACCTAACCTAACCTAACCTAACCTAACCTAACCTAACCTAACCTAACCTAACCTAACCTAACCTAACCTAACCTAACCTAACCTAACCTAACCTAACCTAACCTAACCTAACCTAACCTAACCTAACCTAACCTAACCTAACCTAACCTAACCTAACCTAACCTAACCTAACCTAACCTAACCTAACCTAACCTAACCTAACCTAACCTAACCTAACCTAACCTAACCTAACCTAACCTAACCTAACCTAACCTAACCTAACCTAACCTAACCTAACCTAACCTAACCTAACCTAACCTAACCTAACCTAACCTAACCTAACCTAACCTAACCTAACCTAACCTAACCTAACCTAACCTAACCTAACCTAACCTAACCTAACCTAACCTAACCTAACCTAACCTAACCTAACCTAACCTAACCTAACCTAACCTAACCTAACCTAACCTAACCTAACCTAACCTAACCTAACCTAACCTAACCTAACCTAACCTAACCTAACCTAACCTAACCTAACCTAACCTAACCTAACCTAACCTAACCTAACCTAACCTAACCTAACCTAACCTAACCTAACCTAACCTAACCTAACCTAACCTAACCTAACCTAACCTAACCTAACCTAACCTAACCTAACCTAACCTAACCTAACCTAACCTAACCTAACCTAACCTAACCTAACCTAACCTAACCTAACCTAACCTAACCTAACCTAACCTAACCTAACCTAACCTAACCTAACCTAACCTAACCTAACCTAACCTAACCTAACCTAACCTAACCTAACCTAACCTAACCTAACCTAACCTAACCTAACCTAACCTAACCTAACCTAACCTAACCTAACCTAACCTAACCTAACCTAACCTAACCTAACCTAACCTAACCTAACCTAACCTAACCTAACCTAACCTAACCTAACCTAACCTAACCTAACCTAACCTAACCTAACCTAACCTAACCTAACCTAACCTAACCTAACCTAACCTAACCTAACCTAACCTAACCTAACCTAACCTAACCTAACCTAACCTAACCTAACCTAACCTAACCTAACCTAACCTAACCTAACCTAACCTAACCTAACCTAACCTAACCTAACCTAACCTAACCTAACCTAACCTAACCTAACCTAACCTAACCTAACCTAACCTAACCTAACCTAACCTAACCTAACCTAACCTAACCTAACCTAACCTAACCTAACCTAACCTAACCTAACCTAACCTAACCTAACCTAACCTAACCTAACCTAACCTAACCTAACCTAACCTAACCTAACCTAACCTAACCTAACCTAACCTAACCTAACCTAACCTAACCTAACCTAACCTAACCTAACCTAACCTAACCTAACCTAACCTAACCTAACCTAACCTAACCTAACCTAACCTAACCTAACCTAACCTAACCTAACCTAACCTAACCTAACCTAACCTAACCTAACCTAACCTAACCTAACCTAACCTAACCTAACCTAACCTAACCTAACCTAACCTAACCTAACCTAACCTAACCTAACCTAACCTAACCTAACCTAACCTAACCTAACCTAACCTAACCTAACCTAACCTAACCTAACCTAACCTAACCTAACCTAACCTAACCTAACCTAACCTAACCTAACCTAACCTAACCTAACCTAACCTAACCTAACCTAACCTAACCTAACCTAACCTAACCTAACCTAACCTAACCTAACCTAACCTAACCTAACCTAACCTAACCTAACCTAACCTAACCTAACCTAACCTAACCTAACCTAACCTAACCTAACCTAACCTAACCTAACCTAACCTAACCTAACCTAACCTAACCTAACCTAACCTAACCTAACCCAACCCAACCCAACCTAACCTAACCTAACCTAACCCAACCTAACCCAACCCAACCGAACCTAACCCAACCCAACCGAACCGAACCCAACCCAACCCAACCCAACCCAACCCAACCCAACCCAACCCAACCTTGACCTTGGGGGCTTGGCCTTGACCTAGAGGACCTGGCCTTGACCTGTGGGGTCTGGCCTTGACCTCGGGACCTAACCTTGACCTGTGGGGTCTGGCCTTGACCTAAAGGACCTGGCCTTGACCTAGGGGCCTGGCCTTGACCTAGAGGACCTGGCCTTGACCTGTGGGGTCTGGCCTTGACCTGTGGGGTCTGGCCTTGCCTAGAGGACCTGGCCTTGACCTGTGGGGTCTGGCCTTTACCTAGGGGACCTGACCTGGACATAGAGCACCTAACCTTGGCCTATGGGGCCTGGCCTTGACCTAGGGGACCTGACCTGGACATAGGCGACCCGGCCTTGACCTAGATAGCCGGACCTCTATCTAGGGGACCCGGCCTTGACCTAGGAAACCTGACCTTCGCCTATGGAGCCTGGCCTTGACCTAGGGGCCTCACCTTGACCTAGATGGCCAGACCTCCACCTAGGGGACCCGGCCTTGACCTAGATGGCCACACCTCCACCTAAGGGACCCGGCATTCACCTAGGGCGCCTTGTCTTGACCTAGGGACCTGACCTTCACCTATGGGGCCTGACCTTGACCTAGGGGGCCTGGCCTTGACCTAGTGGACCTAACCTTGGCCTATGGGGCCTGGCCTTGACCTAGGGGACCTGACCTGGACATAGGCGACCCGGCCTTAACCTAGGGGGCCTGGCCTTGACCTAGGGGACCTGACATGGACTTAGGCGACCCGGCTATCACCTAGATGGCCGGACCTCGACCTAGGGGACCCGCCTAGACCTAGGAAACCTGACCTTCGCCTAGGGAGCCTGGCCTTTGCCTAGGGTGCCTGATCTTGACCTAGGGGCCCTGACCTTGATCTAGATGGCTAGACCTCCACCTAGGGGACCCGGCATTGACCTAGGGGGCCTGGTCTTGACCTAGGGGACCTGGCCTTGACCTAGGGGACCTGACCTTAACCTATGGGGCCGGACATTTACCTACGGGGCCTGGCCTTGACCTAGGGGACCTGGCCATTACCTAGGGTACTTGACCTTGCCCTATTGGGCCTGGCATTGACCTAGGGGGCCTGTCATTGCCCTAGGGGACGTGACCTTGACCTATGGGGCCTGGCCTTGACCTAGGGGTGCTGACCTTCACCTATGGGGTCCGGCCTTGACCTAGAGAACCTAGCCTGGACCTAGGGGACCTGACCTGGACATAGGCGAACCGGCCATGACCTAGGGGGCCTAGCCTTGACCGAGGGGGCCTGACCTTGACCTATGGGGTCTCGCCTTGGCCAGGGGACTTGGCCTTGACCTAGGAGACCTGACCTTGACCTATGGGGCCTGGCCTTGACCTAAGGGGACTGGCCTTGACCTAGGGGACCTGACCTTGGCCTATGGGGCCTGGCCTTGACCTAGGGGACCTGACCTGGACATAGGCGACCCGGCCTTGACCTAGGGGGCCTGGACTTCACCTAGGGGACCTGACCTTGACTTATGGGGCCTGGCCTTGACCTATGGGACCTGACCTTTACCTATGGGGTCTGGCCTTGACCTAGCGGCCCTGGACTTGACCTAGGGGGTCTGACTTTGACCTATGGGGCCTGGCCTTGACCTAGGGGACCTGACATGGACCTAGGCGACCCGACCTTTACCTAGATGGCCGGACCTTGAGGCCGAACCGGCCTTGACCTAGGATACTTGACCTTGGCCTAGGGAGTCTGACCTTAACCTAGGGGGCCTGGTCTTGACCTAGGGAGCCTGACCTAGAACGAGATGGCCCGACCTCCATCTAGGGGACCCGGCCTTGACCTAGATGGCCAGACCTCCACCTAGGGTACCGGGCATTGACCTAGGGAGCCTGGCCTTGACCTAGGGGACCTGACCTTGGCCTATGGAGCCTGGCCTTGACCTAGGGGACCTGACCTGGACCTAGGCAACCCGGCCTTGACCTAGATGGCCGGACCTCGACCTAGGGGACCTGGCCTTGACCTAGGGGACCTGACCTTGGCCTATGGAGCCTGGCCTTGACCTAGGGGACCTGACCTGGACCTAGGCAACCCGGCCTTGACCTAGATGGCCGGACCTCCACCTAGCGGACCCGGCCTTGACCTAGGCGGCCTTACCTCGACCTAGGGGACACGGCCTTGACCTAGGGAACCTGACCTTGGCCTAGGGAGCCTGGCCTTGACCTAGGGGGCCTGGTCTTGACCTAGGGGACCTGGCCTTGACCTAGATGGCCTGACCTCCACCTAGGGGACCTGACCTTGACCTAGATGGCCTGACCTTGACCTAGGGGACCTGGCATTGATCTAAATGGCCTGTCCCCGACCTAGGGGGCCTCACCTTATACTCGTTCTTGCCTTGACCTAGATGGCCTGACCTTGACTTAGGGGACCTGGCCTTAACCTAGCTGGCCTGACATTCACAAGGGGACTTGGCCTTGACCTAAATTGCCTTACCTTTATTTAGGGGGCCTGACCTTGACACCGTTGGAAGGGCCTTGACCTAGGGGGCTTGACCTTTACCTAGGGGGCCTGGCCTTGACCTATATGCCCTAACGTCGACCTAGGGGGCCCCACCTTGACCTAGATGGCCTGACCTTAACCTAGATGGCCTGGCCTTGACCTAGGAGACCTGGCTTTGACCTAGATGGCCGGACCTCGACCTAGGGGACCCGGCCTTTACCTAGGGGACCTGGCCTTGACCAGGTGGCCTGCCCTTGGCCTAGGGAGCCTAACCATGACCTCGTTGGCCTGGCTTTGACCTTTGGGGGCTGGCGTTGACCTATATGGACTGACCTTGACCTAGAAGGCATTGTCTTGACCTAGATGGCCTGACCTCGACCTGGGGCACTCGGCCTTGACCTTGTGGGCCTGGCCTTGACATAGGGGACCTGGTCTGAACCTAGATGGCCTGACCTTGACTTAGATGCCCTGACCTTGACTAGATGACCTGACCTTGACTTAGATGGCCTGACCCCGAACTAGGGCACTAGGCCTTGACCTTGGGGGTCTTGCCTTGATCTAGGGGACCTGGTCTTGAGCTTGATGGCCTGGCCTCAACTAGATGGCCTGACCTTGACCTAGAATGCCTGACCTCGACCTAGGGCACTCGGCCTTGACCTAGGGGGCCTGGCCTTGACCTAGCTGACCTGTTCTTGATTAAGATGGCCTGGTCTTGACCTAGGGGACCTGGCCTTGACCTAGATGGCCTGACCTCAACCTAGGCGGCCCGGCCTTGACCTAAATGGCCTGGCCTTGACTTAGGCGGCCTGGCCTTAACCTAGATGGCCTTACCTCCACCTACGGGACCTGGTCTTGACCTAGATGCCCTGACCTTCACCTAGGGGACCTGGCCTTGACCTAGATGGCCTGACTTTCACCTAGGGGACCTGGACTTCACCTAGATTGCCTGACCTTGACCTAGGGGGCCTCGCCTTGACCTACGGGACCCGGCCTTGACCTAGATGGCCTGGCCTTTACCTAGGGAACTTGGCCTTGACCTACATGGCCTGACCTCGACATAGGGGGCCTCGCCTTGACCTAGGGGACCTCGCCTTGACCTATGGGACCTGGCCTTGACCTAGATGGCCCGACCTTGACCTAGGGGACTCGGCCTTGACCTTGGGGGCCTGACATTGACCTGGTTGGCCCGGACTTGACCTAGGGGACTGACCTTGACCATTAGGTTTGACCTTCACCTAGATGGCCTGGTATTGACCTGGGGGCCTGGCCTACACCTAGTTGGCCTGGCCTTGATTTAGGGGGCCTGACCTTGATCTAGTTGGTCTGGCCTTGACCTAGGGGGTCTGACCTTGACCCAGTTTGCCTGAGCTTGACCTAGGGGGCTTCACCTTGACCTGGTTGGTCTGGCCTTGACCAGGGGCCTGACCTTGACCTAGTAGGCATGGCATTGACCTAGATGGCCTGGCCTTTACCTAGGAGGCCATGCCTAGATCTAGGAGTCCTGGAAATGACCTAGGGGCCAGGCCTTGACCTAGTTGGCCAGGCCTTGACCAGTAGACCTGGCCTTGACCTAGTAGGCCTCCCATTCACCTGGTTAGCCTGGACTTGACCTACCAGTCCTCACCTTCACCTAGTTGGTCCTGCATTGACCTGGGTGGCCTGACCTTGACATAGTAGACCTGGCCTTGACCTTGTAGGCCTTACTTGCCCAGTTGGCCTGGCCTTGACCTGGGTGGCCTGACCTTGACCTACGTTGCCCGACATTAACCTCCTTGGCCTTCCATTGACTTAGGAGGCCTGACTGGTCTTGACCTAGTGAGCCTTGACATTCACTTGGACTTCATCTGACCTTGACCTTCACCTGACATTGGCCTTCATCTGGTCTTCACCTTACCTTGGCCTTCATTTGATCTTGACCTTCACCTGGCCTGAGCCTTCACCTCACCTTGACATTCGCCTGGCCTTCACCTCACCTTGACATAAGCCTGACCTTGACCTTCGCCTGGCCTTCACCTACCCCGGACGACCTTGAAATGACCTTTATCCAACCCGCCCAATATTGACATAGCCTGACCTTGAGCTGGTCCACACCGTTTTCTTCTGATCTTGAACTGGCCCTGCCGACCTTGGTCTCACCAACTTACCATGACCTGTCCCGACCAACCTTCTCCGAGCCCGACCTTCGCCTATCCCGAGCTGCATTGACCTATCCTGAGCGATCTTGACCAAGCCCGACTTTCACCTATCCCGAGCAATCTTCTCCTATACCGAGCGACCTGGACCAACCCGACCTGCACCTATCCAGACCGACCTTCACCTAGCCCGAGCGACCTTGACCGAACCCGACCTTCACCTATCACGAGCGTCCTTCACCTATCCCGACCGACCTTCACCGACTTCGACCTTCACCTATCCCGACCGACATTGACCTACCCGACCTATCCCGACTGATCTTGACCGAGTAGTAGTACTAACTACTTAGTACTACTACTTACTACCAAATAACACAACTAACTACTTAGTAATACTTCTACTAACTGCTTGGTATTATCACTATTACTAAGTACTTAATACTACTACTAGTACTACTACTACTACTACTAACTACCAAATAATACAACTAACAATTTAGTAATACTTCTACTAATTAAGTAGTATTACTTCTAACTACTTAGTACTGCTACTAATTACTTAGTACTACTACGAACACCATAGTACTACTTTTACTATCTAATTAGTACAACTACTAACTACTTGGTACTACTACAAATACTAAATACTCAGTACTATAACTAAGTACTTAATACTACTACTAACTACTTAGTACTACTACTTACTACCAAATAACACAACTAACTACTTAGTAATACTTCTACTAACTGCTTGGTATTATCACTATTACTAAGTACTTAATACTACTACTAGTACTACTACTACTACCACTAGCTACTTGGTACTACTACTACTAACTACCAAATAATACAACTAACTATTTAGTAATACTTCTATTAATTAAGTAGTATTACTTCTAACTACTTAGTACTGCTACTAATTACTTAGTACTACTACGAACACCATAGTACTACTTTTACTATCTAATTAGTACAACTACTAACTACTTGGTACTACTACTAACTACCAAATAATACAACTAACTACTTAGTAATACTTCTACTAACTAAGTAGTATTACTTCTAACTACTTAGTACTACTATACTAACTACTTAGTATTAGTATACTAACTACTTGGTATTACTACTACTAACTACTTAGTACTACCATTACTAACTACTTAGTACTACTACACCTAACTACTTAGTACTACTACAAATACTAAATACTCACTACTATAACTAAGTACTTAATACTACTACTACTAACTACATAGTACTACTACTAACTACTTAGTACTACTACTTACTACCAAATAATACAACTAACTACTTAGTAACTGCTTGGTATTATCACTATTACTAAGTACTTAATACTATTACTAACTACATAGTACTAAACCAACTGCTTGGTATTATCACTACTACCACTAACTACTTCGTACTACTACTACTAACTACCAAATAATACAAGTAACTATTTAGTAATACTTCTACTAATTAAGTAGTATTACTTCTAACTACTTAGTACTACTACTAACTACTTAATACTACTTTTACTAATTACTTAGTGCTACTAATTACTTAATACTACTACTATACTAAAATACTCAGTACTATTACTAAGTATTTAATACTACTACTAACTCCATAGTACTACTACTAACTCTTACTACTACCAATAACTACTTAGTAATACTACTAACTACCAAATAATACAACTAACTACTTAGTAACACTTCCACTAACTGCTTGGTATTATCACTATTACTAAGTACTTAATACTACTACTAACTACATAGTACTACTACTAGCTGCTTGGTACTACTACTAACTACCAAATAATACAACTAACTACTTAGTAATACTTCTACTAACTGCTTACTATTTGTGCTTATCACTATTACTAAGTACTTAATACTACCAGTAACACATAGTACTACTACTAACTGCTTGGTATTATCGCTACTACCACTAACTATTTGGTACTATTATCCACTACCACTAACTACTTGGTACTACTACTACTAATTACTTAGTACCACTACTACCAACTGCTTTGTGCTACTAATACCTACTTACTACTACTAACCACTTGGTAGTACTACTAACTACCAAATAACACAACTAACTACTTAGTAATACTTCTACTAACTAAGTAGTATTACTTCTAACTGCTTAGTACTACTACTTACTACTAACTACTTAGTACTACCACTACTAATTACTTAGTACTACTACACCTAACTACTTAGTACTACTACTAATTACTTAGTACTACTACAAATACTAAATACTCAGTACTATTACTAAGTACTTAATACTATTAACTACTTAGGACTACTACTTACTACCAAATAATACAACTAACTACTTAGTAATACTTCTACTAACTGCTTGGTATTATTGCTATTACTAAGTACTTAATACTACTATTAACTACTTGGTATTACTTCTACCACTAACTACTTGGTATACTACTAATATTACTACTAAGAGCTTTTTACCACTACTCATACTAACTGCTTAGTAGTTTACAACTACTGTTTACTACTTAGTATTATTGCTAGTGTTAAATACTTAGTATTACTACTACTACTAACTATTTAGCACTACAACTTTTACTACTACTGCCTACTTAGTTGTGCTACTAGTAACTACTCAGTTGTACTACTACTAACTACTCAGTTGTACTACTACTAACTACTTAGTACTACCACCCACCTAGTACTAGTACTAACTGCATGGTACTACTTCTCTTAACGGCCCAGTACCATATCCGCAGCTACTAACGACTTACTACTCCTATTCCTGCTACTGCTACTAACGACTACTACTACTAATAATAATTAACTACTACTACTAACTACTTAGTACTACTACTATTGCTACTAACTACTTAGTACTACTACTATTGCTACTAACTACTTAGTACTACTACTGCTACTAACTACTTAGTACTACTACTACTACTGCTGCTTACTTTTTAGTACTACTACTACTGCAAACTACTTAGTTGTAATGCTACTAAATACCTAGCACTATTAATACTAAATACTTAGCACTGCTACCACTAATTACTTAGTCTACTACTAACTACTTAGCTCTAACACTACTAACTACTAGTACTGCTATTGCTACTAACTTCTTAGCATTACCACCACTAACTACTTAGCATTACCACTATTAACTACTTAGCACTACTACTGCTACTACTAATTACTTAGCACTACTACTACCTACTTAGCACTACTACTGACTACTTAGCCCTACTACTGCTAACTACCTACAACTACTACTAATACTAACTAATTAGCACTACTACAAATACTTACTACTTAGCATTACCTCTAACCACTTAGCACTACTACTACTACTACTACTACTACTACTACTACTACTTAGCACTACTACTACTACTACTACTACTACTACTACTACTAACTACTTAGCACTACTACTACTAACTACTTAGGACTATCACTACTAACTACTTAGCACCACTATTGCTACAACTAACTACCTAGTACAACTACTACTAAATACTTAGTCCTACTTTTACTAATTACTTAGTACTACTACTAACTACTTAGCACAACTACTACTAACTACTTAGCACTATTACTACTTAATTTGAACTACTACTAAGTACTTAGAACTACTACTACTAACTACTTAGCACTACAAGTATAAACTACTTAGCACTACTAGTATAAACTTCTTAGCACTACTACTACTACTACTACTACTACTATAACTACCTAGCACTACTACTACTATAACTACCTAGCACTACTACTACTACTACTACTACTACTACTACTACTAACTACCTAGCACTACTACTACTACTACTACTAACTACTTAGTGCAACTACTACTACAACTAAATACTTACTATTACTACCACTGCTGCTAACTACTTATTGCTATTGCTACTATTTACATTTTTTACTTACTACTACTGCTACCTACTAACTACTTAATACTAACCTACTACTACTAACTACTTACTACCAGTACTAACTACTTACTACCACCACTAACTGCTTTCTAACTACTATCACAAACTCTTCACTAGTACTAACTACTTGCTATTACTACTACCACCAGCACAAACTACTTACTACTAGACGACTAAGTATTTACTTATAACTATTACCACTATCTATTTACTTAAATCAAAAAAAATTTGCCTTCTCTCTCTCCCCCCACTTATATATTTGCATTTTTATGTAACATTGCAATAAATGGGAAACATTTTCATTTAATGCTTTATATACAACATTTTTTTCCTCCCCCATCTTTTTTCTCGTTTCATTGATAGATATATGTAAAATGTAAATATATAATACATAACAGTTTTCCATTCCTTAATGGAAGGATATCCTTTTTTCCCCTTCTACCCCAAACCTATTTTTCAGTGTTTATTTTACATATGCTCTTTAATGTAATATAGTAATATATGAAAGTTTCCAATTTATTGTCTTAGTGTACAAAATGCATCTTTCCTTTTCTCATCCAATTATCTCTCTCATATTTATTTATACGTTTTTATATATACTTTAATATATTTAAAATCACTTTAATGATCACATCTAATGTTATTTTTCATCTCATTTGCATCTCAGTGCAAAATATTTCTTTATCTGCTACCTCCACATTTTCTATCTCCCTTTCATTCTTACTATTATTGATATGCATTCATTAATATGGTTACAGAATGTATAAAGATATTAATATAATGCTTTAGGCTACAAAATGCTTGTTTCCTTCTCTTTCCAACATTTTCCTCTTATCTATAGACATACTTTCATAGTAACTTTGCAACATATGGAATTGTTGAATTTAACTGTTTAGAATAAAAAATGTTTTTTCCCTTTTCTATGGACCTTCTGCTTTTAACAGTTTTATTGATATTTTTTTAAATGTAACTTGAACTTGAGAACTTTTAATTTAAGCTTTAAGTAAAATTTCTTTTCCCTGTTTCCCTCCATGCTCTCCATCTCCCTCTTTCTAGTTGAATATACCAGTTTTCATATATTTTTTACTTTATGGAAATTTTTAATTGAATCCTTTAAGGTACAAAATCGTTTTACTTCTTTCCCCACTTTAACTCTCTCACCGTCACATTGATAGATATAATGTTATTGCCCTAATAACCATAAAAGTTTTGTTCAATCTATGCATCATGTCTTATTGATATACTTTTATGAGTCAATTAGAAATAAAAAGAAAATTCTTAATTATTGCTTTAGTGATCATAATTTTTCTCTTCTTTCTCCAGTTTCTTTCCCTCTATTTTTTGGTATGCAACTTTGCAATGAATGGAAAACATTTATTTCATGCATTACATCAAAAATTTTACATTTTCATTAATTTCTACCTACCTAACTACTGATACGGGTTTATATTTAAATTTGCAATTCATAAAAATTTTAATTCAATTCTATAGGGTAGAATTTTTCTTTTTCCTTCCCTTCTCCCCAACCAGTTTATTTACACATATGCTTTTTATGTAAATTTGCAATGTATGGAAGATTTTCATTTATTGCTTTAGAATACATAATGCTCGTTTCTATTGTTCCAATGCATGCATACCCCCCCCCTCTCTCTCACCCCTACTGTTTGTTATACATTTATGTGTAAAACTTACAATACACTTCAATTTAATGCTACAGGGTACAAAATACCTTTCCCACTGGTTATATGTCTACCTATAATTATGCATTTATACATAAAGTTGCAATACATAAAGAAATTTTAATTTAAAAGTCTCCCTCCTTCTCCTCACTCTCTCTCTCACAATTGATTTGTCTTTTTATGTAAATATGCAGTATAAAAAAGTTTTATGTTAATAACATAGGGTACAACTTTCTCTTTCTTCTCATTCCATTTTATTTCTCTCTCCCTCTCTCTCAGTTTATAGATACACGTTTGTATGTAAATTACAATATAGGGAAAGCCTTTATTTCATGTTGTAGGGGTACAAAATGCTCATTTTACTGCTCCCCTTTCCTTTTTATTAAATTGGTATTCTTTCATATACAATTTTCATAATATGGAAACATGTTAATCTAATGCTCCTGAGTAAAAAGGTTCTTTCATTCTTTCTCTGTATCTTCTCTCTTTCTTCCCCTCTACATGTGGTTTTATATATAATTTTGCAATTACTGCAAATTTTAATATCAATGCTTCAGGGTACAAAATGCTCCCTTACCTAACTCCCAACGTTTTCCCTCTTTATTTACAGAAAAGTTTTTATACTTTTAGCACTATAACGAAAAATTTTATTTAATACACTAACATACAAAAATCCTCTTCTCTTCTTCCATTGTCTGTCCCTTTCCCTCTTTATTTATATACTTTTAAGCATCTTTATATTTCAATATAAAGAAAAATTTTAGAACGTACATTGCTTCACTCGTTTCCTATCCTTTCTTTCTATTTATTGAAATCTGCTTATATATGAATTTACAGTATATAAACATGTTTTAATTTAATGCTTTGGGGTACAAAATAATTTTTCATTATTGCCCTCCTCTCTCTTTGGTTATACATTCTTATATAAATTTCCAATAAAAAGAAAAAGTTAATTTAATGATTAGCATACTAGGGAAACGCTCATGATTTGCTGCGCACAAGGTAGTAAAACGCAGTAATCTTGCTTATCCTTTCTCATAGTTTCTGTTTATGCTTACCTCAACTTTCTGGGCGTGTGTTGATATAAACACACTTCTACTACTCTAAACAAGTGATTCCAACATGCCAGGGTGGAATTACAAGCCATAAATTACGATAGTCAGAGCTGTGTTCAGAGGGCTTAGTAAGCATTTTCATGATGTGTTTTCTAGCTGGATCAGTATGATGCGAGGACGCTCTAAGTGCGTCACGGGCTACAAAACGCTGTAGTGAATAAAGATTGGTAACACAAGAGGAAATACTTCGCGAAAGTAGTTCCCATGCGACTTGGTTAAGCGAGTTAGTGGAAGACAATGATAAGGAACAAAGTGACAGTGACGGTGAATGTGTTGAACAGATAGAGCACGGAGCAGAAACATATCAAAGGCGGACTAAAACCAAACACGTTCCTGTACAAGGGACCTCCAATTTGACTTTCAGTGTATTAAAACAATTTTCATTCCCCACAGATGCCAAACATGAAAACCGTTCAGGGAGTCCAGATATAGCTTATTTCGAACTTTTTATAAATTCAAATCTTTTTGGTCTTATTGCGAAGGAAACCAACAGATATGCCACTCAAATAGAAGCTAAAAAGAACACTTCTAAATGGGAGGACACAAATTCAAGGGAAGTTCAGGCATATTTAGCTATTTTGGTGTATATATGGGGATTTTTGATTGTGCCCAATTGTAAGACAGGCGATGACCGATGACCTTGCTTCGCTTTCAAAAGATATCACAATACCTACTTCTGAACGACGAATTTGCAAAGTCAGAATTAGGGGAAGATTCTTACACATTACAGGAACATTACACATAATCAGGAAGTTTGCCGATGTCTATAAACCTGATCGCGAATTCTCTGTTGAACGGATGATAGGCTTCAAAGGCCGCTTCTTTGTAAAACAATGTATGCCTGCTAAATCAACAAATGGGGTATAAGGTTTGGGGGTATTGCAGATAGTAACAATGGATATTTATTAGACTGTGAAATCTACCTGAGGAAGAAAGAGGCGTGAAACAGCGATCTTCTACTTGGAAAACAAATCTACACTTATATGAACAAATATACGGGGTTGTGACATCACGTGTACTTTGATTATTTTTTTAGGTCCACAAAGCTAATGAACTTACTTTTGAACAGGAAACTATACGCGTGTGGTACAGCTTGTGCAGATAGGAAAGACTGGTCGAAAGAATTTTCAAAGCCGAAACAACTGAAACTAAAACGGGGCGAATCTTGCAAATTGCAACATAGGGACGTGACTGCTGTTGTCTGGTATGATGATAAGGACGTTCTTTGTTATCTACTAATTCTGAGCCAAGAACAAATGGGAAGGCAGAACAGTGGCAGGGAAAAAAAAAAACAATAATAGACTATACCAGTAATACGGCAAGAGTTGACATGGCGGAGGGAATTTTATGGTGTCGGCCGGCCCTACAAAAATGGTGGAAATACTCGTTTCATTTCGTAGTGAATGTAGCTATTGTTAATAGTTTTGTAATGCATAACATTTCAAACACCTGCTTCAACAGCTCATGGCAATAGGCTTCTGAACTACAAACAGAATTTAGTGCAATAGCTGATCGCAGGCTTTACGTCACGTAAACCCACGGGATTTCAGCGTAGCCTACCTTCTACCGCTGCACCAAGTGCTCTTTTCACACCTCCGTGAAAATATAAGGTAATGGGAATACATGTTTTTAGTGTAGGTTTAAAAAAAAAAAGCAATTAGGTCGTGGCCTAAAGTCACAATACAAATGCAAACAGTGTGACATTTATTGTGTAGAATTGAATGCTTTCTTAGTTACCACCAGGACAAAAGGGTGCACATTCAAAACTAAGTTCTGTGTATATAGGAAAGCATTAATAAACCTAAGTGTATGTACGTGGTTATATTGTGCATCTGAATATGTACATAAGATTTTGTGACTAACATCAATCTTCACTACTAAACGGCCGGGGTGTAAACTTTATAGGGGTGAGTACAAGGGCATTGTTACTGCAATTATTTAAATTATTTCAGCTATGTAGAACATATTTTTTAAATTTAGTTTTAATACCTTAAAGTGACCACAGTCTTATTTTTAGTTGTGTGAAATTGGAAAATTTTTGTTTCATGAGGTGCTCACATATCAATTTACATTCCTCTAAAGGGGACGACAGTCTAGGTTGTAATGTGCTGAAATGCAATACAAATATTATTCAAAACACGCCAGTTTAATGATAGTTAACTAAACTTTATCAAACATAGATATATAAGTCACTTTTAGTTTAACATCTGTAGAAACCAATAAAAATTCCAATCCCACAAGCGTGCTTGGAGAGCAAATAGCTAATACCATATGCGGCGTAAAGGGTTAAGGTACAAAATATACCTCTATTCTTCTTCCATTTTCTCACTCTTTCACCTTTGTTAGTGATAATCATATGCATATTTGGAAAATTTGTATTAATGCTTTCTAATAGAAATCTTACCTTTCCCTTCACCCTCCAGCTTCTCTCTCTCTCTCTATTTACCCACAAACAATTATATGTAATTTTGAAATGTGTAACAAAAATTAATTTAATATTTTGGGTTACAAAATATTTCTTTCTTTTTATTTATTGAAATTCTTTTATGTGTAAATTTGAATTACACAGAAAGCAATTTAATACTTCATGATATAAATTGCTTCTATTCAATCTCCTCAAACATTCTCTCACTCAATGTTATACATATTCTTTGTATGAAAATAGCCATATACAAAAAGTAAATAAATAAATAAATAATTATTTTGTGCTCTCGAGCATAAAATGTTCATTTTAAATCTCTTATATTGATATGGTTTAAAATTTAAATTTAAAATATAATGGAAATTTCCAATTGAATGCTGTAGGGCACAAAAAGCTTCTTTCCAATTTTTCCCAGCTTTCCCTTATCACTCTTTACAATGATATATTTTTAAGTGCAAATTTTCCATATAGGTATTGAAATGTTTTAATTGCTGATTTTGCTTTTGTCCCTCGTCCCCTTCTTTTTCTGTGTATAAATTAGTGCAAGTGCTTATTTTTGGAAATTTACAATATTTTAAAAACACACTATGGTACAAAATACTTCTTACTCTTCCAACATTCTCCCGTTTTATACTTATATATTTTCTAGTTCTGATTATTAATACATATTCTTTTTAAATTTGCAGCATTTGAAACTATTTTATTGCTTTATGCAGTGACGGCTTTGATTAAATTAAACAGGTGTCTCGCCAAATATCCTCATTCGTAGATATAATAATAATAATGATTATTATTATTATTATTATTATTATTATTCATAGGCAGCCTCTGATAGCGTATGAGTACAGAATGGCAACTATACAAGCCGTGAGAGCGAGGCTAAACTGTGAACGGGAGGGAACCGGACGAGAAATACCATAGAGATATCATTCACTATATCATGATAAAATATTGGAAAGGGAGTTCTCTACTGTTCGTTACTTCTGATACTTAGTAATTAAATAAGACTCACCTTAATGTTATCAAGCCCATTTTTCTGTTTTTAATCTATGATATCTTCGTAGAAGGGTCGAGTTTTCTTCAGTACATCCTTGTGAATGGAAATAGCCAATGATGTCAATCTGGTATTGCCTAAGCCGTTTCGGAAATAAGTTTTGATTCCCCTTAAACATGAGAAACTTCGCTCTACAGAACAACTAGTGGACGGAATTGTAAGAGCAAGGCTGAACAGTTTGCATGCATCAGTGAAGACGTCATTAATTATCTTTTAAAGACTTCAATTATGCTTTGAAATTGACACCCTCTTAATCCTTATCTTGACAGAGCAA
The DNA here is from genome assembly GCA_030762175.1 of Metallyticus violacea. Taxonomy (NCBI): domain Eukaryota; kingdom Metazoa; phylum Arthropoda; class Insecta; order Mantodea; family Metallyticidae; genus Metallyticus; species Metallyticus violacea. The sequence continues at coordinate 109,136,613 of CM060840.1, read as the reverse complement.
CGTAAGTTCGTTTCTTAAGCGTTCTGTTTCTGGAATTTGTTTTGGATAGCACAACTGTGAAATATTTAAAGCTTCAAATGCGAATTGTTTGAAGCGTCTAAAAAAACGGGGGGGGGGGGCACTTCTGATTTCTATCACAACTTTGTCGCAAAACTAGATTAAGAAGTATATGCGCAAGTGATCAAAGATTGCTTGGGGTGCAACAGCTTTCACATTTTTTTACTGGCCGTTTAAATGACCGATCACAACTGCGGCACCATTATAACTTAATTCCACAAGTTTAGTTTTATAATCAAATTCTGATGAGTCATCAAGTAATTGAAAAAGTACGGGTGAAGTACGGTCTTCACTAACGTCATGGAAGCCCAAAAATCTTTCAATTATATTTCCACAAGAATTCACAAGAGCACTGTTTTTTTTTTTTTTTTTTTTTTTTGTTTGTGTCTCTCTCTCTCTCTCTCTCTCTCTCTCTCTCTCTCTCGTCTACTTGCACAGAGAAAAATTGTGCGTCCTTAATTTCATCATTAGCAGAGCCCTAATAAAGATACACTCAATAATTTCATTTGGGATTTTTTTTCCCTAGCTTTTTTAATCCGACACAATTACTTAAACATTCTAGAGAAGCTTTATGTTTTCGGAATGCCCAGTTATGTTGTTCGCCACGTTGTTCCAAGTGCCCTTTACAACGCGCATAAGCTAACACGGCCAACAGTCTAATTTTTGGTAAAATGAATTACCTACCACACACCCATTTATATTCTTCATACCTAAGAGATTTAAATTTCCTGGTCTAAGTTTTTCAACTTGCCCCACTGCAAAGTTTTTCTAAACACAACGCTGGTGTTGGTTTACCAACATTTAACAGTCACGTATATCATAATTTTTCCACAAAGAAAAGGGTGCCTGGAGTGTGGAACCGCACCAAATCGTTTGTTGCATTCATTACTAATCTGTTAAATAATTATAACCATCAAATATAAACTTCACGTTGCACAAATAGTAATCACTAATCACTTAAGAAAAATTACACAATATAGACCGCTATAAACAACTTTATGACTCACATTAAGCGGCAAGCCCTACTACTTTACCAACATTATTTTTTCTAAAATAGATCAAATAAATGTGAACAAATTCCTGCATTGTGTTGGGAACACTGCCGAACACGGAAAGGTTCGCTCGCATCCACATCCACCTCCAAATTAATGGTTGCCATGGCAACCAGGCATATTTTCTCACTTGGCGTTACAAGTTGAATCTACTGCTAGTGTTGCAATCTCTGGCAGTATTGGAATGAGCTGCTGGAGGAATCTCTTGCTGCTCGAGGGGCTGGCCAGTCCCGAGCTACAGCGGAGAGACCCGAACTCCGCAACCGAATGAGAGATAGGCTTACTTTTGAGAAATAAATACGAACATGAAAAAAATTATTGGTTAACTTAATCTGGGGCTTTCTTTTGAGAAATAAATACGAACATGATAAAAAATTTATTGGTTAACTTAATCTGACGTTGACGAAACAACTGTTTTCATTGCTCACCTGTTATTTATCGTAATAAATGTACAGTGTTCAGAAGAACATATATTCGAGTTTGGGAATGCGAAAATGTGTTACCAATTATTAATTAAGTGCAATTTTATAATGTTAGTTTTTTTCAAAGGCTACATTATCAGTATAATGAATGAGAAGTTTAATTTGAATGAGATATTAATTAAATCGTCTAACATGAGATAAATAAACATACAATCATTGTGAAGAACATCAAAAAGATTTCAGTATATTATTTCATCCACTATCAAATTATGTACAGAACAGAAATAAATAGATATGACATTGATAGGTTTTTACTAAAGAAAACTTCCAATTCTGTAACTTATATGACAATATCTTTGAATAATATATATTTCACAATAATATGCATGCATTTTAAAGTAACCTTGGAAACTTTTAACATAATTTATACATCAGATCATTTTTATAACAGGGAGTTTATTCTTTATTAACTGTTCAACCTGCTAGTGCTTAATAAACAATTAAGATTACTAGCACTTTTAAACCCAATGAAAAGGAGGTAATACCAGCCCAATTGAACAAACAAGAAAGTCGCAACTGTTCTGTTCCCCTATCTGAACCAAAAGATAAAATTGCTTGCAAGTCCTTGGGTGCTTTTAAGCAAATTCCCAAAACAACAGAATTTGAAGTTGTGAAGAAATACATGGCATCCTTAAAGACAACATTAGCTATACAAGTATTCATGCTCAGAACTAAAGAAATGTACCAAAGGGGGAAACTTTTTTCACAGAAAGGCTCTTTGTAAAAAAGAAGAAGAAAAATAGAAAGAAAAAGAGGCATCTCATCACACTCGCCTTGCAATACAACGGATGCCAATAAGATTGCACTTCCTTTGCAAGCAAAACCTGATACAATGGGCACTAACCCCACCTCTAAGAAATATCTTGCTTATACAGTTGGGAATGCATGCAAAACTTATACTATTAAAAGCACATGCCTTTTCTCATTAAATTACCTTTTCCTTAATGTGTTACATTGCTACTTAACAGTTCATTTCCTTTTGTGTGGTGAACTAAGAACATGCTTTCTACTCAGTTACTTTTGGGGCAAGGTTGCTTGTTTACAATATACTGTTAGAAACTACAAGTAAAACAAATTATATAAATAATGAGATAATCCTGTCAAGTACCCAATAGACATGATTTATTATACTACCCATCCATTATGTGAGGTTGCACCAGAAAGTTCATTTTTAACCTTTGACAGTAACTCATCTTTTTAATGCAATTCTAAGCAGATTTAGGAAGGATATATGAAGTAAAATGTAATGCTATTTTTTGTACATAGCCTATACATAACCTAAAAATGTAAACAGTCTTCGTAGGTAATGAAGAGTGTAAAAATGTCAGTAAAACCTCTCAATGAAAATGTAGTACAACAAACAACAATACATGTCATTTTATTTAAAGCACACAGAAATACCAATATAAAGTGTTATAGCAATGATTATACTGTACAAAAATAACATCCCATCCTCCAGATAACATTAACATTGTAAAGACCTAAGTTGTCTATAGTTTTAAAAGAGACGCACTTTAAAGGCAGCTATGCCATAAATTACATCTAATGCTCACATACTAATTCAGGAATTATAATCTATTTCACACATGACACATATAAATGCACTGCAATACTTTGATATGGATGAGAGGAATTAGGTTCTTAACTTATCTAAACATTGTTGCTGTAATGCTATAAGTACTGGGTCTATTTGTAAGATTTACTGAACTACAGCATATGTATGTTTCTTATATCAGGGCACTTTTTGAAACATTCTTTTCTTTTCTTTTTTTTTTAGATTTACTCAGTGATTTCTTATTGTGCATATAAGATGTAATTTTCAAAGACCACCACCGTGGCACTCTATGGTTAGGGCATTGGCCCTAATCAGCTGCAAGAGAAATGTCGCAGAATTGAATTCTGCCTGGTCAAGTTGCATGAGCTTACATTACTTTAAATCATTCTATTCACCATCTTGACCATATAGTTAGTACTTGGCATGGGATAAATGCAGTAAATATAAAGTTCTACTTCATATAGATTCAGAATGTTGTACATTACATATAACAAAGGGAAATATTTAAAGCAAATTGTAAAAATGCTCTGTAGCAACAGTTAACATAAATTTTGGCATTAAACCTTAGCTGTTAAATTGTGTAAATCATATGCGAGATTCTCATTAGTATATCATATGTAAGCCTTAATAACTCTGCTGATTAACAGGATATAGTCTTTAAGCTTATTCTCACGATAAAAAATTAGAAAATGATATGTTACATGGTGTCTCAACCCCTGCATGTTGAGAGCTAAGTGTGTTTTCTCACTAGACTAATAAAATACCATACTTATATTTTATATATCAACTACAAGTTTACATACTGCTGAATGGTAATTATTGCAAAATATTTCGTAAGCCGTACCAGGATGGCAAAAAGAAGCACAAATCTACCTAATTTACATGGAAGTTTCTAATGATAAGGATAAATCTTCAGCATCTAAGCAAAAATCATACTTCTTCATTTTGCTGATTCTATTGGCCATGGTCTAATGCAATAAATAACTTTGCCACAAAGGACATAGCACAGCTGGGAGATTGTATTGCCTGTGCAAAATTAGGCAGGGCCAGCAGCCTATTATTTCTTGCCTTGGCCACTTTCTCTAAAAGTCAAATGGCCATTAGCCTAATGGCCTCAATTGCACCATTCATTATATTCAATTCAATATATTACACTATAGCAATTGACAATGAATATTTAAATTTTTACCAAAGGTTAGTGGGTATTTCAACAGCATATATATATATATATATATATATATATATATGCTGTTCTAGACAGACAGGCAGGTAAATAGATAAGTAGGTAGGTAGGCAGGCAGTCAGGCAGACAGACAGATGGATTATATTTTCATACATATAAAACCATTTATGGTCTCCTACATTGCACACACTACTATAAGCTGTACAACGAGACATATTGCAAAAATTCTGACAAATCCCTTGATTTATGTTATTACTAAGAAAAAAAATTAAAATGAAGTTCACTTAATGTTAAACACTGGGTTCTTAAATAATGCAAAGCGTTGCACATTGCAACAAGTAAAATCATGCAAAAGTACATATTCAAATGGATGTTTGCATCTGTATGCTAAGTTAAATATTATCTCTAGGATGTTGAAATATAATTTTACTATGGAATATTATCTCAAAAATATATATATATAAAATGCTTACAGCTACTCTTGTGAACTCCTTTGAGAGGTATTGTTCATTCATTATGTACCTTATGTTAAAGTGCAACATACATAATAATTACTGTCTAAATTCTGACAAGCTGTGGAAGTTGGAACAACAAAGCATTATTAAATATTACTCAAGTGAATGAATCTTAATATGTAAGGGAATCACTACAAAATTTTTGAGACATGCTACATTTAACAATAAAAAGTTGCCATACTAGTGGACTTTCATACACACTACACCACACCACTCCAACAATATATCAGCACCTCTGCCTCTGTAAGTAGTATGCCACTCGTTCTTTGGCACTTATCTTTTCTTCATCAGCAGCAACATCTTCTGGATTGGAAAATCAGTGTCTATGTAGGAGAGTCTTCACATTTCATTACTGGAAGAAATTGCATAATACCAAGTTAAGACTGCAGGTATGATGAAATTAATAATTTACTGAAACAACAGCAGCATAATCTTGAGCTCATTCTGTTTTTGGACGTCTATTCTCAATTTTTGAGAACACTTTAGATAAATGTAATTGTCACCTTCTTTGTTATGTTTTGCATATTCAAAATTGATAATGGCCATTTACAGCTGTTCTCACTTTATTAGAAAAACCTTTGTTTTTGAAATATTTGTCATTGTGCAAAATGATATGAACTTACAAATAAAAAGCACTAATATTGAACAACAGCCTGTATTATAACTATCAAGTTAGTTAAATCAACCCCTCTCCTCCAAATGCAGTAGTTTTGCAGATTCTGAGTGTCGTCAATGTCATTGTTTTATTTTAGCGGAAGCAAAACGTTCCAAACTTTACTATTTATTTATCTGTTAGAACAGCAATAAAGTACATGCTAAATTACTTGCAAAATATACAATTTAACACTATTTCATAATATAAGGGGCTACAGATATAACTTTCAAGAAATGCATTAAAGAGAATTAATTAAGTGCACTTTAGCCTCATTAATTAATTGCTTATTTGCATTCATTTCAATTAATATGAAATTATAAATTAAGGATGCTGACTTCTATTTGCTAATAGGGTGTGAATCTACCATTCATTTATCTGTTATCCCTACACTGTGTTGTTTTTTGTCAAAATGGCAAGCACACATGTAAGCAGTTTTTCTCCCCTTCACTCGTGTTTCCCAACAAATCTGCTCATAGCTTATTTATATCTGAAATTAAATATGAGTTATAAAATGCATGGAGCACTTACAGCACAACAGTAAAATAACATCCTTGTTTGTTTTTTCAAATCACTTAACATGTAAAATATAAATACTTCAATAAAACAGTTTTGAAATATCTAATCTAAATTCTACTCTAAACAGCACTCGTCAGTAATTATGCTCTCATCACTTTTGATTATACTTAAAACTTTATAATAAATAATGTCACTGTCATATTTCTATATAAATGAATTAAGAAAGCACATTTTACTTTACACCCCATTTTGTTTACTGATCCTATGACTATATTTTTTGGGAAGGAAGGAGAATTGGAAGAAAAATGCTATCCAGTTACAAACTTATGAATTTAGGATATATTTTGTTAAAATACTGTGAAAAAATCTAATTACTCATTTAACACATTTTCTACAAGACATATGCCCAGGGAATTTAAACATTTCATTTTAAATACTCATTACTTGGGTTGATACAGTTCTTTCAATGCAATGTGCATTTGTATCTTCAAGAATCAATTACAAATAGCCATAAACATGCTGAAATTTTCCTTATGTTCAAATTGAAACAGTTTCAATTCCTTATTGTCTCCCTAGATATTGTACCCCACTATGTCGTACTTATATTTTAATAGACAATGGTACATTTAAACATGCATTTCTCAACAACCACCGCAATATCAAAACATGACGAAACAATGCACATTTCTTCTTCATTTAGGAAATGTAAATAACCACTTTCAAAGAGATTCTGCAGAAAATTATTCTCTTTCCTTCTATTTACCAACAGTAATGCACATATTAATGATGAAAGTATGCTTGTGTTAGGCAAAATAGATTTAAACAATGTTTAATTCAGCAGCTTTAGCACCCTTGTAATTGAGACACATGTATTGGCATTGGAGCTGCAACCACAGCACCAATTTTTTATGCATCCCCCAGAATTTCTGGCATTCACACAAGGTTCCAAGGTCACCAATCCAGTTGCAAGAGCCTGCACTAGAGCTAGTATAATAAGTTCTAAATCACTTAAATCACCCATGTCACACAAGGAAGTGCTGGAGTTGCCTATCTTCATTTTCCACATATATCTGGCATCTGCTTATGAAATTATCCCTTGTTAGTTCTCTCTTAAAAAGTAAATTTATATCTTGACAATTTATCTTTATCCTTTAATTTATCTAACATGAGTGGATAATGAATGAACAGCATTGCATAACTGAACTTGTGGAAATTTCTCCTAAAATAATCTCCTGACAGAATGAGCAGACATATGTTGTTTCCTTCACTGTTCAAATGACACTGATTGAGTGCCCTGAGACACAAGGCCAATGCAGCAGTTTGATAAGCCCTGCCCTCCTGCGCCAAGTCATGTAGTCTGACATTAATTGATGGCTTATTCAGCGATGCAGTTCTCTGCCACCATATCCTTATTCATATCCTTATATGAATGATACACTGTAATTAAAATAAATTTTCACTAACACTTTTGACATCATACATTTTTCATACCATTTATGTTCTATGGCAGTTGATTCATTGTCACACGTTACAATTCCATAGCCTCTGAAGAATTATCATCTGAGGAGTCATCTAAATAGAATGTAAAAGAATGGTGTTCTTCACTGCTATTATTTCCAACTGGTGAAGTAACATTTTATCCTCATTCAAGTTCGTGCTTTAAAAGTTAATTAAGATTTACGTAAGCTGATCTGAAAAAATAACATCAGCAGATTTTTTTTTCTTTCTTTCTTTTTTCCCCTCTGAAGGTATTGTATCAGTATTCCTTTAATTACACCCTTAAATAAGTAGTGAAGGTTTATCTGAACAGCAAGGTCTGGGCCAACTTTGTCCTTGACTTATTAACCTTTCAATGTTATAAACCCTTAGTCACTTGAATTATTTGCAACCTGCAATACAAATTGTTTTACCTCTGTTGCTGAAAAATATTATGCACATTCATATAATAATGATGTGTTATTTTTATTTTGTAAATTAACAGCATTAAATGGGATTATACAAACACAGGAAACTAAGCAGCTAACAATGCAATACACCTTCTTATATAACATATTTGTGCACTACCACTACCATCTACGATATTTTTTGTTAATATTAGGCATTCTATCTTTTACTATAAACATATTTTTTCTTGGCTTCCTAATTTTTGTCTATATCATAATAAGTGCTAAAATATCTCATTTACCTATAAATATTTTATGAAATGCATTATTTCCATGTAATTTAGTATAAACTAGTGCTGTTAACCTCAAAATTTCTCCATCCTCCTCTATTAGCAGTCTTGCACAGATTTTTACATCAGCTTCCATCATCATCTACCATGCTGCTCCTCTAGTTAACAGCCTCTTCCTCAACCTCTTCCTCCTTCCATATGCCAACCTCATACACACTTACTCTTAACGTTGATGATCAGTTTATAATTCCACCCTAAAAATGCCCAAATTCATGACCAACATTTGGGTTATCTGCTGATACAAAATACTTTTATTATCCCTCAAAATTTGAACCCCATATTTTTAATGTTAATATTGTCACACCCCAGAATTTTAGGAGATGACAGGGGGAGCTAAGCTACAAAAAGATGGTAGAGCTAAAGTTAGTTATCTTTTATTATAATCACTGTGAATGATACCAATTACAAACTAATGTGTATGACCTTTCAAGTAAATGTTACAATATCAAGACAGCGTCCTGCTAACCATTCTGCTGCTTGTGCCCCCAGTCAGGGCTTACCTTGGAGGATGTGTCTCGGCGTGCTAAAACTTCTCGGTCGGTCTCGTGAGTCCTCAGCCTAGCCTCTAGGCTCTCTCTTTCTCCCTGTCTCTCTCTACTACTCTGCAGGAACCTGCAGGCTCTTAAATAGAATCCCGTACCCCAGGGAGGAACAGAGGCATTACCAAATATGGTGTGCCACCGCCCTAGGTTTGAATTAAAGCAGCCAATCACAGAGCAACACATGACAGTTCTCAAACATCCTGATTGACACACGACATCCTGAGGCCTATGTGACTTAAGCAGATTCCTCAAAGGAAACTGATGTTTGGTGTGGAAGTGACAAACCAAACTTTTCCTGTTGTACAATAATTTACTAAGTATCTCATGCTAATACAAAATAGTAAAAATATGGATAAACCAAAAACTATGTCCTTTCTGAGAAATTTAGATTTCAAACTACACGACATCAATTTACCAATATTTACCGCCCGAAAATAGCGTCAGTGACAATATTCACATAGTTCTATTTTTTTCATATGTGCTTAGAAACAAACACTCAAACCTATGTCAGATGAAAATGAATGATAAATTTATAATTAAAAAATCTTAATTTATTACGGACCATCAGACTGTCGGAACTTATATGGTGGTATATCAATAAAGTACACAAAAAGTCTTAAATTGTAAACGGTTATGTAAGTAATATTTCCAACATGAACAGTCTACTAGTATGTGTCCCTTTTCCGGTAACGAACCTGCATCTGCGGCTAGCGCCCACTAGTGGGTTACAATCAGCAGTCAGCAACAGCCATCTGGAGAAGGGACATTATTTATTGACTTGGAAGAATTCTGCCTGTCAAGGAGTTGGGTGGGCAAGAGGTTTCTTTGTAATGTAATTTTTAACAATTCCTGTCTAATTAAACTTCGATGATTTGGAATTCGCATTTTTAAAAGCTTTTAACCCTAACATCATTTGGTGTAGAGTTTGTTTCCTTCAGGTAATCGGAGCAGTTATTTTATTGAATGGTGGATGCGAGCCAAATTGTGTGGTTATAAAAATACTTATCACTTAAAAAAGATGTTATGTTACAATTAAAGAATACTTTCGCGTCGCGTTCAATGGGGAGGGGGGGAACGAGAAAAAAGAGACTAAAAGCTTTTCACCTCAGAATCACGCATTATTTTACATTTTAATGGATTTTTCCATTAGGTTGATAATGGATTTCAATGTTTTCTCACCCCAAAGTCTTACAAAAAAAGAGGTTGTTGCCTGTTAAAAGCATTCCTATATTTTACGAATTCTTGCCTTGAAAGGTTTCCCCCCCTTTAATAACATTTCTATGTTTTTATCTTGATACTGGAATTTCATGTTAAGTTCTACCTCACTTTCACTGCCTCGGGCGAGATGAGGAAAACCAATCTCATTTGCTAAAAACCAAGAGTGATGGAAGGTATTGCGCATGCGCGGTAGAAAAATCCTACCTCATTGGTTGAAAACCAAATGGGCGGAGCTAAAATGTGCTCGCGGTATGGAAAACTAAACTCCGTGACGTCACTGAAAAGCGGAAGGGGTTCCAGTATAAAAGTGAACGCAGCGAGTGCATCTCTTGGCATTTTTGTGCATATATATACACTGCTCCTTCAACATATCGATTAAGCAGCATCAGCATGTCTTCCATCAGTAGCTACACGACTACTTCCCGGTAGCAACATATCTTCAGCCAGCGCCACAGGCGTTCCAACAGCGCCGGCAACAAAACTATGTTTAGTAACGGCAGTGGGCTGTACTCTCCGAACAACTTTTTTCCCCATTTTCGTCAGTATGCTACCCCTTTATAGCATCACGAAACCCGTTGACATCGGCATGTCTTCTGTGGGAAACATGGATTCTGCTCAATGGTTCTGTCAACAGATTGAGCGTAAAAACTCTAGATTTCTTACATAACAGACAGCTTCCCATAGCAGTTGTCAACATCGATACTAACACGAAACCAGGCCAAAATTCAGTGTGCATCTTGGTTGCAAAGAACGGGTGGCGAGAATATTTCGATAGCCACGGAATTGGTCTTTCGCCTCATATTCTGGATTTTCTCAATCAATGCTGTGGCACACGATGGACTCACAGCACATGAAGGTTGCAAGGCGAGATCAGCACTACTAGTTACATTACGTCATTGCTTACCTATCTCACCACTGCCGCAACTTGAGCAAGGATAGTTATATAAATATTAGGAGGCATTTGATGGAGCTTTAGAATCCTCCAGCACATCAGCCTCAAGGCTTATTGTGGTACACCGTTGGGCAACCTTAAGGCTTATTATGCTACCCCATGGGATTTTCCTTTTACAAGTTACAGTATTTTGGTTCCATTGTTGCCTTCTTTTCCCAGATCTTTTCTGGTTAGAGAGAGAACGAGTCTCTTTCCAGGATTGGACACTCAAACAGGACTTGCGAGGCAGATTCCTTGTCCTGCTTGCATAACATGCAAGTTCATCTTTATAGGAACCCAATTTTCGTAGATGTTTTGTGAGGTGACTATGTTCAGTGATTAACGCAATTTCTTTCCACATTCTCCACCTATCGAATTGGAGAAGGGATGAGGAGAAATTCTTGTTAAGAGAATAGGATGAATTTCCTAATTTGGCTCTGCCAAGGATAGAATTGCTACCTTAATTGATTCTTATCCCCAATCCATGTTTTGACTGCGGTCTTAGTAGTATCAGTACTGACTCCGACCACGGACTCAGAGCCAGAAAAGGATGTCAGCGCCCCTTTTTACCAGCTGATCTGCCATTTCATTCCCATTAATACCCTCTTTCTCCTGTACTCACTGCAGTTCGAGCCTGTTGCAGGATACCAGGGAAAACCAGGCATTTTCACATTCCCATAACAGTTTACATTGCACTTGGTCAGAGGTAAGTGCTTTTAGTGAACTTTGGCTGTCTGGGCCCTTTGCGGGATCCATCAGTGTACCTTAAAAGTTGATTATCTTCTTCTTTTGGCGTAGTTCTTTCCATCCAGTTATCTCTACATGCGAGAGTAATCCTTAATGGAAGGAAATTACTGAGTATTCATTAGGTCTGACATCCTCAGTTCTGAAATATCCAGGAAATTTAGGTTGTAAGGTGCCCAGTTTCAGAAAAGCTACCTCAATTTCCTTTGTGACCAAGCGATGAGCCGTGAGCCTAGCTTCTGCTTGTAAATAAATGTCCACGGAAGGGAAGTCTAATAGTCTCCAGAGCGACGGTTGGTGTGGTTCTGAAGGGCCCTATAACACAAACACATGCTAATCTCGGTCGCTTGGTAAACTTACCTGCTATAGTGCTTTTTAAAGTTGTCCGACACCAAACAATGGCACCGTAAGATATTTGGCACCTAATTTAAGCACCATAAAGCCAATGGCTAATGTGTGATTTAATGCCACAGGTGGATCAGATAGCGCTTCTGGTCATCTGGCCCTGAGGAGAATATTATTAATATCATTGTTCCAGGTCAGTTTCTTTCCCAGTTCAAGACCTAGATATTTGACTGATTCGAGAGTATTCCAGGGTTGAACTACCAAGCTTAAGAGTACCTAGAACATTCAGATTCATTCTGGATTGAAAACTTTTTTGCTCGAATTTATGAACAAACCTTTCTGCTTACACTAGCAGTGAACTTTCCTCAAACGCATTGTTTATCATGCTTGTAACTGTAGCCACTAATTTAACGCAAGAGGATGATTAGCGGAGCTTGAAACACCAGCAAACATTCGCCCTAAAGTATTGGCGATATCAACAGGAATGTAAGTATAGTGTTGCACTCTTAGACCGGGTATGGAGGAAGACCCAAGGTGCCTACAGTGCGACGAAGCTTATTCCAGACTACACGGAAAGTGGTCACTGTAGTATAAATCGGAGATGACGTTCCCGGTAAAATGTACAGCAAGTGAGGCAGAGCAGAAAGATAAGTCCAAGTGTGAAAAGCTATGTGTACTGTCAGAAAGAAAGGTACGTTGACCAGTGTTGAGCAGAATAAGATTGTGGCGGCCTAGAAAATCTGTTAACATGCTACCTCTTGCACCTTCCGTGGTAGAACCCCATAGGGAATGGTGCGCACTAAAACCCCCATATGCAGGACAGGGGATGGTAGCTGTGATAGGAGATTATCCAGATCAACCTCTGCGACAGTAGCAGATGGAGGTAAGTAAGTAGTGCAGATTGTAAAAATAAGGCCAGAAATGTAAACTGTGGCTGCTGCAACCTGTAAAGGAGTCTGTAAGCGCACGGAAGAACTATATAGGTCATCTCGAACTAAAATTCCGTCATGCGCAGGAGTGCGAACTTTGGGAGGAAGATCGAATCTCTTCAAAGAGTAACCGCGAAAACTGTGGTCTAAGTTTGGTCTCCTGGAGACACACTAGCGGCGAGTTAGTCGATCGCAAAAGTAGCTCAAGGTCAGCTCTTCGACCAAGCACATTCCAAGAAAGGATGGTCATTGTTAAATCTGAAATAAGATAAAATTAAATTTAAACGCCACCAGGTCGAATCGAACCGTCCTTTTTTTTAAACGCGTGGAACCTAAGTAACGAGGATTAGACTGCTCTGTTGCTTCTCTTATGTCCACTCTTTTACGTTTCATTTGAACGGGAGGGTTATTATTAACCATACCGTATTTATCCTCCACCATTCCAACCGTCTCCGATGGCACGCTGCTTCCTGGGCGCCACCCCGGCTCAGGTGACCTGTCCTGGCTTATCTCAGAGTCAAACCTCCCCGGGTCCAGAAAGAGGTACCCAATTGTCTACAGGTTCACAGCTCTTGCAATGGCTCCTCCCCGGGCTTGGTCTTTACCGGGGGATACGCTCCTGTCCTAGTATGATAACCCAGTGCAGGGAGTTACGCCGTTACCCAGTCACTTTTTACCGTTTCAAACACGGAGGCACCCATCAGACAAACAACAGGGAAGTATGACGAATAAAAATGAAAATAGAGAGGATATAAAAAGGAGTCAAACACGCTGAGCGTGGACATGCGGAGCAGCTTGGGTGCCTCGGGATCGCTACGCCCCGTACCCAAAAGTGGGCCCCTGAGGGGTTCAAATGTATATGGAATAAGTAAATTAATACAACATGATTAAATCCAAATTAATCAGAATTGATTATTGCGACTCTTATGTACAAATTATTGGGGGGTGTTTCAAGTAAATAAATACCACCTCAACGGCAACATAATCATTTCATTATCGGTAATATAGGAACCAATTATCATTCCAACCATTCCAAAACAATAAAGAATTAGTATTCTCACTGTACAGAAAGCCGGTGTTGCCCATTTCAGTAAAATATATCCAATCAAATTAAACTTTACCACATGAATTTATGACGAGCAATGGGGCAGGTTTATATATATAAACAGCAAATGAATTTATATCTATATTTTTCGGCGCAGCAATATATACATATTATACACACACGACCGGCATTCGGAGCAATTGAATTGGTGTATTATCGGTAAAAATTCCAATCTCATTGTTTTGTTAAAATATTTATTAAATACCAATTTTCTCACTGTGCAGGAAAACCGACAGTGATTGCTATTTCAGTTAAAAGTGGGTAATCATTTTATAATTTGACAGCAAAATGCTAAATATATGACCGGAAAAGGGCCGATATGTAATACGGTGTATTGTGAATGATATAAGGAATGTGTTGTTATTCTTATGAAATATTGTCTAAATCTTAGCAATGCCAACTGCACACAGTAACTCAATCGCCCATTCCGATTAAAAAATGCGGTGCTCAACTATAATTTGCATTTCGAAAATACTAAAAGTATGATGGTAGATGTGGTCTTACCCGCCAGCAACAGAATATTATCAATAAAAAGTCGAACCATTTTTTAAGTGAAATATTTACAAAGTACGAAATTCTTACCTATGCAGAGAACGTGAACCACAATAGCTTAATTCATTTAAGGTTGGGATTTCAATTTATATACTGACTGTTCGAAAATAGGCCAAGTACATGGCCGGTTTCGAGCCACTATCTTCCGACACGGTAACGGTTGCATTACCGATAAAATCAATAAAATAATGTGAATATTATACATTATTGCCCAAATTCTTGAAATGTCATTTATGCATAGAAATTATGAATTCTTTTGCACCTTCAGTTATAAAATATATGACCAGTCTCTGGCCGTTATTTTCTGACGACAGTATCGCTGCATTATCGGTAAAGTACCACCAATTTTTACTGACGTAAATTCAAAAGAAACTGGTACTCTCATTTGTGCAGAGAAAATATTTCAGTATAAAATAGGAATAAATTTATATATTTACTAAAAAAATCATGACAAGTCATTGAGCTATAACTCACAGGCATGTAAAAAGTGCATTAAAGATTCAATTACGAACTTAATATTAATGAAAATGTTGCCAAATCACTTGTATTGGTATCTGTGCATAGAAACTAAATCAGCGACGCCTATTTCAATAAAAAGTACACGATCAATTAAAATGTTCAGTGCCAAAATACGAAATATATGATCGGCGTTAGGTTTCTTACCTGACGGCAAGGGAGTTGCTGTATTTTCGCAAAACCTCAAAGTAATTTTTTTTGTATTTAAAATTTTCGCCATGTATTAGGTTTTTCAAACAGTTATTGTTATTTCTGTTACAAACAAGTGATCAATTTATAACTCCTCCACAACAAAGCTAAGTACATGGTAGGATCTATGTCCCCTGCCGGCATGTAAAGCTGTGCATTATCGATAAAATGATGAAAACATATTAATGTAAAATATTTCCAAAGTATTAGTATTGTCAGCTGTAAAAAAAAAAAAATGGCCAGTGTGCTACTTTCAACAAAAAATTAGGTATTACATTGACATATCCACCGCTTTCTTCCGAAGGAAGCCATTTACGCCCGAATAAATCCATCGGTCCTAGCCGGGGTACAGAGGAAACAACTGTAAAAGTTGCGGATTAAAATTTCACCATTGTTCAACTGTTCACACTTCATTGTTCACTTCATTGCTCCTTTTCCTTAGACGACACTTTCTTACCATTAGCAAGGGTATGGAGAGTTTTAAATATTTACTGACCCTGTACTTACAAATTCTATAATCGTTCTCTTCACATACTCAAAATTACATTATCAATATTATCCAAACTAATAGATTTTTACCGTTCCATTTCACGAGTTATATTTCTCTTTATCTAAATTGAACAGCCCTATCTCACTTCCCAAAGCGAACTTATATTCTCGTCTCTTGAAGCGAACTGCCTACTCTCGTCTCTCAAGTCGAACTGAAAGAAAAAACTTTCCAAAAATGTTTTTACTAAATTTCTAAGGGGAAAAAAAGTTCTAAACATAGCAGATGTGTTCCTTCCTATTGGCTTAATCTCTTGCCGTTAGAAGTTTCTCGAAAAGGCATTTTGAAATTCGAGAACTTTTTGGCTAGTCTTGATTCATTGTAGATTAGATAGAAACGTTTTGAGGGTTCGACAATTTCTCTTCCTTTTAAGAGAGATGCCCAAGGTGAAAGCCCATCACCAGTCTTTTTCTAGAACATTTTTACTTTGATGAAAAGAAATGTCCCCTTGCTTATGGCACCAGAAAGTCGCTTTTGGTACATGAAAGTTTTCATCTTTCCAGCCAAGATTTCCGATTCTCGAACAATCTACATTCTTTTACATAATTGTATCATGAGGTATTAATCTATGTAAATTAATTAACTAAACAGGATTATATGTTTATCTTAGTTAATTAATTGTACGGAATTATATCTGGATGTCCCATTGCAAAAATGAAAAGTAGTACATGAGACGTGCTTAAAAGATGTGGGTTGCCATACTGCTGATTCCCAAACAAAATGACGTTCGCATGCAGTTTAAGATATTACAAGAAAATGCAGAGTTTATTCCACAGGTAACCACAGATGATGAAATTTGACTACTTAAATTTAAACTCTGAGAGCTAACAGCAAAGCTGTGTGTGAAAATGTCCATAATCACAAATAGAGGGGGAGGGGAGAAGAGAGAAGGGGTAAAAGAACTGCTTCTACTAGGAAAGATATGGTCACTTCATTTTGAAAAATTCAAGGTAAGATTTATGAGATGTCGTAACTGAGCCATACTAAAGAGATTTGCTGAAAACTTGGTAGGCCATATCACACGAAAAAAGCCCACATTTCGTTGCAACGAGCTGAATGCTGCATTACAATAATGCACGGCCGTACATCGCATATCAATATGACGTGTTTTCCACACTCTGCCTTTAATCCACAATTAGCCCAATGTGACCTTTTCCGTAAATTGAAGAAACACGTTTATGGAAGTTATTTTTCAACAGCATGAGCAGTGATGCAGGCTGTGAAGATGATTCTGAAAAACCTGTCATAAATGGTTACCAGCATGTCTTTGAAGACCGACAGAAACGCTGAGACAGGTATATTGGAGCCAACGGGTACTACTTTGAGAAACTTCATAATAATTATGAAGAGTAGTACACGTAAGTTTGTATATATTATTTTATTTTTTCCAACTGAATTGACCTGTCGTTACCAGTTGTGTACTGGAGTTTAATTTTTTGTTTTCATTATGGCAACCCTACATTAACAGAACATTGTAATACTAAAAATTTTAACACCTATAGCAACAATGTGAAACATTCCACGTGCAGGTCTAAAATGCATCGCTTTAATTAATAAACGTCCCCTAACAAAGAATTTAAAAGTAAATACAGCAAGAAGGGTACAAATAAATAAGCAAAATAAGAAAAACTAAATCTTGAAAGAAATACAGCCCAACAGATACAAATTACAATATTATACATATTAAATATCAGCTCTATATGATGGCAAAAAGGAAGATACAAGACTTTAACGATTAACAATGAGTAATGATTTAATGCAATGTTGCCAAACGTGGCTACCTGTCGCCTTTTTGGCAGCTTTTCTATGTGTAGTACGTCAACACGTTTTCTATTTGGTTATTTTCAGGTGCATATAAAGTTATTTGATGTTTTCCTCCCTGCTCCTTTGAAAAAATATTACAACTGTGACAAAGCTACATATGAGAATATTGGACCATTTAACTTGGAATACTGAACATATGAAAACAACCAAGTTTATCGTAGTCTTGTGAATTTCAATAGAATGAAATATTAATATTTTACATTAATTTGCTTTAAAGTATCCGTATACAGACATAAGGCATTTGCAAACTTTGCTGATTCAAGGACTCTCATAGTCACCGGAACAATATTAAGATAAAAAAAATTGAATGGAGTCTGTTAGTAAATTTTAAAATAAATAAATGGTTTATAGACTCTGTAAACTTTAAGTTAATATATTTACCAATTTATTTATACACTTAATGATTGCAGGAATTCAGCTATTTGACAGGTTTATTAAGATTTACATTTGTTAGGTTGCTGTAGTAAAGTTAACTCTAGTGGAGAAAATACCGAATATAATGAGAAATTACCATCCAATAAACAATGGGAAAAGAATGGTACGGTAAACGTACTTATAAGTTTTCTTTACATTAATGTTCAAATACGAATTTTATAGTGTTAGGATTAACATGCTTATTTACAATTGAAATCAAGTTTCTAAGCAATTCAATGTGTATTACTCCACGATATTGTTTATTTTTCACTTTCTTTTATGTGATATTTGACTACTTTTGGCGACTTATTGGTGCAAAGTGGTGACAAAGCTCAGAAATCACCTGGCAATCATGATTTAATGTCATTTTCAATGTGTCCAAAGAAAATTGTAGCAAGAGAGAAAGAGAATTTATTTTAAAACAAACGGCAGATCAGAGTGCATGGAGGTAGGTCACTGGGAGCTATATCTGGTCTGGGGTGGATGGTCTCTCTCCTGGAAGCCACATCTCTTCACAGCTTCCTTTGCAATAACAGCTGGGTGCACATGCGTGTTGTCGCGAAGGCGCACACTACAACTCATCCTTCCTCGCCCTTGCTCTTTGATGGAAGCACATAGTCTGTGCAGTAGGCCTGCATGGTTCTCCCATTTACTGTAGTTTTCCTCCCCCTGAAGTCAATAAAGAGTATTCCTTTACAGTCACAAAAGATTGTGGCCCTGGCCTTCTTGGTTGACTGAGAGACCTTGCCCTTTAGAGGCGGCGCTTAGCCAGGTTTATGCCACTCACTTGATTCTCTTTTGGACAAGGGATCATAGTAGAGAACCAGTTTCATCCCCTGTAACAATGGTTTGCAGAACTTCTCTCTGAAGCCACGGCAGAGCTCCAAAAATACCTGATAACAGATGACTCTTGCTGCTTTTGGACTGAAGAAAGAAGTCTAGGCACCCATCTTGCACTTATGCATGTTTAAACGTTCATGAATATTTCGAAGGACTGTTATTTTAGAAAAGTCCAACCTTATTGCTATTTCTGTAATTTTGAACCGCCACTGGTCTTCCATAATGCTAGAATATGAAGGGGATGCTTCCCCATATACACCGTCCAAACCTTCTTTCATTTCCTTTGGAGTTAAGCCCTTCTTTTGTGAAGAAATTAACTGAAATTGCCATTACTCGTTCGCACAGGATAATCAATTTAATATTCCAATGCAAAAGCACTGGTAAGGGAAATGTGCGATTACCCGGTTTTGTACTGACATAGCGTGATTGATTTTGTTTCTCTGCACATTTGGTATGTATTGTACTATGTAGCAATATTTTACACTAATAAGATTTTGTTCTTGGTTTTATCCATAATACACCATTTTACTTGCCATGTTACAGTCTGACAGCCGGTCAAAATTTTAGCTTTTTGCAATGTTAGTTAAAATAAGATAACTCATTATTGCACCAAAAAGGGGGTGGGGTCATCGGGCTATAAACTGCCAATAAGTAAAACGGTGTATTATATATAAAATAAAACTCTTATTAGGGTAAAAACTTGCTAAACTGCTTGTTTTAACATTCTGCAGAGAAACAAAATCAATTGTGCCTATTTCAGTATAAAACCGGGTTATTAACTAGCATTTCCAAAGCGAAAATGGTAAATATGTTACCGGAGTTCGGAGTTCGCGGTGTAAATTGCCTGTGATAGAACTGTTCCGTTATTTAAAAGAGAGAGAGGGGGGGGGGGTTTACTGATTTAAAATAATCACATAGTGCTAGTTCCACAGAAACTAAAACATGCATGCTCTTTTCTTCAAAAAACGAGTAACAATTATTTCCACTGCTAAAAACAAAACGTATAACCGGTTTCGGGTTCTTACATGCCGGCATTTAAACCGTATTTTTTCGGGCAAATGAGGAACTATATTTTATTATTTTAAAATATTACCAAAATACTAGTAATGTTAGATGGGCAGAAAAACTGTCCAATGATGCGATTTTCAGGCCAAAATTACGTATTTCATGTATATTTCATTCCTAAATAGGCCAAATTTATGACCGGCCATTGGGCTCTTACCTACCGACTAGTAAAAGAGTTCTTACAGTTAAATTATGAACATGGCATTCTAGTAAAATATTCCGAACTTCCTAGCAATGCCGTCTGCGCAAAGAAACCAAATTAGTGATACCTATCTCAATTAAAACGCCAATTTATAATTGGCTGCATACATACAATACATTTATGACTGGCATTCGGCTACAAATTAGCTTTACAACGGCAAAAACTGAAACCTTAATTGTAAAAACTTAAACCTTAGTTTACTTTATAAAGTATTAAGAAAGTACTAGTATTTTTAATAGGCGCACAGAAACTGACAAGAGTGACGTCTGTTTTTATTAAATTGGATGATATTTGTAATTCCAGCGCAATAAAGCTAAATTTTTGACGGTTCATCCCTTCTAACAGCGGCCGAATTGTAAAACATGGATTATCAGTAAAATAAAAAATAATTATCATTTTCTAAACTGCTAGTATTGCCATCTATGCAGAGAAAAAACTTACTCCCATTTCGGTATAAACCAGGTAACCAGGTAATATTTCCGTCGCGAAATGCTACATGTATTATGGGCGCTTGAGCTGTTTATTTAGCGGCGAGAGATTGCTGCGTTTTCGATAAAAAAAAAAAAAAAATACGACAACATTTTTATTGATGTAAAATGTTCCCCAAGTACCTAGTACTATTATCATCTGTGCAGAGAATCTTAATTGTGCATTATCATTTCACCAAGAAGTAGGTGATTAATTAATATTACTATCGCAAAAAATGAATTTTCGAGCTGTTAAGTTATGATATGTAATATGAAGCATAATCGGTAAAATGACAAATAATATTTCATTATTGAAAAATATTGCCAAATTACTATTATTGTCACCTGTGCAGATAAACTGGCCTGAAGGGTACTTTTACGTAAAAAGTTGGTATTACATTTATATTTCCACCACAAAGGAGCTATGACAGACGAACGGGCTCTTACCTGCCAGCTTATAAAATGGTTAATTATCGGAAAAATGACAAACATTATATTATTCTCGTTACACATTCCTAGTATTGCCCTCTGGGGAAAAAATATTGAGTCAGTTATGCCTATTTCAGTTAAAATTGGAAGATTCATTCACAATTCCACGTTTAATTTACGATGTAACCTGCAGGCAAGTGAACTGCTGCATTACCGGAAAATCAAGAACAAAATCTTATTAGTATTAAATATAGATAAACTGATGTTATTTCAGCGTGTGCAGAGAGATAAGACGACTACTTCAGTATAAAACCACGAAAATAACTAATATTTTCACCCAAAATGCTAAGTATATTACTCGTAATCGTGCTGGTAATTGCCGGCAACAGAATTTCTCCGTTATCGATAAAAATACGAAAGATATTTTAATGATGAAAAATGTTATCAAAGTGAACAAACATGCAGAGAAACTGAGCCGTAAATGTTAATTTCACAAAAAGTGGGCGATTAAATTGTATTTCCACCGGTAAAAAAAAATAAATATATGATCGGTTTTTGGTTGCTATCTATCCACATATTTAACGGTGCATTATCGAAAAAATAAATAACATTTTCTTATATTAAAATATTTCCAAAGTACTAGTATTTTAACTTGTGGAAGGAAACGGACCAGTAATGTGGATTTCAGTTAAAAAGTAGGTATTACATCTTCATTTCCACCGCAAAGAGGTTAAATTCTTGAAGGACTGTCCGGCTTTTATCTGCCGGCTAGTAAAATGGTTGAAAATCGGTAAAACTACGAACATGATATTATTCTTATAAATATTGCCAACTTCCTAATAATGCTGTCTTCGCAGAAAAAGTGAATCAGTGATGCCTGTTTCAATTAAAATTGTGTGATCAATGTTAGCCTTTGTCCACCGCAAAACGGCTAAATTTATGACTGGCAATCAGGCTGTCAGCTGCCGGGAAGTAAAACGGCGCATTATTATCGGCAAAATCAAGAACGACATATTTTTATTGTAAAATGCTGGTGACTGCTGGTATTGCGACCTGTAAAATATTCACAAAATAGATGTTATTACCAGAGGAACTGAACCGTGCATACTTATTTCACCAAAATGTGATTCTTTTAAATTCCATCGCAAAAATCGAAACGTCAGATCGGTTTTGGGTTGTTATCTAACGCCATGTGTATTATCGGTAAAATATTATAGTAAAATATTACAAAAATACTATTGCTGTCACTTGTGCAGAGAAACTTCCCAATAATGGAATTTTCTGGCAAAAAATAGGTATTACTTGTATTTTTCCACCGCAAAGAACCTAAATTTTGAAGGGCAATGGGACTCTTACCTGCCAGCTAATAAAACGGTTCGTTACATGTAAAATTACCAACTTATTATTCTTGTAAATTGCCAAAATCCTAATAATCTTTGCAGAGGAACTAAATCAATAATGCCTTTTTCAGTTAAAAATGTATGATCAATTTACCATTCCATTACAAAAAGGCTAAATTTATAACCGGCAATTGGAGTGTAGCCGCCGGCTAGTAATGCGCTGCATTGTCGGTAAAATCAAGAGCAAACAATTACACTGGGCAACAATGAAAATATTTCGGGCTTAAAAATAGTGAACTTGCATGTATTTCCATTTGCTAAATTAAAAAATCACCATAAAAATGATGGATTAGCTCTTGTTTTGAAGATAAAGTGACATTTCATTTTTAGAGTGAAGATTTTAAATTTGGGGAAATTTTTTTTGGGAGTTGGCACACCTGTCAAATAACAAAACACAAATGCTCTTCAGCTGTTTGTAAGTCATAAACATAGATACTGTTGCTGTGACTGAATTACATCAAATTAATGCAAAATTTCTGGTTCGCGAGTGCTTTTTTAGTGTAAAATTTGTAAAAATGCCACGAAAATGTGTAAATATGGTGAATAACTTTTGTTATATTTGTGGTGAAATAACATTTTCCTCACAGAAACGCAATCTGATGCCTCTTGTAAAGACTGCCAAGCCTCTTGTGGACCCAAAAGACGTTGTTCTTCCATCCCTGCATATCAAGCTGGGTTGATGAAAAACTTTGTCAAAGCTATGAACCGAGAAGGACGGGCCTTTAAGTACATCAGAGAGAAATTTTCGAAATTAAGTGATGCAAAAGTTAAGGAAGGCATTTTTGTCGGACCACAAATAAGAGAACTTGTAAAGGATCCTGCATTTGACCAAGTTTTGGAGGAGAAAGAAAAGGAAGCTTGGGAAGCCTTCAAGGGTGTACATGGATTTTTAGGCAACAAAAGAGATGACAACTACAAGCATTTGGTGACAGTGCTCCTGCAAAAATACCGTAACCTTGGATGCAACATGTCCCTTAAGATCCATTTTCTCCACTCCCACCTAGACTTTTTCCCTCCTAGTTGTGGAGCTGTTAGTGATGAACATGGGGAGAGATTCCATCAGGACATTTCTGTTATGGAACAAAGATATCAGGGCCGTTGGAATGAAGTAATGCTTGCGGATTACTGTTGATCTTTGTATAGGGATTCTGCGGAACTCCATCACAAGAGGCAAGCTAAAAGACGACGAAGTCAATAGGCCACCACATGATTCTCTTCAGACACGACTATCTGCGAAGTATTTTTCCAGCAATTTAGAACTCTTAGCATGTAATTACCAGTTAAAAAAAATCAAATGCACTTTCAATGTTGTTAGCATGTATGTAATTAAAATGTATCCTTTTCTCTCAATCCGTTAAAATGTAATACTTCCACCTTGTGTATATCATAGAAACTAGAGCTAATAAAAAATTTTCATTGTCATATTTGTTTTTCTCAACCCAAAATTAGTAGGAATTGCCTCATCAAGTGCTCGAAACATTCAAAAATTATTTTTTTGTTGCCCAGTGTTATTAGTGTAACTATTGCAAAACTGCTACCATTGCTACCTGTGCAGAGAAACTAAACCAAGGGCGTCTATTTCAAAATAACACGTAATCAACTAATATTTCCAACATCAAAATGCTAAATACGTCACCGCAGTTCGGGCTGGAAACTGTTGGCAAAAGAATTTCCACGTTATAGATACACATAGAAAAAATATTTTATTGGTGCAAAGTGTTCAAAAAGTAGTGGCATTTCCACCCCTGCAGAGAAACTGAGCCGTGCATGATATTTCACCAGATGTTGGGTGATCAATTAATATTTCAATTGCAAAAAAACAGCACGTATGACCGGTAGCCGTGCATGATATTTCACCAGATGTTGGGTGATCAATTAATATTTCAATTGCAAAAAAACAGCACGTATGACCGGTTTCGAGTTGTTGAGTTGTTACCTGACGGTCTAATATGGAGCATAATCGGTAAAACGAGGAATTTATTATTATAAAATATTGCCAAGTACTCATAGTATTAGATAAAAATTAGGAATTACATTTAAATATCCAAACTCAGAGATGCTAAATTAATGATAGGCATCGGGTTCACATGGTGGCTAATAAAACGGTTAATTATCGGTTAAACCACGAACATCATCTTCTAAAATGCTGCCAAATTCCTAGTAATGCCATCTGCGAAAAGACTCTGAATTAGTGATGCCTATTTGTGTAAAAATTGATGATTAATTCATAAATCCACCGCAAAAACGAAAATTTCTTACTGACATTCGGGGTCTCTGAATGATCGGTAAAAACTTAAAACATATTGTTTTATGCAAAATATTCACAAAATTAGTTCATGTGGGCAAGGAAACTGACATATGATGTCTATTGTAGTAAAACTTTGATGAACAATTTATAATTCATAATTTAGGATAGGTGATCGGGCTTTCTGCTGCCGCTAAGTAAAACGGTGCTTTATGGTAACAAAACCAAAATAATGTTTGTGTAAAATATTGCTAAACTACCAGTATTGACACCTACATAAACAAAACTAAATCACGAACGCCTATAACAGTATGAAACTGGGTAATCAACTAATATTTCCATTGCCAAAGAGCTAAACATATTTCCAGAAACAGAATTTCTCAGTTATAGATAAAAATACAAAAATATTTTATTAATGAAAAATGTTCACAAACTAGTAGTATTACAATCTGTGTAGAGATAATGAGTATAACATGCTTATTGCCACCGAAAAAAGAAAGAAGAGGGGAAAACGGGAGAAAACTGGTAAAAAAAAACAAACAAACAAACAAACAAAAGTATGAACGGTTCCGGCTTGTTACCTTCCGGCGTGTAATATAGAGCATAATCGGTAAAATTGCGAAGAACATCTTATTATTAAAATCTTGGAAAAGTTCTAGTATTGCCACTTTGCAGAGAAACTGGCTAGTGATGGGATATTTATTAAAAAATTATGTATTACATTTATATTTGCACTGCAAAGAGGCTAAATTTATGAGGGCTATCGAGCACTTACCTGCCGCCTAGTAAAACGGTTCGGTAAAATTAAGAACATATGATTCTTGACAAAGAGGGTCACAATCCTAATAATGCTACTTCGTAAAGAAACTGAATCAGTAAATACTATTTCAGTTAAAATTTAATATCAATTTATAATAACACCGCTAAAAGGGCAAATTTTGACCGGAAGTTCGGTCATGTCAGCCAACCCCTTACGCTACATTGTATAAAAACTTTAAACAAAATTACGTTAAAATATTTACAAAGTTAGTTTTTTTCACATATGCAAAGAAACTGAAACACTGATGACTATTTAAATTCAAATTTGATGATCAGTTTATAATTCCATCAAAAAGCGTTTAAATTTATTATAGGCCATAAAAGTTTTCACCTGCCGAAGTAAAACGCTGCAAAATATCTGTAAATTCAAGAATAAAACCAACTTGGCGTAAAGTATTGCTAAAGTCTCATTGCCGTTTGTGCAGTGAAAATCACGGAGGTCTATTTCAGTATAAAATCATGCTACCAACAAATGTTTCTATCTCCAAAATTATAAATATATTACCGCCATAAATATTAATATTGCCGGCAACAGAATTCCTTCGTTGTAGATAAAAATACAAAAAATATTTTATTGATAAAAAATGTTCACCAAAAAATGGAATTACCACCTGTTTCGAAAAAATTGACCCTTACATGATTAATTCGCCAAAAAGTGGGAGAAAGAATTATATCTCCACAGGGGGGGGGAAGAATAAAAAAAAAAAGGAAACGCATGATGGGTTTTGTGTTGCCACCTGCTGGCATGAAAACGGTGCATTATCGGTAAAATGACGAACATTTTGCTGCACTGAAATAATGCCAAAGTACTAGTATAGTCATTTTGTGCATAGAAACTGACAATGGGTGTCATTTTCAGGCAAAAATTAGGTATTACATTTATATATACAAGACAAATAGCCTAAATTCATTACATGCTATCGGGCTCTTACCTGGTGTTAGTAAAATGGTTCATTATCGTATGAACGTATTATTATTCTTGTAAAATATTGCCAAATTCCTAGTAATGCTATCTACGCAGAGAAACGGAATCAGTGATGTTTCAGTTAATTTTCATTATTTTATAATTCCACAGAAAAAAATGTGAAATTTATAACAAGTATTCTTAGTTTTGGCACCAAATCCTTGTTTGTCGGTATAAATCAATCACATTTTTATGTAAAACATTCACTTAGTGCTAGTTTTTTCCCACATATGCAAAGAAACTGATACAGTCATGCCAGTTTGGATTAGAATTGTATGATCAATTTGTAATTCCACCGCAAAAGGACTAAATTTATGACCGGCCATCGGGTTCTCTACTCCCAGCAATAATAAAGTAAGACAGGCGCGCGCGGGCACACACACAGAGAAGAATAAACAGAAAAAGAAAAGGTGCACTATCGATAAAATTAGGAACAATTATCTTTATTAGTGTAAAATATTGCTAAACTTCTACTATTTCTACCTGTGCAGAGAAACTAAATCCCGGACACATATTTTAGATAAAACCGAGTAATCAAATACATTTTCCCCAGCAAAAATAATAAATATATTACCGGCGTTCGGGCTGGTAATTGTCGGCGACAGAATTTCTCCGTTATGGTTAAAGTATGGAAAATATTTCATTTATGAAAATGTGTCATATAGTAGTGGTATTAAACTGTGCAGAGAAACAGAAACGTTTGGTTATTTAAGCAAAAAGTGCGTGATTTATATTTCCATCACAAAAAGCGAAAATTGAATCTGGTTTTGGGTTTCTATCTGCCGTCAGGTAAAACGGTGCATTATCTGTAAAATGGCAAACATTTTATTCCATTAAAATATTGCCAAAGTACTAGTATCGCTATCTGCACAGAGAAATTGATACCTATATCAGTTAATATTTGATGATCAATTTATTATTCCACCACTAAAACGTTAAATTTTGAACCGGCATTCGGGATCTTACAAGTTGGTAGCATGATC
Source organism: Metallyticus violacea (assembly GCA_030762175.1). NCBI lineage: Eukaryota > Metazoa > Arthropoda > Insecta > Mantodea > Metallyticidae > Metallyticus > Metallyticus violacea. The sequence goes on along the minus strand of CM060840.1, from coordinate 109,109,095 downwards.
CCTATATTATTAGTAAAGCCTAAACATTTTTTATGTAGCTCTCAGGTACTGAAACTTGCAATTTTTGGACTTCATCAGTAGTGACTTTTTGGGAAAAGAATTTTAAGATTTCACGTCTCAGTATGGAGTTGTTGGCAATAGTGATTATGGGAGTACCAGAAGATGAAAGGGGCATAATTCTATTTTCCGGATTGAGAATATCAAATTTCGGGCTCAAAAACATGATTGCTGGACACTTAACTTGTTGGTAAAAATTAGAATTTAATAAACAATAACAAGCTAAATTTCATGTGCAAATTGTTGGAGCTACTTCTCCCTCATTCATAACACCACGAGATTCACTTTTACCAACACATTTTGGGGAAGCTGGTGAATGTGGAATAAAAGGAGCAAGGCAGTCCTGAAGATGTCTATGACTGGTCATGGGCATTGATTTAAAACTCAACTCAGCAACACATAACAGATGGCTCACCATTTTATTGTCCTATTGACTATCTATAAAAAACCCTTTCATACTTTACACCAACAATGTACAGTAAAAATGTAGTACTGTCTTTTTAAATTATGTTATCTAATAAGGAAACAAGACGACGGATGTGATGTAAAACATTTAATTGTAGAAAAATCCAGGTATATTATACTTTTATTTTTTATATAATGTTTAATGAATGTTTTTAATGCAGAGTCAATGATACATGACATGAAATTATAAATTGGGAAAGGAATTTTGTAAGAAAAGAAAATTCCAGGCCTAAGTATATCTTGGGAATCAAACTTCAGACCACCTGCTCATAAGTTGTCACTCCCAGTTCCAGTCTGTGGGATATGTGAAAGTTGATGCATGTTTGGTTTCACAAACAGTAAATGGAGCTGACACATTATAAACAATATGATGCACTGAAATTTCGCCTTTGTCTTAAATCTTCAACTGAGGCATGCAATGTTACCCTGTAGCACAGCTCAAAGAAGGTATAAAATGTGAGGGGAGGCTATCAACTTTAAAAGAAGGTGGATGAGGCACTCCAGTTTGAGCTCTAATGGAAGAAAGCAGTAACATTGCTGTTGTCATTCTGAGAGAGGATTGTCAAATAACATTAACAAGAGATGCTCTTGTGCATTGTGAGTTCCTAGACTGCCGATGTTTGGATATAGGTTTGATGCAATTTAAGATGTTACAGAAAGTTGTTACAGGAAGCTTCTTTCAAATTTAATCACTGATGATTAAACTTGGCTACAACATTTCAATCTTGAGAGCATATAACAAAACTGTTTGTGAAAATCTTCATCACAATAAATAAATAAATTTAAAAAAAAAAAAGAACAAGGAGAAGGAGAAATCAGGAAGAGAAGGAAGGAAGGAGTATAAGATAAAGAAGAAGAGGAGGAGGAAGAAGAAGAAGATGATTCTGCTGGAATAACTATAGTCATCTCATTTTTCTATATTCAAGGAATGGTTTACCATCAGTTACACCTCATACATAAGTGTAACTGGACAACACCACAGAGATATCCTGAAAACTCTATAAGGTCACATTTCAGTGCAACATTCTGGATGCTGACCCATGATATTTTACAATTGCACATTGCAAATGTTGCTGAATATCTCATAAAAATCAATGTGAAGTGTTATCAATTACCTCATAAAATCCAGATTTAGCTGGAGTGACTTCTTTCCTAATTGAAGAAACACCTTCATGGGAGGCATTTTTCATAATTAGAAGCAGGCACGTATTACAAAATGGTTTCCAGCATATATTGGAAAACTGGCAGAAATGCTAAGACAGGCGCATTGCAACCAACCAGGACAACATTAAGAAATATCATCAAAATGAATAAAGTATATTTTCCATAAATATTTGATAATTTTTTATTTAACAGTCCTTGTAATTTAAGAATGCTAAAAAGGCATTACCACAGCATTAAAACATTTAATCCAACATCTTGATTGCCACTTTGCATCATCAATTCTATTGATTAATAAATATCTATAATCATAGTTGATATCTCAGAATGTTATTGTAAATAAATCAACTTATTATTGAGCCATTTATTATAAAAACCCCATAATTGACATTTTTATAATAATAGTTTTTTTTGCAAATTGTTATTCTCTGTTTGCTGACAAATGGTTTAGTGTAAAAATCCCTCATCTGCAACTCCATAACTTTGATGAATTTAGTATTGAATATCTGATTCAGTGTAAAAACTGTTCAAATAATGTATTTATGGGATTTTTACACCAAACTTTGGTATAAGTAGATAATTTATTGTATACAGCCAACAATGCATTAGCATTATATTTGTGATTGTTTTGTAAGTTATAGAATGCAAATAAAATGTGGAGTTAAAGACATGGTGATGATGCTGAAATGAATGACATAAATCAACTAAAAAGATGTAGATGAATTAGAAACGATGAACGATATGTAATAGAAATATAATTAAAGAGCATGAGTATGTGGACAATTCTACACTAACCATAGTGGAAATCTTGTACCTAAAGTTGAGATTGGTGCTGATAGCAATTATTATTTATTGTTATCATCCAAAATTGAATTGTTCTTTTATTTATTTATTCATTTGTTTATTTTCTTTCTTTCTTTTTTCTTTTCTTTTCCCCTTCTTTTTTCTTTTTCCCTTTCTTTTTTTTCTTTTTTCCTTTCTTTTTTCCCTTTTTTTAACATAAGTTGTTCGGACTGTGAAATAAAATTTATGCAATTATGATTTTTATTGATTCATTAAACATCATAAGAAATAAGGCTATATAGATCGTGTGTTCTGGGTGCATGAAGAAATGTTATGCATGGATTTCTGAGATGGAAATAATTACAATATTTTCTTTGTTCTCGGACATTGAATCAAAAAATGCTCAGGACATTCATCTCTAGAATATTGTCACAGTGCAAAGTGTGAACAGGCATACAACTAAGAACAAAAATGGCTATACTTCTGATAAATATTCTTTGTCCTTTCAATATCATGTAAAACTATCGGGTTCCTTATTGGAAGTTTGTAAGGTAGTATTTTATAATATAAATATATATATATATATATATAACTTCAGATTGTGTTGGAAGGCTATGTAATATTAAAAGTTAATACGTTACCTACAGGTTCAAGAGGACAAGCCCCTTCGAAACACGCTATTCTTGTGGAAACTTGTACTGAAGAACACATCAAATCATTTCCCCAAAATATCTCTCATTACTCCCAACGAGAAACTCCTTACCTCTCAGCTGACTTAACATTAAAGAAAATGCATCAACTGTTTAAAACTAAAACATCCTGAGGTAAAAGCAAACTATTGGTTCCAATAAACAATTTTTAAGAAATAGTTTAATTTGCATTTTGGAAGTCCTCAAGTAGATACTTGTGCTAGCCATGAGTCAGTCAACATAAAAATTAAAAGTCCTGCTATAAATGAAGCAACTTAACGTTTGGCTGTGTATGAAATCATTTTATACGATAGGAAAAGTAAAAAGTTTACCATAAACTTGATGAAATTCTAAGTAAGTATCAATTTGATCATTTTGTGGCTGGGCTCTGTTTTTGATTTCATGAAGTATGTTCAGTTATCAAACATCCCAGATCAAGACATTTTTCACCATGAATATGATTTGAATTACAATTCTTAAGATGATTCTGCAAAGATATATGTTTACCAGAAAGGTTCGAATAAGGTTACTTCATTTATTCATGAATATCTGAACAATGAATAAAATGACAGAGCCAAGAAGCTGTTCAGTGTTAATTGCAATGGTTAAAATAAAAACCACACAATAAGATACTGCAATATTTTCTTTGATACAAAGCTATAGGTTCCATCAATATTATCTAGTCCAAGGCTATTCATTTCTTTCCTGTGATCAGACATTTGAGGTAATAAAAAGAGCCCTGAAGCGAATTGAGCAAAACATTTACCTGCTGACAGATATCATGGTAAATTCAAAAAAGAAATTTATTGCCCATATGATTCACAGAGAATGTGTTGAATTTCAAAAATTGGTAGCATTCATTTTATTAACTCAGTTGTATATCAGAGATATCAAATGGTGTACATGTAATTAGAAAAATCAAAATACATTTCAAAATTTCACAATTTGCTGAATGTATACACACTAGACAGAAAAGAGTAAAGGTGTTATGTTAAAATCAGTGTGGAAAGCGTAGCAGAAAAAAACATTTGTTCAGTCAGCTGACTCTTAGCCTACAGACACCTCCTATATATTGAAGGTTCCCATCAATGCCAAAAAAATCTGTGACCTGCATAAAATTCTTAGGTATATTTCTGATGAATTCAGATGCTGTTATGTAGAAATATATTCCTTGCCAAAAACAGAATATGTGTGAACAAATGTGGAGGAATCATAATACTGAAAATAATTCAGTATAAAAACAAATGCAATGTAATTTCAATATTAATTCAATTAGGAATCGGACAGACACAGTGAAACACACATTAATAATCTCTTCTGAATCAAAACATTTAGAACACTGTTTACAGTTTCAATTACAAGCTATTTATTCACAATAACTGTTCCATGAAGCATGAATAGTAGATCTCATATAGGTGAAATCTAAAGAGTGTTCTAAATATTTAGACTCATAAGAGATTACAAATGTAATAAATTTTGTAAATTTCTGTAAATTGATCTTATAATACAATATATTGTTTAAAATACACTTTTCTTCAGTTTGCTCTAATAAAGTGCTTAATTAGCCCGTACTTCTAACGTCATAGCCAGTTTATTGTAAAATCCCCATAAGTGCTGATGTATACTTTCGTCCTATACCCTTATATAACTGAATTCTACAATAGTTTTAACAAAGTTTCATTTATGGATGCCATTGGTGAAAGAACTGTAACTTACCAAAACATATTTCAAGGTGTACCATCTTTGGTCTTTCCTGTCAAATTTTAATTTTTACCTTGTGGGATTTTTACAATAAACAATTCTATTATTAATTGATATTGTATGATTCAGTTGAACTACACACACTTAAAGCTTCATTATAGATCATTATAGGTCATTTTACTGATAAAATACACATACACATCATTAAATAAAGATAATTAAGAAATACAACATGAGGGGAATTAACAATTATCATAAGGAGTATATGACAAAAACATTGCACAATAAAGACCTATATAATATCGGCATAATCATGTACAATAAACTTCCCAGTTTCATTATAACTGCACAAAGTTAATTCTTTTAAGAAATCGTTGAAATGTATCTCATTGATAAATGTCTGTACAGATTAGATGAATTATAATCATTGTCACCATTACTCTCTAGATCATATTATCCACAATATTTATATGATTGCTTATTTATAGCCATACATAAACTAATTCCATTTGATTGAATTGCTTCATCTTATTTATAAAATTTATTGTAAAGGTATCTAACAACTCATAAGGCAGGGTATTATATTGCTGACTGTGTATTTAAAATACTTTAATGGTCTGATGAATTAACTTTATATAATTAGCTGTTGACCATGTTTAATATTTGTATTCACAAGTCTAAGAACAATAAAGTAGTAGTTGTCGTCGTTGCTATATTGTTACAAGTAGGGGCATTTTCTCACTGAATGCAAGGCACTTTACACGCTCTGAGATTTCAATACCAAAAATTAACAGAAAAATGTATGATCACCCATAGCTTAACTTTAATTTTCAAGTAATGGTATAGGTATGTGGATGACATTTTTGCAATAATACCAAAGAAACACTCAATAGATGCCCTGAAACTTCTTAATTTTACACATGAATCTATATAATTTACCATAGAAGAAGAAAGTAATGGGTGGCTACCATTTCTAGATTTAAAAATTATAAGAAATGGAGATTGTTTGAATTTTGGAATTTATAGAAAAGAAACACAGAGAAAACTACATAAAAATGAGAGTTATAACCTCATTCCACATATCTATGCAGTGTTTCACAGTTTGACACACAGATTGATGAATATTCCACTCACAGAAGCAGAGTACAAAATAAAATACAAGGAAATAATAAATACAGCTATAATCAATGGTTTCAACAAAGACACAGTGATAAAAATTATCAATAAATCTAAAAGGCAAAAAGAGATGAGGGAAATTTCCACACCGAAAAACACAAAAGAAGAATACAGATTCAAAAGTTTCACCTACTATCCAATTTACCACAAGTTCCAGAAAATTTTCATAGAACATGGGATAATGTTAGCTCCAAAGAACAGATACAACACCAAGAATTTATTGGGTTGACAACCAAAGACTCATGCCAACAGAACAGAAATCAGGAATTTACGAAATAAAATGTGCAGAGCTAGATAGGCAAAACAAAGAGAAATTTGGAAATTTGATGGAAAGAACATTTTAGGAATATTCAATTTAAATAGGTGGATAAATCAGCAGTAGTGGCTCACTTTTGAAGCAAAAATCACGAATTAAAACAGAAATTAAATTGCTGAAACATCTTCACAGCCCATTGGAGTTATCCACTTGGGAAAAAATTTTCACATCAAAAAATAGAGAAAACCTAATGAACTTCGAGTTTCCTCCTATGGATGAACTCAGCAATTCCCTACTAAATGAAATTAAACAGCGATTGCACGATGTATATGGGGATGCATCCCCTTCATATTCTACCGTAAGAGAATGGGCCAAAATTTTTAAAATGGGTCGAGAAAGCATTGAAGACGAAGGACGTGCAGGTGGGCCTTTGGAGGAGCTCACTTCTGAAAACATCGCTCTTGTGGAAGGAGAAATTATGGAAGACCGGCGGCTCAAAGTTACAGAAATAGTAGCAAAGTTGGGCCTTTCTAAAACAACAGTCTTTTGAATTATTCATGAACATTTAAACATGAATAAGTTTAGTGCAAGATGGGTCCCCAGACTTCCATCCTCAGTCCAAAAGCAGCAACGAGACATCAGTTGTCAGGCATTTTTGGAGCTCTGCCGTGGTAACGAAAGAAAATTTCTGCAAATCATTATTACAGGAGATGAAACTATGGTCCTCTAGAATGATCCCTTGTCCAAAAGAGAACAATAGAGTGGCGTAAACCTAACGACACACCGACTCTAAAGACCAAGGTCACTCAGTCAACCAGGAAGATCATGGTTACAATCTTTTGGGACTGTGAGGGAGTGCTCTTCATTGACTTTAAGGAGAGGAACACCACACTAAATGGGGAGTACTATGCTGGCCTACTGCACGGACTACGTGCTTCCATCAAAGAGAAAAAGCGAGGAAAATTGAGTGGTCATGTGTCCCTTCTTCACGACAACGCACCTGGGCACACAGCTCTTGTTGCAAAGGAAACTGTGAAAAAATGTCGAGGATATCGACCATCCCCCCTACAGCCCAGATCAACCTCCCAGTGACATTTCCTCTTCTCAAAACTCAAGAACGACCTTCCAGAAAGGAAATTTAAGTGTAACGAAGAAGTGATGGATTTTGTTTATGCCCATTTTGCAGACCAGACTTGTATTTGGGGGGGGGGGGATGAAATGTTATTTCAAAGATGTGAGAAGTATATGCCAATAAGGACAACTATATTGAAAAGTTAAATATGTTTTTTGTCTTTATTATATCTAAAAACTGGTTAGGGCGGAAATTTATGTACCTACTCTCGCACCCCCCACTCCTAAAGGCCGGATTGCCAAGATTTTCAGAAACTATTTTTATAGATTTATTTTAATGAAATACACGATTGCGTTGAGAAAAGGCAAAAATCGAAACAGAGCGATTTTTTCTTTTTAAAAGGTTAAACCCCACCTCATATGGTCTATTTTGCTGGTTAACGAACTCGAATCGTTTTTATATGCCGGGTTCTGTGCAACCGCTACAGCGTTAACTCTCTCTCTCTCTCTCTCTCTCTCTCACACACATTTTTAAAATTTTTTTTTATTTACTTTTTTTTTTTTTTTTTTTTCCATAGGTCATATTGTCGGTGCCTAGTAGGTACGATGAATGAAGAGTTGAAGAAATTTTTCAAAAAATCCTTTCATAGGTACAACCGCAATTGTTGCGTTCTTTCAGGATTCATTATTAAAAAAAAAAAGTAATCAACTCATTATATAAGTACTTTTGTACAGTTATCTTAATTTCATAGGAAAAAAGTCAAGTTGTGTAAATTTCTGTAAAATATTAAATGTGTCATTTTCTTTATAAAAATATCTGTTCCATGGACATTACGGTTCGGAAGCTCATCACTGTTAATTTCCCGTTATTTCGTCTCCACTGATCATTTGTATGATACAGTTTGGTAGCAAACACATGTTTGTAATCATAATTATTACGAGATGCGACAATTTGCAATTGGTAGCAATTTCCTGAAAGAGCTATAACATCAATCATTCACCACAAACATGCATATTTTTTTCACGTCACATAAAAAAATAACAATTACTTCTAAATTAAATGGGACGAAAGAAAGCAACTTTTCAATAATTATGCTATTTGTAACAAAATATTAAGTAACATGTACGCACCTGTAAAGACCTACAAGCTCAGGTTTGGTCCCAAGAACGCAGGATGAACATCAGTGTTGCACCGCTCTCTCAATCTGAACAATTAACATTTGCTCTGCTAACTGGAAATTCACCTAGGTTTGGACTCCCGACTGAGGACTTTTTTTTTTTTAAATTGTGTTTAACGCCCGTTTTTCTACTGTGGCATCACAGGCGGTGAACACTGGTGATACATGAAATGAAATTATAAATTGGGAAAGGGTTTTTTTTTAAGGAAGGAAACGTTCCAGGCGTGAGTTTAGGATACCTCCCCGGCATTTGCCAGTTATGATGACTGAGGAAAACCTGAATAAAAAATCTGTCAGGGAGGACGATCCTGGCGGGATTCGAACCCCAGACCTCCCGCTCACGAGTCCGGCTGAGAACTGAAGCTACGCACACTTAAGAGCATCGATGTGGCGACTTTTCATTTTCAGCACTATTTCTAAGGCTTGCAATTGAACCACAAAATTGCTAGTACAGCATTCATCAGAACTTTGCGTCAGGTTAACCAACAACTGGTACGTAACGCGTCAGAGTTTAACATAAGCAAGGGTTATATTTTTGTCTGAATTTTATCCAAAATATAAAAAACAGCTAAGTCATCTACCCAGCACAGATTTTTTTAATGATAAATGATTTCAATATATTATGTGGATATACATTATCATCACTTATAAATAGTTTCTTGCATTTAGTAACCATGTACATTTTAATTTCACCATGCGAGCAACGAAACAATTAGCACGGTCAATAGATACAAATCAATGAGAATATTATTATTTCCATATGTTTGAAGAAACCTTCTACATCAGCAGGAACCATGCATTATATACTTTGTTTAGTGCTTGTACTCTATTCATAGATATGAGAGCATTTTGGGGGTAAACAGTAATATAATTTTAGTTTTGCAAATAATACTTTGAATTAGCACAATATTGATTATTGTACTTGTTTTGACAAGAGGTTTAATTCCGTTTAAATTTGTCGTGCCCCAATGCTGGCGAAGATACCTATGAACATTTGAGCCGACAAAGGCCCAGCTAAGGACGAAGAGATGGTAAGCCGACATTTGCGAGGATTGGTTGGTCACTTCAGTATTAAAATACAGCGTCTAGTTCTTTCAAGCAAAGATATTTATTTACAGAAGTGTAGAATGATGAATACAGAATAATTAAGAGGCAATTGAGATATTCTGTAAGAATGTTCCAAAGAGAGGACTTGGATAAGATGCTGGTAGTACCAAATAATGGTTAACAAGGAATGTTGAATAAGGGATGCTCCGTACCACAGATTACTACAGATATACAACTCAATATTAACCGGTGACCGCAATGAGCGCCAATTTTTGTACGTATCGTCCGGCGATGCGCGAATTTATTTGTAGTTTCCTTTCTTTCTAGGAGAAAATAAATAATTATTAAGCTTTCACCGAACTTCAGATACCAGCGGCAGAACCGCTGACAGCCTGAAGAGTCAGACACAAGACGTAAAAATCTGGCTAGCATGTTCCGAGTTGCTGTTATAGATCGGATTTCGGCGTTCTTGCATTTCACTCTTCAAGCTGTCGGCGATTCTGTAGCTGATAGTCTAACTTGGGTTTTTTTTTTTTTTTTTTTTTTTTTTTTGAGTAGTGTTTAACGCCCGTTTTTACTACTGAGGCACCACAGGCGGTGGACACTGATGATATATGAGATGGCCTAAGTTTAGGTACCTCCCCGGCATTTGCCAGTTATGAAGACTGAGGAAAACCTGGAAAAAACCCCAGTCAGGGAGGACGGTCCTGGCGGGATTCGAACCGCAGACCTCCCGCTCACGAGTCCGTGCCTTAACGACCTCGGCCACCCGTGGCGGTCTCTAACTTGGGTGAAAGCTCAACAAAGACATAGAGAGAGAAAGGGAACTACAAGTAAAACAAATTATATAAATAGTGAGATAGTCCTGTCAAGTACCCACAGACATTATTTCTTATGCTGCCCATCTATTATATGAAGTTGCATCAGAAATTTCATTTTTAAAATCTGACAGTAACTCCTCTTCATAACCCAATTCTAAGAAAGTAGGAAATTAGGAAGAATATATTAAGTAAAATAACATTTTTTGTACACGGCCTGCACATAACCTAAAATGTAAGTAAATAAACCCTCAAAGACAATGTACTACCATGTACAACAAATAACAATACATATACTTTTATTACAAGCACATATACCATTATACCCTTATAAATGTTATAATGAAGGTTATAGTGTACAAAAAGAGCGTTTACATTGTACAGACCAATGTTCTTGACTATAGTTTTAAAAAAGACGCATTTTAAACAATTCTTTGTTGTCTCCCCTGGTGTTGCATCCCACCAGTGCGAACTTCTGTTTTAAGTGTATAATGGTAGATTTTTTTCCTTTGCCCACTTTGTAATGAACATGAAACACACATGAAGACATGCGTCAGTGATTCCCAGGCATCCCAACAAACACCGTAATATCAACGCACATTTCTTTGTCTCTAAATAACAAATGACTTTCAAAGATATTCCATAAATTAAAATTAATCGGTATTCTTTCTATTTGCCAACTCTAAAGCACATTTTAATAAAAAGTATGTTTCTGTTAGGCGAAATAGGTTTGAACACCGAGTAAAGTTGCAGCTGTAGCGCCCTCATCGTAAATAAGAGACATCTTGTGGAGTTGTCAAATAACTGAGACCATTTTCATTCAAGATTTCTGGTGTTCACAAGAGGTTCCAAAATCACTTATCCAGTTCAAATAGTCTGCTCTGTACCAAGAGAGACGCGTGATAATCTGTCACTATACTAATGATTGTGCAAACCCAGATAGTAATGCCAGGGTGTTTTATGTTCTGCCTATAGATAAGAGGGGTCGAGGGAGACACGTCATAATTAATAGCGTCTAGTTCTTGATAGACGGTAGTAAATTACTTCATTATCATCGAATCTTAGTTGCTTAAGAATTACCCAATTTTTATAAGAAAACAAATACTTCTGAGTGACCCTTATTCTTACTTTTCTCTATCTGAGATAAATGTTGGGCTTACCCCTCCCAATATTTTATAGAAATCTGTGCCTTTTTATGGCACATGTGTGTTTGGTACTTTTTGGAGGAACTGACTTCAAGGCTACTATTTTTGGAGGACAATACAGTGCAATGGCCAAGTTGAGGAGAAAGACCAGGTGCTGGACCATTCACCTTACAGCCCTGACCTTGCACCGTACGACTTGAATAATTTTTCTGTTATGGCTGGAAAAACCTGAAAGCGAGTTTAGGACGTGCCCAAGTAATTAATTCACCTCTGCTTACAACACTCCAGTCGCAGTAACGAAATGTCTTTGATAAAAAACTGCAATGAATGTGGCGAGATGGATAGTAAAGTTAAACCATTAAAAACAACTCATGACTTGGATTTAGGTAAAGCACTAACGTAACTTGCGATTGCCCCCAGTAATTCAACTTTAAACATTTAACAAGATTAAAAAAAAAAAAAAAAAAAGACATTCTTGAAAAGGTGATCTTGAATTCTCGGTAAATTGAGAATATGGAAAGGGTTAATTAATTAGTACACAGTTTTTTATTTTAGGCATTGACATGGATATTAACCTATGACCGGTAGTTACGCGTATTATGAAGTAAAGGTGCGGTTGAATTTTCCAGAAACGAATTTCGATAGTCACATCAACAAAATACTTAACAAGTGTTTAATTTAGTAACAAGTAATTCCGTATGTGTTCAGTTGTATAGAAACATAAAAGTATTTCAACTCTTAAGATAAACATAGTTAAAGTTCATTTGCTTAACGCTAGGAAATAACCACTACGCCCTCTTTTTGCACTTAACTCATACTTGAGTTACATTTTGTAGGAGCAAATCTTTAAGGAGAGGCTTCATAAAGGAAATGACAGTTACACATTTACTTTTCTCTGACGTTCTACTTGGCTCTTAACTTCATTACCTTATTCACACGGTTTTCTACAGTCAACAAAGTGTGTTCTCTATCAGTCTACTGGAATGCTGACGCAGCAAATGCCACAACAAAACCGTCACGCAAACTCCTGCAAGGGAAGAATGAGTCAGTGACGATGATATATGAAAACATTTGTTGTAACCATAGGCATCGACTCCTAGGAGCCCAGCCAGAGCATCCTGTCCCTCACCTCCCTTTCACAAAGTTTTCGCATTGGGTGCTGATATTTACTATCAATATATATTTAAACTTTAATTTGGGCATGTTCAAATTAAATTTTGAAAGAAAAACGACAACAGTGACATTGAATATAATACTGCCAACAGTAATTTCTTTACTTTCATCTCACAGTTTTATGTGCTCAAATGGCAACTCACAAAGTTTTCATGTATAGGTACCTCGTAAAGTTGCACTCTAAAAAATTAAGTTTCGGACATATTTTTTCAACCCTTAAAGATAAGTACCTCCCAATGATATTTTAAGTAACTGGTGTTTCGGTTCAACGTTCTCTCTGTAGAATTGTAAATGTTGCTTCACATCTGTTAGATAAAACTGAGCAATTCATCACAAGTGGAAGTGATTAAGATCTCTCTCTCTCTCTCTCTCTCTCTCTCTCTTCAAGACCAAATTCATTCTGACAGGCTGAAATTGCATCACAATATGATGGTCCTTTTGGAATCGAAGGTGAGCGAGAATTCCAAGGATAAATTTTCCTCAATTGTATCCTTTCTGAAAAGTAAGTTGTGTGAAATTGTCCGGGAGTTAACGAAATTTGTAGACTTAAATATGTACATTTTGAGATTTTTATTTCTTAAAATGTTTTAAGACTTGGATGGTTCAAGTTATTAGATTTTTTAAATACAAAATCTAATATAAGAGTTAAGAAATATATATTATTTCAGTTTACTTTGTATCATTTAATTGTCTGCTTAATAATGTATTAATTGATATAATTTAACTTTTAGTTGCATCGGAGTGAACATTTACAAACTTTGTATTTTTGTTGACGTCGCTGCTATGGGTCTTCACAAATCCCTCAGAGTAATGTGCCTCCCCCCCCCCCCAAGTCGGTTCCTATGGATGAAAGCTGTAAATATTATAATTTCTCTCTAATGCCACCTTGCTCTAAGTCCAATTGCATAAATTTAATAAATTTGTAATATATGCATGTGACAGCAATAAATTGCAATTCTAGAAACGATGCAATTATTACACATTGCTTTTTCAATTAAAATTAAGTATTTTGAATAACATGTTAAATAAAATTGCAGAAAATCAGTATTTATTAAAAAAAAAAATTCAATGTAGTTGCCAAAGGAAACGATAGGAATAGGGCACTTTGGAGGTTAGCGCACCCAAATTAGTCAAAGGCATGTACTTTCATTTCTTGCCAAGGAAAATAATAATAATAATAATAATAATAATAATAATAATAATAAATTTTTTCTTCGGTGTTTATTCGAGTTGGTAGTATTGGGATAGATGTTTACTTTTCGGTAGAATGTTAGCTGCAAACTAATGTTTAAGCAGATTATTTTTAAAAGCCAGACGTACATTAAAATAAAATATATTCGTACGTTATCCTCTCTCTCTGCATTAAACAACATCTTATAACTGAAGTTCCCAGAAATGATGAAGCAGCAGACACCGTAAAATAATCTGGCTGTGCGTACTGGTTTTCAAAATGACTTCTTCCTTCCTGTAGGCAGTTTTGGTAGAAAAAAAGAAAACTACGTCATGTCCATTATTTGCCTGGTGATCAAAGCCTGAAAAACATTCTAAATGGAACCCCCACAGGAAATACCAGGTCGTCAAACATTCATACCTCGTAACAAGCTGTACTTTGGGCAGCAATAACTATTACTATTATTATTATTATTATTATTATTATTATTATTATTATTATTTAATGTGTTGCAATAGATTTCGTCAAAAGTCGCAGATCAATGCTCTATGACATAACATAAGAATAAATTTCTTTAACAAAAGCAAATACAATAAAATAGCTGCAGCATGCATAATAAAAAATTAAAAAATAACTGAAATAAAAAATAAAAATAGGTACCAACTGTAAGAAAATCATATCCCAAAAAATAAGTTAAATACAGTATATATCCTCATTCAATTCATTATTACTGTACTGAATTTTACCAACAAGTACATTTTAGCGTATTCCGAAGGAATTCAGTTTTACCCATAAACGATTTTTTAAAAGTGATTCTTCAAATCTCCATCGATCCGAAATGACAATGAAATGCATAGTTAGGGCTCTAGCGGTTACAATTTTTATTTCTTCTCAACGCAAATCATCATATAAGTTATAACCATAAATTAACAAATTACGTCGCGTTCGTAAATCTGCTAAAATGACCCATTGGAGCGCAAACATTTTAAAACATTGTCGCTCAAGTGGCCACAATTTTTGTTTTATCTCAGCAAAACTCGGTTTATTTCATTTAGATGAGTTAATAAAATTAATATCTGAAAATCAGGGCAATCAGACCATAACGAGGGGGCGGTTAAAGCGAAACATCAAAATAGCTATAGCGGTCGCAATTTATAATGGTTTTATGTTTTTAAAGGAAACTCCGTATGTGTCATTGAAAAACTACAAAAATAGTTTCTTAAAGTCAGTGAAATTAGATTATTGGGAATGGGAGTTTATCTGAAAACCAACATTTAAAAATCACTCTAGCGGCAGCAATATTTGCTTTTTCACAACAAAATTCATCATTTACCATTTAAATATAATAATTTACCACTCACAATATATGTGAGATATTTACATCTCATGGCTGCTATTAAAGCATTTTGAGGAATATTCGTGGTTCTATGTGTGACCAAAGACAAAGACATACGCTATATTTTAAGGTACTGTATGATTTATTTTAGTCACATTACGTTTTAGCTCATATAAGCAGGTATATCGAGTTGGGTTAATCATTCTAATCCAACATGAACTGCTCTAATAGGTATTCCTTGGTAATCCTTCAGGACAGTGGGATCGAGGATTACTCAGCTACTGGCAACGCGGCTGTCACCTGTTGGCTGGTAAAACGGTGCATTATCGTCATGTTCAAGAACAAAATCGTATTAGTGTAAAGTATTGCTAAACTGGTAATATCGTCACCAGTGTACAGAAACCAAATCATGGATATCAATTTCCGTACAAAACCGTGTAATCAATTAACATTTCACCACAAAAATTCTGAATATATTACGTAATTGCCGGCGGCATTTTCCCGTTGTCCATAACAGTACGAAAAATATTTTATCAATGAAAAATGTTCAAAGTAGTGGCATTACCATCTGTGCAGATAAATTCAACCGAAATACTTATTTCACCTAAAAATGGGTAGTCAATTTGTATTTCCAACGCAAAAAACGAAACATATGACCAGTTTTCGGTTCCTAACTGCCGGCATGTAGTACGGTGAATGTATAATGACCAACATTTTATTATATAAAATTCTGTCAAAGTATACTTGGGCGGAGAAAATGACCAGTGATGAGATTTCCAGGTAAAATTTAGATATATTATTATTATTATTATTATTATTATTATTATTATTATTATTATTTCCACCGCAAAGAGGTTAGGTTTATTACGGACCATGGCTGTTGTCTGCAGGCCTGTAAAACGATCCATTATCGATAAAATTACAAATTTGATATTCTTGTAAAATATTGCAATTTTCCTTGTAATTTGAACTGCATCAACTGCGCATTGCAGTTTAAGTGGAGATCAATTTATAGGTCTACCGCAAAAAAGACTAAATTTTTGACCTGCATTCTGAGTCTTCACTGCCGGAAACAGATAATCTGTACTTGAGTATAATTTTGAACATTTTTATGTAAAATATTCACTAAGCATTGCTGTTTTCATATGTGCAAAGAAACAAAGAGAGATGCCTATTTCAGTTAAAATTGGAGAATGGAGAATGAATTTCACAGTAAAAAGACTAACTTCATAACCGGTCACCGGACTGTAACCTGTCGGCAAGTTAAATGGTGCATGCATTACTGGTAAAATCAAGATCATATAAGATTTGCTAGTAGTCACCTGTGTAGAGAAACTAATCACTGACGCCTATTACAGTATAAAACTGGTTAATTAACTAATATTTTCACCGCCCAAATACAAAATATATAATCGGCGTTCGAGCTGATGATTTCCGGTCCAAACTTTCTCCGTTATCGGTAGAAAAAAAAAATATTGATATAAAATGTTCGCAAATAAGTGGTATTACCATCTATGCAGAGCAACTCAAACGTCCTTGCTTATTTTACCAAAAAAAGAGGATTATCAATTTATATTTCAATCACAAAATACAAAACATTGACTGATTTCGGGTTGCCAACTGCTTGCACGTGAAACGGTGCATTATCAATAAAATGACGAACTACGTTTTATGATATTAAAATATTGTCAAAGTACTACTATTCTCACTGTGCAGGGAAACCGGCCATTGTTGCGATTTTCAGGCAACTATTTGGTAAAACCGTTTATTTTGGGTGGAATTACGATAATATTCTTCTAGAATATATCGAAAATCTTAATAATACATCTGCGTAGAGAAACAATTAATTAAAATTTTATTATCAAATTATAAATCGACTGCTAACAGACTTTATTTATTACCGGTACTCGAGATCTTATAAGCCGGACTCATAATCCGTGTATTACTAGTACAAACATGAACATTTTTAATATAAAATATTCAGAAAGCAATAGCTTTTTCATGTGTGTACAGATACTGAAACAGTAGTGCCTACTTGAGTTAAAAATGCATAATCTCTTTATAATTTTATAGTAAAACGCCTGAACTTATGACCGGTCATCAGCCTGTCACCTTCCGACAAATAAAATGGTGCATTATTGGCAATATCAAGTAAAAACCTTAATAGTATAAAATATTGCTAAGCTGCTTGTATTGCCATCTGTAAATAACTTAAATAATGGTTCATGGTTAAATAACTTACGCCGATTTCTGTATAAAAATGGTTATCACGTAATATTTTCATCGCCAAAATGCTAAATATAACACTGGCGTTCGGCATGTTATTTGCCGGTGACAGAATTGCTACGTTATGGTTAAAAATACGAATAAACGTCTTAAAGATGTAAAATGTTTACATAGTGGTGGTATTACCACCTGTGCAGAGTAACGCAACTGTAAATGCTAATTTAACCAAATGTGGGTTAATAATTTATATTTCCTACGCAAAAAGCGATGTGCGTGATCGGTTTCGAATTGTTACCTGCCGGCACGTAAAACGGTACATTATCTGTAAAATAACGAACATTTTATTCTTGTAAAATATTCCCAAAGAACTAATATTATTACCTGTACAAAGGAAATGGCCAATGATGCTACCATCAGGAAAAATCACGTGTGTATGTGTCACACACTCATACACACCGCAGAGGTTAAATTTATGACGGGCCTTTGCCGGCTAGTAAAATGTTTCGTTAACGTGAACTTTAAGAGCATTATATTATTCCTGTAAATAATTGCCATATTCCTATTGAAGTCATGTGTGCAGAGGAACTGAATAAGTGATGCCATTTCAGTTAATATGATGATCAATATATAATTACACAGAATAGCAAAATTTGTGATCGGCATTCGGGTATTAACTATCGAAAACAAGTCGCTGTATAACTAGCAAAAACATGAACCACATCTTTTTATCTTTGTCTGTCCTATATCTATACATTTATTCTCTTCCATTATGATTATTATTTAATTGTGCCTCACCTTGTGAGTGCTAATATTACGTTACCTAGTATACCAGCCCCTTGATACACTTACTCGTTAACAATTTATACTTTATTGTAACTGAGATGTCCTCTAAGCTTACATCTGCATTTTTCACTTGTAAATCTCTTAGACTCTCATTAATTTTGTGCAAATGCTAACTGCTGTTGTGCAGCTTGTTAACACTTTCTTTATTATTTTACACTCGGTCATTCTTTATCTGCGTAACTGTGACAGCTGAGTAACATATCAATTAGTTAAATATGAGTTAACTACTCAGAATGTATCACTCCCGCGTAGGTTACTTGTTAACACTTTCTTTACCATTTTACACTCATTCACTCTTTATCTGCGTAACTGTGACAGCTGAGTAACATATCAATTAGTTAAATATGAGTTAACTACTCAGAGGTTATCACACCCGCGTAGGTTACATATCTGCGTTCGTGAAACTGGAAGGTTACAGGACCGTCTTTTTAACTTTGCTATATATTCAAGAAAAATTGATAGATTAAATGGCGGGGTACCCAAGCCTACTGGATGGGTGATTTGGTTCGGCAAGTCAGATTGCTGCATTGGTACATGTTTGTATACTTTTTCCTCCCTTTCTGGGTTCTCTCTTGATTCATTCTATTTCACAATATTCTTTCCACACTATTACTATATAATTTGCACCCGAAGGCCTTTTTAACACTTTTATTAACTGTTGATTTCCGCTGATACCACTT
Organism: Metallyticus violacea; assembly: GCA_030762175.1. Lineage (NCBI taxonomy): Eukaryota > Metazoa > Arthropoda > Insecta > Mantodea > Metallyticidae > Metallyticus > Metallyticus violacea. The sequence continues at coordinate 109,090,119 of CM060840.1, read as the reverse complement.
TGATAATTTGACCCGAGATGTATTGAAACTGTACTATCACTTCCGTTACCTCTTATGACATCATTCTACTTTGCACACTATTCAAACTACCGTTAACAAAAGGAGCTCATTTATTACCGTTAACAAAAGGAACTCATTTATTATGTTACCGTCACTCTCCGTATGCTTCACTTTTAATTTGTCTTGCTTCTTGTACGTCTGATACCTGAACTGGGTGCAGTTAGTAAAGTTGCTGGGTAGATTACATCTCACATATCTGGCTAAATATGTCATGTCTAATTAATGGGTAGATTTGTCAGCTAGATAATTGTTTATTTTAGGTACAAAAATGTGTAATTACCATAGATCAGTTATCAAGTTCCCTGGATATATGATATAGTTGGTTCATTACGTAATTAGATTCATAGGATAAGTAGCATCATTCATAGTTCATTCATGAACATAAAGCTATTAGGTAAGATGGATGCCTAAGTAACTTTTCTGCATCGGTGGATGTATGGTTGATTGGTGCTATTGGATCAATAACACTGGTCAAAATTTTCATTAAATAAATAAAAGTGACCTATCTCACCTATTTTGTATGCGCTGATCGAGAATAAGGCATTTGAAAAGCTTTGAACGTGTAATATTTTTTTCACACACTTACCTTCCATTGTCAGCAAATAGTATAAAAAAAGGAGAGAAGGCCAGTCCACATCGAACCGAGTGTCTATCGCATAATTATGTACTATTCCCAATCTCTTAAGATACAATACAATGTGAAGCAGCTTATATATTCGTAAATAAGAAAATGGGCGGTTTATTGTTTCATTACCTCAACAGCTGCAGAATGGAATCACAATTTATTTCAGCAAAAACAGATAATGTGAAAGTAAACTATAGTTATATGAGACAACAAACATTCTGGTCATCTTGTGTATCAGTTCAGTTTGAAGAAGTGTCTGGTGTTCTGCTAGTTATTCTGCAGTTGTGACAAATGGAACGTAAACATATTTTGTGCAAAATTTCTCCAAGTAGTTTCTGTTAAATTTGTAGTTAACTTAACCTTGAGATCACAATGCCAGTCAATTACATACTATGTAAAAATAGCTGTTACTTTTCTGTAGCTGTTAAGTGGGCCAACAGGACAAAAATTAAAAATTGGACGTCACATGTACATCACAACTGTTACATGAAGTCGACAGAATGGATGAAGGGGAAAAACACCCACATGTAATTTGCTGTTCCAATGCCTTGGCAAGAACCTAAGTGATTTAAAAGATTTGTTATTTCTTCATTACCAAGCGAGGGATTTTCAAAGAAAACTAAAGATAAATTTGTATATATTGATGTTCTTTCAGAAATAAGAGTTGTGCCACATTCTCCCCATCTTCTCATTCTTATTCCTTTAACTATTAGGGAATCCATCATTCTTGAATCATTGCAATCTTCAAACAGTCCAATTTGTGCTCATTCTTCCACTTCTATTGATTCCACCCTCATTTCTGGAAAATATAGTAGACCACATCTAATAGTGCTTAGCAACTGAGGGTTTTAGTAATTCCAAGCAACAGCCCGAGCTATTACATTCCACATTACAACAATGGAACTTAATTAACTAAGACACTAACATTTCGGTATTTGAAAACGAAATAAAGAACAAGGTAGTTATTTTGCAGTGGAGAAAGCTATCAGTGATTGTAGAATTGTAAATGAGTTGATGACCAAATTAGATATTGAATACAATCAAGAATGGAGACTGGTTATTCATCATCAAAAATCAGCTAAAAAGCAGCATTATTGCAAAATGGAAACATAATACCTTCCATTCCAGTGGCTCATTCAGTTGGTATGAACTTATGAAAACATGTACTTTATTGAATACAATGAACATTGCTGGGTAATTTGTGGGATTTAAAAGTAATAACTTTATTGGTTTAATTACAAGGAGGATATACAAAATTCTGTTTCTTATTTTTGTTGGACAGTAGGATAATAGCACATATTCTGTGGTGAAGGACTGACTTTCCGGAATACATTCCATTCCTGGGGAGGATAATGTCAGATGTGAAATGCTAGTACAACCGGAAAAAGTACTATTTTCCCCGCTGCACATTAAACTTGGGCTCATGAAAAAATTTCTGACTTCTCTAGATAAAAGCTGTTTCATTGACAAGTGATGCTAAATTAAAAGAGGGCATATTTATCAGTCCACAAATTAGGAATACTTTTGAGGAACACTTACACCTTATGAATTAGCAGCATGGAAATCTTAAGCATATTTGTAAATGGGGTTTTATGGAATCACAGTGAAAAATTGGCTTTCTAGCAGAATAATTGTTTCGTTACTTATAATTCTTAAACTAATGCAGTAAATATCGAGGTTGAGGGTCTTATTTCTGGAGTAGAATAATTTTGGCATGTTCACACTTTTTACCAATTAGATGCTAAATTTTTAAGATAATGAACAATGCCCTTAAACATTTAAAACATATCAGCAACTATATTCTGGCAAGATGAAGGACCTTGAATGAATTACCTGGACAGTATTGGGTGCTGCAAACACAGATGAACAGTAGGCACACTAAAATGTGTTATATATTGAAGACCGTAATGGCACAAAACATACGAGTATCTGACAATTCGCCCTTAATCATTACTTATTATCTTTCTCTATAAGAGAGCTAGCAACCATATCTGCATTTCTTTGGCTATAAATATGATAACTTGTTGCATGGACTACACTTTGCGACAAATGAAGAACTTGGCGTTACTGACACACATTTATTTTTCACCTATTCTGGCAATTTCCTTATCTTATTATTTTTGGTCTTTTGTTTCAGATTTCTTTACATTTGATATGGTGTTATATATAGCTGCATGAATAGCCTCGAACCCACTTCTGTTCATTTTTCAGTACTGGCAAATCTATTTCATTTCCATCAACTGCAGCTTTAATGCAAGGAATATAATTCCCTTGTCTACATGGGAAAATACTTTGAGAGGATTATGTGCTAAGGGTTTAAGTAGCTATTGCTTCATCTTCAAAGTAACTTATTTTTTAAACATTTTATTCCTCACACACATTAATATTAATATATTTTATCTTTCTCCTATTCTTTTCTGTTCAGTTCTTTGCCAGTGCATATAAGTTAATTTGTTCAGCTAAAATATATGGATTTCTATTTCTATTATCCATATTTATTCTTTATTGTTTCTGATTATCATCAGTTTACTTCTTATAAAGTTTTGCAAAATATATATAGCATGCAGCAAAATGTAAACCACAAATCTTTCTCTTCCCCCTCTTGGGGAGAATCACCTTGTTCCTATCTCCTCCCCCCCCCTATTTTTCTCACTGACTATTTCTACACAATTTCGAGTAATTTTACTATACATTTTGCACCACACTGTATAACATGGCTCTCAATACTTGTAGTCACAGTTGAATTCAGCAGCGCCCAATCCCATTTATGATATTCACTAAGCTGTAGCCTAAAGGTATAACAAAAGTTAAACTTTCAATGTTGCAAAAAAAGCATTGTATCCTTACAGTGCCCTTTTTATGGTATTTACTTATACTATTTTTATCTATCAGGAAGATGCATCAGAAAGTAAAGACAATTAATGTAATCTAACATACATATCACTCTTTTTTTTTCCTTCTTTCTTTCTTTCTTTCTTTCTTTTTTTTTTTTTTTTTTCCCCGATTCATCTTTGCATCTTCCTTCAACCTAAGTCTTTACACAAGCATTATGTTAGTGATATTCTGTAACATTTTGGAAAGTTTTGCTGATGAATGGAAATGCAGCAAAGAATTTTTATCATTTGCTTATATGGAGCATTATGGGCTACCCACGAGGGAAATTTAAAGTCTTTCAACTTTGATGATCATTATTTTGTATTTTTGTCACAGGCTGCTATATGAGTTTTAATAAACATGGTCAAATTTCGATGTTGATACATCTATTACTTTTTGAAATAACATATTTCTTTTTTCTACTACCTGCTTATTCACTCAATGTTTCACAAGATGCAGAATTTGTGCTAATGAACCAAATAAAACCATTAATCTTCCATGTGATATTAAAAAATACTACTAGTATTACTACCTGTGCAGAGAAACTAAACCACGGACGACTATGTCAGTACGACACCGCATAAATATGCAATATATTCACCGCCAAAATGATAAATATATTGCCATTGTTCATGCTGGTGTTTGCCGGCGAAAAAAGTTCATTCTTATCCAAAAAAAAAAATACGAAAAATGTTGATTAAAAAGCTGAAAGTAGTGGTATTACCACTTGTGCAGAAAAAATGAACCGTACATGGTTATTTCACCAAATAATTTACTTTTCCACCGCAAAAACTCAAACGTATGAACGTTTCGGTTTTTTACCTGTCGGCATATAAAACGATGCATTATCGCACTTCATTTTACTGTTGTAAAAATTTTGCAAAGTAGTAGTATTGTCATTATGTTCAGAGAAACTGACCAGCGAAGCTACTTTTGGGCAAAAATTATGTATTGCGTTTATATTTCCATTGCAAAGAAGCTAAATTTGAGAAATGCTATTTGTTTCTTACCTGCCGGCTAGTAAAGCGGTTATTGTCCATTTAATTACGAAAATGGTATTTTTGTATAATATTGCTTATTCCTAGTAATGCCATTTGCGAAGGGAAACCGAATCAGTCATGGTTATTTCGATTAAAATTTTATAATCAACTGCAGACAATTTCCGCGCATCACTATCCATTTACATTACCACGGTAAGAATAATTTTCCGTACAGGCATTAGGGCGTTCATCTGCAGAGTACTGAGGCAACGCAGTAGCGGCATAAATACAAATGAAATATTATTAATGTACAAAATCAATAAATTACTGTCTGATTGAAGAAATTGTAGCAATATTTGAATTTAAACAAAATGTCAATTACATGTCCACTACAACAATGGAAATTTAACCACGGACGTTCGGGAAGCCACCTGTCACAACTTAACCAGTGCATTATCGTCATAATCACTAACAAAATGATATTAATATTACATTATACACAACATAGTATTGTCATCTATTTAAGTGTAAAAATAGGATTATATAATTACATTTCTACCCCAAGAACGAAATTTAAATACTGGAAGTAAACCTATCAACAGTCAGCAACTGAAGCAATGCAGTAGAGCCGAAAATAAGAATAAAATATTAATTAAAAGCTCTAGTGTATCACATATACGGAAAACTGTGTAATATAAAACAGTGCTCCAATTATATGAGATGTGACTTTTCTGTACCGGGATTATGGCCTACAACTAATGTTAGTGACTTTTCTGTACCGGGATTATGACTTACAACTAATGTTAGGGCAATATCATAGAAAACACAACCAACATTTTAGTATAAAATTACTGACCAACTAGTGTTGTCATCTTTGAGAAGAAAATGATATTATTGGAGTCCATATCAATTTAAAAATATATTTGGGAAGCCTCATGCGGACAAATCAAACATCAGAAAAATTTATAAACAAATATTATTGTTGTGAATGACTACTAGTATTGCCAAAATTGTGAAGAAATTGAGTATTAAGGGCTCATTTCGTTGTAAAAATATAGTGATATAGGTATTTGTATATGTACAGCTAGAACGAAATTTCACTACAATACAAATCATATATTATTTTAATAAACTTCTACTGTAAGAGCATTTTCATTATTTTGGAGAACTGTATATGTGGCGGCTATTTCACACAAAAATAGAGTAACCCAATTGCATTTATACAGTAAGAACGGAAATTTCTGTACCGCATTCTGGCCTGCACTTGCCTACAACTAATATAGTACAAAATCCTACAGAGTATTTTTACTGTAAAATTCCAACAAGTCTTTTATCTCATGGGAGAATCTATGTCGGTGAAGGGCGTTTTAATTTAAAGATAAATTAGTACAAATACCTTTATACCCCAAGAATGTATTTTAGCTCTCTCTCTCTCTCCTCTATCGGAATTACAACTACCTGTCAAATTAAAAAGTAATGCAGCATTCGTGAAATTTCAAACAAAATAATATTACTTACAAATTTACTTCCCAACTTGTTGAAGCAGGAAATGTTGTCTCAAAATTTCCTATTTAATTATAATTGCTTCTGATGACAACAACAACAACAACAACAACAATCATATCTTGTTTTAGGCAATCAAGGGTATTAATATTATAATTAAATTTGAATTTGAATTTATTTCCAATTAATAATACAAGTTTACTCCTTTACAACAACAGTACTCTTTTACAATCACTCAATCATGCAAATACAAACTATAAGGGACCTCCATCTATTTTCTATGTACCCCTCACAATTACAATATTTACTATATTTCATGATGTACTACCTTTACCTTTAAACATAACAATTAGAAACAGTGCCTTCGGCAATTCCAGAAGGCACTGACTCCATTCAAAATTTATTTCTAATTGATTGACTCAGCTCCCCAGTCCCCGGTTCATCAGCAGCTACTTGCTGGAATATCCAGAGGACCGGGCTTCAATCCAACCAAAACAAAACACAACATTAAAAGTAATTCATACATTCAGTGCGATATTAAATTATATTTTTTGCTATACTAAGCCTTCCTTCTTCTTTTATTGCTTAAACTCATTTGGCCATATCTATATCCTTAAGGGTTGCTTATTCCTTTGGTCCTTATACACACTAACACCTGGTTATTGGTGTATAAGGATCCTGTTTAACTAACCTTTTGCATTGAATTTATTTCCATTTAATAATACAACAAATTTACTCCTTTACAATAACAGTACTCTTTTATAATCACTCAATCACGCAAATGCAAACTATAAGGGATCTCCATCTATTTTAGATGTACCCCTCACAATTACAATATTTACTATATTTCGTGATATGCTACCTTTACCTTTAAACATAACAATTAAAAACAGAGCCTTCTGGAATTGCCGAAGGCACTGGCTCCATTCAAAATTTATTTTAAATTGAATGACTCAGCCCCCCAGTCCCCAGTTCATCAGCAGCTACCTACTGGAATATCCAGGGGACCGGGCTTCGATCCAACCACAACAAAACACGTTAAAAGTAAACTAACAGAAAACTAGCCCCATACCTTCCCCTACTCATTCCATCCTCCTTTCACTATCCAACAGTTTTACTCTCAAGCTCATTTCATGTATTTTATACCCATAACCATTTTTGTCTTATCTTGCCTATGTATTTTCCTAGTTCCTTAATGTTTTCATCTGACTTTAAATTTAAAATTTTTCTACCTCTTATTTCATCTGGTAGGTTTTTCCATTTTCTTAATAAGAACTGTTCCCTCCAAAACTTAGTTTGCTTACATTCTAGTATGCAATGCCAAGTACTATCTGGTTCTGTACACATAGGACATTTCCCCTTAGTGTGTCCATTTTTTAATCCACTTAAATATTTTACTCCTGTTCTAAACCATGCCAACCCTTCCCTTCCTACCTTATCACAAATTTCAACATACCTTTCTCTTCCCCACACATTTTTAGTGTACTATATAATTTCAGAGATTTCTTGGTGTTAAGATTTGCCCATATTTCCTGTTTTTCTATATCCTCGATTCTTATTGTTATCTCTTTCCAAAATCCTTTACCCAACCTTTCTCCTGGTACCATACTAGTACCATGCTTACTTCTTGTACAATATTTTGGATTTTAGATAGCCAAGTTTCTCTCCCTTTGATTTTACTTTGTGCTACCAGGCACTGATTAATAATATTCTCGTCCTCTAGTCTCCCTATTCTATACCAATATTTCAATACTCTTTCCATGACCTTGCTTTTATAACTCAATCTTCCTAGTTCCATTGGAGCAACCTCGTTAGTTGAAGATCTAGGTAAGCCCAGAACAATTCTACAAAATAATCTATTTATCATATTTATCCCTTTCCATCCTTCATCTGGCCCCCAGATTTCTATTCTATACATCATTCTGCTCTCCACGGTTGAACCATATATTCTCTCTAACCATTTTACTTGCATATTTGGTATTTTGTTAACACAAGATCTAATTACACTCATGGCTACTTTTCCTTCTGCTACTGCTTTCCTTTTTTGATCACTCCATTTCCCATTACAGCGAGCTATAATCCGCCGAAGCACAGCATGTTCCAGAACCTTCCCAGTAGTCAAATAAATTAAATGTTCAACCAGTGCCGAACTTCATTATTACAGTGAAGAATCTCCTTCTTCCCCAATGACTTCAAGTCATTAAAAACAGTCAAAAATTTCCCCTGAGATTCCTATCCTCTGTGTTGGAACCACAGAGTTAGCAAGCATTGAACTCGTGACTCCTAGAGCAGAGGCAAAACAAGAAGACACCCAATTGTCTGATTAAAATAACATTCAATCACCCCTTTTAATTCCTCTGCATTGGAACCACAATTATTCCCGTTCCTAATTTCTCTGGCAGCAATCTGGTGATCAATTCCCAGTACACCGCCACGGGTGGCCGAGGTCGTTAAGGCACGGACTCATGAGCGGGAAGTCTGGGGTTCTAAACCCGCCAGTACCCTCCCTGACTGGGTTTTTTTTCCCCAGGTTTTCCTCAGTCTTCATAACTGGCAAATGCCGGGGAGGTACCTAACCTTAGCCCTGGAGCTCTTCCCTCCTTAAAAAAAAAAATAATCCTTTCACAATACATCATTTCATTTCATGCATCATCAGTGTCCACTGCCTGTGGTGCCTCAGTAGTAAAAACGGAAAACATTACTCACAAAAAAAAAAAAAAAACAGTACTGAGGATATGGAATATCGATAAAATAAACATTAAAAATTAATTAAAAAAAATTAAACAAAATTAAAACAAAAAACTATTTAAATTATTTAAAGAACTGTATGTATATTTAGGAGCTATTTTGATTAGAAAAAAAGAGAGACCCAATTACATTTCTTTCTTAATGCAATTTTCTCTATCGGGATTGGAGCTACCTGTCTAATTAAATATAGAAGTGCAACATCGATGAATTTAGAAACAAAATATTACTGTAAAAATTGCTGATCAACTTAGAAACAAAATATTATTACCCTAAAAATTTACAAATAGTCATCTATGTGCAGAAAATGCGTCAGTAGCGCCAATTTGAACATAATGGAAGGTGAACCAATGACATAAACAACTCAATAATTTATTTTCTCCTTGCGGTCTTCTAAACGCCACCTACCAACAACTAAATAAATGCAGTATAGATGAAAGTACGAACCAAAGAGTTAAAATTTAGTACAGGAGTAGTATTGTCATCCATGAGGAGAAACTGTATCATTGGCACTTGATTCAATATAAAAAACCGCGATCCAATTGAATTAATAGCACAAGAACAGATTATTTACTAAGGGCATCGTATCAGGCACATGCCCTTAACTAAAGTAGTATCAACATCGGTTAAACTATGAAAATTTGTAAAACATTACTCAAATACTAACATTGTCATTCACGGAGACATAACTGCAATTTTACGCCTATTTTAATCTAAAAATAGGATTACATAATTATATTTCCATCACAAGAACGAAATTTCCCTACCGATATTCATGTTTTATCCGCCGGCTACTGAGCAAGATAGTTTTTTTTTTAAATGAGATTTATATATTATTAATGAGACAAATGACTAAAATGTTGTTCTTGTCATTTTTGTCAAGAAACTGTCACTGCCGTTAATTCTCTGTAAAAATTAGCCGTACTAAATAAATTTCCTTTCCAAGAACGAAATGTTCTTAAAGGAATTTTGATTGTTATTTACCGGTACCTAAGCCAGCATTATCGGTGAAAGAACTGACAAAGTATTAATGATGTAAAATTATACAAATTACTAATATTTGTCATCTATGGGGAGAAACTGTCCCATACTCGATATTAAAAAAATGGCAATTCAATTACATTCGCTCTGCAAAAAGGTATTATTACCGGCATTCCAGCAGCTACACGACACTTAAATTTGTGCAATATAGGCTAAATTTGAGACGCATCTCCCGCCCCATACCTAGCAAAGAAACAAATTTGCGTATCGAGTAAATTATAGCTAATTAATATTACCCAATGTCTCGTATATTGTAAATAGCATGAAGCGTACTCTTTGTATTAATATCTAGTAGACGTGGTATATGATTTCATAAGGGAGAATAGAAGACTACAGGTTTGATATCAATTATATAATTATTTTCTATAAGTTAAATTATGAATATGTAATAAATTCCTTGTAAATAGCAAGTGTTTGCAGAATAGTATATAACTTGGTGCGGTTGCTAATGGAGTCTCGTCGAGAGTAGTGAGATAATAATAGAATTGTGCACCTGACAAGGACAGGTTATAACCCTTTTGTATTTTAGAGAAGACACTAATCTATTAGAAACAGTAAACATTCCTAAGGAAACGGTTAACTCAGGTGCTGGCGAGAACTGAGCCCTTTCACTTTCACATCGCATGACGATGAATTCACCAACCATAGACCAAAGAGTTTGAAAGTTTAAAGTGAGCGCGTATGGGAGGTTGATAGCTCAAAGTTTAAAATGGGTGCGTGTGAGAGGTTCAGAGCTCACCAATAATATTTCAATATTTTGAAGGCTCAGCGAGCCGTGAACTCCCTTCTGTGGACCCTGTGAGCTCTTAGGTTCAAGTGGTGGCATTTTTGATATTAGTATAAAAGTAGAAACTTCTTTGCAAGAACGTTTTTGATAGATTGCAAATCAGAGATGCAGGTGGGCTATTAGGGAGAAACTGGTTTATAGGTGCTCATTTCAATGTCAAAACATGGAATATTTCTACTGTAAGGAAATTTCTCTGCCGACCACCGAAGCAATGAAGTATCGCAAAAAAAATAGGAAAGAAACTTTATTAATGTGCTTATGTTCAGCTGAATATTTACATTTTGGTTTTGCTTTATATTGAAATCATTTATAAATCCCTAAGCAGTTTTCTATACCTTTTTATCGACGAAGTCGTTGCCTTAATATACACTGCTGTTTCATTTCTTGCTTTAGAAACATTTTTACAATGAACGCTGAATTCTTTCTTTGTTCCCAAAATATAAATTGAGATTTTAATAGGGCAAGTGAGGTTAAAATACGAAAATAATTCATCTCATCTGTTCTTAACAATAGCTACATTATTAATTCATTCTAAGATCACATGGGCTCAATGAAAACAGAATGAAGAAAATTTGCATTAATTCAAGGACAGACACAAGCTTGTTGAAAGTAAATTATCATAAATACAGCTTACAATATTACAGTGACGTTTGAAAAAGCCTCAAGCTTTGGAATCCATGAAAGTATCCATATTCACTCACGATCCAACTGATAAATGGAGAAAAATTACAATTGAAATGCAAAGAGAAAGTTATAAATACAAGTCTATTGTCCCTGATGTCAGAAATTGAACCATCTCACCAACAAAACTTCATTTTAAATCTTGGTTATTGGAACCTTACTGAGTATTTCACAATAACCTACAGGACACTTTATACCAGTCAAAGGGCTCAAAAATGGTAAATTGGCTATGGCCAAAAACATAACTGAGTAAGGTGAAGAGAACGACAGTACAAGAACTTTGTTTTTTTTTTTTCCCCCAACTTTTTTCATTTCAAGTCGATACATAATGTATGTATGCATTCAATTTTTTTTTTCTTTTAATGTGCTTGGAATATTGTTTTCGTTAAATATTTTAAACAAATCATAATTTTAATTCATTCTTGTGACACATTTTCCTTCTCATTAAATGCAAGCATTTATCCTTCTCTCGAGCCAAATGCACAAGCATAACGGACATTATCCATTTTTTTTTTCTCCCATTGGGAGAGTCCTTCAAACACAATAAAGGAGGTACATGCAAGAAGCCTTTCCTGACAAAGTAAGAAGAAAAATATCACAACAATTACAAATTTAGCTGCCACTATAATAAGATACGGAAAAACCAAAACTTATCTCTACTGATTTGCAATAATAAATGATCATATATGTTCCTGCCTTCGAAATGCACACATAGCGCATCACCGCTATACATATATTTTAGAGAGAGAAAGAGAGAGGGAGAAACTGAACCAAGAAATATAAAGAGAATATTACATTTCCTGTCATAACTTATAAGTATCAAAATAAACAAAAATGCATTTATCGAGCAGCAACAATTTTGAGTCTTATGTTAATGTAATGCACTGAAATTTGTTAGGTATTAGCATTCATTTAAAATTGTACACAGTACACATTTACAACTTTGAAGTTTGTTATTGCACACTTCAAATGCTTGTTTTTTCAGAAAAACATAGTATGTATATGTTATGTTTTAGGTAAGAAGAAAAGTGAGAGCATTATGTCAAATACCAGGTTGTTGGTCATTAAAATCTCCGTAAACTGGCTGAAATACTGTTATAATAATATACAGTGATACTGATGAGAAATGTCCTGGAAGACCTTTGCCATACATTCTCAAAACTAAAAAAAAGCTCAGAAAGTAACATTCTGAACTTTCTTGGTGCCATAAAGCTGTGAAACATTATTACTTTAAATAAATGGCAAGAAAAATAAAATTATATACTGAATCCTATAAAGGCACTCAGTTTTAATTAGGAAGTCCTATTGCAGCACACTTCTGAAAAGGGAAATGGAAATCTCTATGGGCAGAATGACTATGGGTTTTTTTCTAGCAAAGCACAAAGAACAGAAAATAACTAAGTGTGCTAACAATTCGTGGTCTAATAGTTTGGTACCATACCCACCACATTTGTGTGAGGTCATCAACTTACAAGGATTAGGGCTAAGCCCTAACAGACTGTGTGAACAATTCTAATTTAAACTTGGCACCTACAGATGTGAGAGGAATAGGTCATCATCTCAAGTGTCATATGTATGATAAGGTATTCCTTGAATATGAAATGACAGGAAATATTTTCTATGGTCCACTTTTTTCAGGTATGGAGTTCTTTTACATTCTTTTTTAAATTCGGTAAATGGATAACTGCTTATGATGGTGCATGAGCTTAGCAAGACAACTTCAGATTTATTCCTTCAAATTCCGAAGATTTCCTTGTTTCTCATTAATTTAAGTTTACATTTTATTTCTTATATATATATATATATATATATACGTGATGATTCATAACACTGCATAAGCCTACTTGTATTTACTGTAAAAGAGTGTTAATATCTGTTTCCCTTTAATTCAAAGGAGCATTAATGGAAAGATTTCTCACTTTTATCAACTCAAACTTTTAGTTTATTATACTTCATCACAATAACCTAAATATAACATAAGTTTAATCCTTTGTTGATAGTGTTCTGTACAATCTGACGTTTTCTAACAAGTCTCCTGCAATACACTGAGGTTGGTTTGTTTGGTTAAACAAGTTGCAAGAATTGTGATTTCTATTATGAATTAAGTGTTCTATAAGAGTACATTAAATTGCTCCGACAACTCTTAGTTATCTATTTAAAAGGATTGCACAGCATGTATAATGTAAATTATCATCTTATCTTACTATTACAAGCCAATTGAAAAATTCTAAGAAAAAAATTATATTATCTATTCCAAATATCATACTACTTAATACCTTATAATGAAGAGTTACAACTCAGCAACAGTTCGCACTGATGCTAGTAAAGTATAAAATTTTGAGACATTTTCTGATTTGATCTTTCTCACGGTAATCTTATCAATTACAAGGGTGTATCAGAAAGTGAAGGCAAGAACATGATAAATGTATCATTCCAAGTGCAACCAATAAGGACAATGTGCACTTAATAGATTCTGTATTCTGGTAGAGAACTCTTGAGATTACTAGAGATCCAGCTGATGATAGAAAGGTTGAGTTCCGGGCTGTATCAAGGAAGTTCCAGCACCTTGAAACCCTAATGTTTAATGTTTTAACCGTATGGCTGGCTTCATGTGAAGTTGCAAGAATAATTATTTCTTTAGCATCTGGTTTGAATTGCTGGTTTTCGATTATTGTCCAGCAAATCGCTTCTTGTACAGTTCATCGTTCATAGCTTTTCCTTGCAGTAGATCTTTTGAGTCCCAAAAAACTGTTAGCATCACAATTACTGCGAAAAATAAATCTTGAATTACTTCTTCGTTGGCGTTTCCGGATGTTTTCACTACATAGTCTATGTTTGGATTCTGACTCACAGTGATGAACTGCGGTTTTATCACCTGTGACTTTCTTCTTAGAATTCTGTGCCTTGTAGTGTATGTGTTGGAAGTTCTCAAAACATTAGTGCCTGTGCTTTTTTTTAAACAAAGGATAAAAGATATATGGCTATAAGAAGAAAGGGAGGAAGGTAAGGTGGGAAAGAAAGAACGAAAGATGGAATCAGCTGGGAGCTAGAAAGCTAGGGTGATATAGCCGATATTTGCACCCTCGCATTCAAGAGGGATAGGTAACACAGGCGTGCAATGCATGTCCCGTAGATGGGGGAGACGATCTTGACCTTGGTTCAGCTTGCCCCTTGGGAATTAGGTGTGGTAGTGGTGACAGATTAGGAGAGGAGTATATTTTTTAATCACCATTTATATCTGTAGTTTAGTTGGTGCATCTGTTGTTTGCATTCCAGGGAGCCGAATTGTGTGACAGAAGTTTTGTTGTACCTTTTGCGTTCTGTACCACGTGCGGAAGGGCAGCATGCGTTGCTTGCTTCTAGGCTGTATCTTGTGTATTATCCTGCGACACGCATTCCCTTCTGAAGTGCGTCATTACAGTCCCCCACTAAAAAGATGAGAATGATCAACTGGGAGTCCCATGCGATGATTAGATTCCTGTCGTTTTGACTGCCGAGACTCTTAGTGCTGAGCTTTATGGAGAACGTAATGCTCCGTAAAGAACCGTGGGTGGTTTGGCTGCGGTGGCTGTGCTTGTTAGGTTAGCCCGAGGAAATACGGCTTGAGCAATTAGCAAGTGGTGGCGGAGTGGCCGAGTATGTATACTGTCACAACGGCAAGAAAAAATGACCTGACGAAAATCATACTTCGATAATGTGAACACAATAGCACCAACTCCAAGCATGCACTCACAGAAAGCAGTGTGATAAATTTAGAGATGTGTTATGATGAGGTAAGTGCAGATACTGTTTTACTTTTTCTCCTAGCACTTTATTTCATCAGAGGCGAGCCTACAATCTTGCAGTACTCTATAAACGAACCAAACATAAAAGTAAAATGCCAGATGTGGGCCATAAGGGGTGGTTGTGGAAGACGTTCCAACCCACAAAGTTGCACTGCCATAGTATGTGGACATGCATTGTCATGTTTCAGCAATACACTTCTAGACAGTATTCCTCTTCTTTTGCTGCACATTTAAGGTTTAAGTTTTTCTTGTATCTAACCACAGTAAGTTTTACTTTACATTGTTTGCCCATGTTCCTGAACTCATCAAATCAGATTTCATGTTTTAAAAAATCTACCAGAGTTTGTCAGCATGGTCCCGTTTTAACTTATTAGCTGCAGAAGTTCCTACTAAATGCTTAGTTTCTTTCTGTCTTGTTTGTGATGGTGGACATAAATTTTCTCCGAAACGCCCACATGTTCATGGTACTGTTCCTCCATGCATTGTTGCTTGTGCAAATCGTTTGGGAACACCATGAACAAATTTACTAGTACTGCAACTCGGCTTGCATTATGGCAAATGTAGATCCATATCCGTTATCACATTCTACAGCTTAATTCGGATGCTATCCTCTGGTCTTTTCTGGCCAAGGCATCGCCGTCAAATTGGGCTTTTAGCGCGATGTAGATAGTAACTTTATTAGATCTTTGTTACAATTGTTCTTCTAATACACAAATTTCTATTTATTCACATCTTATCGTTGGTTAATAGTACGTGAACGATAATAATGATCTAACAGCATGAGTTTTCACAATACTCTCTATCTCTAAGCCAAAAGAAAACGCACAATGGCACGTGATCTTCGATCATGCAATCGAGTAACACCGTCCTCGCGGCTAGCAGCTCCATCAACGGCCGAGCGCTGATTCTCTGTAGTGAAAAAATCCATTAATCAACATGAACATATACTTCCTTCCGAATTGGTAACCGCCTAGTTTAAAAACTGTCTTAACTTCTGATTCACTCTCGTATTATTTCCTATAACATTAAATATTTACAAAATCACTCAACAAATAATACTCTATGAAATTTTAGAAAGCTTCGTGACATTTAAACATTTCCGCTAGGTATGTTATATTTGCTACAAGCTGCATTAAATAATACTGACTTTATATGCCCAGTTCAGTCCAGGACCTCAGCACGCGTACTCAAATGCCACAGACAATGTTATTTGCAGCACCTTCAGTTAAGAATGGCATCTCTTTGCTTGCCACATGGCCATATTAACGCATGTTGTATTGCAAGTTCCTTTTATGGTGTATTATTATTTTAGTAACTTTCACAGGTTCAGAGTTCATTAGCTCTATGAGCTAATTATTTTAATGTATTTTCTACTAGCACCCATAAGATGACTCTAAAACATGATCTCGTCAAGATATTCTCCCAGACTGTCCATTGTTAACACTTAAGAGGTTTGCTCTTCTGTGCGAAAACGGTTGGGATAAATGGATACTGGTAGTTGCTATTGTTAACTGTGTGGTAGCATTCTCTATATAAATGGTTGGCATTTTCAGCGTAGAACTTGGACTAGTGCCAGATGAGTGTTGTTGCACAACCGTGCGATGTGAAAGCACACACTTACAATATAGATACATATAAATGTTTCATGTCAGAGTAACCCGGTTTATTATATGTGCTTTCATAAAGTGCCAGTTCACAGGAAAGACAATAGCAAAACGCTTGGTTGTTTAGTAACAGCTTGGAGGTGTAAGAAGATGGCGATGTTAATGACGTTAACGCGCGTGCTTTACAAAACAACCGTCAGAGAGAGTTAAGTTTAGTTATGTAAGGTGAGCACAATTCTTGAACCTCCCAATATTCCATACATCTGAGTGTGTTTTGCTCATGTCTTACCTGCTCACTTAAACGGTAAAATTCACAGACGCGAAACAGCGCTAGCCCAGCTGTCCAAGCAGTGACATTGTTTCAGTTAAGTACGAGTCTATGCTGAAAGCCAAACCCAATTCATCAAAAGGCACTAGTACAGTGGATTCCTTGCCACCATCTAATAAAACCGGCTAGTAGCGCTCTGAACGTTGAAATGGTGCTAAATTTGTATGAAATTCTCACAACCTTAAGTGCTAACTGAACCTTATCTTTGATAACGTGCACTAAAAGGCACATTAGCAAGTTCTCTCTACATGCCATGTTAATATTGGACACACAAAAGCCAGACCCTTTCGAAGAATTCACGTAATATACAACACTTAAGATGCTGTAAAAATTCTCCCGACTGCCATTCTAAAATTTCTTCTATTATCATTTACGTGGAATCAATCTAATGCAGTATTTAGTGTAGCATATAAGATTATCATAGCAGCAGCTTAAACCCGTTCAGGTTTTCCGAAGAATAGGTTTATTACTACCCACTACCCATAGCTTATTCTATGTGCATAAAAATTATTTTCAAATTCAAATTACGATTTATAAATAAATGTTGAACTAGAATTAGCTAATTTACCCACTATAAAGCATGACTTGCATAATCTGTTCTCTCACATTAATCAATTGTGTCAAACCCATTTGGGCTGGGGTAATTTCCCATCTAAAACCATAGGGCCTCGAGTTTGACACCCCTTAATTGCATTTTATTGTTTGCGTATTTATTATTGCATATATTGTTGCCTGTGATCAAGTGAACAAAATATAAATCAACTAACCTAAACTAAATTACATTATTGTCTAAACATTATTAAAGAAGCATTTCTTAGTGTGCAATTTCCCCCCCCCCCTACCCATATAATTGAAGAAATGTTTCTTGTTTTTGCATTTACCCTCCCCTTCCCATATTGTTGCACAATAGTTTTTAGAGCTGCATTTATCCCTTCCCCATATTATTGAAGAAATGTTTCTTAGTATTTCATTTACCCCCCTCCCCGCCATAACGTATAAAATTTTACGCATATAAACGGCACATTAACTAAATTGCTAAATTGTATAGGACAGGTCAAAACTATATTCTCCTTTTACTGAAAATTAATGTAACACAAGTAACAATGATTAGCCCTTATGAAATTTCTTTAAAACACGTTGCAAATGTGCAATGTTTGCCACATGTGTAAAATGATGCACATCAAGCCAGTAATCCAGTTCCACCAAAACTTTCCGTAGAACTTCAACACCAATTTATGCGTTAGCTTGTAGGTCAATCAGCATCTCTTCAAGTGGGTGGTACAAAGACACGATCCACGATGAAACCAGAAAGATAAAATTACACGGAATGACATTTGTAAGTGTAACATGCAATGTAGCAGTTCTTGATCCATTTCTCTAGTTCAAGGGGCATTTTTCGTCGAAGGTCACAATCCTGTTGAAATACGAAGTTACCATTCTCTTCCTCCAGTTCCAGCACATCAAGATACTTTACTTTTTTGCAGTGGCTTCCGCAAAGAACAAGATATCATTAACCTTTTCACTTGCAAAGATACAAAACACGCAGATTTGGAGGGAATCACGTTCACGTTTCTGAATGCGTAGGAAATCTTCAGTTCCAAAAATCTTCACTTGTCTGTTTACACGTCCTCATGCGTGGATTGTCGCGTCGCCTCCAAAAACCAACTTTTCACAGAAATATTCTTCTTCATTAGCCCACGTAGATTTAAACGAAAGAGTTTAACATAGGTCATTCTTCAGATCATGCAGCAGTTTTAGGCTGTAAGGCATCAATAATGTTTCTCCAGTACCCGTCACAATTTTTTGTTTGTTTTGTTTTGTTTTGTTTTGTTTTGTTTCTCGGCTTGCTTGAGTGGATTTCTGAAATTCCTTGCATAACAAGCACTAACATGCTCCACTTATTCCATTATCCATTATGGGTGTCCATTCCATTTTCGCTTGCGAAATCTTGAAATAGCATTTTTGTGGTAACTTACCACTGGGTGGGTCTTTTCCAAATTTTGTCCGGTAATGACAACTCTCAACACTTGTTCATATGAGCATCACAAAAATATGTCTTCTGTTCTCCCCTCGTCATTTTCTTGAACTATCTCTTATTGGACACAACAGGGAACATGCCAAACCTGAAGGGGCATTTAAAACTTTTAAAGTTTGCTTTCAAATTTTACATTTTGAAAAAAAGAATTACTTCACTCACAAAGAATAGAAATCGAGAACATAATTTTGACCTATCCTGTATATTAATAGAACAGGTTATGCATATCATAGCATATTTATGTTTAATTCTTTATGTTTACAATAGGTTTATTATAACAATGTCTATGCTACACATTCATTTTTATTAAGTGTTTTTCCTTGATAGTGAGTATTACCTCATTTGGTTGAAGAGACGTTTTAATTCTTAGTGTTTCTGAATACTCTAACATGTAGACTAGAGGTCTTTTAATAATTTTTACCATAATAATGGCAGCACTTATTTAATGGCGGTGCTTCCTCGCCATATCGCAGTGTCGTCATAGAGTATATGTAGTATTTATAAGTGTGACTACGCCACTAATCACCCTCCCACACTCTGATAACACTGCTGCCTCCGTCTAAGGTAGGTATTCCGTTGTTCATTACAGATGTCCTCTTAAAAAAATATTTCTTCAATTTGTTTTTTAGTTCTTTCCAAGGAAGCGTAGGATAAGCACCTCATTATATTTTCCAATAATACCAAGTATTCTATTTAAAATGCATATTAGCACATTGAAAACGATACATGCCATAAAACTGGTAGCGTATAAAAAAAATCTGGTTATATTTTTCTCGCATTCAAAGTGAAATGCAATATTATAAAATTTAAACATAGTTTTAAATTTCCCTTAAAACTACATTACTTGCATACCTGTTTTGATATAATGCATCTGTGAGATATATCTTTGAATGTATTGCTTCTTGCCTACAAAGTTGTATTAACAGAAATTAACACTTGACTTCACAGTCTAAGTTAATGATTTTCCAACAAGCTGTTTACTGCAGCTTTGCTCCACATCATTAACTTGTCCAGATTCATTTTAAAGGTTCAAGAAAGATTCCGTAGTTGTGAATTTACAATCACAAATATGGCCATTTGAGTTTGCCTGTGTAATTTATAACTGAAAGATAAAAAAACATTCTTCATAAACCAAGTTTACTGTTATTCCTCACAAATATTTCAAACAATATATTTCCTTGTGACAATGGACCACACAATTTTAAAATAATCCAAAAAATACATTTATATGTGTGTGCGTATATGGGAAATATATCAACTAATCTGAAGTAGAAAGGCTATTACGTTGAATGTTGCACTGTGCTAAAGCAGATCTAGACAAACTTGAGATGATGAACTATATGTACTTGAAGCTTAGATTTTCTCTTGGGGTTTAAAAGGTCTTTCAATATCATTTTGGACAGGCTTTTTTTTAATTAAAATGACAATTATGTTGTCCAGATTCAAGTTGTTTTGTGGTGAAGTTAAAACACGCTGTCCGTTTCATAAGGTGATGGAAATCATAGGGAAATGAACTTTGGAAATACATAATGATAATATTGTCATGTAACGTGAAAGTCTCAAAGCGATGGTGAAGACAGCGTCAATATGTACAATAATGAACAGCCGATCTCGATTGTTATCTAAATATAAGTGCTATATATAGAGTTAGGGAATAAAAAGTAGCATTTCAAATATTTGCAAAACCCCAAAAGCTCATTCGGATAAAAGAGATTAATATAGGATTGCCATATGCCACAGAACTTGAGAACGAAGGTCACCATTTTTAATGCAGTTGAACAGAAATCTGGAAAATTGCAATAGCTTGGCCAATATAAGTTTCCTGGGTACACACGTTTTGAATGTATGTTTCTTACTTCTAAGGTTAAAGAGATTATGTGTGTTCCGGTCAAAAGTTTCAAAAGGTGGTCGCATTGATCTACCAGAGCCTAAAAGATTATTTGTGTACATGGTGTGAACTTCTTTCTAAACATTTTTATTGGATAATGCTGAAGACAGTACCTGATTGGGATAATGTTGAAATTGCTCTCAAATGGATGAAAGAAAATACATCTTGCAAACTATATAGAATTCTTTCTTTAACCAGATGGTCAAATTGAAAAGTTTCTTGTCGAACAAAAAATAATATATACTTTGAAACGATTTTCTTTCTTCAATGTTTGTGTCTGTGGAGCAGCATTCAGAATTGGTAAAAAATAGAAGTGTTTTACGACTATAAGTAAAAATGTATTCTAGTTCTTGTTTATGCAATTTATCTATGCAAAATAAACTGGATTCCTGAAGTGGCCTCTGTTCATATTAAGTGAATAAATAATATTTGTAATATGCTTTGTTCAAATACAAGGTTCGTTCAATACAGAATAATCCATTTTTACAGGCAGAAATTCTTTCGCTAATTTATAGCTCTAATATTTTGTTAGCTTAATGAGTAATGTGCACGTGGGATTAGTATCACTGTTGTCACTTCCAGTACTCGCACTTGAGAAGCGTACAAGTTCACTTCCAACTACAGCAAAATGGATTTGCACGAGACGAATAATATGCTCCTCTAAAATAAATGTTAATCTGAGGCCTATGCAATGTTACAAAAGACCATCAGAGAGTTTGTTATTTCTTATAGCAAAGTTCAAAGATGATTTAAAGAATAGAAACAATCAATTTCTAAGGTGGACACGACGTTATTTTTCTCTAATGGAAGAAAACATCAACACCTCTGCTGTCATTGTGAGGGAGGTTCTTCGAAAAACATTAGGAACACTTTCAGAATTTAAAATTTTATATTGGGTGCCACCCACATGTTGAAAACGTTATAAAAAAAACATGAGACGTGTTTTTAACATGGTGGGTTTCAATGCTGCTGATTTGCCGATTCCCGAACAAAATTACGTTCGCATACAGTTAAAGATATTGTAAGAAGACGCGCAGTTTCTTCCACAGGGCTGATGAAATTTGACTACTTAAATTTCGATTCCGAGAGGTAACAGCAAAGCTATGTGTGGAAATCTGTATAAATGCAAACACACAAATAGAGAGAGAAGAAGGAAAGGAACTGCTTCTTCTGGGAAAGTTATAGTCATCACATTTTCCCATATTCAAGAAAAGATTTACTAGCATGTACTGTAACTGGGCTATACTACAGATGTACTGAAAACTCTGCAAAGCCATATCACGCAAAAAGGCCACATTTCCGTGCAACAAGTTGGATGCTGCATCACGATAATGCACAACAACGATCTAGTAGGATCGTTTCCTTAAATTGAGGAAACCCTTTTATGGAAGTCATTTTTCAATATCATATGCAGTGATGAAGACTGCAGAGACGATCGTAAAAAAAAATCTGTCAAAATGGTTTCCAGTATGTCTTTGAAGACAGGCAGAAACGCCGGGACAGGTGTATTGGAGCCAACGGGGACTACTTTGGGAAAGATCATACAAATATGAAGGTAAGTAAACGTGCATGTTTTATTTTTGTTATTATTGTTATTTTAAAATGCTTCCAACATTTAATCTGTTTTAATTTAATTAATCTGTTGTGTTACATAAAGTGTACTGGAGTTTCATTTTTGTTTTCATTGTAACAACCCTTAGATTAGCGGCACAATGTAATAAGACATAGCAAAACTGTGCAACATCCCTCGTGCAGGCCTGAAATTGCATCATCTGCCAAACTGCATCGCTTCAATTAATAAATAGCTTCTAACAAAGTATTTAAATGTACATACAGTTAGTAACTGTACCAAGCGAAACGAAAAACAAAATCTTGAAAGAAATACAGTCCAACAGATAAAAACTACAGTATTATAAATATCAAATATCAACCATGTATGATAGCAATAGAGAAGATGTCACGACCTTAATGCTTAACAATGAATAATTATTTAATGCAATGTTGCCAAACGTGCCTATCTGTCGCCTTTGTGGCAGCTTTTCTATGTATAGTGCGCAAAGAAATTTTCGTTTGGCTATTTTCTGGTGCATATAAAGTTACCTGATGATTCCCCCCCACTCCTTTGAAAAAAAAATAGCATCACAACTGTCACAAAGTTACATATAAATATATTGGACCTTATAACATGGAATACTGAACATATGAAAGCAACCACGGAGTTTCCAACAGTATACCGTAGTCTTGTGATATTTCATAGTTGCAATATTAATAATTTATATCAAATTGCTTTAAAATGTCCTTCTGAAAGGCATAGGCATCTGCAAACTTGGCTGATTCCCGGACTCATGTGGTCACTGTAACAACATTAAGTTTAATGCGTGGAATCGATAAGTAAAAATATAAATTTGAATAAATAACTGGTTTTTAGACTCAGTAAGCTTTAAGTTAATAAAGTTAACAATACATTTACGCAGTTAATAATCGGAGGAATTTAGCAATTTGGAAGGCTTATTAACATTTACATTTGTTAGGTTGCTGTAGTGAAGTTAACTCTTGTAGAGAAACTACTGAATATAATAAGAAATTAACATCGAACAAAGAATGGGGAAGAGTGGTACGCTAAATATAATTTTCAGTTTCCTTTACATTAATGTTCAATTACGACTTTTTTAGTATTAGGATTAACACGCTTATTTACAGTTGAAATTAAGTTTCTAACCAATTTATTGTGTATTTCTCCATGATAATGTTTATTTTTCATTTCCTTTTATGTGATATGTGACTACTTTTGGCGACTTATTGGTGTAAAGGTTACGACAAAGCTCAGAAGGCATCTGGCAATTCTGGTTTAATGTCATACTAAATATTGTGGTCTAAGAAAACTGTAGCAAGAGATATTTTTTTAAACAAACGACAGGTCAAGAGTATGTTATGATGAACCAGAATACAGTTTCGCCGATATGCCAATAGTTGGAGCCAAAGTTTGGAGTGCCATATAATATTAGGGATAAAAACAAAATCCGATAACAACGTAGCGAAAATGACTTCGTCCTAGTAGGCAATAATCAATGGAGGAACCAACAGCGTTATAAAGGTTAGCAGGCATAGAGAACAACAATCATTGAAGAAATGTTAGAAAAACAGGCTTTAAATGAAATGGAATATTCGATCAGGAAGTAAATATCTCAAAACACAGAGACATTAGATATATTAAAGAATGTACAAAGTAAGGAAATAAAAAACCAGGCATTTTCACATTTAGTGAAACATGATAGCAGACTGCATTAAGACTGGAGTAAATATGAAGTATTGTGATTAAATTATAAATACATTACATTTGTAGGGAAAAATAAATTTAAAAATTTATGGATATGTTTCTCATATTGTGGGATGATTTTATTACCATCTCCGATCGCTGTTTTAAAAGGATTTTGACAAGTCAAATAGTTTAATTTACATAGTAAGAAACACAAGTTTGGGACATCGCGGTAAAAACTATCTTTAAGTTACACATGAAGAGACAATTTAAAAAATTATGGATATGTTTCTCATATTGTGGGATGATTTTATTACCATCTCCGATCGCTGTTTTAAAAGGATTTTGACAAGTCAAATGGTTTAATTTACATAGTAAGAAACACAAGTTTGGGACATCGCGGGAAAAACTATCTTTAAGTTACACATGAAGAGACAATTTCATGATCTCAGTATCGAAAGTGTATGCCAAACATTAGATATCTAAATAATAATTGTACATAATGAACATTAAGTTACTATATTGACAGTTCTGCAAATTTTGTATGCAAAATCCAATTTAAAGTAATATGTTAAAGTAAAAGAAAATATAGCACTAATAACTGATTACAGAATATGTGGAAAGTATCGAAGTTCTTTGGTTCATTTATATCAGTTAAGATAGGAATGAAAACAACAAAAACCAATTCCACTATTGACTAAAACATGGCACCAGAAAAATATGGACATAAATAAATAAATAAATAAATAAATAAATAAATGTAGTTATTTAAATATATATCTTTCACTGTTTACTGTTCACAATCAAATAGTAATAAATTTAAAAAAAATATTAATGCCAAATTAAAATCTCAAAAGAAACCTCTTTGAAAAATAGAATTACTTAAATGTTGAAAACTCGACAGCTAAAATAAATAATAGAAATATGAAAAAGCATCAAGATCTCTATACCACATCTAAGTTTCACTGTATCATAGGCAATAGGGCCAATATTACCTATTTCCCAAAAGGCTTGGTTATTAATAAATGATTAAAAGAAGGTAACTGTAATTCAAGAAAATATCATCAATCAAACCGGTGTTCCCAGAATATGTCCTCGCAGCTAGCACCGGGTTTAGCGTTTCGGCCTTCCCCGCTCACGGCCGTCTGCTAGCCTGTCCTTGAACTTCCCAGCACTCAATAGTCTAGATTCATTCCTAAGATGGCAAGACAGTTGACTTTATAGATATATCGTTATGTGTGTAAATGCTATGATAAATACGAAATCAGCTCATCCCATTCATGAGGAATTTATTCGAAAGTTCACTTGGAATTTGTGTACTTCCTCACGACCTTGTGAAGAAAGTTCGGTGCAAAATAAGAAACATATACAGTTTTAATAGAATACAAATTTGAAGAAATTAGTGAAGTATTGAACGTTCGCAAACAAAATCACTACAGAAATTAGCACAAGTTGCGGTTTCTGTGCCTTCTGCATATAAAAAAAGAAAATTGTTAAAAACTCAAACTTTACAAGTGTGTCCAGAGAACGTGTACGTTATTGTGAGTGGTTTATTTCATTAGTGACTTAAGGATTAATCCACCCACTTGTTGGTATACCACAGACGAGGTGTTGTTCCACCAAAATGTTCGTGTGAACACACACCATTCACTATTGGTGTTTTGAAAGTCCAAATTGTATAAAAGAAAGTCATCTCTATGGTAGGAAAATTGCAGCAAGATGCATAATCGGTCCTATTTCTTACAAGCTGGCAGTAAATTAGAAACTGAAATTGCCCCTTTTCCCAGGTTTTCCTCTGTCCTTATAAATGGCAAGTGCCGGGAAGATACCCTAAACTTAGGCCTGAAACGCCTGCCTGCCTGCTTGCTTCCTTCCTTAAAATAAAATTCATTTTCAATTTATCATTTCATCTCATGCATCATCAGTGTCCACCGCCTGTGGTGTCTCAGCAGTTAAAACGGGCAAACCACTATTAAAAAAAAAATTAAATAACTACTTGAATTGATAGGAGCATAAGTATAAGGCTGTATTTTCACAACGTGAACTGTGTTAATGTTCATTCTGTCTTTTTACTGCAATTTCATACGGCTGACATTTTTGTATGAGCAATTATTTCACAAGTATTTTAAGTTAATAGTATTAGCATAATCTTTATATATTTTTGAAAGGCATATCATGTGCCCTTTTGTCGTACAAGAAAAGAAGTGGAATCATATTAGTGGTTTCAATAAGATTCCACCACTCCTCATACAGTAGAGGAGATAATGGGTAAAATTGGGATAGTGGTTGAGGATAGAGAGTGATTAGTGCTGGGTATGAAACTCGCTCCCCAGACCTAACAGTCTGTTCTTCAAGCTATCTCACAAATAAAAATCACAGAGTAATTAAGAAGGGGGGCGTAAATTAAGGAAAACATATGAAATGAAATATTACAACCTAAATCGTGTCAAGCGGAATGTATTTAGCCGGTACAACGTTTGCTTAGCTGAGGGACGATATTTCCAGCATTTGCTATAAGGTAAGTTTTTATATAGGGAGTGAAGTCAGAATACAGGCGCTGCCGATATGTCCATCCACAGAGATGCAAAACCTCTTGCGAGCAAAATGGTTTATATGGAAGCTATCTGTAAGATCAAACCAAATCAGCGCAAGTTAATAATTTCTCATTATTTTTTTTAAATATTTATATCTCAATCTTATTTTTTCAATACATAAAAATATGTGGTAATTATGAATTATGAATTCATTAATTCCTAGATTTTGGCTTGAAGAACAAATATAGTTAAAAAATTAAGCTGCTAGAAATGTAAACATTTCCCGCATTATCCTTTGGTACATTTGATAAATTAATAATTAATTAAGGGCATAATTCCAAACTGCTATTTGTTTATATCAATAAAAGGGATAATAAAATGCCTGCTGAAAATTATCGGCCAAACATATATATGTGAATAAAATATTATGTAGTAAGTTAATAATACATTATATATCAAACTTATATAAAGGAACATTAAACTAGTGACCGGCTTTTGAGGCTTTTACATATCGACAATTAGTGCAGTGCAATGATAAACTGGGAAAGGATTATTTTTTTAAAGGAAGGAAGCGTTTCAGGCCCAAAATTTAGAGTACCTGCACGGCCATTTATGAGGACTAAAAAAACCTAAGGGAGGACTGTGGGAATAGAACCCCGCTCCTACTCATGAGTACGAGCCTTAACGACCTCCGCCACCCGTGGAGGTAATAATGGCGAAAGTATTAAACTATCACCATTTATGTAAAATTACTGTAGTTTTAATATTGGCATCTACATGCAGAAAATTTGTTATTGGTACCAAATTCAATGTAAAAATTCCATTCCACAACAAAAACTGGGAGTGCTAAGCCAGCAGTGGTAGAGAGAGGTTGTGCATGAAAGCTAGCTCCTGGAGTTAAAGGAAAAACGGATTAAGTAACAATGGGAGTGAGTAATCGGAACCAAGCTATCATGGAAGAGATTTTATATAGAGTAAAGGATATGGACGAGAGATTAGGAAACAAGTTCCGCTGTAGCACTTCAACACTAATTTCTGTGTTAGTTTGTATCAGCATCTCTTCAAGTGGGTGGTACAAAGGTACAATCCACGATGACACCACAAAGATAAAATTACATGGGATGACATTTGTAAGTGTAACATACAATGTAGCAGTTCTTTTACCCATTTCTCTAGTTCAACGGCCATTTTCCGTGGAAGGTCACAATCCTGTTGAAATATGAAGTTACCATTCTCTTCCTCCAGTTGCAGCACTTCAAGGTAGTTAACTTATCTGCATTGACTTCCGCAAAGAACAAGATATCAAACCTTTTCACGAGCAAAAGCGCAGATTTGGAGGGAATCACATTCATGTTACTGAATGCGTAGGAATTTTCAGTTCCACAAATCTTCATTTTGTGTCTGTTTACAAGTCCTGACATGTGGAATGTTGTTTTCCTCACCAAAAACCAACTTTTAACAGAAACCATCTTCTATCATTAGCCTGCGCAGATCTAACATATGTCATTCTTCAGATCATGCAGAAGTTGTAGGCAATAAAGCATCAATAATGCTTCCCCAGTACCCGTCGCAAAGTTTTCTGTTTCTCGGCTTGCTTGGCAGGTGGATTTCTGAAATTGCTTGCACAACTAGCACTGACATGCTCCACTTCTTCCACTATCGCCGTGTGTCCATTCGATTTTCGCTTAAGAACGTCTGGAAGTTGTTAATAACATTTTTGTGGTAACCTACAGCTGGATGGGTCTGTCCGACATTTTGTCCGGTAATAAAACTCACAACACTAGCTCTTATGAGCATCACGAAAATATATGTCTTCTGTTCTCAGCTCGTCATTTTCTTCAACTGTCTCTTATTGAACAAAATAGCGAACATGCAAAACCGGCAGGAGCATTTAAAACTTTGAAAGTTTGCTTTCAAACTCTACATTTTGAAAAAAAAAAACGTTTATTCACTTCATTTCACAGAGTAAATAGATTCATAACATATTTTTGCCCTACCCTGTATATTAACAGAATAGGTTATGCATATCATACCATATTTATCTTTACTTATTTACGTTTACAATAGTTTTATTATAACAATGATTATGCTACACATTATTTCATTTTTCTTGAGGTATTTTTCCCTGATACCGGGCATAACCTCATTTGGTTGAAAAGAAGTTTTAATTCTTAGTGTTTCTGAATATTCCAACATGTAGACTAAAGGTCTTTTAGTAAAGTTTACGATAATAATGGCAGCACTTATTTAATGGCGGTGCTTCCTCACCATATCGCAATGTCGTCATAGAGTATATGTGGTATTTATATGTGTGACTACGCCACTAATCACCCTCCCACACTCTGGTAACACCACTGTCTCCGTCTACGGTTGGTTTACCGCTGTTTACTGCAGATGTCTTCTTAAAAATATTAACTTTGATGTGTTTTTTTTTTTTTTTTGAAATATTTCCAAGGAAGCTAGAAATACGCAACCCATTATATTTTCCTTTAATATAAAGAATTCTCTTTAAAATTCATATTAGCATTCTGAAAACAATATGTACATGTCATTAAGCTGGTGCGATATAAAAAAGTCCGATTATAATATTTTTCTCGCCATTCAAAGTATTTCGAATAGAAATGCTATAGTATAAAGTTTGAACATATTTTACATTTTTCTTAAAACTACATTTCTTGCATACGTATTTTGATATAATGTATCTGTAGGATATATCTTTGAACGTATTGCTTCTTACATATAAAGTTGTATTAACATAAATTAACACTTGACTTCACATTATAAGTTAATTATTTTTCAACTGCAGCTTTGCTCCATATCATCAACTTGTCTACATTCATTTTAAAGGTTCAAGAATAACTTCTGTATTTGTGAATTAACAACTACAAATTTAGCAATTTGATTTTGCCTGTAAAATTTATAACTGATAGATTAACAATCTTCATAAACCGAGTTTACTCGTATTCCTCACAAATCTAAGTATTATATTTTCTTGTAACATGCACCACACAAATTTCAAATAATCCACAAACTACATTTATAGCATGTGTGTCCGTACATGGGGAAACGATGAACCAATGCGAAGACATAAAAGCTATTACGTTGAACGTTGCACTGTGATACAGTAGGTCTAGACAAACTTGAGATGATGGACCATGTGTACTTTAAGCTTAGATTTTATCTTGGGGTTTAAAAACGTACTCGGTATTATTTTCGTACAGACTTATTTTTTAATTAACATGACGTATGTTGTTCTGATTAAGTTATTTTGTTGTGAAGTTAAAACACGTTGCCAGTTTCATAATGTGGTGGAAGTCATTGTGTAATTAGTTTTGGAGCTACAGGATGACAATATTGACATGCAACGTAAATGTCTCAAAATGAAACAGGAAGACCGCGTCAATACGTACAATGATGAATAGCCGATATCGGTTATCTAGATATAAGTGCTATAGATTCAGATAATAAAAAGTATCATTCCAAAAATTTGCTGAGCTCCAAAAGCTCATTCGAATAAAGGTGATCAACATAGGATTGTCATATGCTACAGAATTAGCGGACTGTTCGCGATTTTATAGTGTATGAACCAAGTCCACCATTTTTAATGCAATTGAACAGAAATCTGGAAAATAGCAATAGCTTGGCCAAGTAAGTTCCCTGGGTACAAACATTTGGAATGCGTGTTTCTTACTTCTAAGGCTAAAGAGTTTATGTGTGTTCTGAAGTCACAGTTTCACAAGATGAAGGCCTTGTTCTATCACAGCCTAATAAATTACTTGCGTACATGGTGTGAGCTTCTTTCTGAACAGTTTTACTGGATACTGTTGAAGGCAGTACCCATGTTGGAATAGTGTTGAAATTACTCTGAAATGCATGCAAGATAATGCATCTTGTAAACTTCTCTCCTTTTATACATATGATTTTATATAAACTTTTGTAATATATAGATAGCTCTTCAATTAATCCTTTGAAGGTACAAAATATTTCTATTTCTTTCTTAAACATTTTGTATTTATTGATATGCTTTTATATGTAGATTTGTAATATATGGCAAACTTTTCAATCTAATGCTTTAAGCTATAAATAGCTTGTTAGTGTCCTAGTCCAAATTCTTTCATTCTATTTATTGACATATATTATTATATGTATACTTGCAATGTAAGGAAAGTTTTCAATTTAATGTTTTACGATACATTTTAATTGCCTGGTCACCATAAAATTTTTGTTCAATTTAAATGTCAGTTTGAAGTACAAGGAAAGATCTTAATTAATGCTTTGGTGAACAAAATTGTTCTTCTTCCTCCACTTTCTCTTCCTCTACATTTTGATATGATTATACATGCAATTTTCCAATGAATGGAACATTTATCTCATGCATTGGAATACAAAATTTCCATTTTTTCATCCAATTTTACCTATATACTTATTGATATGGATTTATATGTAAATTTGCAATCCATGAAAATTGTAATTCAATGCTCTAGGGTAGAAATTGGTTTTTTCCTTCCCTTTTCCCAGATCTGTTTATTTATACGAAATACTTTCCCCTTTCACCCACCAACCTGTCAGTATGTCTACCTACCTACCTACCTACCTACCTACCTACATATATATATATATGCATTTGTACATACATTTTTAAAATATGAAGAAAGATTTTAATTTAAAAGTCTTAGGGTAAATTATTTCTTTCCCTTTTCCCCTCTGCCTCCTCATTCTCTCTCCCTTTCATTCTTTTGGTTAATATTTTTATACTGTAATTGATATATATGAGTGTGTGTGTGCGCACACACACTTCTTTCTTTACTTTACCCATCTTCACCGTCTCTCTCTCCCTCCCTCTCTATAATCATTCTTTATTTGTAAATTTACAATAAATGGAAAAGATTGTAATTTAATGCTTTAGGGCACAAAATTTTTCATTTCGTTCTCCCATACATTCTTTCCCTAATTATATATTTATATATTTATACATATGCTATTATATGTTATATTACAATATGTGGAAAAGTTTTAATTTAATAATTTGTAGTGCAAAATGTGCTATAACTACACATTCCTTCTCTCTCCTTATTTATTAATTAGCATGCTTCTACTTGTACATTTCCAATATATGGAAAGGTTTTAATTTAATGCTTTCTTCCCTTCTCTTCTGAAATTCTCTCCCATGCCCTCATCTTTTTCTCTGTATACTTATAGATATACCCTTATATTTAAATTTGCAATATAATGTTAAGTTACTACTGTCTTAGGGTACAATGTTTATTTTGCTTCTCAT
Organism: Metallyticus violacea; assembly: GCA_030762175.1. NCBI lineage: Eukaryota > Metazoa > Arthropoda > Insecta > Mantodea > Metallyticidae > Metallyticus > Metallyticus violacea. The sequence goes on along the minus strand of CM060840.1, from coordinate 109,058,115 downwards.
TCCTCATTCTCTATTCTCTCTTTTTTACACACATATGTTCAAATTTATGAAACATTTTATTTCAGTGTTTTAGACTATAAAATATTTCTTTTATCTTCTCCCTCCACATTCTCTCTCTCTCTCTCTCTCTCTCTCTACCTCACTTTGTACATATGCACTTTTATGTAAATTTCCTATTAATGGCAAAAAATTTAATTTAATGCATTAGGATACAAAATTTTTCTTTCCATTCATTTTTCGACATTTCTTCATTCTGCTTTTACACATGATCTTTTATTTTTATATATATACATCATTTTTAACTATTTGGAAAATTTTATTTTAATGTTTACGGTAAAAAATATATCTCTTTCATTTCTCTTTTCACATTCTCTTTAGATATGACTTTTTATCTCAATTTGCAATTAATGGAAAATAAGATTCACACTCTCCATACATATACATTTTAATGTAAATATGCAATATAATAATAAAGTTTTAATGTAATGATCAAGGGTACAAAAGTATTTTCCTTTCTTCATTTACTCTCTCTACCCCTTCCCCCTTTCTATTTTTGGAATGCTTTTAAACATACATTTACTTAATGTATGGAAAGCTTTTAGTTGAATGCTTTAGGGTACAAAATACTACTTTCCCCCATTCCTCCCCTTCTATTTATGCTTATATATGTAAATTTGAAATAAATTAAAATGTATTAAAACACCTAAGTTTCATCCCTACTTCCGCTAACTTCTCTTTCTCAATTTCTATTTAATGATATTTATTTGTAAATTTTCAATACATGAAAAGGTTTTAGTTAAATACTTTTATTATTTTTATCTTTTACTTATTGTCACTTGGACTTTTGCAATATCTATACATTGGACAGAAATACTACAGCTGTAAATGTGTAGTCTTGAATGAAATAAATTCATGATGGTGCAAATGAGCTCTTAGCGCAAGAATTTTTTTTTAATTTTATTTGTACATTGCTGTCATTATAGATATGCTTTTTATAAGTAAATTGAATATAAGGAAAAGTTTTATTTAATGTTTTGGAGTAAAATATGCTTTCTTACCTTTTTCTACAACAATTCTCTTTCTCTTTCTACAAATAAAAAAAACATATATATATATACTTTTTTATTTGTAATTTGCAATATTTGGAAAGGTTATATTTTATTGTTTAAGGTACACTGTGCTTCCTTCTTTTCCCACATTCTCCCAAACTCCATTTATAGATATGCTTTTATTTTTGCAATGTAAAATATAATTTAATTTAATATTTTAGGGCAGAAAATTTCTTTCATTCTCCCCACACTTCTATTCATACATATGCCTTTTAATGTAAGTTTTCAATATATGAAATGTGCTAATTTAGGTACAAAACATTCCTTTCCATAGTCTTCCAGCTATTCCTCTATCTCTCCTCTCTGTAATTATAATTATGCTATTAATTTAAAACTTTAGGGAATAAAATATTCCCCCCAACACCCTCCAATTTTCTCCTGTCTATACATATGCTTTTATATGTTAATTGCAATAAATACAAAGTTATTAATTAAATAAATTGGATGAAAAATGTTTAACTCCTCCTTCCAAAATCTCGCATTTTCTCTCTTTATTCTCACCTATTTATTTTTATGCACAGTATGTGCAAATGTTTATATTTATTGCTTTAGGGTACAAAATGCTCCTCAAAGTTCAAAAACATTAATAGATACTCAAATAAGTGTACTTACGAATATATATATATATTAATAGATACATTTACAATATGCAGAAGGCTTTTATTTAATGCTTTAGGGTGTAAAAATGCTTCTTTCTTCTCTCTCATTATTCATACATATGCTTTTATTTGAAACAATTTTAATTTAAAGCCCTAGGGTGCTCAATGTTTTCTGCCCTCCTCCCTCCACTTTTCTTCAATCTCTCTAATGATATACATATACGTTTTGTTTCTGTAAGTGCAACGTTTTCATTTAATGCTCTATAGTACACATTTTTTTCTTCCTCCAAATTGTCTATTCTCTCTCTGTTTACTTTACATCTACATTTACAAAAAATGAAAACCATTTAACTTAATGCTTAACAATAAAAAATTTATTTCCATTCTACGTCTAGTTTTTCCCATCTATTTATAGATATATTTTTATATGAAATATATGAAAATGTTTAATTTAATACTTCATGGTATCAAATATTTCCTTATATTTTCAAAACCCATACTCTCACTTTTTATAGATATATGGAAAAAATTATTTAAGTCTTTAAGGTACCAAATGTATCTCTCTCTTCTTCCTACATCTTCTCACTCTATCACCCTGCTTATTGATAATCATATGCATATTTGCAATATATGGAAAATTTGTTTAAATGTTTTAAAATAGAACATTTATCTTTCAGTTCAGCCACCAACTCCCCCCAGGATTTATTGATATACTTTTATATGTAAATTTCAATTACATAGAACACAGTTAACTTAACACCAGAGTACAAATTGCTTCTATCCAATCTCCCCAAACCTTCTCTCACTCTATTTGATATGTATTCTTTTGTATGAAATTATGCAATTTATAAAACAAAAATAAATTAAAAAATAAACAAAAATGCTGTTTAATGTAAAATGTTTACTTCCTTTACCCCTCTAAATCTTTTTTTATTGATTTGGTTTTACATTTAAAATATACTGGAATGTTCTAATTAAATGCTGTAGGGTACAAAAACTTTTTCAATTTCTTACCCCACTTTCACTCTTTCACTTTTACACCGATATACTTTTAAGTGTAAATTTTCAATATAGGTATTGAAATGTTTTAAATGGTGCATTTGCTTTAGTCTCCTGTCCCCTTCTTTTTCTCTATCTATATTTGTATATGCACTTATTTATGGATTTTTCAATATATGAAAAAAACTGTACGGTACAAAATACTTCTTTCCTTACTCTTCCAACATTCTCTCTTTTTTTTATAATTATACATATGTATTTTCTAGATCTATCTATTTATATATATTATTTTAATGTCCATTAACAGCATTTGAAACTGCATTTTATTGTTTTATGTTACAAAATTATTTTCCATATCCTGGATCTTCTATTGTCTCTATTTATGACTTCCATTTATATGTCAATGTACAATGTATGGAAAGGTATTTTTAATTCTTTGATGCAAAACATTTCTTGCCTTCCTTCCCCTTCACCTTGTCTCTCACTCTATATTTATACTTATGTTTTATATGTTCATTTTCAAATATAGCAGGTTTTTAATTTAATGCTTTAGGATACAAAATGTTGCTTTCTCTTTTACCCTCAACTTTTCTACTATATTTTTTTATGAAAGTTATATAATATACATAAAATTCATTTTAATGCTTTAGGGCATATAATTTATAAATTTACATCTATAAATACAAAAAGAAAGAATTTGGATGAAAAAGGGAATAAAGTTTCTATCCTTAAGTTAAATTAAAATTTTCCAATATATTGGAAATTGAAATAACTATTAACAGAGATTTAGAACAAGAAGGAAAATAAACAAAGAGGAGAGAGGTGAGAAGGGTAAGAGGTATTTTGCATCCAAAATAAATACATTTGTTCAAATATACAATATGGGGGGAGGGGGATGGAGAGGGAGAGAGAGCTAGAAGATGCATGAAAAAGAGACAGATACTTTTTGTACTCTAATGCAATTAATTTCAACTTTTCCACATGTTCCAAATTTGCACAAAGAATTATTTCCAATACAGAGAATGGAGAATGTTAGGGTAAAAGGTAAAGAACTAGTTTTATATAACCTAATACATTAAATTAAAATATCTTATTTTCGAGAATTGCACATGAGAGCATATCATATTACAGCATAAAGAAAATGTGCAAAGTACAAGAAAAGAAGTATTTAGCAGTGTAAATCATTAAATTAAAACATTCCCATATATTGAAAGTGTGAAACCAGGGAAAGAACCTTAGTACACTAAAGCACTACAGTTAAAGCTTTTCCATATATGAGTAATTTACATAAAATTATACTAACTAGAGAGAGAATGCGGAAGAAAAAAGATGAAAAAATGTTGTATCCTAATGCATTAAATCCAAGCCTTTCATTATATTACAAATTCACATTTAAAATCATATCAATAAAAATTATAGGGAGAAGTGAAGGGAAAAAAATAAAACATTTTATTTTTAAAGCATTCAATTAGAAAATTGTCATATATTCCAAATTTACATACAAAAGAATATTTGAATAGAGGAAGAGAAGTTTGAGGGAAAAGGCAAACAAGCATTTGTACATAATGTGTATATGATTTTACATATATGGATTCATTTTAAATTAATGCTTTATGGTACAAAATGAATCTTTCCTTTCCTTGCCTATTTTTCCCTTTCTGTCACTCTCAAAATCACATTTATGCTCTCTATTTGTATTTTTCAATGGGTGCCAAAATGAATTGAATCTGTTGTCTTAATACTGTGTATATGATTTTACATATATGGATTCATTTTAAATTAATGCTTTATGGTACAAAATGAATCTTTCCTTTCCTTGCCTATTTTTCCCTTTCTGTCACTCTCAGAATCACATTTATGCTCTCTATTTGTATTTTTCAATGGGTGCCAAAATGAATTGAATCTGTCGTCTTAATACTCTTTATGCTTCACTAACCTTAAAAATATACGGAACCAGTTTCAAAGATATGTTATCTCCATCTTCGGCCGTGGACGACAGATTCAATTCACATGAGCTTCACTGTATTAGTCCATATGAAAACTTTTTTTATAGATTTACAATTTTTAGAAATTTTAATAAGGTGCCAAAATGTATTAATTTAATGGTTTACATCACAAAATATTTCTCTCATACCCTTCTCTACATCTTTTAGCACCATATCTAGTGCTGCCTCTTTGTATTTATACATGTGCATTTATATGCTATTTTCCCATACATCAGAAGGTTTTAATTTATTTAGAGTGCAAAATGTTCCTTAAACTCTTACCTCAAAATGCTCCCTTTCTCTCTTTTCCTTCCTGTTTATCTGTGCATTTACACATTATATGGAAACATTTCAATTTAATGCTTTAGAATGCAAAATCCATTTTCCCATTACTCCCCAGCATTTTCCTTCCAGCTATATACATGCTTTTATATATAAATTTGCAATGCAATGAAAGATCATAATTTAAGGCATGAATATTACTTTTTTTTTTTATTATTTTTCTCTAAATGTTTGCAGTTTTGTTAAATAGACACCACCATATTAACAATGCTAATTTCGTGGAATAACATAATAAATGCATTAATTAAGCTATACCAAAATTAAAATAATTGTGTCTATTATGGAAGACATTAGTGAATAAAATTTTATTCAATATTGTTCTTTTAGTAAAGTTTATATTTCTGTGAATTACATTTAAATAATTTCAATGAAAAAGCAAAACCATTACATATTTGCCAATAGCTGCCCTTCTTGAAAATTATTAATGAATTTATTGGTCTATTCAAGTCAACAGCACATCTAGAGATATGTGCTTATCAGTTCAGTCAATCTCAGTAGTAAGCCACAAAACTCATGAGAGATATGTCCTCCACTTACAGTGAGAATATTCAGCTTTTTAAATAATTATCTGCATGTTTGTTGAATACAAACATCACAGAAAATCCTCAATGTTTTGTTTGCAGGGCGAAGCTCTTACTATGAGAACAGATTACCCCAGAAAACTATTTCATATCTCATAATGGAATGAAAATGCACATTATACATTAAGCTTAATGTATTTTGATTTACAAGATTAACCAAGCTTCTCAAAGCAAGCACAAAAAGCTGAGCTTTGAAATTGTGGTTTCTATAAGCTTATCTAATTTAGCTCCTCTTTCCAGTCCCAAGAACTTGTTATGTTGCTCATAAGAAGTTTTGTCGGTCCTGGGGTCCTTCTACACCCAAGATCGCGGGTTCAAACCAGGCTAGAACCGCTGGATTTTTTCGGACTTAAAAATCCTAAGTATGGCTGACTTCAGAAGGGAAGTAAAGCCGTGGGGTTTCGGATCGCAGATTTACGGCACGAAAAAATAAAACCTCAAGCCTGAAAGAAAATGTCTCCCAGCTAAATGTGTCGCCCCTTTCACGTCATGAATGGAATGGGACGCGGATAACTTGAGATGTTATACAGCGTCCGTAAATAAAGCAAATAAACCATCACTTCATAGTAAGCTCTAATATTAGTATATTTTAGTTTTAAAATGGATTCTCAAAATTTAGTGAAAGTAAATAGTTTCAAATCAATTATTTAGCTCTTCAAATGACTTTGCTGCTGAATTGTAAAGTTGAGCATGTGAATATCCCGAAACAAACATATTCGTATCAGCAGCAAAAAACACTGCCTTAGATTCTTTAGTTATGCTGCAAGGTAAATCTTTGATAAAAAGTAAAACATGTCATGTCCCGGTATTGAGCTCTGTGGTACTGCAAGTTTAATAATACTAGTAACTACTCACAATTATTAATACTTTTTAGGGGAGGTTATTGGTTAAGCGTGTATTAGTGCAATTAAACCAAGTTAAAGCTGGCTTGTCAACACCATACAAATTTAACATCTGTAACACCAATTTATTATTTATACTATCACATGCCCAAAATATTTCTAAAGGAAATTCTAAAATTTCAGCAGTGTAGTTAAAAGGTAACTGCTAGTTGACCTTCCTGAAGTTAAACTGGGATATTGGTAGAGTATCGAGTGACAGTAATTCACAATGCGATTATACATTTTACATTAACTTTTATGCAGATAATGCAGTTTAGAGTGAAATAGTTCTATAGTTGTAGATTTCATGTTTATCATCTTTATAAATAAAGGCTTAATTATAGCTAGCACCTTTCCTTCTGGAAATATCTCCGTTAATTAAGAATGAATGATATCATATGTTGCTGAGGAACTCACATAATTCCAACTTAACTTTTGTGCTCAACGTATCCCATCCAAGAGAGCCTTTGCCCTTAAAGGGCAATTTCTATTGATGGTGATAGCTATATTTTAAATGTATATGACATTTTTGAATATGATTCCTTCAGTATGTAAATTATTGCTGCATTCAACATCGGTCTAACTGCCCCATCCTCAGCTGCAGTTAAGAAATATGAATTAAATGCATTTGAAGATTCATGATCATTGTCACTTAATGCTATTGAATAAAATATTTTATGAAATATTCTAAAAGTGTTAACAGGCTACTGTTTATGAACATTTCAACTTTGTTAGTGTTAGTGTATAATTAGTAGCAGTTGGCTGTAAAGAGTAGTCAGTACTGCACATAATCACGCACATGTCTATTCATAAAATGGAACCTTCTTTCCAGTCAAATGAAGAAAATATGAAATTCATCTCAAGTATAAAACCCAGTGGAGCCTACAACTGTACTTTTATTAGAATTATTTTTAAAATGTAGAAAAATTGAATTTTTAGTAAAATTTAGATCTGTTTCTAACTTAGAAATAATCCTAAGTATGACAAATATAGAAGATAAATTTATATTCTTTCAAAGAATATGAAGGCAGGAAATAAACTTTGCTAAAATAAAGAGCAACATTTTTATGGATATATAATTTAAAATTTTAACGGCCACTATTAAGTTGCTTATTGAGAGAAATTGTAGGCAGGCCGGATTCAAATTACAGAAATCGCTATTTATATTTCAATGTATAATTTAAGCTTTTGAAAGATAAAATGTTTATTCAAATTGAAAATATATTTCTTATTTATACATTAGTACGAATATAATGTGAGCTAAAATAAATTAATATTAACTACTTTTACATTATCCATTCCAACACATACCATTAACGGACACTTTCCTTTCGCGCAATTCAACCACTTCTGCATACAACGTACTTCCTTCTGACTACTCAGCGGGGTAAGGTTGACCCACACACACACAGACAGGTCGAGCGACACGAACGATGTGAATTTAGACGTTCAGTCAGCGGAGTGTGTGGCACAGTGTTACCAACTCCTCACAAATAATACGAGATGGGAGTTTAAAAATGACATAAAATATAACAAAAAAAAAAAAGGCTAGATATACAACGAGCCTCAATCACAGATTTTTTATTTGTAAAAGTTCAAGTCCACCAAATTATTCAGTTATATGATAATCGTTCCGTAATATTTAACTATGTAAAATAGTGTTTTATATAATTATTTAAACATTTAACTAAACATCTACCAAACAGATTAAAAATGTATATTTGTCTAATACATGAACAATGTGCATAAAAATATGCGATGTTTAGTGAAATTTGCTAAAATTCATTGGGTAAAATATGTAAAAACTCAACAAGTCCCTGTGTCAAAAATAATATAGTTCGGGGCTCTACTAGAAAGTCGATTTCGCAGCCTACTGTAGTAGTACAAGTAGATGATTCAAATAGGGATTCCGCATCAGCAGCGTAAACTGCCTTTGTACCGATTTTCTGTAGCACCATTTTTGGGAAGTTGGCAGTCCTTACAACACTGTTTGTTCCTTCGTAGACCCGCACGAATTGTTAAGATTGAATCAAATATTTCTAGATCCATTTTATTTCTTTTCTTTGTTTTCACTTCCTTGAAAATTTGGATAAATAATCACTCAACTTCAGCATTGGGCCAAGGAAGTGAAAGAAGCATAATAGCTAATTTAGATAATTCAGCAAAAGAGTTTAACCGCTTGCGTCCTTATTATATTTTATTATTTCATTCCAAAACGAGACTGTGTTATTAATTTCCGACCATTTTTAGTTGTCAGGTTCACGCATTGTATTTGAATTTTTGAAATTTCATTTGCTAACAATAAAAACTGCAAGTGGAATCAAGGGATCCTTTATCGTTCTTAAGGCATTTTCTACTGATATAAATGCAACCATTTATATAATTTGGACATTCTGTTGCAGCTCTTTTAATAATTTGACAAGAAACATCAAACAACCATCTCGGAACTGTTGATGCTGCTCTGAAGACAATTTCAGCATTTTCAGCTAGTTTTCAAATTCATAGCCGAGATAGGCGTATGCGTAAACAGTCATCAACGTTGCCTTTGAGAGGATTTAAGCAACGGGTTGCGGTTGGTAAAATCAGTTTCATAGCAATTGAATGAGTAAGATTAGTTAAATCATTTAACAGTTTGGTTGGGTCTGCTGTATTCGATTCAAATTATTTACGGCCTGAACTTAACAAAGAACTGATTTAAAAAATAGCAAATAAGCATGGTGTCATCGACTTGTGTTTTACAGTAGCTCTGCAGTGACATTTTTCCTTTAAATGAGTCATTACAAAGAAAGTTTTCAACTTTAACCATTGATCCATGACCCTGCAGACAGTCGTTTTAGTTGATAGACAGTGAGTATCACAAGCTCTGACAATTTTAAGACGATCGTGGCCATCAGCGATAATCTGACATAGAAGACGTATATTCTTGCCGCCTAAGTGAAGAGTGACTAAATCAAGTATAAGTTTCTTTAATATGAAACTCTAAATTCCTAGGAAGTATAATATAAGCAAAATATAAGCACCAAAGAAGGAATATTGTCTTAGTTTCTTGTACACTCTACTATTTACACCGACCACAAGATGCATTAGCAGTCCCTAATCCAATAAGTTTCTTAAAATCAAGTCCTTTGTTTGCATCACTGTTCATAACTGCAGAAAATTCCATCGGCATTAAACGCCGTAAGCTTTACTGTTGTGAATTAAGTAGAGATTATTTCTCCGCGCTGTTCACTGAAGTAATTTATAGCCATTCGCAAAAGTTTTCTTACACCATCTGTAGATTCGTCAATTAAGAGACTGTAACAAACCGTCATTAAGATCTTTCAGTAAATTATTTTCAAAATGTGGGGCTAACTTTAAATTATATTTCCGCACTTTGTTCTATGCAGTCTCATGTTAGCTGCTGCACTACTTTCAGCAAAATCATTTGTGCACAATTCAGATAAATGATCATTGGACATTATTGAAGTAAGAGCTCCCTCACTAGCAGCCGTCTTATTTGTAACCTTCACCACGAAAGAATCCAATGAGCGAGATGATGTGGAGACTCTACATCACTGGCGTGTTTCTTACTACCGCCATGCCGAGTTAAGTCAAATTTCTTACCTTAATGTCGCACTTCCAAAATATACACCAGGCTTTCGCAAGAACAGAGGGCACTTCCAAAATCCAGACTTGAAATTCATTGTGCAATAAGACTGTTTTCGAAACTGCTGTTGGTACTGAGGCGCCATAATAATAATAATAATAATAATAATAATAATAATAATAATAATAATAATAATAATAATAATAAACACTTATTCGTGTATTTTGTTTCCGAAACGGAATATCCCGTACTAGAGTAAAACTTCACTCGCTACACTACAAAACACGTTCTGTCTTGTTTAAGACTATTTTTTGACTGAAACAATGAGAATGAGGAACTGAGGAGAGTCTGAGCTTGACCTGATCTGGGCTCGTGGATATGTAAAATACATACACTGCAATAACCCTATTGTGCTACTGATTGAAGGAGTAGTAATTATCAACATTGTTGAAAAATAACATTCAGCCTACTTAAGTAATTAAAAAATAAATAAATAAATAAATAAAATGAAATCAGATTTAATCTACAAAAAGTTATAATTAATATCACCTACAAAAATAAAGTTCTTGAATGCAAACAGTGTACATACCAAGAGCTACTCTGAAAAAAAGTAGGCTCGAGGGATCTTTCGAGTGAATGCTGAATCAATTGTTAATGATTCCTTTCTTATCGCAAGCGTCCGGTCTAGTATACATATCTAGGATTACGCAGAACAAAAGAAAATATTGCTGATAGCATCATAATAAGTTAATGTTACGTGGCTATTATTTATCTTACTCACGTACATTTTCATAAAATGACAATATTCAAGATAGGGATGCAATACAGCTACACATCATGTGGGGATTCACTGTACTTGTTCTTCTTACATACCATAACAGATAGGGCAATATGCTGCCTGTTGCATGCTATAACAATTAAAATCATGGGGAAAGGCGCATCTAGCTGGTTAAATCAGTTAAATTTTTGGCTATAAGCATTTCGCAATTTTGTATGACTAAATGCTTTGGTAAAATGCTAAATTTAGCCATAAAATAGCTACGTTGGCAACAGTTGTGACCCAGCCTACCTAAATGAAACAACAACGAATTGTTTAGCTTGCAATAACTTGATGCAAATAAAACACTAAGCTTCCCTTGGTCTGTTTTCAAAGTACAAATAGTACAACATTTTATATGGTAGGAATTTATGCTTTCGAGTTAACAAGTACAAACTGCGCCCTATAATATCAAAATTAAAAGGTGAAACTATGCATAATCAAAGTCGCGAGATTGTTGCTAATGTTAACGAGTATATGAAGGCCCGATTTTTTTTACGGAATTATTGTTTTTAATAATGCGTAACACCCGTTTTTACTGCTGAGGCATTACAAACGGTGGCCAATGATGAAGAGTGAATGAATTTATTTCAGCAATTAAATTTACACACACAAAAAAAATATCTAACAATTTAGCAGTATGAAAACTAAGGTTCTCCCTTACCTTAAACACCAGGTTATATGTATGGTAGAGAACCCTTAATTCAAATTACCACTTTCACTATTGTGTATGCCCACAAGCTCCTTCATTGTAAGTAGTATATATTCCTTTTCCGGTGATTAAATTGGTTGCTAATGATATCAAAAGTGGGGTGAGGAGGGCGTGGTTGGGCGGGGGGGAAGTGATGAGGTACAATTTGATATCAAAGCTTTTTCAATTTAAATCACCGGAAAATGGGTATTCTTTTTATTATACAGAAAATTAACATATATGTGATACAAAAATAATTGGTTTAAATACAATTAAAAATGCAAAATGATGGTACTGAATATTTTTATTATACAAAATAAAAATTAACAATCAAAATGGAGGTTTTACCCTTTACAAAAATGGCGGTGCAGTTCACACATCACTGGTGGCGGCACACAGGCGGTTTTACAAAAATGGAAAGAATTGGTTTAAATACAATTAAAAATGCAAAATGATGGTACTGAATATTTTTATTATACAAAATAAAAAATAACAATAAAAATGGAAGTTTTACCCCTTTACAAAAATGGAGGTGCAGTTCACACATCACTGGTGGCGGCACACAGGCGGTTTTACAGAAATGGAAAGAATTGGTTTAAATACAATTAAAATGCCAAATGATGGTACTGAATATTTTTATTAAATAAAATAAAAATTAACAATAAAAATGGAGGTTTTTACCCCTTTACAAAATGGAGGTTTTACCCTTTACAAAAATGGCGGTGCAGTTCACACATCACTGGTGCCGGCACACAGGCGGTTTTACAAAAAATGGCGGTGCAGTCCACACATCACTGGTGGGTGGCACAGGCGGGTTTACAAACATTGTGAGAGTGTGGCGGTTACAAAAAAATGGCTGTGCAGTTCACACATCACTGGTGGGTTTATGGCGCAGTCGGCTTTACAAAAATGGCGCTGGATTTATAAAAAATTATTTTAAAATATGTGGTATATGTCTTTTTGACAAACGACAGTTCACTGTCCTCGTCACTGTTGCTTTCCTCCTCCTCGCGTGGTGTGGTGACGCAGGTAAGTGACATGTGGGAAAAGTTGATGTTGAGGTGTTCCTGGGCCGACGGAATGGCGATGGGGACGACGAAATCGCTGATGAATGCGGTTGTGAAGCATCCTGCCGATGTGACCTTGTCTTGTCGATGGTTCCGAGGTAGATGGTGCAGCGTGCGTCTATGCCGTAGTGGAGTGCTTTAGATGGGAGGCACCTGACTTCCACGACGTCGAAGTTGTTGGTTGCTAATTTGACGGTGACAGTTTTGTCTTCGCCAAAGAAGGAGATTTCTGTTGAGATGAGGTTGATGTTTGCTGGGTACTCACCGCTTGTTGTGACGTGATTTTGGTTGTCAAAAACTAGTTTGACAAATACATTGTTGCCTACCCACACCAGATCTGTTTGACAGGGCATGTTGTTTATTTCGGTGTAAACTTCAATACGTGTCTCCGGTAGCCGTTTCTGAGTACCTCTTCACCCTGGTACACGATGTAAAAGTCGAACGAGTTGAGCTGGTTGATGAGTTCTGCAGAAAGATTGTTAAATTTTGTAGGTAGAAACACTTCTTTCCCGTTTTCGAGGCGAACAAGCGTCCCGGGTTCGTGCTTTGTGGATATGTTCCGGACCTCTACCACGACGTATGGTACGTTGGCTGTAACGTGGACACTGATACATACTCCGAGTTGCTCGCTACTGTAGCTAGTTGGCGTAACGCGTCGTTGATCATGTTGACTTCTCTGTAAATTTTGCTACTGACACACATTGGGCATTGTTTGGTGAGATGGGGAGGACCGCCAATGTGGGTAATGGTGGTGGGGAGGTGTAGTGCTGGTTGCAGCGGCTGTAAGGGGCGTAAATTCCTTTAGCTTCAGGTGTAAGGCCCGCCCATACAGCCTCCACATCTACTGGCGAATGATGCATAAAGATTGCGTTTCACTCCACGGCTAGTAGATGGCGTTCATTTGGCTCCATCATTGTGAGACGACGACCATTTTTCAGAAACTTTATCACTAGGTCCATGGTTTGCGGGAGACTTGTCACAACTTGCCTGGACTTGTTCGTGACGTTGTAAGGTGTTCGTGTTTGGACAGGGGTGCAAGTGTTTTCGTGACGTCATCACGGAGCAAGTGCAACCTCGCCTTGAACTTGTCCATGGCTACCTGGTCCAACTCTCTGATGAATATCAGATGCTCCATCTCTACGTCATGCCTGGACTTGTTCGGGAGGTTCCCGTGTTTGGACTTGTTCATGCAGGTGTTTTCGTGACGTCATCACGGTACAGATGCGACCTCACCTTGAACTTGTTTGGACTTGTCCATGGGTTCCTGGTCCAACTCTCTGATGAATATCGGTTTTTCAAAAAGCTCCATCTCTAGGAACACTCTAAAGGTTGCGCAACGAATGTATCTTGTGTATTCGGTGTAGTTCATTTTTTTTCCCGGAAACGTGAGCGTGAAGCAAATACTTGCGATAGGCTGCTATTTGATTTTGTACTTCTAAATCTTCTTTCTTCTTGTGATATATGATGTCGGTGACCATACGCTATAGGCTTTTTAGTGTCCTCCATTCCTGCATACTCAGCGATATACAGCGACCGTCCATTTAAATAATAATATTCTGTGCGCCAAATAAACGTTTAAAAAGTATGGATAGTCGGTTGGTTAACTGCCACTCTCTTAGATGAAGAGTCAAGCTCTGTATAGTCGGTATCGCCTCTGCAAGCTTCTGCCACTCTGTTGAACCCAGACCACCGCGCTGCGTCGTCCACCAACGGTCACCACGATCTTGTGTGGAGACACCCAACGGCTGCAAACTTGGACTGCTTGCTGTTCAAGAAGAAAACATCCGATAGCGGTCCAAGCCTCTCCATATCACTGTAAAAACAAGAACGCCTCTTATGTACCACACTATTTTCATTCGCCAATTAACCACACATAATGAATGCGACTTACCTGTTCACCTCTCTCGGAGCAACTGGTAGAGTGGATCGTGTAGCACCACATGCGCCTTCTAAAAAAAATACAGGAATTACCAACATAAATGTATCAGAGTGATATATGCATATTCATATACAATTTGTATCAATACTAACCTTTAACGATATGCATCTCTGATGTGTAGTTTGTGAGCATCTACCAAGACTGTAGGTCCTTTTAATGACGTCATCATTGTGATTAAAATCACTTATGCTGAATTTTGAAAAGAATTTCTCCTTGCGCAGGCCTTGGAGCGGTGAGATAGGTAAGCAAAGACGTAATGGCCACAAGTGGTGCTGACATCGCCTTGCAACCTTCTAGTGTTGTGAGGCCATCTTGTACCACAACATCGATTAAAAAATTTTAGAATTTCCCCCTAAAGAGGTTCTATACCATAGCTATCGAAATATTCACCCCGGTGGTTCTTTGCAACAAAGATGCAGACCCAATGTTTCGTGCTTGGATCAGTGTTAATGACAACTGCTATTATGGGAAGCTGCCTATTATGCAAATTTATCGATGAGAAATTGGTCGCAAGCGTACACGCCTAAAAAGTGTGGGGTACATTTACACAGAAGCCGGTGTATTTGCAGCGTATTCATGATACCAAAATGGTCCTGTTAGCATCAATTTCTATAGTGCGATGCACTTCTGCCATCACCAACAGATCGATAGGTTCTGGAGTTCGATCTTTAAAACTGATACTTATAGACACAGTGCCGTGTCGTTGCCCTGAAATGTAAGACTCGTTAGCGCTCATATCGGCTATTAGATCAAATGCCATAATGGTATATCCGTGGGAATATTGATGTCTGGAAATTGAATGCCCTTCGTCCTTAAAGTGTATCCCGAGGCCATCTTGAAGAGTTTGAAAACATTGGAGAAAGTAACCGGCATCAAAATCGGGCTGTAGGGGTTGTGAGGGTAAAGGCTGGCCGTTCACATACAGTTGAAAAGAATTCATTCTAAAGTGCTGTAAATTGTATGGGTTTTTGTTAATGTTACCGTTGTATGCCTGGTCGGCAACCATTGCCACAACCACTCTTCGGTGTATTTATCCTATGAAAACGTCATTGAAAGTCATGTTACTAACCCCCTTTGGAATGTTAAGAGCGTGAAATCCTACATCTTTGAGATGGTACTTTGCATTACTCTTTGCTAACACCGCCTGATGTGCATGCTTGATGGTCGGGGAAGGTCTCACAGCTTTAAAATCAGTCTAGCAGACTGAATCTCTGTGTAGGCAATAAAGTCCTTTGTATCCGAAAAGAGATGAAAGTTGGGTGAAGAGGGTGAGAGTTTGATGGTAACGCTCACATTGTTCAAGAGCAGATTTTCCTGATTAAAGAGTGCATTGGAAAAATTACCCATTAGCTGTACAACTTTGCTTCCTTTGGTATAGTCGTTACGCCACTTAATTCCATCATTTGCGACATACGCGTCCATCATTCTTCCCTTGTCCTTTTTCCAGAACGAGGACTGTAGTCTGCTGTTCATGACATCTTCCGAATAATTGAGCAACGTTTCAATGTAAGTTCTATAGAGGTAGCCTGGCTGAAGCATGGAAACTGTGACATTGTTGAGTGATACTTCCAAATGCTGAAACAAGGAAATTAAAGAATTGTTTACAAAGGTAACCTGCTTGTCTTCTTTCAAGTCGTTTCCACCGTCATCCACTATTCGCACGAACAGCTCAAGTACTACACAAATCATGTCGAGGTGATCGTCTGCATTGCCAGAGTAATGAAATGTGATGGGGGCGTTTTTCATAAGTGTATTTTGAGGGTTTAGAGAAATGTAACGGTACTCCACGTTCATTTGAACGGGCAAGTCTTTAAAGATGTCTAGTTCTGAATTTATGTGCACCAACGATTCGTCAGCCATTATGAAAATACGTCTAGCACCTTACGTCTTCGGGGTTTAGTCTTAAACTGATTATATATTTCACCATTCGGGCGCTTTAATAGCCCAGTGTGCATCATAGAGTCTATCTTTACATCAGCTTTCCTTTGCAAGTTAGTTCCTGCCTCCTACAGCCTAGTCTTTAACGATTCTTTTGGCGGTATCCCCGAACTTGCAACATCTGCAAGCACATTGGCCCCCATTTTCAATGCCTCTTTACCGGTAGCTTTCACGCCGCTCTTAAAAACGGTAGCACGGTTCTGAAAAGACCACCGAGAGCAGAGAACAAGCCGCTACCCTTTTGATAACGCTTGCCTCTGTACAAGTGAAAATCTCTATTGTATAATGCTCCTCCAGCCTGGTTTAAGTAATATCTGGTGACAGTATCCAGTTCCATTATGTCTGTTTCGGACGAAACGTTAGAACTATAGTAGAGCAAAGCCCGTCTACAAATGGCAAGAAATCATCGTTACCGTTCCTTAAATCTATATTCACGATTTTAAAGTCCTTCAAAGGTACCCAGTTAAGTGGAACGAAGGACTTTTCAATAGTCATGCAGGTGTTGTCACGTTTTTCATACTTTACAGAGACGCTTTCAATGACTTGCACAATCGTGTTGCCCACCACTTGTGGTACTATCAGATTACAGTAAATGAACATTTCGTAAGGGAAACCCATGTACGGGTCCACTGGGTGTTTGCCAATTTCCTGTTCAACCACGTTGGTGTATGGTTCGAAACCCATCATCTTTGTCAAAGATGGCGACAAAACCAATACATGTATGAGGTTCTTTGGCGCAGGTTTAGGAGGATTGTCAGTTTTTCCTGCGTTTCTGGTGTAGGAGGAGTGCCTGGTTTACAAGGATTTGGTGGTTTAGGATTAATAGGTCTTGGAGGAGTTCTAGTAGGAGTAATAGTTCTAGCTTTGTTTTTTAACGTTTGGTTCGTGATTTCAGGGGTTTAATTTCTGTTTTCGATACACTTTTCCTAGAGGACTCAGCATTTTCTACATATCCTACATATTCGCTGGTAGGAATATGACTGGTCTGTGCGACTTTGATGTTAATGCTGGCAGTATTTTTGTTCTCGTTATAAATGAAAAAGTCTTCGACTTGCAAATTTCCGCGTATAACAGAGTTGACAGGGTGAACCAAATCCTTAGAATTGTGTACGATGCCATGTGGCAATTGTAAGTTAAATTTTGAATGTGTCACTGGCGCTACCATATTATACATTGTTCCAATGATTTGATTATCGTGATTTGTTACGTTATAGAATTTCACAGGGTACCTAACCTTTTGCAGTGCGACTTCCCGTTCTCCTTGCAGCACTATTCTCTCGGGTAAGATGTTTGAAAATCTGGAAGTTGTATTGTCAGTGAAATGCCCCATAGAGGCATTACTCATAAGCGTGAGGGAAAACGGTTTTGTTCCAATCATATCGAGTTGATAGTTGAAGCCAGAACCCACGAGTTAAACTTGACTGGATAACCTCTCCACTTAACCAAAAACTGTTTATTTCGACCGCGACCTTTAGTGTCGAGTATTTGGTCTATTTTGAATGATTCTGGAAGATCCTTTTGTAACTCCTCGGAGTAAAAGATGCCGTCTATGGCCTCCCCACCCAAGTCCTTCAATTTATACACAACGGGGGAACCGTATACCACCTTGTCAATCTGTAAAATTTCATCCGTTCAGTTTTGCTAGTACCCCTTGGCAAAACTTCATTTTCTCCTTAGATATACGCACATGGTCTCCCACATTAAATATAACTTTACGTGGTTTGCCTGCATTCCGACCATAAAGATTTTATTAAACCTGCAAAATGTTGTCTTCATTGACATCCTTTGGAGCTATCTTTATGGACCTATGAAAGGACTATTGTAGGACTTTAAAAGCGCAGAAAGAACGTCCACGTATCTATAAGTATTTTTATGTGTGAAATATTTCCACATTATTGTCTTTAAGGTTCTATTGAAACGCTCTACAATACTGGCTTTGACATTATTTTTTGTAGTGTAATACTTTACACCATGTTTGGTTAAAAATGTTTTAAAGCTTTTGTTGGTGAACTCCGTTCCTTTCTCTGTTTGCAATATCTTGGGAGTGCGATGAGAGAATTTAGTTTTAAATGCTTCTGTAATTTCGGCCCCTACTTTTGATTTTAATGGTATAGCCCAAGCATATTTCGAGAAAACATCAATCACCGTCAAGATGTAAACGTATGGTTTATTGTGTTCCTTTACGTTGCTCATAACCTTTAGATCAGCTTCCCAAAGGTCGTCCATGTTGGTCACGTGATAATTTCTGGTGGGGAATCGTTTTCTTATCGGCCTATGAAATGTATAACTATCCTGTGTTTGAAGAAAGGACTCGATCTTAGATTTTGGTATACCGGCGACCTTGCGAAGTTTGTCTGCAGTTCCAAAACCAGCATAGTGTTCAGGATTGAAATAGATTTTCTTCAGCGCGTTCATATTTGCTCCCACACTTGTCTGCGAAGGTTATAAGACTTTTTTTTTTTACTGGTAATCGGCTTTTATCTACTTTCGTCTTTGCTGGCTTCTCTTCCTCATTTACCTCGATGTCATTGGATTCCAGTTATGGTTTCCTCACTTGTGACATAAGATCGAGATAGTTCCCCAAATTATATTATATCAACTGCCATTTTTCAGGGGGTGCCAAATGTGTACGCTGTAATTTATTCATTTCTCTGATGAGTTGGTTAAGTGATTTGTCCACGAGAGGTGAAGCTTTTCGGCAGCTTTTGGCTGTGAAGTTAGTATAATTTGCTTACCGTACTTCATTTAACTCAAATTTGACGAGCGCACTACCGAGTGAAGCCAATATCGAGTAGAACAGCAGGTAAAAATCCACCTCTCTGTACAACAATCTTTTTCTTTTCCTTTAAGGAAAGTCGTTTGTTAATTTTCTCCAGCTAGCTTTATGCTTCTTTAAGCGCTTCAAGCAATTTATTGGTAAACTGACATGATCTCTGCACACGTTGAGTACACACTCGGAAATGGCTTTTATTAGCTCAGGGTTAACACTTTTCAATAGTTTTTGTCGCAAAATGGGTTTAGCCTTGGCCAATACTGTCAAATTTGCGTGTTGCCTTGCAATCAGTGGGCTACTCAGTCTGGCAATGCTTATCCTGCCTATGTCTGGGGTAAAATGACTGAAGTGTGATCGTTGCTCGTTTTTTAAACTCTCTGGGATTCACTCAAATAAAACCTTCAGAAAAGTGGTCAACAAATGGGTATAAAATAAGCAGGCGGTTCTCCTGGTAGGACACCGGTTCGATACCTATATTGATTTGGCGTGTACTGGAGTGCAATCCAACACCAGATAGCCGTGTGGATTTTCAGTGGCCTTTTCAAAGGCCTCTAAAAGAAACCTAGAGTTCTTTGGCTCAATCTGTTGATAAAGCCTATCAATTTGCATTTTATTTCTTATGTTTTTAAATACGACAATGTAGTGTGCATTTAGAGATATAGTTCGAAATTTCTTTCCTTGTGGAAACACGTTTTGTAATATGTAAATAATCCCAAAGCTTTTGTGATGTGAATCTCTAGTGAAAAAAATTGACATGTTTTCCCCGTCGGCTTCGTACATTAAATCATCTAAAATAACTAAATCTCCCTCGTTAACGGTCTCCAAATCTGGTATACCTGCATGGGTTGCGAAGAACGGGCTTGGTTTAGGAGAATATTCTGACGAATGACAACACAAGACTTTTCTCGTGGGATTGTTAAACATCCGGCCTGCATTACTAATTAAATTTTTCACAAATGTAGATTTACCGCACCGTGAAGGACCTGCAATTAGCGTGGTGCATGGGAAATTAAATTTAAAGTGTTGATTAGTAGACATTGTGGGTGACTGATGTGCTCTCATTTAGACACGCCTTCTTTTATACCCGTACAGGTTGGAATCAAAGTTTTCACTCTGTGGACTTTTGTTGACCACCATCCTATAGGTTTTCACTGAAGACTGAGTTACTACAGTTCCTAGAAATTTCCTAGAAATCTGTGTGCCTTCAAATACTACCGACATTGAATTATTCCTCAGTACGGTGTTCCTGATAACGTCAGAGTTTACATTTTCCAAATTCCCCGAGTTGAGGTTGATGCCTTTAATTTTACAGACAGAGTGCCTCTTATCCCCACATTTAACCTCTATGGTGTAACTTTTTGGGCCTGTAGATGCAAATCTGCAAATATACGCGCCATCGCCGTACTTTTCTATTTCATCTGTCATACGTCCTAAAAATGGACCCGTGGGAGGCATCCATTCCCCCGGTCTGTACTTGGCTATAACAGAATCTGTGTCAAAATAACACTCGCGCTCACCCAATCTCCTAAGATAGGAATAGAGCTCGATTCTTGCATGGGCAGTTGTATATGCAGCTATGACTGTGTTAGTGGTGCAATTCAATTTAGGGTTCTGATCGCAATGTTTCCATACCACGTACATCATTTCCTCTGTAGCGACCAGGTAAGACTGTACCTCTACACCTGGGTCGTTAAGTAGGTCTATGAGCCTCGAATAATCTTTCACAAGCTCACACGTGGACAAGGCCATATTTTCCCCAAAAGGAGTTTAAAATCAGTTTAGCCAAATCGCGCCTGCCTGGATTGGTTTCAATAGCGTCTTTGTTCAGTGCTGCGCCTCGTTTTTCCAAAAATCGTGCAATATACTCATTTTTCATGGCAGGAGTGTCGCAGTCTTTGGGCCAACCGGAGGCTTCGGTTTTAATTTTCAAAAACTGATTCACATAATCCTGAAAAAGCCCTTTTTCTCCAGTGGAGGGGTTATAGCGTATCATGTCATATTTCATACACATGAATCACCCTATAACCTTACTCTAATACGAATTTAATCTCGTCCACTACCCAGGTACCTGTCATACATCTTTCGTCCTGTGTATGCAAGCACTGTATGATTCTCCATCTCTGCACATGTGCGACATAGCGGAAACATAAGTTTACCGTTAATGCGCGATGGCAGGACGGGGTGGTACAGTCTTTCCGGGGGAAGAATTTTACACTTTACAATACCACCCTTAACATCTTGCAAATTTGGTAAATTATTCACATTTATCTTTGGGTGTCCAACGGGGTAAGCCTTGGTCTTATTTATGAACGGGTACAAACTGCACACATCGTAGTAAAACATTTTCATATCTCCAAAGGCCTCGCAGTAGGTTTTCGTACCATTTGCACGTCCACCAAAGAAGGCATCTCGTGGGTTGAGAGGCTCGGGGGTAGGGACAACTTTTGACAAATTCTGCCAAAACCCCATCGGCCTTGATCAAGCCATTGAACTCACACTCTCACATCTCGGTCACGTTGTAGCCAGCATCTCTCATCATCTTCGCGACCTTCATGGTGTCCTCATATCTGGAACCGATGGTCTGGTTACCCGTGTTGTATAACCTAGAATTCCTATTCGGGTAACAACGTGTGCAACCGTGGTAGAAGCATCCGTGAAACAAATAGTCACATTTGTCTCTGCACCCGTCCACTTTATGCCCTAAAACTTTAATTTCCCGGCATCGATAAGCATGCTGTATGATGATTGATTGCTGCTGTTCCAACCAAGACAGCCAGATACACGCTACCCGCGATTGCTTATCAGCTAAGCGGTATCCTCCTCCGGGAATAAGTGGAATTTTATTTCTTGGCATGAACCGTTTCCTGTAAACATTCATGCATGCCTGAGCTATGGTGACGCATTCTCTAAACGGGTCAATACCGTTCTCGTCAATAAATTGCTTCCTAAATTTGGAAACACCCTGACTCAAGAGATAAACGTCAGTTTACAGTTAGCCGCCATTTTTTTTCATGTCAAAGACATAGTTTGAGGACACCTTTTCATTATGCCACTGCTCGAAAGTCTTGCGGACATTAACACTCATGCCTTCTGGGCAGTAATATTTTTGCTCAGGTAGAGGACCAACATACTTTTCGTTTACCTTGGTGTTGAACAGGTAAGCAAAATAACCCTTACATTCAGGGAGTTGAAATGTCTTTGAAAAGCGAGACAGTGGCATAGGAATGAAATTCAAAGAGTCTAGAAAAGTCACTCTCTTATACTTCATTCTGTAAATTTTGCTTCCATTCATAAGGAGCTCGGGGTCCCAATTTAGGCTGCCCACCATGTGCTTTAACAGAAACTGCCCATCATACGACCTCAAGTTGTGTGCTATGACGACAATGTCTCGGGATTCGAACCCGGGCTGTGTGATGTGGTCAAACAATTCTTTCACAGGCTCCTTGTCAAATACCCATTCTTTAACACTACACTGTGTACAATACGACATGTTATGAGACTTATCTACACACAGGCCGCAGGTTATATACATTAGGAATATGTTCAAACACGCCTGCGGAATAAAGAGTGTTCTGAGTGCACTCGAAATTAATGAACATGAACACGAAATTCTTCCGCAAATTTCGTGAATTGTACGGCTGAATGTAGCACTCGTGGTTAGCATTCACATGGATCTTACAAGTACCACAATAAATTTCACCGCACTGGTGAGGAGTTTTCCTAATTCTCATATTCACAAGTTTGTTACACAACGGGCATGCTTTTTCTACGTCACACACTGACATGGTTTTAGGGTAATATTTCCCCTTAATCAAATGATTATTAAAACAGGTCTGCCCATTGAAATCGCGATGACACGAGTCGCATTTCACATGCCTATCAAATGAAGTTGGACACCTCTGTCAACACTTGACACAGTTTAGGTCACACCGGTGAGTTTATTTTTTATTAAGTGAGGGAAAATTACAATGTTGGCAATACCACTTACACTTGAATGCCCCATGTAGCTTTACAATTGCGTTAAAATGTCTGTCGTGGAAGATTACATCGATATGTTTATCGGTGTTAATTTCCGACTTGTAGATACATTTTTACCATTATGGCCGTCAAAAACAGTGATGGAATACTGCTTTAGTACTATCTCAAAGAGTTTCTTGTCGTCAAGTGTAAACGGGGCATCGGTTTTGCCTATTTTCTCACACAACTCTACAGCCTTTTGTTTTTGCAGATGGTCATAACGCTTAATAGAACCATAATGAACATCCCCGTCAATTTTGGATTTGCACACTGCGATGGCTCTAGGTAGACAAAGATTATCTTTGTTTTTAATTTCTATAATTCCTCTATTTTTACTACAGTCGTCGCAGCGTTTGTAGCATGAACCTGATATTTCATTTGTCCAAATACACGAAATTTTGATCGCCCCTCCCAACAAAAATTCTTTGTTACTTTGTATTATTTTCTCCGTTGATTTCAATATGGCTTCGGGATTCACCTGATCAAACCTACGAACACTCATGTTAAATGGCCTAGCAGGATTTTTGGTATCATGAATGGTTATTCCTATGAACCATGGCTGATTTTTTAGTAGATTGTCATCAACAAAAGATAATCATGAAACACCTTGGAAACCCATTGGTTAAGATCTGTATCTTTAGGCATCGAACTCACCATAATTTCAGTTTCAGCATACCCAGAATAAAAAATTTTAGCTGCCTTTTGGCTAAGGTTTATAATTTCGAAAGTTGGTTGCAAGGTTGCACTTACCTGTGGCTCAATGCTAGCAGCAGGATGACCAGCAGGAGATGGTTCACCAATAGAAGTTTCACCATTTCCGGTAGAGGACTGATCGCAGTCATCAGTACTGGTAGAAGGATGATCACTACCATTACCATTGCCTGTAGAAGCTGCGCCCCCACCCGGCGAGGAGTTTCCAGTAGAAGGCTGTTCACCACCACCATTATTTTTAGAAGTCTCGTCAGTAGAAGGCCGATCGCAGTCACCAGTGCTTGTAGAAGGGTGAACACAGTCTCCAGTGCTTGCAGAAGAATGACCACGGCCCTCACCGGAGTTTCCAGTAGAAGGCTGATCACCATCATTATTTATAGCAGTCTCATTTACGCTAGAAGGCCGATCGCAATCACCAGTGCTGGTAGAAGGGTGAACACAGTCTCCAGTGCTTGCAGAAGAATGGTCACGGCCCTCACCGGAATTTCCAGTAGAAGGCTGATCACCTTTGTTGATGACCCCGTCTAAAATTGACTTGAAGCCGTAAACTAGACTCCGCTCACCACCACTGCGTGCTCTCTTGAGAGTGAGCTTGCTCCCATAGCGTACTCTCTTCAGAGCAATGCTGGTAGAAGGATGATCATGGGCTTTACTAATAGAAGACTTATCACCTTTGTTGACGACCCCGTCTAAAATTGACGTGAAGCCGTAAACTAGACTCCGCTCACCACCACTGCGTGCTCTCTTGAGAGTGAGCTTGATCCCATAGCGTACTCTCTTGAGAGCAATGCTGGTAGAAGGATGATTATGGGCTTTACTAATAGAAGACTTATCACCTTTGTTGACAACCCCGTATAAAATTGACGTGAAGCCGTCAACTAGACTCCGCTCACCACCACTGCGTGCTCTCTTGAGAGTGAGCTTGTCCCCACAGCGTGCTCTCTTGAGAGAAATGCTGGTAGAAGGATGATCACGGCCCTCACCAGTGTTTCCAGTAGAAGGCTGGTCACCACCATTATTTCTAGAAGTCTCGTTGTCGGTAGAAGGTGGATCGCAGTCACCAGTGCTGGTAGAAGGGTGAACACGGTCATCACCGTTCACAATAGAAGATTTGCCTCTGCAGTCTTTGTTGGCGACCTTGCTAAGCTTGTTGATGGTAGACATGATTACCACGAGATATAACTACTTTTCGGCGCGACAGAACTTTTATACATAACACTCCACTCCTAAGATCACGCCCCAGCCAATGAGAACGGATTTTCTACTGCGCATGCGTAATCCTTCTACCAATAACCGTACACGGGGGTTTCTACTGCGCATGCGTAACCCTTCAATCAATCACCGTACAAAAAGGCTTTGGTAAGGGGAAGGCATTCATTTTGCTAAGAAAGACAGAAAATACAGGTAACGTTTTTTCGCCACATAAGAAAGAAAAACGAAAAAAAAAGAACACCTTTTATGTTTTTAGTTACAAAGGGGTAGTACTACTAAGCATAGTTCAGAAAAGCAGAACCTTTCCTTCTTCTTCTTTAGTAACAATGACTTTTCTGTTCCAGCACCGAAAATCGTTATGAAAAGAAAATAATACATTTTAAGGCAGGTGTTGTTACTCAGAATTCTTTTAAAAGCATACGTGAAAGGACAAGCGATATGCGGAGGTTTGTTAAAAGAAATATACAAACGAATTTATAAGAGAGAAACCTTGCTTCTTTTAGTGACAATACTCGATCGGAAATAACTGCTCACTTTTAGAAATGCTGGTGACGGGGTTTTCGCTAAAAGGAATATATACAATTGTCTCTATAAGCAAGAACATTTCTTCTCTATTAACTTTTCTGGACCAGAATTCTTTTAAAGCCATATGTGAAAGGACAAGCGATATGCGGAGGTTTGTTAAAAGAAATATACAAACGAATTTATAAGAGAGAAACCTTGCTTCTTTTAGTGACAATACTCGATCGGAAATAACTGCTCACTTTTAGAAATGCTGGTGACGCGGTTTTCGCTAAAAGGAATATATACAATTGTCTCTATAAGCAAGAACATTTCTTCTCTATTAACTTTTCTGGACCAGAATTCTTTTAAAGCCATATGTGAAAGGACAAGCGATGTCCGGAGGTTTGTTAAAAGAAATATACAAATGAATTTATAAGAAAGAAACCTCGCTTCTGCAGTGGCAATACTCGTTTAGAAATAGCTGCTCGCTTTTAGAAATGCAGGGGACGGCGTTTTCGCTAAAAGAAATATGTACAGGTGTCTATAAGAAAGAACCTTTCTTCTCTCTCTAGTAACAATGAATTTTCTGGACCAGAATTCTTTTAAAGCCATACGTGAAAGGACAAGCGATGTCCGGAAGTTTGTAAAAAGATATATACAAATGAATTTATAAGCAAGAAAACATTGCTTCTTCAGTGATATACAGGTGTCTCTATAAGAAAGAATATTTCTTTCTATAGTAACAATATTCGTTTAGAAGAAACTACCACATATAGTTTTTGACTTTTCTGGTCCAGTACAGAAAATCGCCATGAAAAGAAAATAATGCATTTTAAGAGCAAGGTCCCAGCGACCGGCAGAACTCTCGCAGGGATGCGAACAAAAGCTATTGTTAAACACGCAGGTGCGGTGGGCAGGTGCGAGCGTGTCAGTGGGGAACTGGAAACCCAGTAGCGGAAGGGGTCTGTCTTAATTACGATATCATTTTGCGTATTTGTGAACACCCCCGCGGTACATTTAATGTATATGTTAATTGATGTCATACACTTCTTTTCGGTGATTTAAATCGAATGCTTGATCAACCATTTAAATTGAGATTTTGGTATCAACCCCCACCCCCTCCCCACCCATCATCCCACTACCCATCATCCCCCACCCAGCATCATCCCCACCATCACTCCCCACCACAACGCCCATCCCCCACTTTTGATATGATTAGCATAATCAATTTAATCGGTTCAATTAATTTATTCACCGGAAACGGAATATATTCTACTCTTGTATTTCTCCTCCACTTATCCCTTTCACCATGAATTCCCCAATTTTGTTTATTTTCTCTACCCTCAAGTCTGATACATTTTAGTTGCCACTATATCTTCACATTGATAATACATTAGATAAATAATAAAATGAGAAGAATTTTTTAGGGAATGAAACGTTCCAGACCAAGTTTAGGGTACCTCCCCGGCATGTGCCATTTATGGAGACAGAGGAAAACCTGCAAAAAACCTCAGTCAGAGAGGATGGTTCTGCAACTCAATACACTGCATACAACTTCTATGCCGAAGAAAAGACTTCTTACAATAAAAAGCACGTTACAGAAGTTAAGAGAAGGTATACCTTTTCAGGTAAATCTACAAGCCTTCGAAATATAATTAAACAATTGTGTTTTAAATGGAAAATGACATTAAAATTTCGTCACTTAGGAGCCGTGTAAGCAAAGCGAATTCCTCAGCTAGTAAAATTTGTGAACGTTAATGCTATTTTTGGCATCTAGAAAATACAATCGATGAATATTTGAAAAAAAATATAACATTTTTTCTTTCAAACCTTGGTTCAATTCCAAACTGGTTTATCAGGTATATTTGCAATTCTAATGGCCCTGTTGCCATTATTTTCGAAAAAACTTTAATTAATCAATTTATTGTAAGGAAATCCACCGAGTTTTGTTGAAGGAAGGGGGAGGGGAACGCGGAAGTTAGAGCGATTTTTTTTTTTCCAATTTAGGTATTCCCCCTTCCATATGTCCAATTTTGCTGGTAAACGAATTTGATGAATCGTTTGTAAATAATTAATGGTTATATGCAGAGCATCGTTGAGAAAAAACAATTGCAACCATTTAGAGTGAGAACGGGCATATTTAATTTTTATACTTGGTGCCTAGTAGGTACGATCGATGCAGGTCATTTAAAAATTATTTCCAAAGCTGCATATTCCTTCGGAACTCCCTAAAAAAATTAATAGATTATTAAATTTTCATTCTTCGGAATTCGCTAATAGAATGTGTGTGTGTGTGTGTGTGTGTGTGTGTGTGTGTGTGTGTGTGTGAAGAGGTGACCCAATTTATTGTTTTTTCAACGAAACTCACTAATTTGTTTAAAATGAAGTTACAAAAGTAGTTTTAGAAAATCATGGCAATCAGGCCAATAGGAGTATGACGGTATATCTGAAAAACGAGTGGACGTTAAAGTGAAATTTCAAAATCGCTCTAGCGGCAGCATTTTTTAAAAGTAAACTCGGCATATGCCATTGAAATAAATTAAGGAAATATTCTGAAAATCAGTGATATCGGACTATTAGGAGGTGGGGCGCGGGGAAGTGAAACGAAATCTTTTCTAGTGGCATTAATATTTGTTTTTTCGCAACGAAACCCGACATATACTACTTATATCAATTATAATCAGATATCAAACAAGAAAACGACTTTCAGGAAAATCAGTGAAATCTGATTATTAGAAGACGTGGTTTACTTTGCATGATTTGGTTTATTTACGGACGCTCTTTAGCATCTCAGGTCATCGGCTTCCATTCAATTCAGGGAGTGAAACGGCTCACAAATTTTGCTCAGGGGCCTCTTTTTTCAGGTTAAAGGGTCTTTATCTTGCCATAAATGTACGACACAGACCCGCGGCTTTACTTGCTTTCCGAAGGAAGCTATTACTTCCGATTTTTACGTCCGAAAAAATTCATCGATCCTAGCCGTAATCGAACCCGCGATCTTGGGTTTAGAAGGCAAGTATGGTTACCACTGCACCAGAGCCTAATTACTTCGCATATGTTCCCGGAGAAGTAATGGATGAAAGTTTCCAAATCGGTGAGATGGCCAGCTCGAACACCTAACTTGATGCCCTTAGGCAATTTCTCTGGGGAGTTGTGAAAGATCAGCAAATATCAGGAACTCCCAATATAGAGTGCGGCAATATCTACAATCTGTGCAACGCTCGCTTGTTCACCGTCTTCACAAGTGTATTCATGCAAACGGTGGTCACAATGAACATCTGCTGAAGTGATGTAGTTTCATCATGTATGCCGTTACCGATTATTTTAAAGTGCGTTTTCTGTGCTGGATATAATTTACAAACATAAGGTTCCTTAAGCTATAGACTACTGGTAACTTGGTTTAGGTAAGTAAAACTAATTCTGTAATCAATAATGGGACCTCTATTTTCAGTTCACTAGAGAAAACATACATGTTCCATTTAAAAAAATTACAGATTTAATCATTCTCCTGTTAAATTCCTGGTAAGGTGTTTTGCCTATAGTCTCAGGACCATAAATAATCAAGCAAAGAAACAAGAACAAGACGGCGCAAATTGTTATTCAGCAGAAAATCATCGGAGAGAAGAAAATTAACCATGAGAATCCATCATTAATTATAATCCTTCCTCATCTTTCCTCATTTTTTATATTTAATAACCACCCATTATATAACTTCCACTGGAAATAATAATATTTTACCTTAGAGTAACAGAAAGACGTGCACCCTATGGTAAATGCGGACGATTACATCTCATTTTCAAGAACAAGGTAACCATGTTTAATAATGTGTCAAATTGAGCAGGAGTCATTCCCATATATTGCACAAATTGCTTTGGATCGTTGTGACACATTTCTTTTAAGAGGTTATGGAAATCACCTCGTTGAACTCTTCGCATATTATTGGGTGAACCCACCATCTACTACATTAAATACAAAATATCTCAAATAGATGCTAATGTTGTTTAAAAGAATGTCAAATCGACGGCTTCAGTTCCTTTTTGTTTAGGTTATAACACCACAACGAGTCATTTGTTTTATCGATACAAACTCATGGTCTATGGTAAAGTCACGTTTCTCTACGGCTACTGTGACGATAACTTTCACGTACGCACGTCGATGAGGATATTTTCTATGTGAATGGCCCCTAATAACATTTAAATTAAATTTCAAACCAGTGAAAAATGTATCGTTTCTCGGAGCACTTAAATCAAATGCTGCTTTCAGCTGAAAGTCCCGAGCGAACTCAAGCGACGAAGATAATGCCACAGATATAGGTAGATAAGAGGCTTTCAGGATAACAACTTGATAGCTCAGACAAGAGCACAAGAATAATGGTCAATATGTTCTCCCTCCCTCTCTCTCTCTCTCTCTCTCTCTCTCTCTCTCTTGCCGGAGTTAAAGGATGTTGCCTTTACAGTAACTCAGCTATTAATAAATACAGGAAAAATATTTTACTGGTGTAAAATGTTCTCAAAGTATGGTATTACCACATGTGCACAGAAACTGAAGCGTACAACTTATTTCAACAAAATGAGGGTGATCAGTTTATATTTGCACCGCAAAAAACTAACGTATGGCTGGTTTCAGCACCTGTCGGCATGTCAAATGGTGCATTATCGGCAAATTGACGAAATGTTTTTTATTGCTGTAAAATATTCCCAAAGAAATAGTAAAATCACCTGTGCTGAGAAATTGGTAAGTGATGCTATTTTAAAGCAAAAATTACATGTGTATATATATATATATATATATATATATATATATATACAGAGGAATGATACTAAATTAATGCCGGGTCATCGGAGTCATATCTGAAGGCTTGTAATAGGGTTCATTATGGTAAAGTTACGAACATATTATTCTTGTAAAACTTGCCAGTTTGCTAGTAATGCCATCTTCTTGGAGAAACATTTATCAGTGACTGTTTCAGTTAAAATTTCCTGATAAATTATAATTCCACCGCAAAAAAGATAAATTTATGACTGGAATTCAGGGTCTTATCTGCCGTCAACAGAATATTTGTATATCCGGTAATAAGGCTGCACCACATATTTTTATGTAATATATTTACAATATACTAATTTTTTCACAGGTGTAAAAAATTAACAGTAATGTTTCTTTTAGTAAAAATTAGATTATCCAATTCATTTTTGCATCTAATATATACCTCGAGGGTGCCGAAAAATGTATACACACTTTCACAGTAAATATGTATTTAATATATTTCAAAGTTGGACCGGAAAAATAGCAGTAATGTGTAGTATGATGTTCTGTAAACAGATGTGACTTTCATACAATGTGATAGCGTTGCTACGTGACAGGTAAAGCAACAATGAACACATGCAGCCAATATTATCATAAATCAACAATGAACAAATAAAGTTAAGATTATCGTGTGATGTTCTGTAAACAGATGTGACTCGCATTACGTTATGCTTGAGTTGCTACGACCAAATGGAACCAAGGTTATCGTATAGCAGCGGAAAACAATTTTGAAGTGGTATTGGAAAACGAGAATGTTGTTTAAGTTCAAAGGCAATGGAGACGTGTGTGCAGAACAGAACTGCCAACGCGAGTAACAAATGCACGCTTTCGAGACAAATTTGAGAATCATGGTACCATATGCGATGTTCACAAGGGGAATCTGGTAGACCTCGCACAACAACAAGCCCCGCGCACTGGATTAAAGCCACTGAATAGGACGAACAGGTCCGATGGGGTTTCCACCGCATTCTCCGAATCAAACTCCGTTGGACTTCTACCTATGGGGAACTATTAAGGATGTTGTATACCGTAAAAATCAGCTACACTGGCAGCACTTCGGGAAGAAATTAAAACCGCATGTGCTGCAATCGCTGAATAAACCTTTGCAAACGTTGCTCAATAAGTAGTTCAACGTACTCAGAAGTGTACCGACAGCGATAGTGGGCATATTGAACGGTTGAAACGTAAAAGTATGAGATGATTAGTGCTCATCATTTTCTGTTTGTGTGAATTCAGTTTTGTTATGTTAACACAGTTTTTTCTTTCATTGAAGTGCGTATGCATTTTAGGCACCCTCTGTATGTATATAATTATGACCGGTCATTGTGCTATAAATTGCCGACAAGTAAAGCGGTGTATTATATGTAAAATCAAAACAAACTCTTATTAGTGTAAAATTTTGCAATGCTAGTTTTGACCTGTGTAAATCCACATATGCTTATTTCAGTATAAAACCGTGTTATCAACTAATATTTTCAAAGCGAAAAGGCAAAAATGTTACCGGAGTTCGCGCTGTTAATTGGCGGAGACAGAATTGCTCAGTTATTAGTAAAAATATGACAAGATACTTTATTCATGTAAAATGTTCACAAAGTGCTATTTCGACAGAAAGTGAACGTATATGCTCTTTTCATCAAAAAGTGGGTGAACAATTAATATTTTCACTCCTAAAAACAAAACGTATGACGTGTTTGCCTTGAACTATATTTTATTATGTTAAAATATTGCCAAAATACTACTAATGCTAGTGGCACAGAAAAACTGTGCAGTGGTGCGATTTTCAGCAGAAAATTAGGTATTTCATGCATATTTCTGCCGCAAATAGGCTAAAATTATGACCGGCCATTGGGTTCTTACCTACCGACTAGCAACAGAGTTCTTATAGTTAAATTGCGCGCATAAAATTATTTTAGTAAAATATTGCCAACTTCTTATCAATACCGTCTGCACAAATATACTAAATTAAAGAAATCTATCTCAATTAAAATAAGATAGCCAATTTACACTTGCTCCGCAAAAAGAAAAAATTTATGATGGGCATTCGTGGTCTTACCCGCCGGCTACAGATTCGCTATACAACGCTAAAACCTTAAACCTTAATTTATTTTGTAAAGTATTCACATAATACTAGTTTTTTAACATGTGCAGAGAAACAGATACAGTGATGCCTATTTCAATTAAATTGGATAATCAATTTATAATTCCAGCAAAAAAGGCTAAATTTTTGACGGTCCAATCCCGCTTAACAGTGACCGGGATGAAAAACGTGGATCGGACTATTAGGAGGAGGGGGGGGGGTTTAGCTGAAACCAAAAGTTTAAAACTCGCTCTAGTGGCATTATTATTATTATTATTATTATTATTATTATTATTATTATTATTATTATTATTATTATTATTATTATTATTATTTTCGCAACGAAAATCGGCATTAAGTATTTAAATCAAATATAATAAGAAATCAAATAAGGAAACAATTTTCAGAAAATCAGTGAAATCAGATTATTAGGAATAGTAGTTTACTTCGCATGTGATCCCAGAGAAGTAGTGGATGCAAAGTTTCCAAATCGGCGAGATGGCCAGCTCGGTCCCCCAACTTGATGCCCTTAGACACTTTTTTGGGGTATAGTGAAAGATCAGAAAATATCAGGAACTCCTAACATAACTAGAAAAATGTGTAACAGCGTACTACTACGGCGTATGCGGCAAAATCTACAATCTGTGCAACACTCGCTTGTTCACCGTCTACACAAGTGTATTCATGCAAACAACGGTCACATTGAACATCTGTTGAAGTAACATAGTTTCTCCAGATATGGCATTGTTGATTATTGAGTGCGTTTTCTGTGTTGAATATAATTTACAAACATAAAAGTTTCACTGAGCTATAGGCCACTAGTAATTTTGTTTAGGAAAGAAAAACCAATTCTGTTGTCACTAATTATGTCACTAGTTTTCAGTTCGCTAGAAAAACATACATGTTCCATTTAAAAAAAAAAATTACAACTTTGAGTTCAAAGTGATATTTTTTAAATTTTCTGGATGTTGCGTATTCTACCAGTTTTGAGCTCCTGACATGGGTACATTCCTGCGCAATGAGATTTTTCAAATCATGTTTCATTTCGAAAATATTTAATGTCGCAGAGTTTTTTTTTTTTTTTTTTTTTGATTGATTTATTTATGGACGCTCTTTAACATCTCAGGTCATCAGCGTCCCATTCAACTCAGGGCGTGAAAGGGCCGACAAATTTTGCTCAGAGGCCTCCCTTTCAGGCTTGAGGTTCTTTTTCGTGCCGTAAATGTACGACACAGGACCCAGGCTTTACTTCCCTTCCCTTCCGAAGGAAGCCATACTTAGGATTTTTACGCCCGAAAAAATCCATCGGTCCTGGCCGGGTTCGAACCCGCGATCTTGGGTATAGGAGGCAAGTATGGTAACCACTACACCACCAGGACCGACAGGTCGCAGAGGTACGTGAGACACATCATATATACAAAATGTTTCAGAATTCGACCACATAAATTTAATAAACAATTATTTTGAGAGAAGGATATTATGGTTTGTGAGCTCAACTTTCCCTGCAATTGAGTAAAATATTATATGGGGTAGCACGCCAGTGATTTAGTTTCTATTTTGTTTTAGGACCAATGTGCGCAAGGTCGTTGTTGCTCCAAAGCTCAGTGCCTAGGCTCACTGAGCTAAAAATAATCATAAAAATAACGAAAAGGGTTCAAATCTTGCCGAGTGCATTGCATTTCTATTTCTTGTAGTTTGCATCCTTGCGAAAGGCCGGATATTCGTTTCTGTTGGTTATGATTACTTCTTCAGTTCTAGTTAATTAATTTAATGAAATATGGCACCATGTGTTAGTAAAATTATTTTTTAATTTTATTGGATTTGAAATGGAAATTTACATTAATGAAAACAATTTATTCGGTTCTGAAAGGGTAAAAGATGGAAAAACTAGGTATGATGATGGATACAATAAGACGACAAGTTTTGCTTTTAAGTTGAGCAGAATTTTAAAATATAAATAAATAATCATAGAAACGCACTTCGACTTTTACACTTCTAAAAACTTTAAAAACTAATTATATTGAGGAAAAAGTGTTCAAGAACAATGATAGTTCAGCGAACATTTTTATCTTGTTTGCAAAGTTTAGGCGTCATTTGAAAACGATTATGGGAATTGTTGAAAATGACGACCGCCTACATCCCTTTAGAGATTGCATCGGCGCATAATGTGGGACACATGGTCAGGGTAAAAGTCCCAATGCTGTCAAACATTCCTATCAAAATGTCCCCACATGCTGAAACATTTTGTGTATTTCTGGAGGGACGTTTTCCAGTAATACAGACAGTAAGTTAATGAAAAACTCGCCCATTTAGCCGCAAAGGAAGAAGGTGCGACCCAATTAAACTACACATGTGCCAGCCCACTGAACCTGTGCTGACTTCGTGTTTCGACAAATGCATGTGGATTTTCGTAATCCCATGTATGGCTGGCTCTTCCTGCGGTTCAGCACATGCTCATTTCTGGTGAAAGTGGCTAGGTCGGTGAACAGCACTGAGGAAAACAAGCGTGGATTTTCACTATGATGATCTAACGCCCAGTTGCACAACTGTGCTCGGGGAATGTAGTTCGCTGGTCCCAAGGACCGTTTCTTCAGGCCGTAAAATTAGTGGGAAGTTCCTCCTGCAGGACTCCCCAAACTATTACTGTTTGTATCCATTGCAATGAAGGATGAGCCTTCAGTCGGTCGAGAACTTCTTGTTCCAATCCCGAGTGCATAGGTTTCGATTTCTACCAGCATCCGGTCTATGAACTAACAGGGATCAAGTATTCACAGAGGCCGAAGGATAGACTGAAAGGTGACACGACGAGGATGTCGTCTATTTGGATATCTTTCTCGTACAGCTGCGCGGCTATGGTTGCACTCCTCTAGCTTTACCTTACATTAAAGGCATCTCTCTCTCAAACTCTGCAAATGAATAATCATCATGTTTTACTGAGCGTAGAACTTGTAAACGACTCGCTATCGAAAATGTAAGGGTGGGTACGAAGTAGTGAAATGGAAAACTAGTTCACGTTCGCAAAGCTTTTCTTCCCTCTAACCTGCTTCTTCCTTGGTGACCATCACTACCACGCAGTTCTTTTTAACACTTTTATTGGGATAGTGTTGAAATTTCTAGTTGTCAATTTGGCTATTCTAGTAGATGCTACGATTTAGTGTTCAGTGATTTCTGTTTGGATGGTTTTTCTCTTTCTTTGTTGATTTTCGTATTTTGGAATTGAAAAATAAGTAGAATATTGAATAGTAGTATTATTCAGTATCAATACATTTCCTTGTCACAAACTATTGTATCTAATGTGGTAAAGCAGTTAACACTAAGTATGTCCTCAGTAGGCCTAAAAACAATAATGAAGTTACGGGAAATGTAAGAAAATTAAAATACAAAATTACAAGTAAGGTACGTGGCTGTAACCACATATTATCTACTTTGGGGTCCAACACTTTGCCAATTAGGCTAAACAGACAACAAGGAGTTTCTATATGATTAACTTGCATAGTCACAAGTGTTTTTCTATATTATCATTGGCGTACATACTTTTGCCAGAAGCAAATCGTTAGCAAAACAGTGATGACATATCATTGAAAATTAGCAATCGTCCACTATGAATCCAAGATTTCTCCACTAAGGGTGCAGGCATAAAGGAACATTTTGCAAAATAAATCTAAGGCATGCATCGATTTAACTCGGCCTGTCTCTATCATCCAAGGCATAACTTTCACATTATCTTCGAATTTTGAGCCCGCGGACCTAAGCCCCTTATCTTAATTTTTATTATCATTTTATTACTTTTTTTTTTTTTTTTTTGCAAATCCCGAAGGAAGTAAGCTATTGTGGTGACACCCATGGAACGATTTTTGAATAATTTCTTCAAATCTCCATCGATCTTACCTTCTAGACACCGAAAGAGAGGAGAAAAAGGGGGAGAGGAAAAAAAAGGAGTTAACGCTTTGGCGGTCGCAATTATTTTTGCTTTTTATCAACGAAACTCGACATATAACCATAAATTACAAACGAATTGTCAATTTTGTAAATCAGCAAAATTGGGCCACTGGGAGTGGAGGTCCACCAAAAGCGAAAAATGTTTTTTAAAAAATTAAAAATGGCTCTAGTGTAAGCAAATTTGGCTTTATTCTCACGAAACTCAGTAAACTTCTTTAAAATAAATTGATAAAAGTAGTTTCCGAAAACCAGGGGAATTAGGCCATTATGAGTAGGAGTATGTATGAAAAACGGGTGGGGTTACAGGGAAATTTAAAAATCACTCTAGAGGCCGCAATTTTAAAATTTGTGAAAGGAAACTAGTATATGTCGTTTAAATAACACAAGAAAAATAGTTTCAGAATATCAATGAAATCGGATTATTAGTAGAGAGATTATCTGAAACCCCAAAATTAAAAATCGCTCTAGTGGCATTAATATATATATTTGCAACGAAACTCCATATATACCACATAATTACAATAACAAAAATGGTTTATAAAATTCAGGGAAACCCGGCAATTAGGAGTGGGTTTACTTGAAACCCAAAATTTAAAAATATCTCTAGCAGCACTAATATTTGTTTTTTCACAACAAAACTCGGCATATCAATTTAAATCAAATAAAAACAATTGAGAAAGGATTTATTTTTAAGGAAGGATTCGTTCCAGGCCTAAGTTTAGGGTGTTTCTCAGGCATTTGCCATTTATGAGGACTGAGGAAAACCGAAAAAACCTTAATCAGGGAGGACCATTAGGAGTAAGAAAACTCCTCGTAAAGATAGCAAATGTAAAATATTAATCTAATATGTGTTTAAGAATTATATTTGTATGCAAGAAAGTTCTGATAATAACATTAAAAAATAGTTTGCGCTATAAACTTTTAATACAATAACATTTCAATTAAATTTCAAAGCTAATAAAAATCAATGAAACTGTCGATAGTATATTGCTTTTGTGTATTAATATATTTTAAGCATTAAATCCTCATATTATATTATTATATGTTCACATATCGGAACATATAAAATAATAATAATAATAATAATAATAATAATAATAATAATATGAAATTGAATTTATTAATTGCCACCCCCATATAAATTATAATTAACATGTTAATTAATTTTATATAATTTTTCAATTTTGATTATGATTGTAGTGTCATTTTTATTTGTTGTAGATGTATTGAAGTGTTGTGTATGATATTATTTTCTTACCAGGGTGGAAATACTCCCTAATTTCTGTTCTCGACCTGAAAACGGGAACAGAGAAATCTATTGCCCATCGTAAACCTATTTGTGTAGAATGCCCATGTAAACGGCGAAACGATATTTTCTGGAAAAGTTATAAAGCAGGGTAGATGTTTCTTTTGTATATTGTCAGAGAGTTTTGCTTTCATCACATTGGGTAATAAATAAAATATGTGCCACCTATGGAGGCGAAGAGAAAAGTCTATATCCTCTTGAAGGGGAGAACCTAATTGTATTTGTGTGTGACATGTTGAGAATTATGTAGACATTATTAACTAATCATGAAAATAATACGGACCGGTGGGGAAATATAATCCAATAAAAACGCGAAGTTGAGGAATGATGTTCTAGATTTTTCTTAAATCACGTTTTTAAAGAATGACAGCTTCGGGAGACCAATAGACTGCCACGTTTATTTAACCTTATAACTTTGCGGCCCAAAGGAAGTTCTCAGGGAGAGTTTAGTAGTCCGTATCAGTTCATCGGTTTTTCAGTTCGGTTTAGTTATTGCATCAGCTCTGAGCTCAGCTCCGTTTTCAAGAGGAGTTCTCAGTCAGCGATCTTTCCCATTCATTTAGGGTAGCGTTGCGTCAGTTATAAAAATTTTAGAGAATTAACAGCAGGCAGTGTCGAAGGTATTAGTGTCAATAGTGAACATTAATACTCGCTGAAGACTAGTATTGAGTATCAAAGATCCGTAGCGCGTTAAATAGTGCTGGTAAAGTAATTAGGAAGTTCATAGTTAGTGCAGAACTGGCACAGAGAGCACAAGAAATTCTACAAGGACTAACGTGGCGCATTTTAGTGTAACAGACTTCAATAAAACGCGTTTCATTCACAATATAACAAATTTAATCATTCTCCCGTGAAGTTCCTGGTAAGCTCTTTTACCTATGGTCTCAGGGTCATAAATAGTCATGCATAGAAACAAGATCTAGCCGGCGCAAACTGTAAGTCAACGAAAAATCATCTGAGAGGAGAAGAAGAAAATTAACCCCGAGGATCCATCATTAATTATAATCCTTCCATAAATGTTCCCTCCATTTTTTACATTTAATAACCATCCATTATACAATTTCCGCTGCAAAAAATATCATACCTTAGAGTAACAGAAAGACGTGCAGCCTGTGGTAAATGCGGACGGCTACATCTCATTTTCAAGAACAAGGTAACCACGTTTAATAATGTGTCAAATTGAGGAGTCATTCGCATACATTGCACAAATTGCTTTGTATCGTTGAGACGCATATCTTTTAACAAGTTATGGAAATCATCTTGTTGAATCTTTTCATATTAGTGGATGAACCCACCATCGTGTGCGTCGATATTTTCGACGCTTTGAATACAAAATACCTCAAATACATACTAATGTTGTTTGAAATAACTGAAATGGTCGGTTTTATTTTATGTTACTTTTTGTTAAGGTTATAATAGAACAACGAAAGTCATTTATTTAATCGGTACAAAAATTCTTTGTCTCAGTTTCTACACGGTTGCTGTGACGATAACTTTCACATCCTCGCGTCGACGTCGATGTTTTCTATGTGAATGGCCCCTGATAATATTTAAATTAAATTTCAAAGCCAGTGAAAAATTTAGTATTTCATGGAGCACCGAAATCAAGTGCTGTTTTCAGCTGAAATTGCCGAGAGAAGTCGAGCGACGAAGGTAGTGCCACAGAAATAGGTAAATAATAATTCTTTCAGGGCAACGACTTGATAGCTCAGACCATGCAAGAGCATGGTTCACATGCTCTTTTTTCTCTCTTTTTCTCCATTCTGCCGGAGTTCAAGGATGTTGCCACAATTACAATGATTTACTTGCTAAAACACTAGATCCACCGGTTTCAAGGATTTACCCGGTTAGCCGACTGGTTAGGTTAGTGTGTGTATAAATGAATTAATTACGAATTCCTATAAGAGATTTGACACCGTTACAATGTTTTACCCGCCTACAATGCCCTGGTTATAATGATTTACCCGCCCCTATCAATTTATATTTACCAAAAGGAGGCTAGTAGTTGCTTTAAGTCCATGCGTTCCGTCAATACCATTCATTTATTCCTCTCGTTCGGGAATGAGGAGTTACGGCTCTCTCCGTTGTCGCTCGGGCTTGCAGCAACTAGCAGCAAATTATTTCAGCGCTGCGCTTAACGGCAAGTTTCAGAAAATCGATCGAACTTTCGATTGTTACTGTTCATTATGTATGACGTTTTTGTTGTATTGTAATATATGAACATCTTAAATGCGCAACGTAACTCGAAAGCTTGTTATTTTCATCTACTTTAATGGATATAAAGATAATATGAATATTTCATTTCATATATATGGTTACATTTAAGAATTTTTACAATGCCCACACATTACAGCTCTGCCTATCAGCGTTTTGATATGATTTGTTTTATTTACGGACGCTCTTTAACATCTCAGGTTATCAGCGTCCAATTCAATTCAGGGCATGAAACGGGCACTTGTTTGTTCAGAGGCCTCTTCTTTCAGGCTTGAGGTTTTATTTTGTACCATAAATCTACGAAGCGGAACCCATGGCTTTACTTCCCTTCCGAAGGTTGCCATATTTAGGATTTTTACGCCTGAAACAATGCAACGATCCTTGTCGGGATTAAACCCGCGATCTTGGGTTTACGAGGCGCATGGTTACCAATAGACCACCACGACCGACTCGCCTATCTCACATATTTCATTTAATTAATATTACACAATTAATATTTGTGGTTTAATTTGAATAATAGTTATTATTCTAAATGTTGTAGCTTTTCTTTTGTGATATTTATAGAATACAAGAATTTTGCCTTTTCACTTAATAGCTCGCACATAACTTATTTAATTTCATTAATTAATTATCCCATAATTTGATTTTATTATATTTTCAAAGTTACTTTAATAGGTGAGGAATTCGCTTAATTTAGGCAATTCCTGCGTGACGGACATTTTAGTAGAAGTAATTTGGGATGTGTTCCGTTGTATAGAAATATAAAATTATTTTAACTTCTAAGATACACAAAATTAAAGTTAATTTGCTGAAAGCTTGGAAATACCCACTATGCCCTCTTTTTGCGGTGAACTCTTCATATGTGAGCTACATATTATAGGGGAAAATATTTAAGTTAATGAGTCATAGAGAAAATGACATTTATTTTCTCTGACGTTCTGCTTGGTTCTTAACTTCATTACCTTATTCTCACGGTTTTGTATAGTGTCGACAATGTTCTCTCAGCCTATAGGATTTCTGCAGTAGCAGATGTCGCAACAAAACCGTCACGCCAACTCCTGCAGAAAAGAATGAGTCAACGACGATCAGAGGCGCAGACTCCTAGGAGCCCGAGGATACAGCCCCCTCCCCCCTCCGGCCGGCCGAGCAATGCTTTCGCATTGAGCGTATAGCTTCAATGGGAAATGTTTACTATATATATATATAACTTTTAGTTTGGGCAAGTTCAATTTAAAATCCTGACAGGAAAACGCAGACAGGATGTTGAACAATATTGGCAACAGTAATTCCTTTCGTCTCACAGTTTTAAGTGCTGACATTGCCATCCCAAGGAGCTCACAAAGTCTCCAATTTCTTCAAGTGTAAGAATCATAGCTACCAGGGAAAGGTGCACCCCAAAAAATGTAGATTATCGACATATTTTTGGCAGCTCTTAATTTAAGTGGAGATTGTCTGAGATTGCATCGCAACATGATGCTGGGCCTTTTAGAATTAATAGTGAACGAGATTTTCCTATTCCTCAGTTTAAAGTTTCTGTGCGCCCGAAATTGTTCCGGACATAACGAAATTTGTAGGCTTATTTAAACTATTCCGGTGTCAGCATGTACAGAAAGTTGAAGATCTTAATGCTTAGCTATTATAAACTGTTGCCGAAATACCTACAGTCTGCTCTTTGAATCTCGATGGTATAACCAATTATTTCTTTGGAAGAAACCACCTGCCGTGAAAGATGTGATAAAATGTTTCATTCTTGAGCGTTTTATTTTTTGAAATGTTTTTGATTTGGATCTTTCTAGTTTTTAGATTTTTTAAATACAAAACTTTAGAAGAAACAATTATATATTATTTCAGTTTACTTCATATCATAAACTTGTCTGATTATAATGCATTAATTATTATTGATTTAACTTTTAGTTGCATTGGGGTGAACAATTTACAAACTTTGTGTTTTTGTTGAAGTCGCTGCCATGGATACACAGCCCCCCGCAATATATTCCAGAAGTCGGCATCTATAGTTGTAAAGCTGTAAATATTGCAATTTCACTCTAATGCCACCTGCTGTAGGTCCAATTACAGATTTAATAAATGTATCATATATCAATAAATTGTGGTTGTAGAAACATGCGATTGTATTCCGCATAACATTTTTAATTAAAATGAACTGTTTTGAATATCATTTTAAAAGAATTACAGAAAACTAGTTAATTTATTTTAAAATTCAATGCAATTGTTACAGAAAATGACATGGGATAGATCACTTTGGAAGTTAGCACACGAATCAATCAAAGTCATTCCATTTCTGCCAAGAAAAAAAGTTAATTTAATATGCGGTTTTTATTTATTCGAGTTGGTAGTGTTGAGTTAGATGTTTTCTTTTCGGCAGTATGTCAGCTGCAAACTAACGTTTAAGTAGTTAAATTTTAAAAGATATGTGTTAACTAAAATAAAACATTTCATTTTTATGTTATCTCTCACCCTGCACTGAACAACATCCTTTAACTATCAGTTACCCAGGAATGATGAAGAGTAGACGCCTGGTCAGACTACGATATTCAAAATGGCTTTTTGCTTCCTGCAGCCAGTATTCATGCTAAGTAAGAAAACTACGTCACGTCCATATTTTATTTTGTGGTGATCAAAACGCTGAAAGGAATCCTAAAACAAACCCCGCAGAATATACCAGGTCGTCACACACGAAATACTTCACGACAAGCACTTCAAGCTGTACTACCGGCCAACAACAACAATAATAATAAATAAGTATAATAAACAGCTGTTCATAATTTAACAACATATTGCAATAGATTTCGTCAAAAACACAGATTGATATTCCATGACACAACATAGGTACACATTTACTTAACAAACGCAAATACAACAAAATACAACAATTACTTTTTTTTTTTTTATTGATTTATTTATGGACGCTCTTTAACATCTCAGGTCATCAGCGTCCCATTCAACTCAGGGCGTGAAACGGCCGACTAATTTTTGCTCAGAGGCCTCTCTTTCAGGCTTGAGGTTCTTTTTCGTGCCGTAAATGTACGACACGGGACCCACGGCTTTACTTCCCTTCCGAAGGAAGCCATACTTAGGATTTTTACGCCCGAAAAAATTCATCGATCCTGGCCGGGTTCGAACCCGCGTTTTGGGCGTAGGAGGCAAGTATGGTAACCACTACACCGACCGACTCACACAACAATTACGTTAGACTACAGCAAATAAAATAAAAAGATATAATAAAATGCTAAATAGGTGCCATCAGTAAGCAAATTATATCCCACAAAATAAATTATATGATGTTTTAATCCTCATCAATAGCAATAATACTGTACAGAATTTTAATAACAAGCCATTTTAGCGAATTCTAAAACAATGTAGCTATTGCAGTTGTATCCATGAAATTATTTTTTAAAAATATCTTCAAATCCCCACCGATCCTACCCACTAGGCACCGAAATGACCCTAGCGGTTGCAATTTTTTTATTTTCTCAACGAAACTCAGCATTTAACCATCAATTAACAAACGATTCGTGAGTTCGTTAACCAGCAAAAATGCATTATTGGGAGCGAGGGTTGACCTAAAGCAAAATTTTAAAAAAATTGCTCCAAAAGCCGCATTTTTTTTCCTCAACCAAACTCGTTATATTTCATTACAATAAACTAATAAAAATAGTTTCCTAAAATCAGCAATCGAGCGATTAGGAATGAGAGTTAAAGTGAGTTTAAAACTCGCTCAAGTTGTCATGTTTTATTTATTTATTTTTAAAGAAAACCTGGTATATGCCATTGAAATAAAATAAGAAAAATAGTTTCTAAAAACCAGGGTAGGAATCGGGTCTTACGTGAAACCCAACATTTAAAACTCGCTCTAGCGGTCGTAATTTTATTTATTTAATTATTTTTTAAAGAATACCTGGTATATACCATTGAAATAAAACAAGAAAAATAGTTTCTAAAAACCATTGAAATCAGATTATTAGGAATGGGATTTTACCTGAAGCCCAATATTAACAATCGTTCTAGTAGCATCATTATTTGCTTTTTTTTTTTACAACAAAATTCTGTGTATACAATTTAAATAAAATAACAAAAATAGTTTATGAAAAATTTGTGAACTCAGGACATTAGGAGTAGGAGCATAGCTGAAAATCGAAATTTAAACAGCGCTCTTCCGTTTAATTTTCTCTACATTGTTTTGAAATAAAAAACAAAGTAATTCAGCATATAAACTGTATTTGGTGCATATGTTTTATAATTAACAAAAGTTCGTCGCGCAGGAGCTACCCGAACTAAGTGAATTCCTCACCGAATTAAATAACTTGAATATAAAAGCCAAATTTCGTTTTAATAATTAATGAAATCAAATAACTTATGGCTATGCTTTGTGATATTAGGAGAATAAAATTAGAATTCTTGCAACCTATAAAACACGTTTTTAGAATTATCATTTACAAAAGAGAAAACATATTTTTAGAATTATCCCAAGAGTAGTATCTATCCCTTCTTAGAGCACTTCCGGTGCTGGAGAGTTGGCCAGTGATACCACGTGACCATTACTGGAAGTGACCTAAGAAGGGACAGAATTGTTTTTTTTATAAAAATACATATAATTACAATTA
Source organism: Metallyticus violacea (assembly GCA_030762175.1). NCBI lineage: Eukaryota > Metazoa > Arthropoda > Insecta > Mantodea > Metallyticidae > Metallyticus > Metallyticus violacea. The sequence continues at coordinate 109,013,403 of CM060840.1, read as the reverse complement.
TTAATTGAGAAATTGGTGATGTTTAATAACAAAACGGTTGATACATATTTATTAATAACAAAATGGCAGGCAAAAATATCTGTCTGTCCAAAAAGGTGGTTCACCACTTCAAAAAAAAAAATGGAGATGCCAGTCACTGTTTTGGTGGCAAAAAATTATTTTAAAATATGTAGTATACGTTTTTTTTGGTAAAAGACATATCACTATCACTGTCTTCGTCGTCGTCGTCCTCCTCGTGTGGCGTCGTGAAGCATGTGAGTAGCATGTGGGAAAAGTTATTGTTGAGGTGTTCTTGGGCCCCGGAATGGACATGGGCACGACGAATCCGTTGATGGATGCCGTGTGGAAGCAGCCTACCAACGTGACCTTGTAGTCTAATTTCGGGGTGGTTCCGAGGTATACGGTGCAGCGTGCGTCTATGCCGTATTGTTGTGCTTTTGAAGGCAAGCATTGGACTTCCACGTCGTCGGCGTTGTTGGTGACTAGTTTGACGGTGACAGTTTTGTCCTCGGTAAAGAATGAGATATCTGTGGAGAGCAGTTTGATGTAAGGAGGATACTCGCCGCTCGTTGCGACTTGATTTCGATTGTTAAAAAGGAGTTTGACAGGAGATTGTTGCCTATTCCCACCGGGTCTATTTAGCACGCCATGTTTGATGGTGAAAAGTTCACGATGTGCTTGCGGTATCCGTTTCTGAGAACCTCCTCGCCCTAGTAGACGATATAAAAGTCAAATGAGTTGAGCTGGTCGATGAGTTCTGCACAAAGATTATTGAATCTGGTTGACAGAAACATCTCTTGCCTGTTCTCGAGGTGTACAAGCGTTCTGGGCCCGTTCTTTGTTGAGATGCTCCGGACTGCTTTCACGACGTAAGGCACGTTTGGTTGTAGCTTAGACACTGAGATATACTCCGTGTTGGTCGCTACGGCAGCTAGTTGGCGTAACGCGTCGATGATCATGTTGACTGCTCTGCCGAACTCTTGGTACTGATGGGCTTTGACCTAGTTTTTCGTTGGGCGGAGGTGAAAGTTGTTATGACCAACATGTTTGTTTGACTTCGTTTTTAAGACACGTATGCTTGTATGACGTCATCAGACCTGTTGTGACATGTTTCTGTGATGAATTGTGCTTTTATAAAATGCTCCATCTCCAGAAACACTCTAAATGTGGCACAACAAACGTGTCTTGTATACTCGATGAAGTTCGTTTTCTCCCCTGCGTGATGTAAATAGTTGCGATAGGCAGCTATTTGATTTTGCACTTCTATCCCGTCCTTCTTGTGATAGATGATGTCGGTAATAATACGCTGTAGGCTTACTAGCGTGTTCCATTCCTCCATGCTCAGTGATATGCAGCTTCCATCCATTTTGATGACAATATTTAGTGCTCCAAATAAACGTTTAAAAACGACGGATAGTCAATTGCTCAACTACCACTCTTTTAGATGAGAAGCCAAACTCTATATTGATGACATCGTCTCAGCAAGTTTCTGCCATTCTGTCGAACCCAGGACCACAGCGCCGCGTCGTCCACCCACTGTCACCACGATCTTGTGTGCAGGTTTAGGTGAAAACCAAACGGCCGCAAACTTGGACTGCTTGCTGTTCAAGAAGTAAATATCCGATAGAGGTCCCTCGTCCATGTCACTGAAAGCAAGAACATAACCTCTGTAGCATAATGTTTTTACTAGCCACACGCGATAATGAATGCGACTTACCTGCTTGCCTCTCTCGGAGCAACTGGCGCGCGCGTTCTGGAAAAAAAAAAAAATACCGGGAGAAATTAGCAGCATAAAAACGTGACAAATGTTACATATGTCTATTCATGGAAAAATGATTTGATATAAAATCATTAAGGCCAATGAAGACATGTGTTGTGAAAGTTTTCTTAGGCAAAATGTCGACTATTATTACAGTAGCCTTGTCTGTGTCTTTCTTCTACAAATAGAGGGAATAATATATTTTGCTTAGTAAAGCGAAACGTTTTCTACAGCTCTTACATACACATATAATGCTCACAATATATTATTTCACGTTTTATAGTACGTATGTATTTTATCAAGCTTCATTTCCTTCGTTTTCTTTTTTTAATGTTTACAGCATTGTTTTCACACTATTGATAGTAAGTATATAACAGTAATCAACGTCCGTTTTCTGAAAATAATGTGTATGTAAATACGACTATTGCAGAGGAATTTCTTTCCGGTTGAGTTGTTTCAATTGAAACTGTAGGTTAAGACTGGACAATGAATATTTCGTACCAGCTAGAAAATATATATTAACATCACATTAAACTTCGTTTAACGCAGGCCGTGTCTTTTCGATCTTTAAATAGTAAAAAGCACCAACACTTTTTTCTTTGCATTATATATAAAAATAAAAATGTAATCTCTATCATAAGGCGACATTGTTCATGATAATTGTTATCTATGAACAGATATTTTCTATTAATGAATTATATATTGTAATGTAATCTAAATCATTTTACTATTATGAGCAACAAGTTAATAAAATAAACATGTAGCAGCTAAATTAAAAATGCCATCTCTATCGTAAGGTATGCATATGCGAGATTGTTATCTGTGAACAGTTATCAACATGCATTTCCTAGAGCGAAGTGAAGGGAAAATTAAATATTTCGCACCGTTGTTTATCAATTTATTAGTGAATAAACAAAATTTACAATTGTGCAAGTGCATTTTCTATTAATGAAATGCATGTAATGTTCTCTAAAACAAATTTAATATTAATAACCACCAATGAACGGGGGAAAAATAACATAATTGTTATCTATTAATGAATTTTACAATGTAATTTAAATCAATTTAATATTAATAGCTACCAGTTAATAAAATAAACATGTTGCAGCTCATTTATATTAAATAACTATCAAGAAAAAGGTATTTAAATACATTGTTGTACTTGAGAAAAGTGAATGAATGACTTTTGTGAGAATTGTTATATTAAACGTTCGTTATTCGCATTGAAAGATACTCGACCATCTTTGCTTCGGTCGCATGAGCGCCACGATAATACGGGTTGGTTAATTTCATATCCCACCTTTCACTACCCTATTACTGACCTGAATGTCATAAGCGAGCGGTCAGTACAAATTTAGGCTTCCGAGCAGGAAGGGGGCTTTATGACGGTCAGCGCCAAAACAAGTGTATTTCATCGCGTTCGTCTTTTGGCGTGATATCACTTCTTTTTCTTTGTGGAAAGATTAAAATTTTAATTTGTAAATATACGTTTCCCCAACAAACGTAGCCCAGTTGAGAAACGAACTTAATATAATGCCCTTGTCCGAGTAAACAGGCTGGCGGCGTAGCGTAAAGATCAACGGTTTAAAGCCTGACGTAAATTCTAAACACAAGTTCCTGTGTGGCTGGCTGACGAAAGCGGTATGCGGAGAGGTGAAAGTGCCTCACAATAACAAAAGCTGACCTAAAATCCTCAGTGTGCCATGCAAGTAAATGATGGGTGTTTCCGGACTGCGGGGGCCGAAACATAAGGAGGATTTTTATTCAGTTGTGTGTGTGTGGGTTGATTGCTTTAATTACACCAAACTTGCATTTTTAACAAACAGGTTGTCTTTTTACCAAACAAATTGCATTTCAAGTTGATACACTCGCAATTTATGACTCATAGTTGTAATTAAAACAATACAGTTTGCGTTTTAAATATATTTTTATTGCATATTTCCCATTAAACTTGCATTTTTAACAAACTGATTGTCATTTTAGCAAACAAATTGCATTTTAAGTTTGCGTAGCGTAAAAGTTAACGGTTTAAAGCCTGACCTAAAAATCCAAACATAAGTCTCTGTGTGGCTGGCTGACGAAAGTGGTATGCGGAGATGGTGAAAGTATCTCACAATAACAAAGCAAGTAAATGACGGGGACTGCGGCCGGCTTCGGTCGCGTGACCAGCGGTGATCGGCTACTTTCTCCCTCATCTCTTACAGCAAAATAGCTGCTATATTTGCAAATATAAAGAGTCATTAGTGAGAAGGAGGTCGTCGGGGGAGAATAGTCTATGCCTCTCGTCCACGCGTATTTCACTACGTTAACGATCGTCTCATTTGTTTTTTTTTTTTCTTTTCTTTTATGGAAGGTTAAAATTTAATTTGTAAATATACGTTTCCCCCCCAACAAACTTAGCCCAGTTGAGAAACGAACTAAATATAATGCCCTGTTCTCGAACTGCGGCCCGAGGTGCGATTTTATTACGCGCTGCAATTGTGTGTGTGTGTGTGTGTGTTGAATGCTTTAAACTTGCAATTAAACAATACACTTCGCATTTTTTTGCAATTGTGTGTGTTGATTGCTTTAAACTTGCAATTAAACAGTATACTTCGCATTTTTAACAAACAAATTGTATTTATATTGAACATTCCAGTAATGCTGCATACACTTTTGCGTTTAATAAATACAGATTGTAATTAAAACAATATAGTTTTGCATTTAAAAATACTTATTTTTCAGGTTTTTTTTTTTTTTTTTTTTTTTTGCATCAAATACTGTAAGACTCATAGTTGTAATTAAATATATGCTTATTTCCCCAACACAATCATGCACTTTTGTGTTTAATAATACAGTTTTTAATTAATACAACACAGTTTTGCATTTAAAATACTTATTTTTCAAGTCTTTTTTTTCAACAAATACTGTAAGACTCATAGTTGTATTTAAATATATGCATATTTCCCCAACACAATCATACACTTTTGCGTTTAATAAATAGTTTGTAATTAAAATACAGTTTTGTATTTAAAAATACTTATTTTTCAAGTTTTTTTTGCAACATATACTGAATACTGTAAGACTTATAGTTGTATTTAAATATATGCATATTTCCCCAAAGAATTAACAACTAATTCATCTACAACAGATGTCCCACCTCCCACTCCCACCAAAACGTTTATCTTCTTATGTCACTTCCGCTAGTGGTCACGTGGCATCACTGGCCAACTCTCCAGCACCGGAAGTGCTTTAAGAAGGGATAGATACAAGTAACATCACGAAAGGGTCTGAGATTGCCTACAAATTCACGAACGCAGTGAAATTTATTTGGAAAGCTGGGACCTTCGAGCAATATTTATAGCACTATTTCACTAATAAGTTAAAATTGTATTAAATTGCTTAGAAAAATGTAAATCAAACTACAACGGGGCCTCGCCTATCTGACGCAAATCATTTTAGGTGTAACTCCTCACAATTGTTGATATAATAATACATTTTATACTAACATCTTACCTAAATTCTAAATAATTAAACAAAATACAAAATATCCACCTTGTTTGCGTCAGCATCAACCTACCTAGAATTCCAGAAGACCAGGCTCCAATCCAACGCAGAGCATTAAAATAAATGTTTCACTTGCTCTACCTGCACCATTATTTTATCAGCTAACTACAGTCTCTACAAACTACTAATTCCTTTTATTTCTGTAATACCAACTATAATGCGACATTTATTCACCATATAGAGCAATTTCCAATATCCCAAGCTCATATATGCAATAAATTAATATAATTCCATTCCTAACCGTTCCTAGACCAAAGACATTTTTTCATAATCATACAGGTATTCTCCATCATCTAAAATTAATCTAAATTACATACCTTTCGAATGACCATTTCCATTTCATTTTTACCTTCCATAAAATCTCCACTAATTTGAGTGACTACTCACGATCTTTCAAGACCTTTCTCAATACAATTCCTTCATTCCTCGTTGACCGTTTTGTACTAATTAAACTTCTTCAAATAATTGTGGCTTTACATTGGAAATTAATATGAATTTCATTTTCCTTCTCCCACAGATGGGACACATTGCCGGAATAACATTTCCCCTCATTCCCCTCAATTTCCAAACACCTAATCGAAACGAGTCTATTCTTTCTCTTTCATTTTTCTTGCAAATTATAATATACCTTTTCTGGCATTCCTTATAATATGCCAGTGAGCTTTCTTCCCTTTTATGGGGAAAACACATTTTTGTCTATCCATATAAATAAGAATTTAAATATAATTCCTCTAAACTTGGCTTACAAAACTGTAATAATTATTTATTTGCACTTAACCTTTTCAAACCATCTTGCGACAGAGTAATGCTGATTGTTAGTAATGCCAAAATACCGGTTTAGGACTATTTAATGAATACAATAAGATTAAAAGTAATATACATATAAAACTCGTGCACAAAATATTAACACTCGTATAAAATGATAATTTTACTGGGATATCCGGCTGTGATTGGTCAAAATTCAGACGTTTATTTAGTTTCATTCATTGATTTAAAAATTATGTCACATAAATGAAATAGCCATTATTATTATTATTATTATTATTATTATTATTATTATTATTATTATTATTATTGAAATTAAACCACTAAAATTAATGGTACATCATTAATTAAATGAAATGTATGACTATTAATAGACAAAGCCAGACTGCGCGAGTAAATTTAAATGTAGCCATTTCATGAACCCTTATGAGCCCTTGGTATCAGATTTACATTCACTAAAATAGAGAGAAATAACAGAAAGTTTCGAGTTACATTATGTATTTAAGATGATATTTACATGTGTCAAATATTCAGAAACAATTATATTTTTAAAAAATAAATAAATAAAAATAATCGAAAGTTACACCGGTTTCCATTGACTTTGGAATTTAATTTAAATGTTACAGTAGTAAAAACATGCAACAAAAACGTTTTCTGAAGGGTATTACAGAGGGCTCTTGCACACAAATATAATTTTCACACGCATATTAGATTAGTATTTCACATTTACTATCTTCACGACAATGCTTTTGTTAAATATAAAAAATGTGCATTATTATAAATACAGTTTATATGCTGAATTAATATATCCTTTTATTTTAAAACAATAGAGAGAAAATTAAACTCAAGAGCGCTTTTTAATTTCGTGTTTCAAGTATACACTTACTGCTAATGGTTAAATGCTCGGAAACTATTTTTCTTGTTTTATTTAAACGATATAAACCAAAAATTGTTATGAATAAATAAACATTGGTGCCGCTAATGCGATTTTTAATTTTTATTTCATGTAAACCCCCACTCCTAATGGGCCGATTTGCCCTATTTTCAACAACTAATTTTCTTATTTTATTAAAATATTATATATGGAATTTCATTGCGAAAAAACACATATTAATGCCCTGAGTTATTTTTGAATTTTGAGTAACATCCCCTCTGCTAATACCTCGAATGCACTGATTTTCAGAAACTATTTTTCATATTTTATTTTAAAACCGTATGGAGTTTCTTTTAAAAAATAAAATAAAACACAATTTTTAAATTTCGTGTAACCCCCCCCCCCCCTGTTAATAACCTAGATTTTCTGAAACTATTTTTCTTATTTGACTTGAATGGCATATACAGATTTTTGTTAAAAAAAAAAAAAAAAACAATTATTGGTGCTGCTAAGCAAATTTTATATTTTTGGATTCGGGTAAACCCTCCTACTAATGGGCCGTTTCCAGCTATTTTCAGAAACTATTTTTCTTATTTTATTTTAAAGCTACATACGAAGATTCGTTGCGTAAATACAAATATTAATGCCAATAGAACGATTTTTAAATTTTTGGTTTCAGGTAAACCCCTCCCAATAGTCCGATTTCACTGATTTTCAAAAACCATATATTCCTCATTTAATTTCAATGACATCTAGTTTCCTTTTGATACAAACTTTAAAATGTGGTCTCTTTATATTTTGCTTTAACCCCCAAAAAAATTTTAGGTAAGTCCCAAAAATTAATAATCTGATTTCATTGAAATTTTAGAACTATTTTTCTTATTTGATTTAAATGGTACATGCTGAGCTTTGTTGTTAAAAACAATTATGGGTGCTGCTAGAACGATTTTTATATTTTGGGTCTCAGGTAGCCCCCCTCCTAATAGCCCGATTTCCCCTATTTTGAAAAAAAAAATGTTTATTTTATTTAAATGCTAAATACAGAAATTCGTTTCGAAAAAACAAATATTAATGCCACTAGAATTTTAAATTTTTGGTTTCAGGTAAGCCCCTTCTAAAAGTCCGACTTCATATATTTTCGGAATAGATTATAATTTTATTTCAACAGTACATACCGAGTTTCCTTAAAATTTTTATAAAATGCGGCCACTAGAGAGATTTTTAAATTTCGCTTTAACCCTCACTCGTTTTCTCAGGCGAGTTCCCACTCCTAATAATCTGCCTTTACTGATTTTTGGAAAATTATTTTTATTTTATTTAAATAATATATGCCGAGTTTGTTTGTGAACAAAATTGTCCTGTTTCGTTGAGAAAAAGCAAAAATTGCGGTCGCTAAGGCGATTTTTTTAATTTCATTAAAAAAATCCCTATAGGTTACTTTCACCCCAACTGATCTAATTTTACTGGTTAACGAATTGGACGAATCGTTTGTTAATTAACGGTTATATGCAGAGTTTCGTTTAAAAAAAAGGAGTTAACATAAAATATAAATGAAAAATAAAGTAACACTATTAACAAAGTAACTAAAATGGCAACAACTAGAGAAGCAGATAAGATATAAAGCACTTGGTAGTCACAGATAGTCATTTTATTTTGATTTCTTCTAAGGCAAGAGGACAAGTGAAGGTGGTAAAAATAAATATTAAATACCAAGTGTAAGGTTATGCATGGAAATATAAAAAATAAGCAACAAGAGTGAGCGAGTGAGAGAGAGAATAAAATATATTAATACACAAGATATAAACACGCTTAATGCAAAAATATAGCTGTCGTTTCTCTATCTCTGTGTAAACATTCAGAACTGAGTGGGTAACGCTTCAATTAAGTGTTAAATTAAATGTGTCATCGAAATCCTTACGTGAGACGGGGCATGTTGGGCAACCGGCAAGGGATACTTGGTTTTAACAGAACGTCTATGATTGTTTACAAAGAGCGAAATAACAGTAGAAGTTAAACCAAATGAAATGCTTTGCAAAGCTTACTAGATATAGCCGTCATCTATCTCATCGCCACAGGTGGCCGAGGTCGTTAAGGCGCCGAATCGTGAGCGGGATGTCTGAGGTTCAATTCCCCACCAGGAGCGTCCTACCCGACAGTTTTTTTTTGGCCAGATTTTCCTCAGGCATAAATGGAAGTGCCGGGGAGGTATCCTAAACTTAGGCCTGGAAAGCTTCTTTCCTTAAAAAAAAATCCTTTCCCAATATATCACTTCATGTATCATCAGTGTTCACCTCCTTTGGTGCCTCAGTAGTAAAAACGGGCGTTAAATACTATTAAAATAATTAAAATCTATGCATGTGCCATTTATGGTTGTATATAATTTTAAGGACGTTGAGGGGAAGCAGCAAGTGTTGACTATAACACAACGGTTACCAGCTGGGGATCAAATGAAAGTGGTCACTATGTCCATATAAGCATCATTAAAATAAGTTTGATGAAAAGTAAATTAAACACATTTTTTGCAAAATGTTGAAAAATAATTAAACTAAATTTCAGTGACAATACCATAATTACAACATAAATAGTAACAAGGACAATACTTGTACACATATAAGCCTGTGCAAAACTTAAAAGACAATAAATAAAGGCATGCTAGACTGCCTCCAGGTCTAGTGGTAACATTTGCAACTACTAATCCAGAGGTCCTAGGTTCGATTCCTGGTCATGTCAACCTATTTGAGTAATTTTTTTTTCTTTTTCTTTCCCCCCTCTTTTCTTTTCTTGAGAAAGTATGTCTGATAGCTTTTAAGACACCAAGGACCCTGATCTCATTTGCACTATCATTAATTTGGAAGGTCAAGATATTGGGCTAGCACCATGGGGACATATTCGTCTTGTTTCTAACTTGTCTTTTTCCAGACAAGATTCGCTTCCATTGTAAGTATATTTTCCAGTATTTTTTAATGTAACTGTATAATGATAGAGCAAAGACATGTTTGCATTTGTGGAATAAATGTTAAAGAAGTTATGAATTGATGTATTTGATGGTTCTTTGCATTTTCTGCCATCATGTGAATTTGTTGTATGATTTTAATTTTATCACATACTGCAGTGTGTTGCTCAGTTAAGCTAGGATGATTTTCAGCTGTTTAATTGTTGCATGGAGATGACTTAGCAAAAATGGTTATGTGGAAAGCACCAGCGGGATTCTATAGTGTGCTTAAGTTAAGTGGCAAGCAGAAGGTAATCAGTAATGGCTTAAAAAATTTGAATTTTTAGCAAAGGTGCATTGTAGAACCAACCACAGTCTGCCAATGATAGCCAAATTCTATAAACAGAGGATCTGACTGTCAGCAGGATGTGTAGGGAACATAATCACCAAGGGTTAGCTTGGGACATGCATCTAGTAGGACCCAGGTGCAAATTACTTGGGGCTGGCCACTCTGATCTTGGGTTTTTTTACGTCTTTTTTTTTAAGGTTTCCCCATGGTCACTTAGGCAAATGTTGGGATGAATCTTTCCTTTCCATGAAATTTCCACTCTTCCATTCATTTCATTCTATTGAATCTGTTTCAGGGTCAAAAGTGCTAGGCAGAGGCTAGGGGGGCTGATCTATTTACAGTTAGACGATGGCTTTGGAAAGATTTCTGCTCCATTGTCTGGCATGCAAGCAGTCCTCCTGAGGGGCTTGAACTCCTTGGTAGGGGGTTCTACTGGCATTAGGGTGTTTTATTTCAAAACAATGTTAAGGACTCCAGATATGTGTATTACCAACTCATGTCCCTGTAAGAAAGACAGAGATAGCATAAAGCACATACACACTATTATAAAAAAAATTAGTTATTTCCAGAATTCAAAATTCTTCTAAGTCCTGCTTGATACAGCATGCAGTTCACAAGATATCCAGCAAAGCTGTGTAGCCACTGCAGCAGTTGTGTTTATGGTATGTACCTAAGATGGTGACTAGAGTATGCATGTTCCATTAATTTTGTGGCGGAGTCTTGTTGTTATTTTAATTAATTAATTTTTTATGGTGGTAACGCCCATTTCTACTACTGAGGCACCACAGGCAGTGGATACTGATGATGCATGAAATGAAATTATATATTGGGAAAGAAACGTACCTCCCCGGCATTTGCCATTTATGAAGATTGAAAAAACCTGTCAGGGAGGACGGTCCTAGCAGGATTAGAGCCCCGGACCTCCCACTCACAAATCTGTGCCTTAATAACCTTGGCTACTCATGGCAGTGTGGCAGAGTGTGCAGTGATGCAATAGTTAAGAGTGCAGGTTTGCTTCCTGGCATTAAACATTTTTTTTAATAAAACTTTGTAACATATTATGACAAATTAGTTTTTTAATATTGTTTCCCATACACAACAAGCTTTAACATTATATATCTAAGAGCTTCTTGAATTTGTACCCATAAGCCATCTTTTGTCCTTTGTGCCTCTCGTCCACACTACTGTAGAAATCTGATATCATCTATTCACCAAAGATTGAGGGGCTGTTATACATGATAAGAGTTCATACATATGATATTGATGTGTGTTATTTCTCTCTTTAGAAGGTAAATATTTCTATTAATATATTTATTTAGTTATTTGTAAAAAATATGTTAGTTTGTGATTACATTTTTGTGTGTGCATAGGTAATGCCATAAAACTCAAATGTTACATTAGAATATAATGTGATATTAAGGCAACATAATGTTCTTATACACTTATAAAGCCAATAATAAAAATAAAAAAAAAATGTGTGGAATTTCAACTCAGGAGTTTATGCAGAAAAGCAATGCTTCCTAAATTGCTCAGCCACTGTTACTCTACCTGAATATTTTCTTTCCAGATGTTTATGATTCCAACCATTATGTTCACAAGGAAAGAGCTCATTATAGTGTGCCAACTGATGAATGCACCCTATGGATATAGTGTTTACAAATGTCCCCAAAGTTCTCATAGAATCTGGGGATAACTCATTTTTTTGTCAAAGGGTTTACACACAAAATGTTTAAATCTTACATTATTACTTTGTTATTTATTGTATTTTCATGCCTTTCTGTAGTACTCTTACTTGGTTTGTTCCCTAACTCTTTTTCCCCTCTAGTTTATTTTGTATGTTTCCATGCATTACATTACCTTCAATATTCAGTATTTACTTATTTCCTGCCTTTGAAAACAAAAATTTAACTAATGAAGAATTAAAAGAAGTTATTAAGTGATGCAATATGCAATTTGATCATAGTAGTTGACATAGTTAACATTATTATATCTCACTTACTTGTTTAAAATCCAAAACTTGTTTCAAAAGCACTCACCTCACGACCATTGTCATCTTATGGTGACATTAATGAATTTACTTAAACAATACAATGGGGAAACTGGAAGTTCATAGCAGAATATTTGATTTTTATAATAATCTTTTCTCAAGTTGACAACTCTGCTGCATTTTTGGTCATTTTTATTAATTAAAACTCCTTTTTAAAGTAATGATTTTTGGCTCAAAAATGTGCTACAACTGCCAATTTTTCAATTTAATGCATTTAATACTTATGAAATGTTCTTTTATATGGATTTCAATGTTTCTCTTTGTTTTTCTTATATATATTTTATTGCAATTCTCAAGGTTGATAAATACCGGCTTTCTTGTAATTTGGCATTGCAACTTTTTTATATGATTTTAATACACTTTTAATAATATGTTGGCTGATGATGTGAACAAACGGTTCATGAAACTAGCACTACATATTATAAACAATAAGAGTGTGTCGTTTGACTCAATCATATAATGATCTTAATAATATAGCTAATTTTAATCAAATATTTTTATCTAAAACTGCTATTAATTTATAAATTAGCTGGTGTAAGGTATGATACTATTGTGTGAAAATGTGCTACTTCCAATTTCAGAGATCAATATTTAAGAACAAACCTGGAATGTTTTGACCTTCAGTTGGATAACCATGATTGAGTCATATGTATATTGGAACAAACACTGGACAAGTTATTCAAGACTTAAAAAGTAGAGGCAAACCCAGGCCACTGCTTTATCTTCCTAATTGGAGTAAGCTACTTTCAAGTCAAACTATAGTAATGGTAGTTTTAAATAGTGGGAATTTTTACAGTGAAATATATTAAAATACTGCTTCCCTTGTTTCCATACTGATGATGAAGGCAACAGCATTTGAAAGAAAAGTGGAACAAAGTTAGAGAAATTTCAGTGATTTCCTTATAAAGGTAGCAGAATTATAGTAATGGTATTTTCAGTTCATAATGCTTGGGGGGGGGGAAGAATCAGCTGATTCATATATTTAATTACAGAGGGATATATTTTTGTTTGGTGCATAGAGCCAATTCCTTTTGGGAAACCATTTTTCTTAGTAAGTATTTTTTTCCCAGTCTTTAGCCAGAATTGTAAATCAAATTTTGTTTTTTTCCCCTAAATGATTTATTATACACTAAAAAAAATAGTAATTTATAATATAAGAGCTTTATTTTTAAACCTCTGATGTAATGCACCATCATTGGTTTCCCCCAAATACTACCACCACCACTACCAAGGCCAATTCATCAGTTGCAGGCTTGTCTATGAAAGTATATGTATGTCCACTATAATCAACTTTTCTGTTCAGTGCGAGCTGTATAGGCATAGGGTCATAATGCAGCAGAAATTCATCTCATAATGAGTCAAATGTACAGTTGATTGTTGATTTGTTTTATTTACGGACACTCTTTAACATCTCAGGTCATCAGCGTCCCATTTAATTCAGGGTGTGAAACAGCCCACAAATTTTGCTCAGAGGCCTCTTCTTTCACTCTTGAGGTTCTTTTTCATGCCTTAAATCTATGACATGGAACCCATGGCTTTACTTCTCTTCTGAAGGAAGCCAAACTTAAGATTTTTACGCCCCCAAAAATCTATTGATCATGGCCGGGTTTGAACCCATGATCTTGGGTATAGAAAGCAAGTATAGTTACCATTACATCACCAGGACCAACTCGAATGTACAGTCAAAACATTATAAGTGATGGTAGGGTGCAAGAGTGTTGCAGGAAATTTAGAAATGGCCAAATGGGTTTTTATAATGAAGATGGTTAGGGTTAGATGTCTGTGGCAGGAGATGAACTGGTGAATGAATGGATCAAGTGGTTCATGAGAGGCCTCACAATTTCTGAACCATCCAAAGACATTCCAGAAATTTCGAAGTCAACCCTGTACACCATTCTTGTAGACCACCTTGGATACCATAAAATAGGCCTTCTTTTAGGTTTGAGGTTCTTTTATAAGCCATAAATCTATGACATGATACTAATGGCTTTACTTTTCTTTAAAAAAAAAAAAATAAATAAATAAAAAAAAAAAAAAGAAGCAAACTTAGAATTTTTTACACTCTAAAAACATCCATTGACCAGAACCAGTTTTGTGCCCAATGGGTATCCAAGATGCTGAATGATAAGCTAAAGAAGCAGCGAAAGGCTTCAGCTTTAACATCTCTGCCATGTTACAAGGACATTACAAGAGTGTTTCATCACCCAACCTACAGCCCAGTTCTGGTGCCAAGTGATGTCCACCTTTTCCCAGCAATGAAGAAGTGGTTGGGAGGACAGCACTTTAATTCCTTCAGGAAACCTTTTTGACCTGGCTCAACAGACAGGCAACAACATTATTTTGCAAAGAGTGTGTGTGTATATATATATAAATTAACACTAATAATAAAAGTAGATAAAGATAAAACACGGAGAAAGAGTCACACTTGAAATTGCTATATTTCGAACTACTGCGAGTTCGAAATATAGCAATTTCAAGTGTGACTCTTTCTCTGTGTTTTATCTTTATCTACTTTTATTATTAGTGTTAATTTGTTACATTGTTAATAGTGTTTCTTTATTTTTATGTTTCATTTATATATATATATATATATATATAACTTTATCCAATAAAGCCATTTGCTATCTACTCTGTTTTCATTGCATGTTCCATTGAAGGTTGATAAGAAATAGCCCTTGTATAAGTGTTAAAAAAAGTGGCATTTTATTTGGTGAGTAGAATATTTGCAAAATAAGGCTGGAACACACATACATTTACACTTGTATTAAAATTTTGTACAAAATAGTAATATCTATAAATATTAAAAAGGTATTTGTTACGTAGTACTCTAAAGACAAATACATAAAATATTTATGAGAAAATACTTTGTAGACAATATAAAATTACAGCATTTACTTTGGTACTGAAATGAATGCATTCTTTTATTACTTGCCTCATTTTTTTGCCATATGAATTATTTAATAAGATATACAACAAATTGCTTCTATAGATTGGGTGTGAAGAAGGAACTATAAGACTACATTGTCAAGCTTCACATAAGCCTCTTGCCACTCTGGTTGGAACAGATCCAATTGTTCAAGGACCTCCAGTCACAGGTCTCCAATGGTCTCCATCTGGACCATCAATCTTCTTTGTATTTGATCTTTCATCAAAGTAAGAGCCAGTCTGGAGAGAAAATTATCTCAATATATTTTTTGCAGTATATTTATATTTATTTTAATCTGAGGACATGACAAATTTTTCAAGACTGTATAATTAATTTTATCTCACTTATTAATATTGATGCAGGCTGAGAAAGTATTTTCATACTCAAGATAATCAGTTTCTCTGTCACATATTGTTATTTTGATATAACTGAAATACACTGCTCAAAAAAATTGGAGGAACGTATGTTTAAATCAAAGTCCCAAAGAAATATTCACACAATTAAATTTTTGACAGTTTGTAATTATAGATTGAAAAATTGTGTAAAATTAAAATTGGCATTCGAAAAAACTTTTATTTCACAGGATTAGAAATATGAACAAATTATTGATTGATACACAAAACAGACTGGAAATATAAGATCACACTTTTTAGTAATCAGTGTTTCCATGGATTTCAACACTCAGTACCTAGTGTGTCCTCTATGAGCTGCTATGTTTTCACAACACCTAGTGGGATGCTTTGCACCAGTCTCCTAATAAAGATTTGTGGATTTCTCTCTTATTCTTCTTTGCTAGCCCTCCCAGGTTCTGTTGCACAGCAAGACACTTGTGAACAAGTTTTTCAAGCTTTATACAAACATGCTAAATTGGATTGAAGTCAGGACTGCATGCCGGCCAGTTCATGACCCAAATTTGGCATTCTTGTAGGACATCTTTGGTATTCCTTTCTGTATGAGATTTAGCATTATCATGCATTAGAAGAAAATTAGGGACCATACCGTATGCAAAGGGAAGGATAATGCCATTAATATAAATATCAGTATTCATATCCTACATTAATGTGTTCAAGTTGTTAACACTAACTCCACTTACTTTTTAAAACTTAGGACTAGTTTTGGGAGAGGTCCCTCCCATCATCTGCTGCTGTTGACTGAATGCCGTTGTTCAAAATGGGGTATGGATAGCCACTTGTTCCTGTGGTGGATCTGGTGGTTCTAGTAGAAACTTGCTGAGTTCATCTAGCAGCGGAAAGCGGAAAATCGAAATTCATTAAGTTATTCCTATTTTTTAAAATGAAAATCCTCTCCCACGTGGATAGTTCTATTGGATTGTGAAGTTGTTTCAGTAATTTAATTTCTGGTTTTATCTCATGATTTTTGTTCCAGAAATGAACTGCTATTGCTGATTTGTCTATCTGTTTCAATCTAATGTTCCTAAAGTTTTCTTTTCTTCAAATTTCTAAATTACTTTTCATTATCCCAATGTAGCTCTGCTCACAATCTGCACATTTAATCTCATATATTCCTGATTTTTGCTCTGTAGGAATAGTATCTTTCATTATGCAAAATTTTTTATATTATATTTGTTCTTTGGAATAATATTAGCCCCAAAGAACAAATATAATATAAAAAAATTAGTACATTGCACAATGAAAGATACTATTCCTACAGAGCAAAAATCAGGAATATATGAGATTAAATGTGCAGATTGTGAGCAGAGAATAATATTAGCCCCAAAGAACAAATATAATATAAAAAAATTAGTACATTGCACAATGAAAGATACTATTCCTACAGAGCAAAAATCAGGAATATATGAGATTAAATGTGCAGATTGTGAGCAGAGCTACATTGGGAAAATGAAAAGAAATTTAGGAATTTGAAGAAAAGAACACTTTAGGAACATTAGATTGAAACAGATAGACAAATCAGCAATAGCAGTTCATTTCTGGAACAAAAATCATGAGATGAAACCAGAAATTAAATTACTGAAACAACTTCACAACCCAATAGAACTATCCACATGGGAGAGGATTTTCATTTTAAAAAATAGGAATAACTTAATGAATTTCGATTTTCCGCTGCTGGATGAACTCAGCAGTTTCTACTCCAACCACCAGATACCACCACCGGAACGAGCGGGTATCCACCCCCAGTTTCGAACAATGGCATTCAGTCATCAGCAGCCAATGATGGGAGGGACCTGTCCCGAAACTAGTCCTAAGTTTTAAAAAGTAAGTGGAGTTAGTGTTAACAACTTGAACACATTAATGTAGGATACATTACCACTCCATTGTCTACAGCTTAGCGAGTACAATTTTACTTAATCAGTATTCATGTTCTGTGGGACAACTACAAACTCTGTTCAACACTCAATAGTAATGCCAGCCCAAACCATAATCAAACCACTTCCAAATCTGTCATGTTCAATAATGGTGGCTGGAGCAAGATGTTCACTAGGACGTCTCCATGCATGTGTATGACCATCACAACCGCCACGGGTGGCCGAGGTCGTTAAGACGCGAACTCGTGAGCGGGAGGTCTGGGGTTCGAATCCCACCACGACCGTCCTCCCTGACTGGGGATTTTTCCAGGTTTTCCTCAGTCCTCATTACAGGCAAATGCCGGGGAGGTACCCTAAACTTAGGCCTGGAACGCTTCTTTCCTTATAAAATATCCTTTCCCAATAGTAGTAGTAAAAACGGGTGTTAAACATTACTCAAAGAAGAAGAACTCAACCCATTAAATGAAATCTTGACTCGTCTGTGAAGAAAACAGCCTTCCATTGGCAGAGCAGTCAATTGAAATGATTCTGAGCAAATCTCAGCCAGGCTTCCTTATGCTTACATGTCAAATGAGGAGCTTGAAAGGGGATTCTAGATCTAAATCCTGCATTTATCAGTCGTTTCTTACAGTCTGATCAGAAACCACCACTCCAGTTGTATGCACATCATTTTGTAGATCTCTGGCTTTAGATTGACAGGATAAGATATCTATCCTGTACCATTGTTCCTTCTTCTTATGCCCTTGTCCAGGCTGCCTCTTGTATCCACCTGTCACTATATATTGCCTCCAAATTCTTTGAGTGGCAGAAGGGTTGACATGAAGTATCCTGGAGACAAAGCAAATAGCATGGCCACCTTCAATCCACTGAACTGCTTGTGCAACTGATGTTGCATTCAAATGTCTCATTGCTCTGTATTTGTCTCAGGGAATACAAAATAACAATTTCCTACCACAGATTGCCGTGTAAACCTGTTTTCAAAAAAATAAGTTAAAGAGCACTCGCTTTGGTTTCAACAGTTTTTGAAACTTCATTAATTCATTCACAGAAAAAGTAACAAATCTTTGAGGATCTTTATTTTAGTTTTAAACAATACTTCAAAACATCTGTCAAAAATTACATTGTATGAATATTTATTTTGGGGCTTTGATTTAAACATGTGTTCCTCTATATTTTTGAGCAGTATGTATAAACTTTTTTAAAAATATTCTTAAAATTTATCATTACCGGGCTATTTTGCCATGATCATTAATTTAAACTAATTTAAAATCCAGAGTATCGGCCAATGCTATAATTGGCATCATCAGTGGGCGAAAAGTGCTTGGTACAGGCAGAGGTACATGTGTATATGCAACAATGTAGTTATAAAATAAAGTATAATATACAAGTTTCAATTATTGGCATAAAGATTCATAAGCAATTTGACAAACACATTTGTATTTAAGTATACAAATAAGTCCAGATTAGGCGACACTAAAGTCACTAACTATGGCTTGTTTGTATATTTCATAAACTTGACTGTTTCTAAATTCTTATATTTTACAACTTTTATGAAGTATTTACATTTGATAGCCGGTCCTGGTGGTATAGTAGTAACCATACTTGCCTTTTAAACTCAAGATCACAGGTTCAAACCCGACCAGGATGGATTTTTTCCGACGTAAAAATCCTAAGCACGGCTTCCTTTAGAAGGGAATTAAAGCCATGGGTCCCATGTCATACATTTACGGCATCATAAAGAACCTCGAGTCTGAAAGAAGAGGCCCCTGAGCAAAACTTGTCGGCCGTTTCATGCCCTGAATTGAATGGGATGCTGATGACCTGAGTTGTTAAAGAGCGTCCATAAATAAATCAAATCAACAATTTACATTTGATCTATTCTATATAAACATTTTTCTATCAAATAGCTATTAAGTTTGTTTCTAAAATCTGCCCTGCTAGTCAATTAGAAATACTGACTGTTCCATATGAATATACGAGTATACTGTACCTATTGACATTTTATATAATAAAAAAATAAAGCAAAATGTGCACTAAACCAATTAATTCTTAAATCAACATAGACAAGATTTAGCAGTATCCTGTTACCAAAAAGAAGTTTATTATGAGTGCACTTTAATACACAGCACTCTTCCCTCTAATGCAAAAGGTCTTAGCTAACTTTGGTAAATCCTTCAGAACTGCTCTTAAAAAATATCTGTGTGAAAATGCTTATCATTCTATAGATGATTATGTAAATGACAATACATCATATTGATGTATAACTTAAATATAAACTTGATATTAATCTGTTGTAACTAATAAATCCTATTTTTATAAGTCTTAATAACTGTATGAGGGGCATTCAAAAATGTTTGCAAGTGTCACCTTAAAGTCCAAAGACTGAATTTGAAAACTTATCCTCACAATCCATCAAAGAACTCTCCATTTCTCTTCACATAGAGTTGCAGATGGTGCAACCACTTGTCAAAAACACTACAGTACTCGGACTGAAATATCAACAAAAGAGCTGAATTTATAGCTTGAACAAAGACCTGTACTCATTTTAAAGGCTTTCCAGCAATGTAAGACTTCACTCAAGGAAACAACCAGAAGTCATGGTGCAATGTCAGGGATGCAGGGTAGATATTCAAATAATTGGACTTTGGCAACTTACAGTTTCCTCAAATCTGTACCTGTTCTGTGAGGAGATGCATTGTCATGCAAAAGCAAGAGCCTTGAAGTTCCTGTCTTTGGATGCCATTGCCTCAGTTCTTCAAATAAAGGAACCAAAATATAAGTGCCATTGTATTCTCCACTCATTGTCATTTCATCTGGCATACAGTCAACCACTTCATATGAAGTCCTTCATAGTTGAAGAAAAAGGTGAACATTAGCTTCCAAGAATGAAAATCTTGTTAAAGAACAACTGTTTTTTGGTCATTCTCATTTACCTACATGCAGCTCTGAGTTTTATTTGGGGTGGCATAGTAATAAAACAAACTTACATCACCAGTGTATATATCTGTCAAACGTTTAGGACCATTTGGTGAAAACATGCTCAGCAGTTTCCTTGTGCATTCCTTTCTCCTCTTCATTGATTAGGGAATGTGGAACTCATGTTGTATAATTTTTTGCAGCTTTATAAATGTTCATGGAGATATACTGCCAATACTGATACCCACTTCCATACTTAGAAGTTCAATATAATATGTTGATTTTTCTCCACCAAATTACTCACTCTTTGAAATGTTCTCTCATTCACAGCTTCCAAAGGCTGGCCAGAGCAAGAGCTGTCCTTCAAAGTCTCTTGCCCTTCTTCAAATGATTAAATCCATCTTGCAATGGTATCAAATGAATACACTTGATCACCATGAACAGCTAACAGGTCTTTGTAGATATTTTTTTGCTCTTTCACCTAACTTATAGTGTGTGAAAATGTAGAATATAAAGTTTTCTTTAGAAATATTTATGACTTTTCACCAGCTATTGACATAGACTCAACAGACTGTATGACAGTGACTATGCATATTTTGATAGCTTAAGGTCCACTGTTGCCAGATGCATTAGTTATATTTTTGTAGACATTATTGTCCAACAAGTGCTAGGCTGTTGCAAAACTTTTTGAGTGCCCCTCATAGCATGAATTTTTGGAATACTCTGAAAATTAAACTAAACTAAACTCAATATTCCATGAGTTTTGGGCCTCATCCACATCAAATTCAACTCACTTAGATAACTTTCTGAAAGAAGGGGGTTCAAATTTCTGGCCTGTAGCTAGCTATATATCATGATTCTTGGGGTCAGAAGCTCCCCTGTAGCAGGATATAGGACACTGAATATGAAATTGTTTTAGCCTATAAACTATAGAAGAAATAACATAAACCATACTCTGTATTTAAAATATTTGCTATAAAATATTTCTGGTTACTTTATGATATTTATGCATGGCTTCTGCTCTCTTCTTCAGGATGCAAGCAAGTATGGACTTGCTGAAGAGTGAATATATATCCTCAATATACAGTGCCATTCAGAACCATCACAGCTATGCAACTTTCATCTGACATGAGATCCCAAAAATCCACTACTAATGGTAAGTGAACATTTAGAATTATTTTTTAATATAATTACAACAAAATAAATTTATAATTTACAACCCAAAATATGGTCTAATAAAAAGAAAGGTTTAAATACATGCATTAGATATACGATATACAAATTTTGGTATGAAAGTTCAAGACATGTATCTATTACACTTGATGCAATTGCCACTTGGGGCATTTAAAAGTCACTATTTTGTTAAAAAAGCACAAGACTAATAAATAAAACAAAATTATTCCAAATATAATTTATACATAAAATATTGAAGTACTTTTACAAAATAAGTATGATAAACATTAAGTAAATTGGAATTTGCACTGTGAAGCCAATCATATAATTGATACTATTGTATGATTTATAGATTTAATGTTAAAAATTTATTGGCAGACAATGTTAATGACAGTATTCCACAAGAGAAAAAAGCAGGTATTTACAAAAAAAATTGCACAGAATGTGAAAAAATCTACATTGGAAAAACAAAGAGAAATATTGGCACATGGTTTAAGGAGCATTTCAGGAACATAAAGAACAAGCAAATCATTTTTGGACACAAAATCACAACATGGTGAATAAAGCAAAATTATTCAAATCAGTACAAGGACCTATGGAACTAGCAACCTGGGAGAAAATCTACATCTACAAATATGAAGGCAATCTAATGAACTTCAATACTGCCGAGGATGAAAACATAAACTACAAGTTTATTACACTGCCATAAGAGCAGAATACACATTCCCACAGCTCAACGAATTATCCGACAATTGAATTTTAGCTGATGATGAGAACCAAATTGTTCTCAAAACTGGTTCCATACTTTATGAAAAGTAAGTGAAGCATTAAGAGTGTGTAGTTCAACTAAATCATACAATAATATCAATTTTATGATACACATGTTGAAAGTAATTTTATTTTTCTTATGAGACTTTTCTCAATATTGCCTTTAGCCTTGTTTTACAGATATCCTTCCTACTCATAAAATAAAATATGATCTTTAGCACTCATATTGTAAATATGAGCAAAAGTAAAAAATTGCACTTTTAACATAACATATCTTTAGGTTCATTACACTGCTTCCTGCACATGCATGCCTAAAGTTGGTATAGCATGGTCACACGATCAAAGTTTAACCTTAATTGCTTCATTTTCCTTGGTGCTGTGACAATGAAACAGGGTTGCTCCTGTAGCAGTGTGCAGTGACTCAATTTCTTTGGTTTGAAGTGCATCAGGGGCCGAAATTTATCGGAGGCTTTCAACACAATACAGGGCAGTGCTGTATTACATGAAGTGTGTATGAGTGAGTCAAAGAACTGACAGATAGTTGTAACACACAAAGATGGAGCCTGTTCTCTGCAGATTAGTCAGATTCTGCCTCTCAAATCATTCACAACAAGCTTGGCTTCCATAAGGACTGTACGAAAAGATCTAAGAGATCAAGCATATTATGGAGCATTAGTGCAAGATCTGCAATGCTTACTTGACTGCAAAGGCAATGAAGGCACAGAACTTTACAGCAGAATAATCACAGGAATGAAACATGAGTCCGTTTCAAGGAGCCAGAATCTAAACACCAGAATATGCTGTAGAAACATCCGGGATTGTCAACAAAGAAGAAATTCAAAAAAGGTGAAGCTAACTATTTTTTTTGGACTCAAAAGGACATGTATTGGAACACTAAATGAACTGACTAGCTGTGTGCCATCAATAGTGCATGTTACAGTGATTTGCTTACCACAATCTGAAGTCAGCATTTTGCACCCAACACCAAGGCCAATTATGAAAGAATGTGCTATTATTGCATGACAATGCAACAACACACATGACTGGCCAGATTGTTGAAATCATTAACCATTTGGGTTTTGAGGTGCTGAAACACACTGCCTACATCACAGATCTCACCTATTTTGATCATCATCCCTTTGGGGAGCAGTCCAGATACCGGATGCCAGCAAAAATGAAGATTTTGGATTGTAAAATAATTATAATAATAAATAAAATTAATGAATTATAACTATAATTACCATATTACGTAAATCTAATGTTCATCCTTTTGTTCAAATGCAGTATTCAAAATTGTGGTGTGCATTAGTTTCAATATTAGATTCAAGTGTAAATCTGAGCCATAGTTTGCCGGTAACTTCTTTATATTTATTATTTATTACATCACAATGAATTGTTGTAATTCTCGACTTTATTACATTTATTGTTGGCCTATTATTATACAGAGCATTTGAATAGTATACAGTCACAAAATAGAGAGCAAGCAGAGAAGAACATATAATTAAGATCATGAATGAGTTCAACTGCACACTCTTATTGACTCCATTTACTTGTTTATATGTAGCACATGTTTCACGAACCCTTGTTCACATCTTCAGCTACCCATTGACTGTTGAGATGATTAGCTTCACTGTACAAGTTCCAATTAGTATTTCTAGAGAACATCTTATGATATTACTTTCAAGCGCAAAGTAAATTCTTTATGCTGGAAAAAATAGTAACAGAAAGGCAGAAAGAGAACTGAATGTAGCTGAGATTAAAGTTCACTTGTAGCAGCCACAGAAACTGGCATTATTTGCAACTAAAGCTAGTAGGAAGAAATTCACTGGTACTTGCCAATAAAGACATACTGACATTGAAGAAAAAGTTTTGGAATTTGTGCATGAAAGGAGGAAGAACATGCAACCTGTGACTAGTAGTACCATAAGAAATAACTTTTACTTCTTTGACCTATGCCTCCTGGCAACAACAAGAGTGGTAGATTTTGTCCTAAGTGCTGCAAGATGTTAACAATAGTCAACTTATAAATTCTATGTACTGATCATTTTAGAAGCAGACGGGCTTATCTCTAAGATGCCATACAACAATATTCTAAAACATTTTTATGATTTTAAGTTTCAAATTTGGGCTGTGCATTACATTTTATGGCACATTAGATTCAGGTAATTATGGTAATTGTAAAAGTAAAGATATTTAAGAAGTATTTTGAAGTATAAGTGAAATATAATAATTTATTCTTACTGATCAGTAGCAATTGTTGTTCAATTATAAGTTATAGTTAAAGATAACTGTAGTGGTGGTTTGTTTATTTATAGTATTAGTGTTGTAGTATAAAAATTTGTAGAATTTAAATTGTATTGATAAATATAAAAGAGGAATAAATAACTATGCCAGGAAACTCACAGACTGCAGTTCACCTAACCATCAATTGATATACTGCAAAGTCACATATTACAATTCATCTGTCATTTGACAAACTGCAATTTGTAGCAGTTCTATCCGATATAAATAAAATTGAAGTTTTGTACATTTATTCACTGCAATACTACATACAGCAAAATTTTCCTTTGTTTTAAAACATGACATAATAGACATTTGACATACGGTGATTTCTAACATTTCTATATTGTATAAATAAATTTACTTATTATTATGCATTTTACCTAAAACGGTGCCAAAAAAAAAAAAGGTGTTTTTTCATATAACAGTATAACAGTATGCATTTGTTGGCATGCACAATTTTTTAATAATTATATAATGTTTATAATTTATATTTGCACAATTATTTACAATGTGAAATTAAGATCACATGCTCTAAATGTTACAAATCACAGTATGTCAAATGTCTGTTAACATATTTTAAAACTAAGGTGAATTTTTCTGTTTGTATAGCAGTAGGCAAAATGTACAATACTTCAATTTTAATTATAAGGCTTTTTCGAGGAGATTTATTACTCTGTGGACTATTGTTGATGCAATTTTGCTTATGCGGCATGTATTTTAATGCATTTTCAATATAAAAATATCAGAAGTCGACTTGCATAATTATTTTTATCTGTGCTTCAAAAATAAACTCTACAAAGATAGTACTGTAACAAATTGCACTATATCAAATGATTGCTAAGTAAATGGCAGTGTTTTTTTTTTTTTTTTTTTTTTTTTTTTTTTTTTTTTTTAAATGTCAGTTTTAACTACTGAGGCATCACAGGCAATGAACACTGGTGATACATGAGATTGGGAATTTATTATTTTTTTTAAATATATAAAGGAGGAAGCCTTCCGGGCCTAAGTTTAGGGTACCTCCCCCAGCATATGCCATTTACAAGGACTGAGGAAAACCTGGAAAAAACCTCAGTTAGGGAGGATGGTCCTGATTGGAATTGAACCCCAGACATCCCCTTGATGAGTTCGTGCCTTAACGACCTCAGCCATCCATGGTGGTTTCCAGTGTGTAACTTTGCAATATGTCAAATGATGGTTAGGTGAAATGGAATTTATCAAATATTCCGGAAACATAAATAACATTTAATCTGAAATACTATGTATTGATATATATATATATATATATATATATATATATATATAATCAAGTCATCAGAATGTAAGCATTGCAAAATAAATAAATGGAAAAAAAAAAATAATAATAATAAAATAAAATCCTTTGGACCCTCTAAGTTGCTTTATGATGTCATCAATTTTCTAAGGATGAAGAAGTGAGAGAAAGGTGCATAAATAAATGACTGCATAAGCAACTATAAACTTTCTTTTGGAGGAAATATGGACCACTGGACCAAGTGTATCGAAAAGGAAGGAGACTGTAAAAAAATTATGTACTTCTTGAATCTCTAATTTGGGGAAAACAACAGTGCAAATAATTTTTCACTTTCCCTTAATTATTTATGCCATTTGCCCTAGTTTTCATGCATGGACTGTATTATTTTATGATCAAGGATACATTATTATTTTTTTTAATTTAATTTATAAAATTTTGTAATTATTAATTGAATTTTTTTTTGCATTTTCAGGCTTTGACAACTGGTCCAGGATGTGTAGAAATTCATCAGTTACAAAGTGAATATAGCACACAAAAATAAAAGACACACAAAGGGATTTGGCAATATTTTCACAGTATGTTAGCATAATTTAGGATGAGCTGTTTTTTTGCAATTGAAAACTTTGATGGAACACAGTTATAGTAACATGAGCAATATGTCTAGGGGGATGAAATATTTTCACTGAAGGTAGCAACTACAATGAGAAGTTATTTTGTAAGTGCTTTTCTTTTGTACACATTTTCACTGAGAAAGAAAGTAAGTGAACTTCCATTTATTCTAGTCTTAAACAAAAAAGAGCTTAATGATTGTTATGTAAGCTTAACACACATAGGAATGTCAAAAGAGCATTAAAAACACGTGTCTGTGTATATATTATCACTCTTGCATTGTTTTATGTACGTATTTCAATAATCATTACAAGTGAAAATTCAAAATCATGACCTTGACTCGTTCTGTGGGTTCATTCCAATGAAAATGAAACAAAAAGGTTGTCTATAGAAACACTAAAAATGCTGCAGAAATTCTCTTAAATCTCTATAATCACCAATCAAGTTCCCAGCTGCAAAAATTAATCTTCATCATAATATCTGCCCTCAGGGTGCAACTATCATCCAAAACATTTTAGGATCTTAGAATCATTATAATTTATGAGGACTAGTTAATAAAGATTAAGAATGATTTTTTTTTGCTCATCATCCAGCGAAAATAAGGTAGTGAAACAATTTTTCATAAGAAGAGCAGATTTCATGCAATTGATGGGAAAAATTGGTAGTGTGTACAAATATGCTTCTTTGTACAGGATGACAGCAAAGAGTGGCTGAGTAAAATGGAGTCACTTCATAATGAGCAGTTAAGGGTCATTCTGAAAGTTTTAAGAATGAAAGCAATAAAATTTTAAAAATTATGATCTTTTTATCACTGCATCTTTTTAAAATAATCTCCATTACATTCTATATAATGTCTCATCCATTCAAGTCATTTTGCAAATGCTGAATGCCAAGCTTCTTTGGATAGGGTACAAATATTATTTTTATATGCAGCCACTGTGGCTTCAGGTGATTCAAATCGTTGACTAATAATTTTTCCTTTTATTTTGGGGAATAGATCAAAATTGCATGAGGCCAGATCTGGACTGTAGTGGTAGAGGTATTGTCAGGTCAAAGGATTCCATGCAGACCAGTCTTAGGATGCTTCATTTTCAGCATAATGAAAACACTTGGCCAGGCATTTTATGCTGTACCATCTGGCTGTGACAGTTTTTTGCTCCTGAAGTAAAACTGTCACAATATGGCCACTAGCTGAAAAGAAAGAACAGATCATCTTCTTGCCAACACTTCTCTCTTGCCTTGATTTTGTTGGAAGATCCTCTCCTGGGAAAACATAGTTCAATGACTAAAAATGTTAATTGGAACATTCACAGTGAAGCCAATCATATAATTGAAATCATTTTATGATATAGTCGAACTACACACTCTTATGCTTCACTTACTTGTCACTATTGTAGACCGGTTTCGAGAACAGTTGTTCTCATCATCAGTTCAAATCTCCGACTGCTGGATAATTCGTTGTGTTGTGGGTGTTCTGCTCTGGAGGAGGTGTGATGAACTTAAAGTTTATATTTTCTTCGCCGGAAGTGTCAAAGTTCATTAAACTGTCTCTGTATTTGTAAATGTATATTTTCTCCCATGTTGCTAATTCTGTAGGTCCTTGCACTGATTTTAATAATTTTGCTTTATTCACTATATCGTGGTTTTCTGTCCAAAAATGAAATGCCACTGCTGATTTCTCAATTTGCTTGTATTTTATGTTCCTGAAATGTTCTTTTAACCTTGTGCCTATGTTTCTCTTTGTTTTTCCTATGTATATTTTTCCACATTCTTCACAACTTATTTTGTAAATGCCTGGTTTTTTCTCCTGTGGAATACTGTCATTAACATTGTATGTGAGAAGATGTTTAACATTAAACTTGTTAATCGGTGCCAACCTGATATTAAAATCTTTAAGAATTTTCTGAAATTTTTTTGTAGCCCATGGATGATATGTAAATTTTTTAAAAATTTGTTTATCTTTCTTTGCTGAAAGTGTTGTGGTTTCTTTTATAAGCTTTTGCCTCTTGAATTTCTGTACCTTTTTGTATACTAGTTCTTTCTTAAAACCATTTTTAATTGCTGTTTTTTCTATATGTTTGTATTCTTTAAAGAATTCATCCTTGCTAATTTGTAGGTTAACTAGCCTGTGTGTTAAACTATTGATAACTGCATGTTTGTGAGAAGTGGGGTTAAAACTGTCAGCTTTTATGTGATTGTCTGCATGTGTATCTTTTCTGTAAATTCCAAATTCTAGACTTCCTTGATTTTTCATTCTTGGACATAAAAATAATGAAAAATCAAGGAAGTCTAGAATTTGGAATTTACAGAAAAGATACACATGCAGACAATCACATAAAAGCTGACAGTTTTAACCCCACTTCTCACAAACATGCAGTTATCAATAGTTTAACACACAGGCTAGTTAACCTACAAATTAGCAAGGATGAATTCTTTAAAGAATACAAACATATAGAAAAAACAGCAATTAAAAATGGTTTTAAGAAAGAACTAGTATACAAAAAGGTACAGAAATTCAAGAGGCAAAAGCTTATAAAAGAAACCACAACACTTTCAGCAAAGAAAGATAAACAAATTTTTAAAAAATTTACATATCATCCATGGGCTACAAAAAAATTTCAGAAAATTCTTAAAGATTTTAATATCAGGTTGGCACCGATTAACAAGTTTAATGTTAAACATCTTCTCACAGACAATGTTAATGACAGTATTCCACAGGAGAAAAAACCAGGCATTTACAAAATAAGTTGTGAAGAATGTGGAAAAATATACATAGGAAAAACAAAGAGAAACATAGGCACAAGGTTAAAAGAACATTTCAGGAACATAAAATACAAGCAAATTGAGAAATCAGCAGTGGCATTTCATTTTTGGACAGAAAACCACGATATAGTGAATAAAGCAAAATTATTAAAATCAGTGCAAGGACCTACAGAATTAGCAACATGGGAGAAAATATACATTTACAAATACAGAGACAGTTTAATGAACTTTGACACTTCCGGCGAAGAAAATATAAACTTTAAGTTCATCACACCTCCTCCAGAGCAGAACACCCACAACACAACGAATTATCCAGCAGTCGGAGATTTGAACTGATGATGAGAACAACTGTTCTCGAAACCGGTCTACAATAGTGACAAGTAAGTGAAGCATAAGAGTGTGTAGTTCGACTATATCATAAAATGATTTCAATTATAGTTCAATGACTGTAACTTAGTGTCTGGATCAGGCTGGTATATCCGGCTTTCGTCAACTTTTATGTTAAATTTGTTTTTTGATCTTTCTCCATCACATTTTTGCAACATTTTCAGGCACTAATCCATGTGTTCTTTCTTTTGCTCAGCTGTGAGGTGGTGAGGGATCAAATGACTGCAGAGCTAATTGATGTAAAGTTTTTCTTCAAGGATTGTTTTCACTGCTCCGAATCCAATGTTCAGGACTCTTAAAATAATATGTACAGCAATATCTTTCAAAAAATATGCTCTGCTTTCAACAAATTATTGCTGTAGTAAACCATCTTGTGCAGTCTTCGTTTTTGAAGTATCCATTACTCTCCTAAAATCTGTAAACCATTGATAAATAGTCAATTGCTAAGGGCAAAATTCCCCAAATGCACAATGCAATTTTTCAGGGCATTCTCTCTCCCCTAAATTGACTTTAAAGTTATAGTAAATAATAGCATGGAAATGCTGTCACTTGAGACCCATCTGGTGCAGCAACACCTGTCTACACATATACAGTAATTCCCGACACCACACATTGTTGGAGCATGCTCATACTTGCACATGTTGCTATCTAAACTTCAATCTAACTCTAGGAAAACCTGCACTGGCTTTTATCACAACTCCTTGTTGTCCATTTTCAAAACTTTTAGAATAACCCTTATGATCACTGAAATTTTTTTCCTTGTATTT
Source organism: Metallyticus violacea (assembly GCA_030762175.1). Taxonomy (NCBI): domain Eukaryota; kingdom Metazoa; phylum Arthropoda; class Insecta; order Mantodea; family Metallyticidae; genus Metallyticus; species Metallyticus violacea. Next base: position 108,982,985 of record CM060840.1, on the reverse strand, counting down.
TAATTTAAGTGACTTATATTATAACATGACAACAGTTATTTTATATGTATGTAATTTTAAAATTTTGTAGCTTCCCAAATCTAGGTGCAAAAACTCCTCTTTATGTGCAAGCCATTGTAGAGATTTCCCTCAATTTTGTTGTAATTTTCCCTAATATCACAAGCATTTATTTGCAGCTTCTCAAGTCTTCTCTTCTGCTCTTGCTACCATTTTCAATAACTGCCATCTAATGGCAATAATGTCACCTAAATTTATGCATAAAATAATATTTCCATTTTTTTAATCACTGTGTAGGTTATGTCAAAATTTAAATCAATGAATGTATATTAATTTATAAAATCCCAAAAATGTTTTTTACCTTTATGATAAAATGAACATTTAAAAGTTCTGTCATAAACAATTATTCTCCTAACATACACTGTGTCTGTCATTCCTATATAGCAAAAGGAATGGGAGATGTGCGACTGTTAACCTTGCATGGTACATACAAGAGATATGTGAAATGAGTCAGAAAATTAAAACAAATGACCTTACATTTTTAAATTTTAATATATTTTTACAACATATAAAGATGAATGTATATGTAAAATATGACATTCATAGTCTAATAGTTTTCATATAAAAATTCACCTATACTTACAATATTTTATTAAAATGTCTTTTTACAAAAACATAGCTCTTAACTCTTCAAAAAGAAATCTGTACAATAGGTAACTTTAAACCTAATATCTTGCCAAATATGATTTTGTTAAACATGAGCATTAAATTTACAAGATTAGATGAAAATCTGTCTTATGAATGTTTAAACAATTTCCATACCAAGGCAATGAAAAATAAAAATATGGCAAAATTGCATATTATTGAAATAAATAAATATAGTTTTCAGGAACGTGCTCCAAGGTTAATGAGCATAGAAAAAAGAATACTTTCTTTTCTAGAAATAATGTACTTAAATTTGTCTCACAAGATGATAGAGTTATCACATAGCCAGCACTCTCAAATTAAAGTGGTGTATTTGACTTCTTGCTTGGCCTTGCATGACTGTATGTAGATGTAACTAACAAGACTCATGTGCTCCAAATATAAAACAAATACTTGATGGAACATCAAAAAAATAGTTAAACATTTTTGGTCATAGAGAAAGGGCAATCAGCTAATAATTTTTGTGTTTATTGTTTTAAAACATTAGTCAAATATAAATTAATTTAATTTATTACATTAAAACAAGAAAACAATCAGACATAAAGAACAATGGTCTTCACATTATATTTTTTCCCCCTGTTTACATATAATTTTTTCCAAGGTATATTTAATTTGCAAGGTTCCTTGATGTCCAATAATATATCAATTTATCTATAAAGGGCACATTTTCCAGATTGAAACAGGGGTATCCAACTATACCATTACAATGTTATAATCTGCAGTTTATTCCTCAATTTTACTACCTTTCAATTAAAATGAGGAACAAATAAATTTAATTTAATGCACATATATGTCATAAAGTTCATAAACCACACACATTGTCAAAAAGTAAAAACTAAATACAAAAGTTTAATCACTATAACAATATTATGTAGATTAAAATTTGTCTACGTAAACTATAAAGTGAAGTTCACAAGAGGCAAAACCCTTTTAAAGATATTTTATCCTTATCAAAAATATTAATAGGAAGTTTAAGACCCATAATGCAGTGGTAACTTGTGACATAAAATATCTCCACATAATGACTTTAATTTGAAAATAATATTGAGTATCTACCACACAGTTTGAATATAAAAATATACAATAAGGTAACGCCCGAGAATAGGTGGCCTTATTCATTTGTTTTTTGTTTCCCAGAGCTGCCACTAGGGGATACAAATTACATGTAGAGAACCAATAGAGTCAAAACATAAGTTATATTAATTGTATAGCTATACTAAGCATGTAACAACACATTGGTGCCATGATTGCGATGAATAGCTGCAAACCCTTATAAAAATATACAAGCACCAAAATAACAAACACAATCATGGGTTATAATGCCTTACTCATTTAGCACTTACCTGCTGTATTAAAGTTAATCAGTGTTGTTATTGTTTAGATACTCTATTCAGGAACAGTCATTCCACACCTCTTTTGAATATCTCCTTACACAAACATAAATTGTGATTTGACTGTAGCAGTTTCACTCCTACAAACCTCCTGCAGTCCTCGCACCTTCTGGGAGAGAGGGAGGGAAAGAAAGAAGGGTGGGGGAAAGGAAAAGGAAAAGGTGAAAAAAAAGATGATCTATTCTCAAACATTATGCACAACTGTATCTATCACTGTTTTAGGCTTTTTATTTCACAACAGAAGGTTGGTAAAAGTACAAACTACTATATTTCAACACAAAGTACATCATCAGAGGTACTACAGCAGATACATTGGAAAATTAACTTATAAAAATTTTTATTAACATACACAAGATTTAATTTTTATATATAATTTTATGTAAGTATAATATGGCACCATATAGCTAGAACTAAATGCAAAGTATTGAATTGAATTTGAATTTATTTCTCTTTAAACCAACATACAATTTTAAATATTACAAAAGATCTATGTCTTAATTCCATAATATTAACTGACAATATAAAATTAATACATATCATTATGACTCTATTACAATATTATAATCCTAAACACTTCATCCAACTATTATCCTATTTCTAATGCTAATACTCCCATTTCCTCCTCTATTAAATTTACCAATCATTAACTAACTGACCATTCTTTATCATTTCTTCCTCACCTTCCCTAAATACCTGTAAATCCATAAATTATTATACTTCTAAGGTTGCACTTCTTTCTGCATTTCCTTCCATCATCCTCTTTGTCATTCTTATCCATTTTTCTCTAACTTTACCTAAATAGTTCCCTATCATTTTTATATATTTCTCTCCTTTTACAGTTAAAATTTCCCCATTTTTTATTCCAAACCTTTTCTTTCCATAACTTTGATTACAATATAATAAACAATGAAAATCTGTATTGTTTCTCCACACATTAAACAATTTCCTATTCCTTTATCATATCCTAACCCTTTTAAATTCATAACCTTTCCCTACCTGGCTTATCACATTGTTCTATATGTCTTTTCCCTACCCCATATTATTTTTATTCCCCTATAAAATCTCAATGAACTCTTTTCACCTAAACTACTAATTATTTAATTGATATCATTGCATGATTCAGTTGAACTACACACTCTTGATGCTTCACATACTTTTCATAAATATATGGAACCGGTTTCCAAAACATTTAGTTCCCATCTTCAGGCACGCTAAAGTTCTCGAAACTGGTTCCATACATTTGTGAAAAGTAAGTGAAGCTTTAAGAGTGTGTAGTTCAACTGAATCATAGAATGATATCAATTAATATGATTAGCTTCACTGTGCAAGTTCCAATTTACATTTTAATTACTAATTATTTCTTGATGTTCAATATCTTCCCATCTTAGATTTATTTCTTTCCAAAATCCTGTTTTGATATTCCCTATTTAATCATACTTTTTCAAAACCTATCTGTTGCAGAATTTCCTGCACTTTAAAATACCCTGATTCTTTCCACTAACATTTCCCCTGTATATTAAAACATTCTTTAATAATATCGTTCTCTTCTAATGTGGTAATTCTGAATAAATATTTCACAATTCTTATGATTATTTTTTTTCTTAGTGGAATATCTACCTAATTTTAGCTGTTCTATACCAGTTGGGGTGATGTTGGTAAACCTAAAATCAATTTACAAAAAATTCAATTTTTTTATCAATATCTTTTCATGCATCCTCTGCACCCCAAATTTCTGATCCATACATTTTGGCTTCTACTGTTTATTATGCATGTTCTTTCCAGCCAATTCACTCTTATATCAGGTATTTTTCTTAAACATGCTCTTATGACACTCATAACTGCTTTTTCTTTTGCTATTTTTTTCTGCTGATTCCAACTTCTATTAGGGCTTAAACTTATCCCCAGATAATTAATTTTCCTTATCATCTTTATTTCTCCCCCATTTAATTGCCATTTTTCATGATTTTTCAAGTAATAACCTCTTTTGAAAACCAAAATCCCCACCGTTTACAGAAAGTATTCACTATTTCAATTGCTCCTCTCAATCCTCCATTAGATATAGATGTGATTACTAAATCATCTGCAAAAAGCAACCCTGATATTTCCTTAAAATGCAAAGTAATATGTTAAAAATCTAAAAATTATATTTTTGTAGCTACAGACTCTAAAACAAGTAGCTAAATAACTACCAGTAAACATAAAAATTAAAAAAAAAACTGTTGTAGCTAAACAAAGTCTCAAAAAATTATATTTGCAAGCAAGCTAGCAATGCTTGTGTATCCTTCCGAGTTGCAATGGAATTGGGGCAGCCAATCAACAACACACATTTCTCCTTTATCTAGATGTTGCCCACTGTCCAATTCTCAGCTTTGGCTGTATTTACTATCTCATAGTATAAAGCAAGCATCTACTGTTGCCATGTTAACCACTATGAAACAGGTTGCAAGTGCAACCAAATTTGTTTTCACAAGATTAAGCTGTACCAGAAGATACGGGTATAAGAATGATGCCAAAGCAGCACACTTTTACCAATCAATTCATTTCAGCACTCAAAAATAGTTTAAATTTGATTTAAAAAGGGAAAACCATGAAATTAATAGTCATGTACATATAGGTTAATAGATTGGCACAGCCAGGATGTACCTGCTGCATCTGAAAAGACAGCCTATATAAATTAATTTAATTTATTGCATTAAAACAAGAAAACAATCAGGCATAAAGAAAAATATTCTTCATATTCTGTTTTTTACCTTCTTTTCATATACATTTTTTCAAGGCAATATTAATTGTAAGGCGTCTTGATGTCCAATTTCACATGAATTGACCCAAACATGTCACATCTTTCCAATTTAAACAGGGATGTCGAGCTGTATCATTACTTTGCTGCATTATACAGTTTATTCCTCAATTTCACTACCTTGAAGTTAAAATTGGGATCTAAATTTAATTTAATTTAATTTAATGTACAAATGTCATAAAATTAACAACTATTGGCACTGTTGCAAAGTAAAAAATAAATACAAAAGCAAATCACCATCAATGATATATATTATATAGATCACAGAATTTATCTAGACTATAAAGTGTACTCTGCATAGACATGCCAGATTTTCAGAATTTGAATAAGGAATATATCAATTACTTATCTCAAAGGCATAGGTGTTGTTCTCTAACCATAAAAATGACAACCAGTCAAGTTAATACAACAGATTCATTTTGTACTTTATATATATTTTGTACTTTGTGTACTTTGAGTCAGTACACTCAATACATAATCATAATGGCCATCATACTTGCAGCTGTAGCATTACTTAGTAATTGAAATAATGTTTGCATTGTTCATTGCTCCAACTGTTATATAATATTGAAAACATTGCATCTATAAATGAATAAGAGCCTGGATAGCTTAAAAATAGGATATTAATAGTCTCATTATGGGAAAATCTATAGGAAGATGAATAGTGAAAAATGTTAACCATTTTTAATTCTAATGGTTGAAAATGTTGTATATTCAAATACCTCAAATTCCTTATAATCAGATGAAAGACATCACACAGGCAAATTAACACGAGACTGCATAGAGAGGCTGACCAGAGTATGCTTATCAGCTCACCCATGCCACACCATCTCCACTAATATTCATAGTCTACTGGCGTTAGCACTTGATTCAGATTTCCATGCTTAGGAGAAGTTTAGAAGAATGTTTTACAAGTTCTCCATGATTTCAAAATGCAAAAATTAACCAAGGGATTAAATATCAGATTTTTTGATATCCTGTACGACTTTCAAATAGGACACAATTTTTCATCCTCATACACAGGATACATCCCATATTATATAAAAAAGATTAACGATGATCCTAGTTGGAGAATTAGAGTTTATTGTCTATCTGTTAAATAAAAAATTAAGTTCATAATATAAATGTTTTTAGGTTCTAATTTCTTAGTATTGTAACATCTGTCTATTGTAACTTTACTTTTGCTGATAGCCAAGTAAGGAATTATCATTGTTTTTAACCAAGTGCTACCAACAGCATGAGTGCAAGGTTACCAAGATAAATAAGGAGGGAAGGAAGGTTCTATGTGCTTAACCTGAGTATAACTGTTAATAGTTTTAATTTGTTCATTGACATGCAGCTTGTTATAGTTGTTTCTGTGTTTGTACCTTCATATAGCATTCCTACATGGTTGCATGTCAGGATAGTGGAAAAGGCACTAATAGGAGCAAATGTAAACAGTTCACAGAGCTCTGAGCAAAAATTGGAAAATGTAAAATAAAAGGGTGATATGTAAATTCATAAGAGAAACAAACTCTGTGCTATATCTGAAATGCATAGTGTGCAGCCATTTCTAATGAGTTTTAACCTAGAAGAAATAAAGATTAATGTAATGCATTTCCTTAACAAAACCCACTTACTTATAAGTGTGTACATAAAAGCTTTAATACTGTATCTGAAGTTTGTTTATTTCTTTAATATTGTCATTATTTATTATTAAAAAAGAGTTAAAATAGGATAATACATATGTAAGTCACATTAATGCATAAAAAAAGCAAATACTACCACCTGTCAATTCAATTATCTGTGCATGGTTAAACAGCCTGTAAATAGGCTTGTTATGCTCTAATATTATATGCAAACAGAAACATACATTTACTATTTTGTAGATGCTGTTGTCAAGAGTTAAGAAAAAATTCAAATAAAGATGTGTTCCTAGGAAATTCAATCTGATCAGAAAGTGTATTAATAATTTTATGTTTTATTTTTATTAGTAGACATTATCTTTGATTAACAATGTTTCACATTGACATATTCAAACACTTAATAGATTAAAATAATAAAATACTTAAAGTGTGTTATTATTTTATAACCACAATTTTAACTTTCATTTCCATCCAAGATTAAGGACTATCTTTTATTTTGTCCTTCCTTCTTCAGTTAAGCATAGATAGATTCCAAAGATTTCTGGTTTGAAATGTAAAATTTATATCACTTGTAAAATTGGTGTAAGACAGACAATATATCAATTTTAACCTATACATATATTTGAATATTTTCTTGATATGATTTTATGACTTGATACTATTTTTACTTTTCAACATAAAAGATAAATCCCTTAAAGGGCAAAGGCTCCTAGGAAATAGAGGGAGCTCATTTTTTTCTATGTGATGAGTTATTTCATGCTTGATGTTTGTGTGCTATTTAAGATACTCTGTCCAATTTGTTCTTTGGCTACACTATTTCTCACTGCACAAGTTGCTTCTCTAGAGAATTCCATTTTTCTCTTCCTCTTGCTACCCTTGACTATTCTGGACCTGCAAGTTCCTTGAAGAGGTCTGTCCATCTTCTGGGTCTGCTTGTGTCCTTTTTCTTATCTGGGGATCCCATGTAGAGATTTTATAGGTGTCCACAAGACATGTCCTGCATTCTTAAGACATGGCTGACCCATTGCCTTCGACTCTTGTGGCTAGTTCTGCGATGTCTATTGTTTGAGATAAGTGGTTTATTATTAATGTAAGTATTTTGTCCTTCAAAGTTATTGCCAGGATATGGCATTGTATTTTTCTTTAGCATATTTGAATTTCATTCTTTTGTTTTTCTTTTAGTGACCATGACTGACAACCATACAGTAATATAGGGTATATACAGCTTTCAAGCATTGGAATCTGATTATCTTAGTGTTTGGTCTAACAGTAAAAAACTTATGGGCCCAAAATGCTCTCCAGGTTATTGATATTCTTCTTTGCATTTCTTGATCCATTTTATCTTGAAAGGAAATCTGTTGTCTTAGATATGTATATTTGCTCACATATGTGAGGACTGTTCCATCTATTTGTATCAAGATTTTATTTGATATTAACTGTGTCTTCAGTTGCTTAGTGAGAGCTCTGCATTTCTGCTATGCTCGCATAATCGTTCCAGCACAGTTTGTAGTGCTCTCAGTGTTTTGGCAATAGGACCACATGATTAGCAAATCTTAAGATTTGTTAGTAGACTGCCATTTATGTTTATTTTGAAATTATTGCACCAGTTCATTTTCTTGATTATATGCTCCATTAAACAGTAAAGAGTTTTGGGAGAGACTGGATAGCCTTGGAAAACTCCTCTTTCTAGTTGGAATGGTTGTCCTTTTATTTTTACCTTTGTGAAACTTTTGACTGAGATTTTGTGCAGGATATGAATGTACTTTGTCTCTATTCCTTATGCAGCCAGGGTATGTAGTATGCTTGTATTATCAACTAACTCAGAAGCCTTGCTATCGTCAAGGCAAGATATAGTGTCAGATGGAATTCCTCTGCTTCCTCTATCAGCTGGTTTACAGTTTGGAGATGTTCTATTGTGCTGAATCTTGTATGGGAACCTGCTTGTTCTGGTAGAACAACTTTCATCCAGGGCCTTCGTTATTCTTATAGTTAACATTTTGTTTATATTTGGCATCAGGCTTATAGATGTGTAGCTGCTTATGTCATCTCTGGTACCTTTTTTGTGCAGAAGTACTATTGTGCTAGTTTTTCATTGATTAGGTATGTCCTCTGTTTCTAGAATTGCATTGAAGATTTTGATGATTATGGGTGTTAACTGGCCTTCTACCAGCTTTATTAATTCGTTTTGTATTCCATCTTCACTTGGGGTCTTCCCGATCTTCAGTTTGTTAATGACAATTCATTGTGCAATATAGATGAAGGTTCTGTGTTTGGGATATTTGGTATCTGGCCCCTCTACAGATTGGGGATAGAGCTTGCTTATAGATGTTTATAGTAGTCTGTAACTTGAGTTGATTATGTTTTTTTTTAAGCTATGCTTTCACCTTCTGAACTCGTTCACTAATAAAATGTCTTACATGCAAAACAAACAGATAAGATCTGTCAAAAAATATCCAAACTTTCAAAATTCTGCACCAAATAAGTGCTGTAGCAAAAAATAGTTGATAACACTGATTTGATGTGACCTTGATGAGACATCTCCCATTTGCTTCAAAATGTTATCCTATTTCAGTCAAGTTTTATGCTGCTTTCTTTGATACAGTGTTGTGAAGGTTCTGTAATCAATTCAGATGGCAAATTAACCTAAAATTTTGTGTGAAATTTCATAAAACCTTTACAGGAACTCAAGAAGGTAATGAGATAATTTTTTACATTATATTCATTGCTAAGAGTGGTATTTACAATTTAAAGTGTTTGGGAGTCCATAGTTGATCACATTCCAGATGCCATCAACATCAACTGATGACGTTCATATAGCTAGAATTAATGAGATCCATAATAATCAATAACTGACTCTTTGAGAAACTGCCAAAATATGTGACTTTTCTGTGGGATCATGTGGTGAAATTCTGACAGAAAAGCTTGGTATGCATACTGTTACAGCAAAAGTTTGTACTTCAGCAACTGTTGATACAAGATAAAGTCAACTGTGTTGGGTTCTGAAACTCTTCAATGCTGTTAATACAGATGCACCTTTAATTAATGAAATAATCACTGTGATGAAGTACAAGTCTATGCCTATGAATTTGAAATGAAAGTTCAATTATCACAATGGGTTGCAAAATCTTCAAGATCCAAAAAGCTCCTCGGGTCAGGTCAAACATCAAAGTGTTGTTAAGAGTTTTCTTTGACATGCAGGGTGCTTTCATCACAAATTTCCGCTAGAAGGTCAAATTGTGAATTGCTTGTATTACCAAGATATCCTTATGTGTCTCAGAGAAAATACGAGAACAAAGAGGCCTGCACTGTGGAGAGAATTCATGGATTATGCAACACGGTACACACCAGGTGCATTCATCATTGCTAGTTCATAACCTTTATGCAAAAAAACAGGTGACTCTTCTTTCCAACCTTCCATAGTATCCGGACTTAACACCTGCACATTTCTCCCCCGCCCCCCAAAACTGAAATACATTATGAAAAAATGAAGGTTCAACTTAGTTGAGGAAGTAATACAGAATTTGCAGACAGAACTTCCGGCAATCTCCAAAAAACATGCATAAGGAATGGTTTCAGAATCTCAAATTCTGTTGGAAAAAACATAAATGGGGTGCATAATATGAGGAAGACAAAAGTTCAGTATGATACTGGTAAGCCCAAATTGTAAAAAATGAAAAGTTTTGAATATTTTCTTAAACAGACTTCATATATATACCACCTTTCACCATTACGCAACATTCCGCAGTACCCTGAAAATGATGGAAGAGATTAATATCACTGAAAGCAAAAATATGTATAACAATGTTCATGGCTATATACTGATTAAAACAAGTAAGGAACTGACAGTTGCAAGTGGAAGAGAGCAGTATTGTCACATGTATTACTTTCACCACGTGGCCTACCCTGCTTGCTTATACCCTGTACTATTGCAACTCACATGGTATTAACAATTCGGAACCAACATACATATGTATTTACAGTTTTCTGCTTTGGTGTCAGCATCTGCTGATCACTCTTTTGACAGTCTATGATGTAACACTAGTAAATACATTATTTAAAAAATCACATGCTATATGTCAGAACATTTTGAAAATAATTTAACATAGGTATTTTATGTACTTTTCTCGCATGTATTTTAATCTCACAGAAGAGAATCTTCCAGAGGAAAAACACCACTTGAAAATAAGATTTGACAGAGCACACATTTTCACCATGTATGGCTATGCAGAGGGATACCTTTTCCAAATACATTTTTTTTTCTCTCTCAATAGCCACAGCCTAGGTTGGCCCCTCTGTCATCTTTCCTGAGTTTCTTGAGCCATTATATGTTCCAAAATTTTTAAATGCACTATTACAATATAAATAATGCAAACAGAACTGTGATTTATAGCAGCTTGCATTATAGTGCAAGATTTTCTAAATGCAATGCTGTTCTAACAACCTGAAACAATGAAATACTTGTAAATTATAATTAATCTGTTGTCTAACACACTCTTATGCTTCACTTACTTTTAAATATGGTGGGACAGGTTTCGAAGGAACATCTTCTCCATCTTCAACCAACTTGATGATTGGTACGAGAAACTAACATCTATGAGGACCTGTGGCTCTGTCCTGGTGGTGTTTTTTTCTTTATAAACTGGAAATGGTACTACTTCTCCTATAATGTCAAAATTTATAGGATGATGGAGCAATTGGAAATTATGAATTATGAATTTTGACATTATAAATTCCATTACTTAAATGTAAATTGGAACTTACACAGTGAAGCCAATCATATTAATGGATATCATTGTATGATTCAGTTGAACTACACACTCTTAAAGCTTCACTTACTTTTCATAAATGTATGGAACCGGTTTCGAGAACATTTTGTTCCCTTCTTCAGCCATGCTAAGGTTCAACTCATACATTTATGAAAAGTAAGTGAAGCTTTAAGAGTGTGTAGTTCAACTGAATCATACAATGATATCCATTATTATAAATTCCAGTTTATAAAGAAAAAAACACCACCAGGATGGAGCCACAGGTCCTCATAGATGTTAGTTTCTTGTACCAGTTGTCAAGTTGGTTGAAGATGGTGAGGATGTCTTTCGAAACCGATCCCACCATATTTAAAAGTAAGCAAAGCATAAGATTAGATGACAGATTAATTATAATTTACATTTAACAAGCTTCACTGTGCGAGTTCCAACAGAATTTTTGAAAAATGTCTTATTATTTGAAAGTTCTTAAATGAATGAAATACTTGTTGGCGATCCCATACAGTAAGCAAACTGCTTGTTTACACCCTTGGTTGCTCCCCATCACATCTGAAAACTGAGTTTACAAAAAAATAACAGAATGTTCCACTACATATGTACAATCATTATAGAAACTATGTTGTGCTGAAAAGTGTGCCCAGCTGAACTCACAAGCTTTTAACTTCCACAATAAGTCCAATTTTAAAATAAAAAATGCTATTCTTAATTAGTTAGTGAGTCAATTTAATACTCTTATGCTCCACATACCATAGAATTATACAGAACGTGTTTCAAAGGCCTTTGCCCACACCATCAGCTATGAGTCAACTGCTGGATTCATTATGGTTGAATGGACTTGGTGTAGTTCTCATGGACATTTTATGAACTTTTGGATTAATTTGTCTTCTGTTGGAATTTTGAAGTTCATAACTTTACCTTTATATTTTTTATTTATAATTCATTTATAATATGAAGATAAAGTTATGAACTTCAAGATCTCAAAAGAAAACAAATTAATCCAAAAGTTCATAAAATGTCCACAAGAGCTACACCAAGTCTTTCAATCAATAACAAATCTGGCAGTCAACTCACAGCTGATGATGTGGGCGAAAGCCTGTGAAACACATTTTGTATAATTCAATGGTAAGTGGAGCAAAAGAGAATTAAATTGACTAAGTAGCCAATTAAGAATAAATTAATTGCTTCACTGAATTATTTTGGACACAAAATTAATTTTAAATTTAAGAAATGTTATGTTTTATTTTGGTTAGAATGGTGTCCTTTGTTTCTTAAAAATTAATAAGAAGGGAAAATTGTGGATAGAATCCTGAAGCTGTGGCCAAAAAGGTGGTTTGAAGAAAATCATGAAGGCAACCCTCAGAAGTAGAAGAGAGATAGAGAATGAAACATTCTCATGTAAAACTACCACATAAAATAATTTTCTTCAATTATATATGACAGCTTTAAATCCTAGAGGATATGAAAAAATTGCACATTCAAATTAGCAAAAAAACAAACATATTTTAATGGAAATAAAATCAATAAAATAAATTTTCACAGAAATTAACATTTTAAAAAAATTGAGTCGAAATTGTAACATACACACCACTAAATTCAATAAAATGGAAGACTAATTACGGGAGCCATCTTTATTCATAAACAGAAAGTTTTTAATTTTGAAATCCCGCCAAGTGATGTACTAATACAAAAGTTCATTAACCTCCACCAGAGATGAATCGACCTACCAGAAACAATGAGACCGGCAGTCGACCAGAAACTGATGATAGGAGCGATGGCTCCCGAAACTAGTCTTCCATTTTATTGAATTTAGCGGTGTGTATGTTACAATTTCGACTCAATTTTTTTAAAATGTTAATATTTGACACCACTGTTACAAAAGTTCACTATATTTTATACAATTTCACAGAAATAATTGAGTTCCAGTAGCACTCAGCTTAAAAACTCCTGTATTTTGTTTGTGGTCCTACTAGTGCAAGACAAAAACAAGTATTAAGCATAAATGAAAATATTTTAATGTAGGCCATAATTGTATTTGATAGTATTCCATAGTCTTTAGCAATATCACATTTCATTCCCACCTTTTTCCACTTCTTTTAGAATATTCACTTTTTTTTTGTAATGTTAAGTTACAACATACGTCAAGCTTCCACATTTTGAACAACATACTATACTTGAACAAATGACAAGAGTCCTTTGGTAAAATTGACTTCAGTACAGTTAAGTTTATCACAAATTTTTTGTCCTTACAAATGTCAATAGGTGAGAGGGTTTGAATGGCAAACACATGCATACAAAGGAAATGAGAAATTCACACTTGAGGAGAGGTTGAAGGCTGCAGATATAGTATAAATGGATAAAACATACTGCTTTCCTGCAACTGTTTTTGGATAAATGTATACCAATTGCTTTACTCAGTTTGCTGTCTAGCCCCTGCTAAAAATTCCTGGAAATACCTGTTAACATAGCAAAAATTGGAATTCAGGAATAAGTATTGCTTATTGAATAATAAAATTCTGCTTTCAAATTATCCAAATAAGATCAGAAAATTTCAATTATATAGGAATTTTTAACATTGTTTTCAATAAGAAGTTCAAATGGAGTAAGCACACATAGCAGTTCTAGTTCAGACCCATTGGACCACAATCATTATGCTAATTTTCATGCAGGTACCTAAAAGTCATTAAAACAGATTATTGCCTTTAAATAATCCACAATTGTACAATACCTCTTTTAGAGTCCTTTTGCCCTAAGCTGTTTTAGGAATGTTATTAAGAAAGGCCAGTGTTACAGAAAATGTTATTATTCAAGAGAGCGATGCAAATATTGTAGTAACAGTTACAACAATAGAACAAAAGCTAACAATGACAATGACGGTACCTGCTTATAAGCTGGTGATAGATTGAAGGTCAAACTTGAAATGACATTTATAAGACTTATTCCTGAATATTTTTGGCTCAACTGTCTTCATGACTTCAGCCCTTAGCACATGGTACCAGCACTTGACCAATGTCTATTAATCAACCCCACTAAGTCTGGTAAGTATTAACGTGCATCTTAGCTGTTCAAAACAAATGTTATGATTCATTTCTGGCATTTTGTGCTGGGAAAACTGCAGTGACATCACAGTTGAATAGGCTCTGTGATTGGCTGTTGTCATAGCTATGGACTTACACTCTACCACAAAGATTCAACTGCTAATCCCTATCTTATTTTAATCAGGATATAGACTGGGTATTGCTAACTGTTTTCAATTAGCTTAATATAATTTTTAGTTTATAAAATGTATTCCTAAAGGAAGCAAATGTTAACTATTCAAAGTAAAGAACATGCACATTTTTAAAAATAGCAATGAAAATATTGTACTTACGAAGCTGTTGACAATGGAGGGTAATATATCCGAAACTTAGGTATTCATTTTTTTTAAAAAACAAATTCAAGTAACGGCGTTTCGGTGAGCAACTGAAGATGGGAGAGATTCTCCCTAAATGCATCTTACTTTTATGTTAGTAATTGAAGTTTAGTGTAAAAAAATGAATACCTCAGTTTAGCAATGAAAATGTTATTTATAGGCATATTAACACACATTCACTTAAGAATAAATTCATTAATCGATTTACCATTACAAATTTGGCATTCAATTAAATCCTTACCACAGTACAATCCTTAGAGAGAGCTGTCAACTGCTAGAAAATTCACAGTATTCATTTGGGGATGCATATTCTAATCTGTTGGGGGTTGTAATGAACTTTAAGTATATGTTTTCATCCCCAGAAGTGTCCATGTTTATAGTCTGCATTTACAAATATAGATTTTTCTCCCACATTGCTAGCTCAATCGGTCCTATGCTGCTTTCACTATGTAATGGTTATCTGTTCAAAAATGAGATGCCCCACTGATTTTCCTATTTCTTTGTATTTCATGTTCCTGATGTGCACTTTTAAGTGTATACCTATTTTTAAGTGTGTACCAATATTTCTCTTTGTTCTTCAGAAATGCATATTTGTGATTCTTCACAATTTTGTAAATAACTGCTTTTTTTTTCTCCAGTGGAATACTTTCATTAATATTGCTATTCAGAAAATTTTTAACATAAAATATTTTTATTGCTGCCAACCAAATAACATCTTTTTAGAATATTCTGAAATTTGTGCTTAGCCCATGGATAATATGTGAATTTTTAAAATTATTATATCTTTACCTGTTGAAGCTAAGTTTTTGCTTCTTGAACTTTTATCTTACTTGTGAACTAGTTCAGTGCTAAATTCATTTTTAATCGTTGTTCTTTTTATTTGCTTCTCTTCTATAGAGTATTCTTAATTTTTCATGGGTAGGTTAATGAGTCAGTAAATTAAGCTGTTTATTACTGCATGTTTTGTGTTCTTGGGTTAAATTTGTCGCCTTTGAACTAATAAACTAATGAACATTAAACAGATAATTTGGTCATAAAATTAATATTTTGGCCTAGCATTAAAAATAGCTCTCTAATAATTACTAAATTTTTAATACAAATGGTGCATAATTTAGAGTTAGAAATAAAATCAAGTTTTAAGCTGCCAGAAAATCTCTGCGGGACTATTTATGACTTCCAATTCAGTAAATTATATAATTACTTCTATTTTAAGGTTAAAAGGCAACCTTTTAAAAATAACCCTATTATTGTGTGATAATTATTACTTTAGTGATGTAAGGAGCATTATTTATTCAGCTTTTAACAGTTTTATAAAAAACTAAATAAATAAAAGACAAAATTAGATATAAATTTATTTTCTTAGCTCAGTATTAAAAATGGCTCCTTAACAATTACTCATCCCAACATTTTGATACAATTAAGCCCTGTTGCTTAATTCAGAGCTAAAAAGGAAACATTTTGAGTTTCCAGAATTTAAAATGCATGAGAGAATATCTAATACTTCAAATTCAATAGATTTTACATTATCTTCAATTTTAACCTTAAATGGCCACATGGTAAATAATGCTATAATTGTGTTATAATTACACTTTAGAGCTGTAAGGAGCATTTTTAGTTAGCTCTTGACCAGTTTGATGAAAAAATAAATAAATAGGTAAATAAAACAGATAAATTAATTATAATATGAATTTCTTGGCAAAATATTAAAAATGGCTTGCTAAAAATTACTCATTCTCAATTTTTAACACTAATAAGCCTAGGTGCTTATTTTAGAACATATCGAATACAATTTTAGCTGATGAATATTTAAAATGTTCATTTAAAGAATGGGAAAACAAAATTTGAGATTTCCAAGTGGCAGGGATCAAAATACCATGCCTTTTAGCTATGGTAAATGCTCCATTTTTATAATGAAATTAAATATTTCAAATTGTGGATATCTAACTAATATTATCCAAATTTAATTAAATATAAGCAACAAAATAAGAAGTTAATTAAATTGATAATTTGTAAAGGTAATTGTGAAAATGTTCAATTATATTAACATTGCAGGAGTTAATTCACTTGGGCAGTTTTTAGCATTATCTTTTCAAGGACCTAATATAATTATTTTCAATGCAATAAGCACAATTGAAAGTAATGTAAATATATGGCATGAAATTAATATTTTCACATTATAATTTACAGTTTGTACAAAGGAAGCTAAATGGGTATATATTGTAATAAGATGGACAAATGAGCAATTTACTAGTAAAATTAGGCTTGAGATATCTGAACATTGTTTTCATATTCAAATGGTTTTAGTTTTCAAGCATACACTGAAAATTCATTTTAATCATATATTCACAAATTGTCAATATGGCGGAAATATCAACGTTATTTTTAACAAATTGGTAGGTAAAATGTCTGCATTAAGTCAATTTAAAGAAGGAAGAGCTCATTAATTGTATTTAACTACTTTAATTGAATAATTTTATTCATATAGGGATTTGATTGTTGGAAATGATACTTTTGATTTTAATTTATGCGTTTTATTTCATAAGATAAAAAAAATACTACTTAGATGTTGGTTACGTCATATGATTCAATTAGCATCTAAAAAACTGCATTAAAATTACATTTTGACGTTAATTGAAAACTAAAATGCTTTTTAACGAGTTTAAACAGTTTTTCAGACACTCAGTACATTTTAAGTTTTATTTTGCACACTAAAACATACTTTTAATAGCTTTTATGACTCTTGAATTGTCCGCCGCGGGCCCGCCTTTTCGCTCATTCCTTTGAAAGTTTCTGTGGCGTTTGGTTGTGTAGGGGTGGCACGCTTAAAACTGCTTGCGTCTGTACACTCTTGTATTTTTAAAACGCTTTATTTTCATTTCACAAATGATAATACGTGAAGAGCAAGTTATAATAATGTATATAAGTAAATACATTGGTGAAACACGCCTCTTTATGGACATTATTGCAATTGAGTAATGGTGGATATTGTTAGAAGCAGAAGATCCATAGCCGTGACGTCAGGTTGGTTTTCAATGCGCATGCGCAGGTTTAACAATAATGATGTGCAAAGATTATTTCAAATATGTCAGTGTTTGGAAAAATACTTTTACTTGTATTCATATTGGGCGTTTATTTTGTATTACTGCAGTGTACAACATGGTTTATCTACACAACTTTTAAAATAAACAATATATTTGTGCGCTTTGCCATTATTGTTTATCTTATCAATCATAATGTAGTAGTAACTAATTTGAAAATCTCCGTCCATAATTTCAATGGATTATGCACATACGCCATGTTTGATCTTGGTAACAAGGGGTAACAGTGGATATGTTCAAAAAACGATTGCAATGCTTATCTAATTATTTCTTTGGTGTCAAATATAATTTGTCTTTATTTTTAAATTTTTCATTTTATTTTTATTTCTCATAAAATATGTTTACCCAACAAAAACTTATTAAAAACGCAATTCTTATACATACTTAAGGATTGACTGTTTTTCTACATTTATCGCTTTAATAGTAGTTCATATCGCACCAATTGCCTTGTTGATGATAATGATTGCGATAGTTACATGGTATACCAAATATTCCGCTTCTTATCAGTACACAATCTCTTATTTCATTTCAGCTGTCCTGTCTTTATGATATACAAATTAAACGAAAAAGTTATACAATTTAATTATTAAGCCATATAACCACGAATTGTGCTCGCCCATTTTAGATCAGTTCCATATTATTAACTTACTTCATTCGTGCAATCCGACTATAGTTACAGCATTCCTTGCGTCTTCGTAGTAATGCACTGTTGAAGACAGTAATGAACTAATTTTGTATTTATCCAAATTTTATCACTGAAGTCAGAGTTATTCTGCAGCGACATTACATTGATACACCATCTTTCACACTGCAACACCACCACTTCCTGTCAACATTGCTTGCAGAGCAGTTTGCAGTGCTTTCCCTGAGGAGTAAACGCTGACATGACAAAACGATTGTCTGTTGCCAACTCGAGGCTTATGACACATTCGTGCAGATGATGCATATTACGCACAAACATCGTGAAAATATTTTCCACTATCAGACCATCTACAGGTTTCTTTCATTGCATTAATAATCTGAGTTTAGCGTTGTTGCTTAGTTCATTATTATGCCAATGTGATAAATACGTTTTCTTAATTAAAATTAAATGAAGTTCATGAGCAGACATTCACACACGCAAATTTTATTCTTTCATATCTAAAACACATAGCGCCATGGAGCAATTTGCTTTACATACGCGTGTGTTATGGCAAAAAGTGTTGCTGATCTATTTATTTAGTTCCTATTTTCTCAAAGTATGTTTTATTAACATTAAAATAGACACAAAACAAGTTCAACAGGACATGGCAAAATAAAATTCTGATGAAGGTGAAGGAAAATGTACTGAACATTAATGTTGACAAATATCACTATTAGTATCTGATAATATACAAATCCAGCTTATGCCGCGTTTTAGGCACTGTTATGTTGTAAACGGGGAACATTTCCTATATCTAATTAAATGTAAATTTTATGGTCAAACACTGGGCGCTAATGACCTTAGTAGTTTTGCGCCCTTAAACATTGCTCACAATTAAACGCAAAGAAACCTAATTCAGCGAAATATTTGTATACAATGGCCATTCAAAAATTAAATTTTCCCGTTTTGAAAAATTATTAAATACGATTTTTTCTATGAAAAAAAATATTTGCACTGCAGAACTTCTATTTTACTTTCTAACATAATCGTATTTTTATCCTAACATTCCGGCACTGTGATTCATGTGTCTCGATATTGCCTAGCCCGTTTGCGCGGATTTCACTACATAACTATTTTCAAATCGCCGGTTACGGAGGTGCTCTTTGAGTCAGAGAAAAATATGGAAATTACTCGGGGCAAGATCTGGTGAACACGGAGGATGACAAAGAATCTCTCATTTAAACTTGTCAAATTAAAAGTCCACAGCGTTTGCGTTTGATTGAGATGGAATTCTCTCTCTCTCTCTCTCTCTCTCTCTCACACACACACACACACACACACGAGAGTTGCAGATGTGCAATCGCTTGTCAAAGCACTATGGTATTCGGACTGAGATATTGTCAGAGCTGAATTTATAGTTTGGGTAAAGTCCTGCCCTCTTTTAGAAGATTTTCCAGCAATGCTAGATTTCACTCGAGGAAGCAACCAGAAGTAGCATGGTTTCAAGGTCAGGGCTATAGGGTGGATGGTCAAATAACAGGATTTTGGCGACATCCAGTTTCTTCAAATTTGAGGCTGTTCTATGAACGCATTGACTTGCAAAGGCAACAGTCTTGAAGTTTCTGTCTTTGGACGCCGTCATCTCAGCTCTTCTGTTTTTCGCAGTTTTAAATGTTCATGGAGTATGCTGTCAATGCTGCCAACACGGATACCCATTTCCACAATTAGCATTTCACCTGTAATGTGCAGATTTTCCTCCACTAAGTTCCTCATTCTTTGAAATGTTCTCTCGTTCACAGCTTTCCGAGGCCGGCCAGAGCGAGGGCTGTATTGCAAAGTCTCCCCTTCTTCAAATGATGGAATCCATTTTGCAATCGTATCAAATGAACAAACTTGATTACATGAACAGCTATCAAGTTCTGGTGAAAATTTTCCCTCGCTTTGTCTTATAGCGTGTGTAGAATCTAAAGCTTTCTTTAGAAATATACATGACTTTTCACTAGCTTGATACCTTAAGGTTCATTGTAACCAGTTCTGTTAATTACATTTTTGTAGACAGCATTGTCCAATAATGGATAATTTAGTAGCAAACTTTTTGAATGCCCCTTGTAAAACCACCCGACAGTCCCAAAATACCGTCGCCATAATCTTTTCTGTAGGACGTGTGATTTTTTTTTTTTTTTTTTTTTTTTTTGGAGGGGAGCACTTTCACTGTCGTTTGTCTCCGGGGTTGAATGATTCACCCAAAGTTCATCGCATTCAGCGTGTTAATCTTCCTCTCTTTGGTACATTTCTAAATTTATTTCGGGTTGAACTTATCTGTTGTTTATGAACACCATAGGACAGTGGGGTACCCATCTCGCTCAGTTTTTCATTGCTCAGTTCCAATCTCAGGAAGTAGAAATCTACGAACTTCAGCAATAGTGAAAAGGCGATCTTTTTCAATAGTATTGCGTACATACTGCAAAAATGACGTTGTTGACAGTTCATGGCTTACTTCGGAAGAGAAGTAAAGCTGTTGGTCCCGTGTCGTAGATTTACAACACGAAAAAGAAACTCAAGCCTGAAAGAGATCTCTGAGCAAAATTTATCGGCCATTTCACATCCTGAAATGAATGGGACGGTGATGACCTGAAATGTTAAAGAGCTTCCTTAAATAAATCAAATCAACAAATCCTTTTTTTTCACAATGCACATTTTCAGACCTACCATGAACTACATACGTCTTCCCATAGACAGAGGTTAACTCACAATGAATAAAAACTGAACTGAAAGCAGTTTCGCTTTTACATAATTTTTATTTATTTACTTTTTTTTGTTAATTTTTTGGCACCACGGGTGGCCGATGTTAAGGCACGGACTCGTGAGCGGGAGGTCTGGGGTTAGAATCCCACCAAGAATGTGAGATTTTCCTCAGTCGTCATAAATGGCAAATGCAGGGAGGTACCCTAAACAAAGGCCTGTAACACTTCCTTTCCTAAAAAAAAAAAGTCTTTCCCAATTTATCATTTCATCTCAAGTAACATCAGTGTCCACTGCCTGTGGTGCCTCAGTAGTAAAAACGGGAGTAATCGTTTTACCCCCCCCCCCCCCCCGAGTACTGCCATGCTCCTTAATAAAATACACTTTAATTCCTGCAGTTTTATATTTCAGAAATAAAAAGGAAATTTACTATTTGGATGACCCTCATATTAGTAAATATTTTTTATAACATTCTAAAAGTAATTAAAATTTATTTCCACAAAATTGTATTTTGTTCAAAACTTAATTTCTGAAAAATAAGGCACTTGTTTCAAGAATGGATATAATATAAAATAGTTTCTTTAAGATGATCTGGATAAAAAATAATATATAATTTAAAATCCAAGCTCATTATATCAACTCAAATAAAATTTACCTTTCACGTGAGTATGTTATTTTCATACGATACAAGAGTATATTCATTTAATTTTAAAATACATTGGTGTTTTTCTTTTGTTTCACAGGAAGCAGAAGCTGACTGTATAAGCATTGCAAATGTGAGTGTGTTCATATATTAGTGGGTATAGCATAGCTTTATTGAAGCATAAATTGCTTTTCTCACTAAGAGTATAAAGATAAAGGATAGAATAACTACAGATACATTTAATATAATATTAAGTATATTTTGCTATTTAAACAAGACTCTTTAAAAGAAAATTAAAGAAATCCCTTTTTCACATATTACTAAGTCTCTAGGTTACTTACATATAGTTAATGTTATACAGTTACATGAGCAAATTAGTTATTGCTAAAGGAAGATGGAAGGGCACAAATAATTGGAGGGAATAATATAAAGGATAGATTGACCAATATTTAACAAAAGCACATGCCGATGAATTTGTAAAAATTCACGGCAATGCATTTGAATTTTTATAATATGTATAAAAGCAGGATATCTTATAAAATCATGAATATCCACTAAGTAGGGGAGAATGTTTCCATTTACTCTTATCACCTACATAGTCCTTTAAAATTTAAAATATATTTTTAAGGATACATTCTTTGCATTTATAAGTGTAAATTAACATAGGCAGAAGAATCTTCAATATATATATAGTTCTTATAAATTAGGAATACTCAGCTACCAGATTACATTAAATAATGAATTTCATAGGATATATATAGAAAAATCACACTTTTTAACACTTATTGGATAGACAAAAAACTTAGAAAGCAAAAATAAATATGTATTTATACTAGAACTTAGAATGCCTAAGATATAAGAAACAGTACATGGCTGTACATCTGACAAGTTTTATGGTACAGGCTTTTAATTATTTATTTTTAATAATTGGAAAAAAGGATCTGATGTTCCACAGTAATGGTTGATCTCCACAGTCATGACAGGATGTGGGGCCCACAATTTTTCAACAAGAGTTCTCCTTTCACTATCATCTGATATAAGCAGGATAAAGATTTACAAAATTTGCAGATACATTTAATTTAATATTAACTATATTTTACTTTTTAAAGGAGATTCTTTAAAAGAAAATTAAAGAAATCTCTTTTTTACATATTACCCAGTCTCTAGGTTACTTACATTAGCTTATTGTAATGCATTTACATGAGCAAATTAGTTATTGCTAATAGATGATGGAAAGGCACAAATAATTCCAGGGAATAATATACACATATTTATATTAAAGGATAGATTGGCTAATATTTAATAAAAGTACATTTCACTGAATTTGGAAAAAATTCACAGCAATGGCTTTCAATTATTTAAAATATGTATAAAAGGAGGGTATCTACTAAAATCATGAATAACCATTAAGTAGGGGGCAATATTTCCACTTACTCCATCATCTACATAATGCTTTAAATTATAAAGTTATTTCTCCAGATGCATTCTTTGGATATATAAGTATAAATGATCATAGGCAGAAGAATATTCAACAAAATATATATATATACCGCTAAAAAATTAGGATTACTCACCTACTAGATTACATGTAAATGATGAATTTCATAGGATACTTAGAGAAAAATCAGATATTTTAGCACTTATTATGATAGACTGAAAAATTAGGAAGCAAAAATACAAATGTATTTATACTAGAAGAATGCCTGAAAAAAACCCTTTTAAATTAGCATTCCTCAGCTACTAGATTACATGTAAACAGGATATTTAGAGAAAAAGCAGATATTTTAATACTTCTTATAATAGGCAGAAAAGTTAGGATAAAAATTCAAATGTATTTGTACTAGAAGTTAGAATGCATAATATTTAAGGAGTACACATGGCTATACATTTGACAAGGTTAAAGGTAGTAGATTTTAATTATTTATTTTTAATAATTGGAAAAAAGGAGGAGATGTGCTACAGTAATGGTTAATCTCTATAGTCAAGGGAGAGGGTGGGCCCCACGATTTTTCAACAAGAGGTCTCCTTTCCTTATAATCTGGTATAAGCAGGATAAACAATTGCAAAATTTCCAGATACATTTAATATAATATTAAGTAGATTTAGTTTTTTAAAGGAGATTCTTTAAAAGAAAATTAAAGAAATCCCTTTTTTATATATTAGTCAGTCTCTAAGTTACTTAATTATTGTAATGCAGTTACATGAGCAAATTAGTTATTGCTAATATAAGATGGAAAGGCACAAATAATTGGGAGATATAATATACATATCTTCATATTAAAGGATACATTGGCTAATATTTAATAACAGCTCATACCAATGAATTTCGAAAAAATTCATGGCAATGGCTTTGAATTACTTATAATATGAATAAGAGGAGGAAATGCTCTAAAATCATGACTAATCATTAAGTACGGTAGAATACTTCCATTTACTCTATCATGTACATAATCCTTTAAGTATTTAAAGTTATTATTCCAGAAACATTCTTTGGATATATAAGTGTAAATTAACATAGGCAGCAGAATTTTCAACAAAAACCAATTATAAGTCTCAAAAACTAGGATTACTCAGCTACAAGATTATGAAATAATGAATTTCATAGGATATTCATAGAAAAGTCAAATATTTTAACATTTATTATGATAGACTGAAAAATTAGGAAGCAAAATACAAATGTATTTATACCAGCAGTTAGAATGCATTTTTATATATATAAAAGATAGAAAGAAAAGAAAAGAAAAAAAAAAAAAGAAAAAGGAAACCTCATACATTACAGTTACTCAGCTACTAGAGTACATGTAAATATTCCATTTCATAGGATATTTATAGAAAAGGCAGATATTTTAAGAATTATTATGATGGACAGAAAAATTAGGTAGCAAAATTAGAAATATGTTTAGAGTAGAAGTAAGAATGCCCTAATATTAACAAAAAAACAAAATCTTATAAATTAGGATTACTCAGCTACTAGCTTACATGTAAATAATCAATTTCGTAGTATATTTAGAAAAAAATCAGATATCTTAACAGTTATTATGATAGACAGAAAAATTAAGAAGACAAAATATAAATTTATTCATACTAGAAATAAGAATGCTTAATATTAATAAAAAAAAATTCTTATAAATTAGGATTACTCATCTACTAGATTACATGTAAATATCAGTTTCATAGAATAATTACAGAAAAATCAGGTATTTTAGTACTTCTTATGATAGAGAGAAAATATAGAAAGCAAAAATACAAATGTATTTAAATTACAGGTTAAAATGCCTAACTTAAAAGAAACATTATTTAAATATACAAATGAGATGTTTAATGGTTATAGCTTTAAATTATTTATTTTTAATAATCCGATAAAATGAGGTGATGTTCTACAGTAAAGGATGATCGCCACATTCATGGGCAAGGTTGGGGCCCATGATTTATGAATCAGAATTCTCGATTCCCTATAATCTGCTTTAAGCAGAGAAAGAATTGCAAAATTTCCAGATACATTTTATGTAATAAGTATATTTTGCTCTTTAAAGGAGATTCTTTAAAAGAAAATTAAAGAAATCCCTTTATTAAATATTAATCAGTCTCTAGGTTAATTACATATAATTATCGTATTGCAGGTACTTGATCTAATAAGTTATTGTTAATGGTAGATGAAAAGGCACAAATTATAGGCCGGAACAATATACTCATATTTATATTAAAGGATAGATAGGCTAATAATAGGTAAACATACCGATGAATTTAAAAAAAATTAATTGCAATGTCTTGGAATTACTTATATTATGTATAAGAGGACTAAAATCATGCATAACCATTAAGTAGGGTAGAATACTTCCATTTACCATATCATCTACATATTCCTTTAAATATTAAAGTTATTTTTCCACAAACATTCTTCCTATATATAAGTATAAAATAACACAGGTAGCAGAATTATCAACAAAAAAGAATTATAAGTCTGAAAAACTAGGGCTACTCAGCTAGAAGATTACATGGAAATAATTAATTTCATACCATATTTATAGACAAATCATATATTTTAACGGTTATTATGATAGGCCGAATACCTATTTCTAAAAATCTGTACATGAATATGCAAATGACAATTTAATGGTTGTAGTTTTTAATTACATAATTTTAATAATAGAAAAAAGGAGGTGATGTTCTACAGTAAAAGATGATCTCCATAGTCATGGGCGAGGTTGGGGCCCATGATTTTGAATTAAAATTCTTCTTTCCCTATAATCTGGTATAAGCAGAGAAAGAATTGCAAAATTTCCAGATACATTTTATAAAATATTAAGTATATTTTGCTCTTTAAAGGAGATTCTTTAAAAGAAAACTAAGGAAATCCCTTTATTAAATATTACTCAGTCTCTAGGTTAATTACATATAATTATTGTAATGCAGTTACATGAGCTAATTAGTTATTGTTAATGGATGATGGAAAGGCATTTTAATTGCAAGGAATAATATACACATATTTATATTAAAGAATAGATTGGGTAATAGTTAATAACAGCACACACCGAAGAATTTTAACAAAATTAATTGCAATGCTTTGAATTACTGATAAATAGCCTAAGAGCAAAATCTGCTATAAAATTATAATAACCATTAAGTAGGGTAGAATACTTCCATTTACCATAACATCTTAATATTCCTTTAATTATTAAAGTTATTTTTCTGCAAGCATTCTTCAGATATATAAGTATAAATTAACATAGGCACCAGATTTTTCAACAAAAAACAATTATAAGTCTGAAAAACTAGGACTACTCAGCTACAAGATTACATTCAGATAATTTCATATGATATTTATAGAAAAATCATATATTTTAACGGTTATTATGTTAGGCAAATACGTATTTCTAAAAATTTATACATGAATATACAAATGACAAGTTTAATGGTTGTAGCTTTTAAATATTACATTTTAATAATAGGACAAAAGGAAATGATATTCTACAGTAAAGGATGTTCGCCACAGTCATGGGCCAGGTTGGGGCCCATGATTTTAAAATCAGAATTCTCCTTTCCCTATAATCTGGTATAAGCAGGAATAAAAATAGCAAAATTCCAAGATACATTTTATATAATATTAAGTATATTTTGCTATTTAAAGGAGATTCTTTAAAAGAAAATTAAAGATTTCCCTTTATTAAATATTACTCAGTTTCTAAGTTTTTTAGATATAATTATTGTAATGCAGTCACATGAGCTAATTAGATATTGCTAATGGAAGATGGAAAAGCGCAAATAATTGGCAGGAATAATAACCCATTTTTATATTAAAGGATAGATTGGCTAATAATAAGTGCACATACCCATGAATTTTAAAATAATTAATTGCAATGACTTGGAATTACTGATAATATGTATAAGAGCAAAATCTGCTCCAATATCATGATAACCATTAAGTAGGGTAGAATACTTCGATTTATCATATCATCTACATCCTCCTTTAAATATTAAAGTTATTTTTCCACCAGCATTCTTCGGATTTATATGTGTAAATTAACATCAGCAGCAGAATTTTCAACAAAAAAGAATTATAAGTCTTAAAAACTAGGACTTCTCAGCTACAAGATTACATGGAAATAATTTCATAGGATATTTATAGAAAATTATTTATTTTAATACTTATTATGATAGATCGAAAACCTAGGAAGCAAAAATCCAAATGTATTTATACTATAGGTTAAATTACCTATTTGTAAAAATCTATTCATGAATATACAAATGACAAGTCTAATGGTTGAAGCTTTTAATTCTATAATTTTAATAATAGGAAAAAGGAGGCGATGTTCTACAGTAAAGGATGATCGCCACAGTCATAGGCAAGGTTGGGGCCCATGATTTTTTTAATTAGAATTATCCTTCCTTTATAATCTGGTATAGGCAGAGAAAGAATTACAAAATTTCCGAATACATTTTACATAATATTAAGTATATTTTGTTCTTAAAAGGAGATTCTTTAAAAGAAAATTAAAGAAATCCCTTTATTAAATATCAATCAGTCTCTAGGTTAATTACATATAATTATCATATTGCAGCTACTGGAGTAATTAGTTATTGCTAATAGAAGATGGAAAGGCACAAATAATTGGCAGTAATAATATACCCATATTTATATTGAGAGATAGATTGGATAATAATAAGTGCAAACTGAGATGAATTTAGAAATTATTAATTGCAATGACTTGGAATTTCTTATAATATGTTTAAGAGGAGGATCTGTTCTAAAATCATCAATAACCATTAAGTAGGGTAGAATACTTCCATTTACCATATTACCTACATATTTCTTTAAAAATTAAAGTTATTTTTCCACAAGGATTCTTCGGATATATAAGTGTTAATTGTCATCGGCAGCAGAATTTTCAATATAAATAATTATAAGTCATGAAAACTAAGACAACTCAGCTACGAGATTACATGGAAATAATTAATTTCATGGGCAATTTATAGAAAAATCCTATATTTTAATACCTATTATGATAGACCGAAAAACTAGGAAGTAAAAATGCAAATCGGTTTATACTATAGGTTAAATTACCTATTTGTAAAAATCTATTCATGAATATACAAATGAAAGTTTAATGGTTCTAGCTTTTAATTACATAATTTTAATAATAGGATTAAGGAGGTGATGTTCTATAGTAAAGGATGATCGCCACAGTCATTGGCGAGGTTGGGGCCCATGGTTTTTTATTTAAAATTCTTCTTTCCCTACAATCTGCTTTAAGCAGAGAAAGAAT
Organism: Metallyticus violacea; assembly: GCA_030762175.1. NCBI lineage: Eukaryota > Metazoa > Arthropoda > Insecta > Mantodea > Metallyticidae > Metallyticus > Metallyticus violacea. The sequence continues at coordinate 108,954,429 of CM060840.1, read as the reverse complement.
TGCAAAATTTCCAGATACATTTTACATAATATTAAGTATATTTTGCTCTTTAATGGAGATTCTTTAAAAGAAAATTAAAGAAATCCCTTTATTAAATATCAATCAGTCTATAGGTTAATTGCATATAATTATCATATTGCAGCTACTGGAGTAATTAGGTATTGCTAATAGAAGATGGAAAGGCACATGTAATTGGCAGTAATAATATACCCATAATTATATTGAGACATAGATTAGATTATAATAAGTGCACATACACATGAATTTAAAAAAAATCAATTGCAATGACTTGGAACTTCTTATAATATGTTTAAGAGGAGGATCTGATCTAAAATCATGTATAACCATTAAGAAGGGTAGAATACTTGCATTAACTATATTATCTACATACTCCTTTAAAATTAAAGTTATTTTTCCACAAGCATTCTTCGGATATATAAGTTTAAATTAACATCGGCAGCAGAATTTTCAACAAAATAGAAATATAAGTCTTAAAAACTAGGACAACTCAGCTACAAGAATACCTGGAAATAATTAATTTCATGGTATATAAATATTGAAAAATCATATATTTTTATACTTATTAAGATAGACCAAAAAACTAGAAAGCAAAAATCCAAATGTATTTATACTATAGGTTAAATTACCTATTTGTAAGAATCTATACATTAATATACAAATGACAAGTTTAATGGTTGTAGCTTTTAATTATATAATTGTAATAATAGGAAAAAGGAGGTGATTTTCTACAGTAAAGGAGGATCGCCAAAGTCATGGGCGAGGTTGGGGCCCTTGGTATTTTATTTAAAATTCTGCTTTCCTTATAAGCTGCTTTTAGCAGATAAAGAATTGTAAAATTTCCAAATACATTTTACATAATATTAAGTAATTTTTTCTCTAAAGGAGATTCTTTAAAAGAAAATTAAAGAAATCCCTTTATTAAATATCAATCAGTATCTAGGTTAATTGCATATAATTATCATATTGCAGCTACTGGAGTAATTAGGTATTGCTAATAGAAGATGGAAAGGGACATATAATTGACAGTAATAATATACCCATAATTATATTGAGAGATAGATTGGATAATAATAAGTGCACATACAGATGAATTTAAAAAAAATCAATTTCAATGACTTGGAACTTCTTATAATAAGTTTAAGAGGAGGATCTGTTCTAAAATCATGAATAACCATTAAGTAGGATAGAACACTTGCATTGACTATATCATCTACATACTCCTTTAAAATTAAAGTTATTTTTCCACAAGCATTCTTCGGATATATAAGTTTAAATTAACATCGGCAGCAGAATTTTCAACAAAATAGAAATATAAGTCTTAAAAACTAGGACAATTCAGCTACAAGATTACCTGCAAATAAATAATTTCATGATATATAAATATAGAAAAATCATATATTTTAATACATATTAAGATAGACCGAAAAACTAGGAAGCAAAAATCCAAATGTATTTATACTATTAGTTAAATTACCTATTTGTAAGAATCTATACATTAATATACAAAAGACAAGTTTGATGGTTGTAGCTTTTAATTATATAATGGTAATAATAGGAAAAAGGAGTTGATGTTCTACAGTAAAGGATGATCACCAAAGTCATGGGCTAGGTTGGACCCATGGTTTTTTATTTAAAATTCTTCTTTCCCTATAATCTGCTTTAAGTAGAGAAAAAATTGCAAAATTTCCAGATACATTTTATATAATATTAAGTATATTTTGCTCTTTAAAGGAGATTCTTTAAAAGAAAATTAAAGAAATCCCTTTATTAAATATTCAATCAGTCTATAGGTTAATTGCATATAATTATCACATTGCAGCTACTGGAGTAATTAGGTATTGCTAATAGAAGATGGAAAAGCACATGTAATTGGCAGTAATAATATACCCATATTTATATTGAGAGATAGATTGGATAATAATAAGTTCACATACAGATGAATTTAAAAAAAATCAATTGCAATGACTTGGAACTTCTTATAATATGTTTAAGAGGAGGATCTGATCTAAAATCATGTATAACCATTAAGAAGGGTAGAATACTTGCATTGACTATATTATCTACATACTCCTTTAAAATTAAAGTTATTTTTCCAGAAGCATTCTTCGGATATATAAGTTTAAATTAACATCGGCAGCAGAATTTTCAACAAAATAGAAATATAATTCTTAAAAACTACGACAACTCAGCTACAAGATTACCTGGAAATAATTAATTTAATGGGATATTTATAGAAAAATCATATATTTTAATACTTATTAAGATAGACCAAAAAACTAGGAGGCAAAAATCCAAATGTATTTATACTATAGGTTAAATTACCTATTTGTAAAAATCTATACATTAGTATACAAAAGACAAGTTTAATGGTTGTAGCTTTTAATTTATAATGGTAATAATAGGAAAAAGGAGGTGATGTTCTACAGTAAAGGATGATCGCCACAGTCATTGGCGAGGTTGGGGCCCATGGTTTTTTATTTAAAATTCTTCTTTTCCTATAATCTGCTTTAAGCAGAGAAAGAATTGCAAAATTTCCAGATACATTTTACATAATATTAAGTATATTTTGCTCTTTAAAGGAGATTCTTTTAAAGAAAATTAAAGAAATCCCTTTATTAAATATCAATCAGGCTCTAGGTTAATTGCATATAATTATCATATTGCAGCTACTGGGGTAATTAGGTATTGCTAATAGAAGATGGAAAGGCACATATAATTGGCAGTAATAATATACCCATAATTATATTGAGAGATAGATTCGATAATAATAAGTGCACATACAGATAAATTTAAAAAAAATCAATTGCAATGATTTGGAATTTCTTATAATACGTTTCAAAGGAGGATCTGATCTAAAATTATGTATAACCATTAAGTAGGGTAGAATACTTGCATTGACTATATCATCTACATACTCCTTTGAAATTAAAGTTATTTTTCCACAAGCATTCTTCGGATATATAAGTTTAAATTAACATCGGCAGCAGAATTTTCCACAAAATAGAAATATAAGTCTTAAAAACTAGGACAACTCAGCTACAAGATTACCTGGAAATAATTAATTTAATGGGATATTTATAGAAAAATCATATATTTTAATACTTATTAAGATAGACCGAAAAACTAGGAGGCAAAAATCCAAATGTATTTATACTATAGGTTAAATTACCTATTTGTAAAAATCTATACATTAGTATACAAAAGACAAGTTTAATGGTTGTAGCTTTTAATTATATAATGGTAATAATAGGAAAAAGGAGGTGATGTTCTACAGTAAAGGATGATCGCCACAGTCATGGGCGAGATTGGGGCCCATGGTTTTTTATTTAAAATTCTTCTTTCCCTATAATCTGCTTTAAGCAGAAAAAGAATTACCAAAATTTCCAAATACATTTTATATAATATTAAGTATATTTTGCTCTTTAAAGGAGATTCTTTAAAAGAAAATTAAAGAAATCCCTTTATTAAATATCAATCAGTCTCTAGGTTAATTGCATAGAATGATCATATTGCAACTACTGGAGTAATTAGGTATTGCTAATAGAAGATGGAAAGGCACATATAATTGGCAGTAATAATATACCCATAATTATATTGAGAGATAGATTGAATAATAATAAGTGCACATACAGATGAATTTAAATAAAATGAATTGGAATGACTTGGAATTTCTTATAATACGTTTAAGAGGAGGATCTGTTCTAAAATCATGAATGACCATTAAGTAGGATAGAACACTTGCATCGACTATATCATTCACATACTCCTTTAAAATTAAAGTTAATTTTCCACAAGCATTCTTCGGATATATAAGTTTAAATTAACATCGGTAGCAGAATTTTCAACAAAATAGAAATATAAGACTTAAAAACTAGGATAACTCAGCTAGAAGATTACTTGGAAATATTTAATTTCATGGGATATTTCTAGAAAAATCATATATTTTAATGCTTATTAAGATAGACTGAAAAACTAGGAAGCAAAAATCCAAATGTATTATTACTATAGGTTAAATCACCTATTTGTAAAAATCTATACATTAATATACAAAAGACCAGTTTAAAGTTGTAGCTTTTAATTTTATAATTGTAATAATAGGAAAAAAGAGGTGATGTTATACAGTAAAGGATGATCGCCACAGTCATTGGCGAGGTTGGGGCCCATGGTTTTTTATTTAAAATTCTTCTTTCCTTATAATCTCCTTTAAGCAGGGAAAGAATTGCGAAATTTCCAGATACATTTTAAATAATATTAAGTATATTTTGCTCTTTAAAGGAGATTCTTTAAAAGAAAATTAAAGAAATCCCTTTATTAAATATTCAGTCAGTCTATAGGTTAATTGCATATAATTATCATATTGCAGCTACTGGAGTAATTAGGTATTGCTAATAGAAGATGGAAAGGCACATGTAATTGGCAGTAATAATATACCCATATTTATATTGAGAGATAGATTGGATAATAATAACTGCACATACAGATGAATTTAAAAAAAATCAATTGCAATGACTTGGAATTTCTTATAATACGTTTAAGAGGAGGATCTGATCTAATATCATGTATAACCATTAAGTAGGGTAGAATACTTGCATTGACTATATCATCTACATACTCCTTTCAAATTAAAGTTAATTTTCCACAAGCATTCTTCGGATATATAAGTTTAAATTAACATCGGCAGCAGAATTTTCAACAAAATAGAAATATAAGTCTTAAAAACTAGGACAACTCAGCTACAAGATTACCTGGAAATAATTAATTTAATGGGATATTTATAGAAAAATCATATATTTTAATACTTATTAAGATAGACCGAAAAACTAGGAGGCAAAAATCCAAATGTATTTATACTATAGGTGAAATTACCTATTTGTAAAATGCTATACATTAGTATACAAAAGACAAGTTTAATGGTTGAAGCTTTTAATTATATAATGGTAATAATAGGAAAAAAGAGGTGATGTTCTACAGTAAAGTATGATCGCCACAGTCAAGGGCGAGGTTGGGACCTATGATTTTTTAATTAGAATTCTCCTTCCTTTATAATCTGGTATAAGCAGAAAAAGAATTATCAAAATTTCCAAATACATTTTATATAATATTTAGTATATTTTGCTCTTTAAAGGAGATTCTTTAAAAGAAAATTAAAGAAATCCCTTTATTAAATATCAATCAGTCTCTAGGTTAATTACATATAATTATCATATTGCAGATACTGGAGTAATTAGGTATTGCTAATAGAAGATGGAAAGGCACATGTAATTGGCAGTAATAATATACCCATAATTATATTGGGAGATAGATTGGATTATAATAAATGCACATACAGATGAATTTATAAAAAATCAATTGCAATGACTTGGAACTTCTTATTTAATGTTTAAGAGGAGGATCTGATCTAAAATCATGTATAACCATTAAGCAGGGTAGAATTCTTGCATTGACTATATCATCTACATACTCCTTTCAAATAAAGCTATATTTCCACAAGCATTCTTCGGATATATAAGTTTAAATTAACATCGGCAGCAGAATTTTCAACAAAATAGAAATATAAGTCTTAAAAACTAGGACAACTCAGCTACAAGATTACCTGAAAATAATTAATTTATTGGGATATTTATACAAAAATCATATATTTTAATACTTATTAAGATAGACCGAAAAACTGGGAGGCAAAAATCCAAATATATTTATACTATAGGTTAAATTACCTACTTATAAAAATCTATACATTAATAACAAAAGACAAGTTTAATGGTTGTAGCTTTTAATTATATAATGGTAATAATAGGGAAAAGGAGGTGATGTTCTACAGTAAAGGATATTCGCCACAGTCATGGGCGAGTTTGGGGCCCATGGTTTTTTATTTAAATTTCTTCTTTCCCTATAATCTGCTTTAAGCAGAGAAAGAATTGCAAAATTTCCAGATACAATTTACATAATATTAAGTATATTTTGCTCTTTAAAGGAGATACTTTAAAAGAAAATTAAAGAAATCCCTTTATTAAATATCAATCAGTATCTAGGTTAATTGCATATAATTATAATATTGCAGCTACTGGAGTAATTAGGTATTGCTAAAAGAAGATGGAAAAGACATGTAATTGGCAGTAATAATATACCCTTAATAATATTGAGAGATAGATTGCATAATAAGGGCACATACAGATGAATTGAAAAAAAATCAATTGCAATGACTTGGAATTTCTTATAATACGTTTAAGAGGAGGATCTGTTCTAAAATCATGAATAACCATTAAGTAGGATAGAACACTTGCATTGACTATATCATATACATACGCCTTTAAATTTAAAGTAATTTTTCGAAGAGCATTATTCGCATATATAAGTTTAAATTAACATCGGCAGCAGAATTTTCTACAAAATAGAAATATAAGTCTTAAAAACTAGGACAACTCAGCTACAAGATTACCTGCAAATATTTCATTTCATTGGATATTTATAGAAAAATCATATATTTTAATACTTATTAAGATACCAAAAAACTAGGAAGCAAAAATCCAAATGAATTTATAATATAGGTTAAATTACCTATTTGTAAAAATCTATACATTAATATACAAAAGACCAGTTTAATAGTTGTAGATTTTAATTATATAATTGTAATAATAGGAAAAAGGAGGTGATGTTCTACAGTAAAGTATGATCGCCACAGTCATGGGCGACGTTGGGGCCTATGATTTTTTAATTATTTTCTCCTTCCTTTATAATCTGGTATAAGCAGAAAAAGAATTACCAAAATTTCAAATTATATTTTATATAATATTAAGTATATTTTGCTATTCAAAGGAGATTCTTTAAAAGAAAATTAAAGAAATCCCTTTATTAAATATGAATCAGTCTCTAGGTTAATTGCATATAATTATCATCTTGCAGCTACTGGAGTAATTAGGTATTGCTAATAGAAGATGGAAAGGCACATATAATTGGCAGTAATAATATACCCATAATTATATTGAGAGATAGATTCGATAATAAAAAGGCACATACAGATGAATTTAAAAAAAATCAATTGCAATGACTTGGAATTTTTTATAATACGTTTAAGAGGAGGATCTGATCTAAAATCATGTATAACCATTAAGCAGGGTAGAATACTTCCATTGACTATATTATCTACATACTCCTTCAAAATTAAAGTTAATTTTCCACAAGTATTCTTCGTATATATAAGTTTAAATTAACATCGGCAGCAGAATTTTCTACAAAATAGAAATATAAGTCTTCAAAACTAGGATAACCCAGCTACAAGATTACCTGCAAATAATTAATTTAATGGGATATTTGTACAAAAATCATATATTTTAATACTTATTAAGATAGACTGAAAAACTAGGAAGCAAAAATCCAAATGTATTTATACTATAGGTTAAATTACCTATTTGTAAAAATCTATACATTAATATACAAAGTACAACTTTAATAGTTTTAGCTTTTAATTATATAATGGTAATAATAGGAAAAAGGAGGTGATTTACTACAGTAAAGGTTGATCGCCACAGTCATGGGCGAGATTGGGGCCCATGGTTTTTTATTTAAAATTCTTCTTTCCCTGTAATCTGCTTTAAGCAGAAAAAGAATTACCAAAATTTCCAAATACATTTTATATAATATTAAGTATATTTTGCACTTTAAAGAAGATTCTTTAAAAAAAAATTAAAGAAATCCCTTTATTAAATATCAATCAGTCTCTAGGTTAATTGCATAAAATGATCATATTGCACCTACTGGAGTAATTAAGTATTGCTAATAGAAGATGGAAAGGCACATGTAATTGGCAGTAATAATATACCCATATTTATATTGAAAGATAGATTGAATAATAATAATAATTGCACATACAGATGAATTTAAATAAAATCAATTGCAATGACTTGGAATTTCTTATAATACGTTTAAGAGGAGGATCTGTTCTAAAATCATGAATGACCACTAAGTAGGATAGAACACTTGCATCGACTATATCATTCACATACTCCTTTAAAATTAAGGTTAATTTTCCACAAGCATTCTTCCGATATATAAGTTTAAATTAACATCGGTAGCAGAATTTTCAACAAAATAGAAATATAAGTCTTAAAAACTAGGACAACTCAGCTACAAGATTACCTGAAAATAATTAATTTAATGGGATATTTATACAAAAATCATATATTTTAATACTTAATAAGATAGACCGAAAAACTAGGAGGCAAAAATCCAAATGTATTTATACTATAGGTTAAATTACCTATTTGTAAAAATCTATGCATTAGTATACAAAAGACAAGTTCAATGTTGTAGCTTTTAATTATATAATGGTAATAATAGGAAAAAGGAGGTGATGTTCTACAGTAAAGGATGATCGCCACAGTCATGGGAGATGTTGGGGCCCATTGTATTTTATTTAAAATTCTGCTTTCCCTATAATCTCCTATAAGCAGGGAAAGAATTGCGAAATTTCCAGATACATTTTACATAATATTAAGTATATTTTGCTCTTTAAAGGAGATTCTTTAAAAGAAAATTAAAGAAATCCCTTTATTAAATATTCAGTCAGTCTATAGGTTAATTGCATATAATTATCATATTGTAGCTACTGGAGTAATTAGGTATTGCTAATAGAAGATGGAAAGGCACATGTAATTGGCAGTAATAATATACCCATATTTATATTGAGAGATAGATTGGATAATAATAACTGCACATACAGATGAATTTAAAAAAAATCAATTGCAATGACTTGGAATTTCTTATAATACGTTTAAGAGGAGGATCTGATCTAAAATCATGTATAACCATTAAGAAGGGTAGAATACTTGCATTGAGTATATTATCTACATACTCCTTTAAAATTAAAGTTATTTTTCCACAAGCATTCTTCAGATATATAAATTTAAATTAACATCGGCAGCAGAATTTTCAACAAAATTGAAACACAAGTCTAAAAAACAATTCAGCTAAAAGATTACCTGGAAATATTTAATTTAATGGGATATTTATACAAAAATCATATATTTTAATACTTATTAATATAGACCGTAAAACTAGGAGGCAAAAATCCAAATGTATTTATACTATAGGTTACATTATCAATTTTTAAAACTCTATACATTAGTATACAAAAGACAAGTTTAATGGTTGTAGCTTTTAATTATATAATGGTAATAATAGGAAAAAGGAGGTGATGTTCTACAGCAAAGGATTATCGCCACAGTCATGGGCGAGGTTGGGGCCCATAGTTTTTTATTTAAAATTCTTCTTTCCCTATAATCTGCTTTAAGCGGAGAAAAAATTGCAAAATTTCGAGATACATTTTACATAATATTAAGTATATTTTGCTCTTTAAAGGAGATTCTTTAAAAGAAAATTAAAGAAATCCCTTTATTAAATATCAATCAGTCTCTAGGTTAATTGCATATAATTATCATATTGCAGCTACTGGAGTAATTAGGTATTGCTAATAGAAGATGGAAAGGCACATGTAATTGGCATTAATAATATACCCATATTTATAATGAGAGATAGATTGGATAATAATAAGTTCACATACAGATGAATTTAAAAAAAATGAAATGTAATGACTTGGAACTTCTTATAACACGTTTAAGAGGAGGATCTGATCTAAAATCATGTATAACCATTAAGCAGGGTAGAATACTTGCATTGACTGTATCATCTACATACTCCTTTAAAATAAAGCTATATTTCCACAAGCATTCTTTGGATATATAAGTTTAAATTAACATCGGCAGCAGAATTTTCAACAAAATAGAAATATAAGTCTTAAAAACTAGGACAACTCAGCTACAAGATTACCTGGAAATATTTAATTTCATGGGAGATTTATAGAACAATCATATATTTTAATACTTATGAAGATAGACCGAAAAACTAGGAAGCAAAAATCCAAATGTATTTATACTATAGGTTAAATTACCTATTTGTAAAAATCTATACATGAATATACAAAAGACAATTTAATGGTTGTAGCTTTTAATTATATAATTGTAATAATAGGAAAAAGGAGGTGATGTTCTACAGTAAAGGATGATCGCCACAGTCATGGGCAAGGTTCGGGCCTATGATTTTTTAATTAGAATTCTCCTTCCTTTATAATCTGGTATAAGCAGAAAAAGAATTACCAAAATTTGCAAATACATTTTATATAATATTAAGTATATTTTGCTCTTTAAAGGAGATTCTTTAAAAGAAAATTAAAGAAATTCTTTATTAAATATCAATAAATGTCTAGGTTAATTACATATAATTATCATATTGCAGCTACTGGAGTAATTAGTTATTGGTAATAGAAGATGGAAAGACACCAATAATTGGAAGGAATAATATACCCATATTTATATTTAAGGACAGATAGGCTAATAATAGGTGAACATACTGATGCATTTGAAAAAAATTAATTGCCATGTCTTGGAATTACTTATACGTATAAGAGCATGATCTGTTCTAAAATCATAAATAACCAATAAGTAGGATAGAACACTTGCATTGACTATATCATCTACATACTCCTTTAAAATAAAGTTATTTTTACACAAGCATTCTTCGGATATATAAGTTTAAATTAACATCGGCAGCAGAATTTTCAACAAAATAGAAATATAAGTCTTAAAAACTAGGACAACTCAGCTACAAGATTACCTGGAAATATTTAATTTCATGGGATATTTATAGAAAAATCATATATTTTAATACTTATTAAGATACACCGAAAAACTACGAAGCAAAAATCCAAATGTATTTATACTATAGGTTAAATTACCTATTTGTAAATATCTATACATTAATATACAAAAGACCAGTTTAATGGTTGTAGCTTTTAATTATATAATTGTAATAATAGGAAAAAGGAGGTAAGGTTCTACAGTAAAGGATGATCGCCACAGTCATGGGCGAGGTTCGGGCCGATGATTTTTTAATTAGAATTCTCCTTCCTTTATAATCTGGTATAAGCAGAAAAAGAATTGCAAAATTTCCAATACAATTTACATAATATTAAGTATATTTTGCTCTTTAAAGGAGATTCTTTAAAAGAAATTTAAAGAAATCCCTTTATTATTATCAATCAGTCTTTAGGTTAATTGCATATAATTATCATATTGCAGCTACTGGAGTAATTAGATATTGCTAATAGAAGATGGAAAGGCACATGTAATTGGCAGTAATAATATACCCATAATTATATTGAGAGATAGATTGGATAATAATAAGTGCACATACAGATGAATTTAAATAAAATCAATTGCAATGACTTGGAATTACTTATAATAAGTTTAAGAGGAGGGCCTGTTTTAAAATCATGAATATCCATTAAGTAGGATAGAACACTTGCATTGACTATATCATTCACATACTCCTTTAAAATTAAAGTTATTTTTCCACAAGCATTCTTCGGATATATAAGTATTAATTAACATTGGCAGCAGAATTTTCAACAAAATAGAAATATAAGTCTTAAAAACTAGGACAACTCAGCTACAAGATTACCTGGAAATATTTAATTTCATGGGATATTTATACAAAAATCATATATTTTAATACTTATTAAGATAGACCGAAAAACTAGGAGGCAAAAATTCAAATGTATTTATACTATAGGTTAAATTACCTATTTATAAAAACCTATACATTAGTATACAAAAGACAAGTTTAATGGTTGTAGCTTTTAATTATATAATGGTAATAATAGGAAAAAGGAGGTGATGTTCTACAGCAAAAGATGATCGCCACAGGGCTGGGGCCCATGGTTTTTTATTTTAAATTCTTCTTTCCCTATAATCTGCTTTAAGCAGCGAAAGAATTGCAAAATTTCCAATACAATTTACATAATATTAAGTATATTTTGCTCTTTAAAGGAGATTCTTTAAAAGAAAATTAAAGAAATCCCTTTATTAATAATCAATCAGTCTTTAGGTTAATTGCATATAATTTTCATATTGCAGCTACTGGAGTAATTAGATATTGCTAATAGAAGATGGAAAGGCACATGTAATTGGCAGTAATAATATACCCATAATTATATAAGAGATAGATTGGATTATAATAAGTGCACATACAGATAAATTTAAAAAAAATCAATTGCAATGACTTGGAACTTCTTATAATACGTTTAAGAGGAGGATCGGATCTAAAATCATGTATAACCATTAAGTAGGGTGGAATACTTGCATTGACTATATCATCTACATACGCCTTTAAAATTAAAGCTAATTTTCCACAAGCATGCTTCGGATATATAAGTTTAAATTAACATCGGCAGCAGAATTTTCTACAAAAAAGAAATATGTCTTAAAAACTAGGACAACTCAGCTACAAGATTACCTGGAAATAATTAATTTAATGGCATATTTATACAAAAATCATATATTTTAATACTATTTAAGATAGACCGAAAAACTAGGAGGCAAAAATCCAAATGTATTTATACTATTGGTTAAATTACCTATTTGTAAAAATCTATACATTAGTATACAAAAGACAAGTTTAATGGTTGTAGCTTTTAATTATATAATGGTAATAATAGGAAAAAGGAGGTGATGTTCTACAGTAAAGGATGATCGCCACAGTCATGGGCGAGGTTGGGGCCCATGGTTTTTTATTTAAAATTCTTCTTTCCCTATAATCTGCTTTAAGAAGAGAAGAATTGCAAAAATTGCAGATACAATTTACATTATATTAAGTATATTTTGTTCTTTAAAGGAGATTCTTTAAAAGAAAATTAAAGAAATCCCTTTATTAAATATCAATCAGTCTCTAGGTTAATTGCATATAATTATCATATTGCAGCTACTGGAGTAATTAGGTATTGCTAATAGAAGATGGAAAGGCACATGTAAATAGCAGAAATAACATACCCATATTTATATTGAGAGATAGATTGGATAATAATAAGTGCACATACAGATGAATTTAAAAAAATTCAATTGGAATAACTTGGAATTTCTTATACGTATAAGAGCATGATCTGTTCTAAAATCATGAATAACCAATAAGTAGGATAGAACACTTGCATTCACTATATCATCTACATACTCCTTTAAAATAAAGCTATATTTCCACAAGCATTCTTTGGATATATAAGTTTAAATTAAGATCGGCAGCGTTTTCTACAAAATTGAAATATAAGTCTAAAAAACAATTCAGCTACAAGATTACCTTGAAAAAATTAATTTCATGGGATATTTATAGAAAAATCATATATTTTAATACTTATTAAGATAGACCGAAAAACTAGTAAGCAAAATCCAAATGTATTTATACTATAGGTTAAATTACCTATTTGTAAAACTTTATACATTAGTATACAAAAGACAAGTTTAATGGTTGTAGCTTTTAATTATATAATGGTAATAATAGGAAAAAGGAGGTGATGTTCTACAGTAAAGGATGATCGCCACAGTCATGGGCGAGGTTGGGGCCCATGGTTTTTTATTTAAAATTTTTCTTTCCCTATATTCTGCTTTAAGCAGAGAAAAAATTTCAAAATTTCCAGATACATTTTACATAATATTAAGTATATTTTGCTCTTTAAAGGAGATTCTTTAAAAGAAAATTAAAGAAATCCCTTTATTAAATATCAATAAGTCTCTAGGTTAATTACATATAATTATCATATTGCAGCTACTGGAGTAATTAGTTATTGGTAATAGAAGATGGAAAGACACCAATAATTGGAAGGAATAATATACGCATATTTATATTTAAGGACAGATAGGCTAATAATAGGTGAACATACTGATGCATTTGAAAAAAATTAATTCCAATGTCTTGAAATTACTTATACGTATAAGAGCATGATCTGTTCTAAAATCATGAATAACCAATAGGTAGGATAGAACACTTGCATTGACTATATCATCTACATACTCCTTTAAAATAAAGTTATTTTTACACAAGCATTCTTCGGATGTATAAGTTTAAATTAACATCGGCAGCAGAATTTTCAACAAAAGAGAAATATAAGTCTTAAAAACTAGGACAACTCAGCTACAAGATTACCTGGAAATATTTAATTTCATCGGATATTTATACAAAAATCATATATTTTAATACATACTAAGATAGACCGAAAAACTAGGAAGCAAAAATCCAAAACTACTTATACTATTGATTAAATTACCTATTTGTAAGAATCTGTACATTAATATACAAAAGACAAGTTTAATGGTTGTAGCTTTTAATTATATAATGGTAATAATAGGAAAAAGTAGTTGATGTTCTACGTAAAGGATGATCGCCACAGTCATGGGCGAAGTTGGGACCCATGGTTTTATATTTAAAATTCTTCTTTCCCTATAATCTGCTTTAAGCAGAGAAAGAATTGCAAAAATTCCAGATACAATTTACATATTATTAAGTATATTTTGCTCTTAAAAGGAGAATCTTGAAAAGAAAATTAAAGAAATCCCTTTATTAAATATCAATCAGTCTCAAGGTTAATTGCATATAATTATCATATTGCAGCTATTGGAGTAATTAGGTATTGCTAATAGAAGATGGAAAGGCACATATAATTGGCAGTAATAATATACCCATATTTATATTGAGACATAGATAGGATAATAATAAGTGCACATACAGATGAATTTAAAAAAAATCAATTTCAATGACTTGGAATTTCTTATAATACATTTAAGAGGAGGATCTGATCTAAAATCATGAATAACCATTAAGTAGGGTAGAATACTTCCATTTACCATATCATCTACATCTTCCTTTAAATATTAAAGTTATTTTTCCACAACCATTCTTCGGATATATAAGTTTAAATTAACATCGGCAGCAGAATTTTCAACAAAATAGAAATATAAGTCTTAAAAACTAGGACAACTCAGCTACAAGATTACCTGGAAATATTTAATTTCATGGGATATTTATAGAAAAATCATATATTTTAATACTTATTAAGATACACCGAAAAACTACGAAGCAAAAATCCAAATGTATTTATACTATAGGTTAAATTACCTATTTGTAAATATCTATACATTAATATACAAAAGACCAGTTTAATGGTTGTAGCTTTTAATTATATAATTGTAATAATAGGAAAAAGGAGGTGAGGTTCTACAGTAAAGGATGATCGCCACAGTCATGGGCGAGGTTGGGGCCGATGATTTTTTAATTAGAATTCTCCTTCCTTTATAATCTGGTATAAGCAGAAAAAGAATTACCAAAATTTGCAAATACATGTTATATAATATTAAGTATATTTTGCTCTTTAAAGGAGATTCTTTAAAAGAAAATTAAAGAAATCCCTTTATTAAATATCAATCAGTCTCTAGGTTAATTGCATATAATTATCATATTGCAGCTACTGGAGTAATTAGGTATTGCTAATAGAAGATGGAAAGGCACATGTAATTGGCAGTAATAATATACCCATAATTATATTGAAAGATAGATTGGATTATAATAAATGCACATAGAGATGAATTTAAAAAAAATCAATTGCAATGACTTGAAACTTCTTATAATACGTTTAAGAGGAGGATCTGATCTAAAATCATGTATAACCATTAAGCAGGGTAGAATTCTTGCATTGACTATATCATCTACATACTCCTTTCAAATAAAGCTATATTTCCACAAGCATTCTTCGGATATATAAGTTTAAATTAACATCGGCAGCAGAATTTTCAACAAAATAGAAATATAAGTCTTAAAAACTAGGACAACTCAGCTACAAGATTACCTGAAAATAATTAATTTAATGGGATATTTATACAAAAATCATATATTTTAATACTTAATAAGATAGACCGAAAAACTAGGAGGCAAAAATCCAAATGTATTTATACTATAGGTTAAATTACCTATTTGTAAAAATCTATGCATTAGTATACAAAAGACAAGTTCAATGTTGTAGCTTTTAATTATATAATGGTAATAATAGGAAAAAGGAGGTGATGTTCTACAGTAAAGGATGATCGCCACAGTCATGGGCGAGGTTGGGGCCCATGGTTTTTTATTTAAATTTCTTCTTTCCCTATAATCTGCTTTAAGCAGAGAAAGAATTGCAAAATTTCCAGATACAATTTACATAATATTAAATATATTTTGCTCTTTAAAGGAGATTCCTTAAAAGAAAATTAAAGAAATCCCTTTATTAAATATCAATCAGTCTCTAAGTTAATTGCATATAATTATCATATTGCAGCTACTGGAGTAATTAGATATTGCTAATAGAAGATGGAAAGGCACATGTAATTGGCAGTAATAATATACCCATAATTATATTGAGAGATAGATTGGATAATAATAAGTGCACATACAGATGAATTTAAATAAAATCAATTGCAATGACTTGGAATTACTTATAATAAGTTTAAGAGGAGGGCCTGTTCTAAGATCATGAATAACCATTAAGTAGGATAGAAAACTTGCATTGACTATATCATTCACATACTCCTTTAAAATTAAAGTTATTTTTCCACAAGCATTCTTCGGATATATAAGTATTAATTAACATTGGCAGCAGAATTTTCAACAAAATGGAAATATAACTCTTAAAAACTAGGACAACTCAGCTACAAGATTACCTGGAAATATTTAATTTCATGGCATATTTATACAAAAATCATATATTTTAATACTTATTAAGATAGACCAAAAAACTAGGAGGCAAAAATCCAAATGTATTTATACTATAGGTTAAATTACCTATTTGTAAAAATCTATACATTAGTATACAAAAGACAAGTTTAATGGTTGTAGCTTTTAATTTATAATGGTAATAATAGGAAAAAGGAGATGATGTTCTACAGTAAAGGATGATCGCCACATTCATGGGCGAGGTTGGGGCCCATGGTTTTTTATTTAAAATTCTTCTTTTTCCTATAATCTGCTTTAAGCAGAGAAAGAATTGCAAAATTTCCAGATACAATTTACATAATATTAAGTATATTTTGCTCTTTAAAGGAGATTCTTTAAAAGAAAATTAAAGAAATCTCTTTATTAAATATCAATCAGTCTCTAGGTTAATTGCATATAATTATCATATTGCAGCTACTGGAGTAATTAGGTATTGCTAATAGAAGATGTAAAGGCACATATAATTGGCAGTAATAATATACCCATAATTATATTGGGAGATAGATTGGATTATAATTAATGCACATACAGATGAATTTATAAAAAATCAATAGCAATGACTTGGAACTTCTTATTTAATGTTTAAGAGGAGGATCTGATATAAAATCATGTATAACCACTAAGCAGGGTATATGACTTGCATTGACTATATCATCTACATACTCCTTTAAAATAAAATTGTATTTCCACAAGCATTCTTCGGATATATAAGTTTAAATTAACATCGGCAGCAGAATTTTCTATAAAATAGAAATATAAGTCTTAAAAACTAGGACAACTCAGCTACACAATTACCTGGAAATATTTAATTCCATGGGATATTTATACAAAAATCATATATTTTAATACTTATTAACATAGACCGAAAAACTAGGAAGCAAAAATGCAAATGTATTTATATTATTGGTTAAATTACCTATTTGTAAAAATCTATAGATTAATATACAAAAGACAAGTTTAATGGTTGTAGCTTTTAATTATATAATGGTAATAATAGGAAATAGGAGGTGATGTTCTACAGCAAAGGATGATCGCCACAGTCAGGGGCAAGGTTGGGGCCCATGGTTTTTTATTTAAAATTCTTCTTTCCCTATAATCTGCTTTAAGCAGAGAAAGAATTGCAAAATTTCCAGATACATTTTACATAATATTAAGTATATTTTGCTCTTAAAAGGAGAATCTTGAAAAGAAAATTAAAGAAATCCCTTTATTAAATATCAATCAGTCTCAAGGTTAATTGCATATAATTATCATATTGCAGCTATTGGAGTAATTAGGTATTGCTAATAGAAGATGGAAAGGCACATATAATTGGCAGTAATAATATACCCATATTTATATTGAGACATAGATAGGATAATAATAAGTGCACATACAGATGAATTTAAAAAAAATCAATTTCAATGACTTGGAATTTCTTATAATACATTTAAGAGGAGGATCTGATCTAAAATCATGAATAACCATTAAGTAGGGTAGAATACTTCCATTTACCATATCATCTACATCTTCCTTTAAATATTAAAGTTATTTTTCCACAACCATTCTTCGGATATATAAGTTTAAATTAACATCGGCAGCAGAATTTTCAACAAAATAGAAATATAAGTCTTAAAAACTAGGACAACTCAGCTACAAGATTACCTGGAAATATTTAATTTCATGGGATATTTATAGAAAAATCATATATTTTAATACTTATTAAGATACACCGAAAAACTACGAAGCAAAAATCCAAATGTATTTATACTATAGGTTAAATTACCTATTTGTAAATATCTATACATTAATATACAAAAGACCAGTTTAATGGTTGTAGCTTTTAATTATATAATTGTAATAATAGGAAAAAGGAGGTGAGGTTCTACAGTAAAGGATGATCGCCACAGTCATGGGCGAGGTTGGGGCCGATGATTTTTTAATTAGAATTCTCCTTCCTTTATAATCTGGTATAAGCAGAAAAAGAATTACCAAAATTTGCAAATACATGTTATATAATATTAAGTATATTTTGCTCTTTAAAGGAGATTCTTTAAAAGAAAATTAAAGAAATCCCTTTATTAAATATCAATCAGTCTCTAGGTTAATTGCATATAATTATCATATTGCAGCTACTGGAGTAATTAGGTATTGCTAATAGAAGATGGAAAGGCACATGTAATTGGCAGTAATAATATACCCATAATTATATTGAAAGATAGATTGGATTATAATAAATGCACATAGAGATGAATTTAAAAAAAATCAATTGCAATGACTTGAAACTTCTTATAATACGTTTAAGAGGAGGATCTGATCTAAAATCATGTATAACCATTAAGCAGGGTAGAATTCTTGCATTGACTATATCATCTACATACTCCTTTCAAATAAAGCTATATTTCCACAAGCATTCTTCGGATATATAAGTTTAAATTAACATCGGCAGCAGAATTTTCAACAAAATAGAAATATAAGTCTTAAAAACTAGGACAACTCAGCTACAAGATTACCTGAAAATAATTAATTTAATGGGATATTTATACAAAAATCATATATTTTAATACTTAATAAGATAGACCGAAAAACTAGGAGGCAAAAATCCAAATGTATTTATACTATAGGTTAAATTACCTATTTGTAAAAATCTATGCATTAGTATACAAAAGACAAGTTCAATGTTGTAGCTTTTAATTATATAATGGTAATAATAGGAAAAAGGAGGTGATGTTCTACAGTAAAGGATGATCGCCACAGTCATGGGCGAGGTTGGGGCCCATGGTTTTTTATTTAAATTTCTTCTTTCCCTATAATCTGCTTTAAGCAGAGAAAGAATTGCAAAATTTCCAGATACAATTTACATAATATTAAATATATTTTGCTCTTTAAAGGAGATTCCTTAAAAGAAAATTAAAGAAATCCCTTTATTAAATATCAATCAGTCTCTAAGTTAATTGCATATAATTATCATATTGCAGCTACTGGAGTAATTAGATATTGCTAATAGAAGATGGAAAGGCACATGTAATTGGCAGTAATAATATACCCATAATTATATTGAGAGATAGATTGGATAATAATAAGTGCACATACAGATGAATTTAAATAAAATCAATTGCAATGACTTGGAATTACTTATAATAAGTTTAAGAGGAGGGCCTGTTCTAAGATCATGAATAACCATTAAGTAGGATAGAAAACTTGCATTGACTATATCATTCACATACTCCTTTAAAATTAAAGTTATTTTTCCACAAGCATTCTTCGGATATATAAGTATTAATTAACATTGGCAGCAGAATTTTCAACAAAATGGAAATATAACTCTTAAAAACTAGGACAACTCAGCTACAAGATTACCTGGAAATATTTAATTTCATGGCATATTTATACAAAAATCATATATTTTAATACTTATTAAGATAGACCAAAAAACTAGGAGGCAAAAATCCAAATGTATTTATACTATAGGTTAAATTACCTATTTGTAAAAATCTATACATTAGTATACAAAAGACAAGTTTAATGGTTGTAGCTTTTAATTTATAATGGTAATAATAGGAAAAAGGAGATGATGTTCTACAGTAAAGGATGATCGCCACATTCATGGGCGAGGTTGGGGCCCATGGTTTTTTATTTAAAATTCTTCTTTTTCCTATAATCTGCTTTAAGCAGAGAAAGAATTGCAAAATTTCCAGATACAATTTACATAATATTAAGTATATTTTGCTCTTTAAAGGAGATTCTTTAAAAGAAAATTAAAGAAATCTCTTTATTAAATATCAATCAGTCTCTAGGTTAATTGCATATAATTATCATATTGCAGCTACTGGAGTAATTAGGTATTGCTAATAGAAGATGTAAAGGCACATATAATTGGCAGTAATAATATACCCATAATTATATTGGGAGATAGATTGGATTATAATTAATGCACATACAGATGAATTTATAAAAAATCAATAGCAATGACTTGGAACTTCTTATTTAATGTTTAAGAGGAGGATCTGATATAAAATCATGTATAACCACTAAGCAGGGTATATGACTTGCATTGACTATATCATCTACATACTCCTTTAAAATAAAATTGTATTTCCACAAGCATTCTTCGGATATATAAGTTTAAATTAACATCGGCAGCAGAATTTTCTATAAAATAGAAATATAAGTCTTAAAAACTAGGACAACTCAGCTACACAATTACCTGGAAATATTTAATTCCATGGGATATTTATACAAAAATCATATATTTTAATACTTATTAACATAGACCGAAAAACTAGGAAGCAAAAATGCAAATGTATTTATATTATTGGTTAAATTACCTATTTGTAAAAATCTATAGATTAATATACAAAAGACAAGTTTAATGGTTGTAGCTTTTAATTATATAATGGTAATAATAGGAAATAGGAGGTGATGTTCTACAGCAAAGGATGATCGCCACAGTCAGGGGCAAGGTTGGGGCCCATGGTTTTTTATTTAAAATTCTTCTTTCCCTATAATCTGCTTTAAGCAGAGAAAGAATTGCAAAATTTCCAGATACATTTTACATAATATTAAGTATATTTTGCTCTTGAAAGGAGATTCTTTAAAAGAAAATTAAAGAAATCTCTTTATTAAATATCAATCAGTCTCTAGGTTAATTGCATATAATTATCATATTGCAGCTAATGGAGTAATTCGGTATTGCTAATAGAAGATGTAAAGGCACATATAATTGGCAGTAATAATATACCCATAATTTAAATTGAGAGATAGATTGGATAATAATAAGTGCACATACAGATGAATTTAAAAAAAATCAATTGCAATGACTTGGAACTTCTTATAATTTATTTAAGAGGAGGATCCGATCTAAAATCATATATAACCAATAAGTAGGGTAGAATACTTGCATTGACTATATCATCTACATACTCCTTTAAATTTAAGATTTATTTTCTACAAGCATTCTTCAGATATATATGTTTAAATTACTATCGCAGCAGAATTTTCAACAAAATAGAAATATAAGTCTTAAAAACTAGGACAATTCAGCTACAAGATTACCTGCAAATAAATAATTTCATGATATATAAATATAGAAAAATCATATATTTTAATACTTATTAAGATAGACCGAAAAACTAGAAAGCAAAAATCGAAATGTATTTATACTATAGGTTAAATTACCTATTTGTAAAAATCTATACATTAGTATAGAAAAAACAAGTTTAATGGTTGTAGCTTTTAATTATATAATGGTATCAATAGGAAAAAGGAGGTGATGTTCTACAGTAAAGGATGATGGCCACAGTCATGGGCGAGGTTGGGGCCCATGGTTTTTTATTTAAAATTCTTCTTTTCCTATAATCTGCTTTAAGCAGAGAAAGAATTGCAAAATTTCCAGATACAATTTACATAATATTAAGTATATTTTGCTCTTTAAAGGAGATTCTTTGAAAGAAAATTAAAGAAATCCCTTTATTAAATATCAATCAGGTTCTAGGTTAATTGCATATAATTATCATATTGCAGCTACTGTAGTAATTAGGTATTGCTAATAGAAGATGGAAAGGCACGTGTAATTGGCAGTAATAATATACCCATAATTATATTAAGACATAGATTGGATAATAATAAGTGCACATACAGATGAATTTAAATTCAATCAATTGCAATGACTTGGAATTACTTATAATAAGTTTAAGAGGAGGGCCTGCTCTAAAATCATGAATAACCATTAAGTAGGATAGAACATTTGCATTGACTATATCATCTACATACTCCTTTAAAATAAAGCTATATTTCCATAAGCATTCTTTGGATATATAAGTTTAAATTAAGATCGGCAGCAGAATTTTCTAGAAAATTGAAATATAAGTCTAAAAAACAATTCAGCTACAAGATTACCTGGAAAAAATTAATTTCATGGGATATTTATAGAAAAATCCTATATTTTAATACTTATTAAGATAGACAGAAATACTAGTAAGCAAAAATCCAAATGTATTTATACTATAGGTTAAATTAGCTACTTGTAAGAATCTATACATTAATATACAAATTACAAGTTTAATGGTTGTAGCTTTTAATTATATAATGGTAATAATAGGAAAAAGGAGTTTATGTTCTACAGTAAAGGATGATCGCCAAAGTCATGGGCTAGGTTGGACCCATGGCTTTTTATTTAAAATTCTTCTTTCCCTATAATCTGCTTTAAGCAGAGAAAAAATTTCAAAATTTCCAGATACATTTTACATAATATTAAGTATATTTTGCTCTTTAAAGGAGAATCTTAAAAGAAAATTAAAGAAATCCCTTTATTAAATATCAATAAGTCTCTAGGTTAATTACATATAATTATCATATTGCAGCTACTGGAGTAATTAGTTATTGCTAATAGAAGATGGAAAGACAGCAATAATTGGAAGGAATAATATACCCATATTTATATTTAAGGACAGATAGGCTAATAATAGGTGAACATACTGATGCATTTGAAAAAAATTAATTGCAATGTCTTGGAATTACTTATACGTATAAGAGCATGATCTGTTCTAAAATCATGAATAACCAATAAGTAGGATAGAACACTTGCATTGATTATATCATCTACATACTCCTTTAAAATTAAAGTTATTTTTACACAAGCATTCTTCGGATATATAAGTTTAATTAACATCGGCAGCAGAATTTTCAACAAAATAGAAATATAAGTCTTAAAAACTAGGACAACTCAGCGACAAGATTACCTGGAAATATTTAATTTCATGGGATATTTATACAAAAATCATATATTTTAATACTTATTAAGATAGACCGAAAAATTAGGAAGCAAAAATCCAAAACTATTTATACTATTGATTAAAATACCTATTTGTAAGAATCTGTACATTAATATACAAAAGACAAGTTTAATGGTTGTAGCTTTTAATTATATAATGGTAATAATAGGGAAAAGGAGTTGATGTTCTACAGTAAAGGATGATCGCCACAGTCATGGGCGAGGTTGGGACCCATGGATTTTCATTTAAAATTCTTCTTTCCCTATAATCTGCTTTAAGCAGAGAAAGAATTGCAAAAATTCCAGATACAATTTACATAATATTAAGTATATTTTGCTCTTTAAAGGAGTTTCTTTAAAAGAAAATTAAAGAAATCCCTTTATTAAATATCAATCAGTCTCTAGGTTAATTGCATATTATTATCATATTGCAGCTACTGGAGTAATTAGGTATTGCTAATAGAAGATGGAAAGGCACATGTAATTGGCAGTAATAATATACCCATATTTATATTGAGAGATAGATTGGATAGTAATAAGTGCACATACAGATGAATTTAAATAAAATTAATTGGAATGACTTGGAATTTCTTATAATACGTTTAAGAGGAGGATCTGATCTAAAATAATGAATAAAAATTAAGTAGGGTAGAATACTTCCATTTACCATATCATCTACATCTTCCTTTAAATATTAAAGTTATTTTTCCACAAGCATTCTTCGGATATATAAGTTTAAATTCAAATCGGCAGCAGAATTTTCAACAAAATAGAAATATAAGTCTTAAAAATTAGGTCAACTCGGCTACAAGATTACCTGGAAATAATTAATTTCATGGGTAATTTATAGAAAAATCTAATATTTTAATACTTATTAAGATAGACCGAATAACTAGGAAGCAAAAATCCAAATGTATTTATACTATAGGTTAAATTACCTATTTGTAAAAATCTATACATTAGTATACAAAAGACAAGTTTAATGGTTGTAGCTTTTAATTATATAATGGTAATAATAGGAAAAAGGAGGTGATGTACTACAGTAAAGGTTGATCGCCACAGTCATGGGCGAGATTGGGGCACATGGTTTTTTATTTAAAATTCTTCTTTCCCTATAATCTGCTTTAAGCAGAAAAATAATTACCAAAATTTCCAAATACATTTTACATAATATTAAGTATATTTTGCTCTTTAAAGGAGATTCTTTAAAAGAAAATTAAAGAAATCCCTTTATTAAATATCAATCAGTCTCTAGGTTAATTGCATAGAATGATCATATTGCAACTACTGGAGTAATTAGGTATTGCTAATAGAAGATGGAAAGGCACATGTAATTGGCAGTAATAATATACCCATATTTATATTGAGAGATAGATTGAATAATAATAAGTGCACATACAGATGAATTTAAATAAAATCAATTGCAATGACTTGGAATTTCTTATAATACGTTTAAGAGGAGGATCTGTTCTAAAATCATGAATGACCATTAAGTAGGATAGAACACTTGCATTGACTATATCATTCACATACTCCTTTAAAATTAAGGTTAATTTTCCACAAGCATTCTTCCGATATATAAGTTTAAATTAACATCGGTAGCAGAATTTTCAACAAAATAGAAATATAAGTCTTAAAAACTAGGATTACTCAGCTACAAGATTACCTGCAAATATTTCATTTCATGGGATATTTATAGAAAAATCATATATTTTAATACTTATTAAGATAGACCGAAAAACTAGGAAGCAAAAATCCAAATGTATTTATACTATAGGTTAAATTACCTATTTGTAAAAATCTATACTTTAATATACAAAAGACCAGTTTAATTGTTGTAGCTTTTTATCATATAATTCTAATAATAGGAAAAAGGAGGTGATGTTCTACAGTAAAGGATGATCGCCACAGTCATGGGCGAGGTTGGGACCTATGATTTTTTATTAGAATTCTCCTTCCTTTATAATCTGGTATAAGCAGAAAAAGAATTATCAAAATTTCCAAATACATTTTACATAATATTAAGTATATTTTGCTGTTTAAAGGAGATTCTTTAAAAGAAAATTAAAGAAATCCCTTTATTAAATATCAATAAGTATCTAGGTTAATTGCATATAATTATAATATTACAGCTACTGGAGTAATTAGGTATTGCTAAAAGAAGATGGAAAGGCACATATAATTGGCAGTAATAATATACCCATAATTATATTGAGAGATAGATTGGATTATAATAAGTGCACATACAGATGAATTTAAAAAAAATCAATTGCAACGACTTGGAATTTCTTATAATACGTTTTAAGAGGAGGATCTGATCTAAAATCATGTATAACCATTTAGTAGGGTAGAATACTTGCATTGACTATATCATCTTCATACTCCTTTAAAATTAAAGATATTTTTCCATAAGCATTCTTCGGATATATAAGTTTAAATTAACATCGGTAGCAGAATTTTCAACAAAATAGAAATATAAGTCTTAAAAAGTAGGACAACTCAGCTACAATATTACCTGGAAATAATTAATTTCATTGGGTATTTATAGAAAAATCATATATTTTAATACTTATTAAGATATACCGAAAAACTAGGAAACAAAAATCCAAATGTATTGATACTATTGGTTAAATTACCTATTTGTAAGAATCTATACATTAATATACAAAATACAACTTTAATAGTTTTAGCTTTTAATTATATAATGGAAATAATAGGAAAAAGGAGGTGATGTTCTACAGTACAGGATGATCGCCACAGTCATGGGCGAGGTAGGGGCCCATGGATTTTTATTTAAAATTCCGCTTTCCCTATAATCTGCTTTAAGCAGAGAAAGAATTGCAAATTTCCAGATATATTTTATATAATATTAGGTATATTTTCCTCTTTAAAGGAGATTCTTTGAAAGAAAATTAAAGAAATCCCTTTATTAATTATCAATCAGTATCTACGTTAATTGCATATAATTATCATATTGCAGCTACTGGAGTAATTAGGTATTGCTAATAGAAAAATGGAAAGGCACATGTAATTGGCAGTAACAATGTATCCCTAATTATTCATAATTATATTGAGATATAGATAGGATAATAATAAGTTAATTTTCCAAAAGCATTCTTCGGATATATAAGTTTAAATTAACATCTCCAGCAGATTTTTCTACAAAATATAAATATAAGTCTTAAAAACTAGGACAACTCAGCTACAAGATTACCAGGAAATATTTAATTTCATGGGAGATTTATAGAACAATCATATATTTTAATACTTATGAAGATAGACCGAAAAACTAGGAAGCAAAAATCCAAATGTATTTATACTGTAGGTTAAATTACCTATTTGTAAAAATCTATACATGAATATACAAAAGACAATTTAATGGTTGTAGCTTTTAATTATATAATTGTAATAATAGGAAAAAGGAGGTGATGTTCTACAGTAAAGGATGATCGCCACAGTCATGGGCGACGTTGGGGCCTATGATTTTTTAATTACAATTCTCATTCCTTTATAATCTGGTATAAGCAGAAAAAGAATTACCAAAATTTCCAAATACATTTTATATAATATTAAGTATATTTTGGTGTTTAAAGGAGATTCTTTAAAAGAAAATTAAAGAAATCCCTTTATTAAATATCAATCAATTTCTAGGTCAATTGCATATAATTATCATATTCCAGCTACTGGAGTAATTAGGTATTGTTAATAGAAGATGGAAAAGACATGTAATTGGCAGTAATAATATACCCTTAATTATATTGAGAGATAGATTGCATAATAAGGGCACATACAGATGAATTGAAAAAAAATCAATTGGAATGACTTGGAATTTCTTATAATACGTTTAAGAGGAGGATCTGTTCTAAAATCATGAATAACCATTATGTAGGATAGAACACTTGCATTGACTATATCATATACATACGCCTTTAAATTTAAAGTAATTTTTCGAAGAGCATTATTCGCATATATAAGTTTAAATTAACATCGGCAGCAGAATTTTCTACAAAATAGAAATATAAGTCTTAAAAACTAGGACAACTCAGCTACAAGATTACCTGCAAATATTTCATTTCATTGGATATTTATAGAAAAATCATATATTTTAATACTTATTAAGATACCGAAAAACTAGGAAGCAAAAATCCAAATGAATTTATAATATAGGTTAAATTACCTATTTGTAAAAATCTATACTCTAATATACAAAAGACCAGTTTAATTGTTGTAGATTTTAATTATATAATTGTAATAATAGGAAAAAGGAGGTGATGTTCTACAGTAAAGTATGATCGCCACAGTCATGGGCGACGTTGGGGCCTATGATTTTTTAATTATTTTGTCCTTCCTTTATAATCTGGTATAAGCAGAAAAAGAATTGCAAAATTTCCAATACAATTTACATAATATTAAGTATATTTTGCTCTTTAAAGGAGATTCTTTAAAAGAAATTTAAAGAAATCCCTTTATTAATAATCAATCAGTCTTTAGGTTAATTGCATATAATTATCATATTGCAGCTACTGGAGTAATTAGATATTGCTAATAGAAGATGGAAAGGCACATGTAATTGGCAGTAATAATATACCCATAATTATATTGAGAGATAGATTGGATAATAATAAGTGCACATACAGATGAATTTAAATAAAATCAATTGCAATGACTTGGAATTACTTATAATAAGTTTAAGAGGAGGGCCTGTTTTAAAATCATGAATAACCATTAAGTAGGATAGAACACTTGCATTGACTATATCATTCACATACTCCTTTAAAATTAAAGTTATTTTTCCACAAGCATTCTTCGGATATATAAGTATTAATTAACATTGGCAGCAGAATTTTCAACAAAATAGAAATATAAGTCTTAAAAACTAGGACAACTCAGCTACAAGATTACCTGGAAATATTTAATTTCATGGGATATTTATACAAAAATCATATATTTTAATACTTATTAACATAGACCGAAAAACTAGGAGGCAAAAATTCAAATGTATTTATACTATAGGTTAAATTACCTGTTTATAAAAACCTATACATTAGTATACAAAAGACAAGTTTAATGGTTGTAGCTTTTAATTATATAATGGTATTAATAGGAAAAAGGAGGTGATGTTCTACAGCAAAAGATGATCGCCACAGGGCTGGGGCCCATGGTTTTTTATTTTAAATTCTTCTTTCCCTATAATCTGCTTTAAGCAGCGAAAGAATTGCAAAATTTCCAATACAATTTACATAATATTAAGTATATTTTGCTCTTTAAAGGAGATTATTTAAAAGAAAATTAAAGAAATCCCTTTATTAATAATCAATCAGTCTTTAGGTTTTTTGCATATAATTTTCATATTGCAGCTACTGGAGTAATTAGATATTGCTAATAGAAGATGGAAAGGCACATGTAATTGGTAGTAATAATATACCCATAATTATATAAGAGATAGATTGGATTATAATAAGTGCACATACAGATAAATTTAAAAAAAATCAATTGCAATGACTTGGAACTTCTTATAATACGTTTAAGAGGAAGATCGGATCTAAAATCATGTATAACCATTAAGTAGGGTGGAATACTTGCATTGACTATATCATCTACATACGCCTTTAAAATTAAAGCTAATTTTCCACAAGCATGCTTCGGATATATAAGTTTAAATTAACATCGGCAGCAGAATTTTCTACAAAAAAGAAATATGTCTTAAAAACTAGGACAACTCAGCTACAAGATTACCTGGAAATAATTAATTTAATGGCATATTTATACAAAAATCATATATTTTAATACTATTTAAGATAGACCGAAAAACTAGGAGGCAAAAATCCAAATGTATTTATACTATTGGTTAAATTACCTATTTGTAAAAATCTATACATTCGTATACAAAAGACAAGTTTAATGGTTGTAGCTTTTAATTATATAATGGTAATAATAGGAAAAAGGAGGTGATGTTCTACAGTAAAGGATGATCGCCACAGTCATGGGCGAGGTTGGGGCCCATGGTTTTTTATTTAAAATTCTTCTTTCCCTATAATCTGCTTTAAGAAGAGAAGAATTGTAAAAATTGCAGATACAATTTACATTATATTAAGTATATTTTGTTCTTTAAAGGAGATTCTTTAAAAGAAAATTAAAGAAATCCCTTTATTAAATATCAATCAGTCTCTAGGTTAATTGCATATAATTATCATATTGCAGCTACTGGAGTAATTAGGTATTGCTAATAGAAGATGGAAAGGCACATGTAAATAGCAGTAATAACATACCCATATTTATATTGAGAGATAGATTGGATAATAATAAGTGCACATACAGATGAATTTAAAAAAATTCAATTGGAATAACTTGGAATTTCTTATACGTATAAGAGCATGATCTGTTCTAAAATCATGAATAACCAATAAGTAGGATAGAACACTTGCATTCACTATATCATCTACATACTCCTTTAAAATAAAGCTATATTTCCACAAGCATTCTTTGGATATATAAGTTTAAATTAAGATCGGCAGCGTTTTCTACAAAATTGAAATATAAGTCTAAAAAACAATTCAGCTACAAGATTACCTTGAAAAAATTAATTTCATGGGATATTTATAGAAAAATCATATATTTTAATACTTATTAAGATAGACCGAAAAACTAGTAAGCAAAATCCAAATGTATTTATACTATAGGTTAAATTACCTATTTGTAAAACTTTATACATTAGTATACAAAAGACAAGTTTAATGGTTGTAGCTTTTAATTATATAATGGTAATAATAGGAAAAAGGAGGTGATGTTCTACAGTAAAGGATGATCGCCACAGTCATGGGCGAGGTTGGGGCCCATGGTTTTTTATTTAAAATTTTTCTTTCCCTATATTCTGCTTTAAGCAGAGAAAAAATTGCAAAATTTCCAGATACATTTTACATAATATTAAGTATATTTTGCTCTTTAAAGGAGATTCTTTAAAAGAAAATTAAAGAAATCCCTTTATTAAATATCAATAAGTCTCTAGGTTAATTACATATAATTATCATATTGCAGCTACTGGAGTAATTAGTTATTGGTAATAGAAGATGGAAAGACACCAATAATTGGAAGGAATAATATACGCATATTTATATTTAAGGACAGATAGGCTAATAATAGGTGAACATACTGATGCATTTGAAAAAAATTAATTCCAATGTCTTGAAATTACTTATACGTATAAGAGCATGATCTGTTCTAAAATCATGAATAACCAATAAGTAGGATAGAACACTTGCATTGACTATATCATCTACATACTCCTTTAAAATAAAGTTATTTTTACACAAGCATTCTTCGGATATATAAGTTTAAATTAACATCGGCAGCAGAATTTTCAACAAAAGAGAAATATAAGTCTTAAAAACTAGGACAATTCAGCTACAAGATTACCTGGAAATATTTAATTTCATCGGATATTTATACAAAAATCATATATTTTAATACTTACTAAGATAGACCGAAAAACTAGGAAGCAAAAATCCAAAACTACTTATACTATTGATTAAATTACCTATTTGTAAGAATCTGTACATTAATATACAAAAGACAAGTTTAATGGTTGTAGCTTTTAATTATATAATGGTAATAATAGGAAAAAGTAGATGATGTTCTACAGTAAAGGATGATCGCCACAGTCATGGGCGAGGTTGGGACTCATGGTTTTTTATTTAAAATTCTTCTTTCCCTATAATCTGCTTTAAGCAGAGAAAGAATTGCAAAAATTCCAGATACAATTTACATATTATTAAGTATATTTTGCTCTTAAAAGGAGAATCTTTAAAAGAAAATTAAAGAAATCCCTTTATTAAATATCAATCAGTCTCAAGGTTAATTGCATATAATTATCATATTGCAGCTACTGGAGTAATTAGGTATTGCTAATAGAAGATGGAAAGGCACATATAATTGGCAGTAATAATATACCCATATTTATATTGAGACATAGATAGGATAATAATAAGTGCACATACAGATGAATTTAAATAAAATGAATTGCAATGACTTGGAATTTCTTATAATACATATAAGAGGAGGATCTGATCTAAAATCATGAATAACCATTAAATAGGGTAGAATACTTCCATTTACCATATCATCTACATCTTCCTTTAAATATTAAAGTTATTTTTCCACAACCATTCTTCGGATATATAAGTTTAAATTAACATCGGCAGCAGAAATTTCAACAAAATAGAAATATAAGTCTTAAAAACTAGGACAACTCAGCTACAAGATTACCTGGAAATATTTAATTTCATGGAATATTTATAGAAAAATCATATATTTTAATACTTATTAAGATACACCGAAAAACTACGAAGCAAAAATCCAAATGTATTTATACTATAGGTTAAATTACCTATTTGTAAATATCTATACTTTAATATACAAAAGACCAGTTTAATGGTTGTAGCTTTTAATAATATAATTGTAATAATAGGAAAAAGGAGGTGAGGTTCTACAGTAAAGGATGATCGCCACAGTCATGGGCGAGGTTGGGGCCCATGATTTTTTAATTAGAATTCTCCTTCCTTTATAATCTGGTATAAGCAAAAAGAATTACCAAAATTTGCAAATACATTTTATATAATATTAAGTATATTTGGCTCATTAAAGGAGATTCTTTAAAAGAAAATTAAAGAAATCCCTTTATTAAATATCAATCAGTCTCTAGGTTAATTGCATATAATTATCATATTGCAGCTACTAGAGTAATTAGGTATTGTTAATAGAAGATCGAAAGGCACATGTAAGAGTCATAGATTGGATAATAATAAGTGCACATAGAGATGAATTTAAAAAAAATCAATTGCAATGACTTGAAACTTCTTATAATACGTTTAAGAGGAGGATCTGATCTAAAATCATGTATAACCATTAAGCAGGGTAGAATTCTTGCATTGACTATATCATCTACATACTCCTTTCAAATAAAGCTATATTTCCACAAGCATTCTTCGGATATATAAGTTTAAATTAACATCGGCAGCAGAATTTTCAACAAAATAGAAATATAAGTCTTAAAAACTAGGACAACTCAGCTACAAGATTACCTGAAAATAATTAATTTAATGGGATATTTATACAAAAATCATATATTTTAATACTTAATAAGATAGACCGAAAAACTAGGAGGCAAAAATCCAAATGTATTTATACTATAGGTTAAATTACCTATTTGTAAAAATCTATGCATTAGTATACAAAAGACAAGTTCAATGTTGTAGCTTTTAATTATATAATGGTAATAATAGGAAAAAGGAGGTGATGTTCTACAGTAAAGGATGATCGCCACAGTCATGGGCGAGGTTGGGGCCCATGGTTTTTTATTTAAATTTCTTCTTTCCCTATAATCTGCTTTAAGCAGAGAAAGAATTGCAAAATTTCCAGATACAATTTACATAATATTAAATATATTTTGCTCTTTAAAGGAGATTCCTTAAAAGAAAATTAAAGAAATCCCTTTATTAAATATCAATCAGTCTCTAAGTTAATTGCATATAATTATCATATTGCAGCTACTGGAGTAATTAGATATTGCTAATAGAAGATGGAAAGGCACATGTAATTGGCAGTAATAATATACCCATAATTATATTGAGAGATAGATTGGATAATAATAAGTGCACATACAGATGAATTTAAATAAAATCAATTGCAATGACTTGGAATTACTTATAATAAGTTTAAGAGGAGGGCCTGTTCTAAGATCATGAATAACCATTAAGTAGGATAGAAAACTTGCATTGACTATATCATTCACATACTCCTTTAAAATTAAAGTTATTTTTCCACAAGCATTCTTCGGATATATAAGTATTAATTAACATTGGCAGCAGAATTTTCAACAAAATGGAAATATAACTCTTAAAAACTAGGACAACTCAGCTACAAGATTACCTGGAAATATTTAATTTCATGGCATATTTATACAAAAATCATATATTTTAATACTTATTAAGATAGACCAAAAAACTAGGAGGCAAAAATCCAAATGTATTTATACTATAGGTTAAATTACCTATTTGTAAAAATCTATACATTAGTATACAAAAGACAAGTTTAATGGTTGTAGCTTTTAATTTATAATGGTAATAATAGGAAAAAGCAGATGATGTTCTACAGTAAAGGATGATCGCCACATTCATGGGCGAGGTTGGGGCCCATGGTTTTTTATTTAAAATTCTTCTTTTTCCTATAATCTGCTTTAAGCAGAGAAAGAATTGCAAAATTTCCAGATACAATTTACATAATATTAAGTATATTTTGCTCTTTAAAGGAGATTCTTTAAAAGAAAATTAAAGAAATTCCTATATTAAATATCAATCAGTCTCTAGGTTAATTGCATATAATTATCATATTGCAGCTACTGGAGTAATTAAGTATTGCTAATAGAAGATGTAAAGGCACATATAATGGCAGTAATAATATACCCATAATTATATTGGGAGATAGATTGGATTATAATAAATGCACATACAGATGAATTTATAAAAAATCAATAGCAATGACTTGGAACTTCTTATTTAATGTTTAAGAGGAGGATCTGATATAAAATCATGTATAACCACTAAGCAGGGTATATGACTTGCATTGACGATATCATCTACATACTCCTTTAAAATAAAATTATATTTCCACAAGCATTCTTCGGATATATAAGTTTAAATTAACATCGGCAGCAGAATTTTCTATAAAATAGAAATATAAGTCTTAAAAACTAGGACAACTCAGCTACACAATTACCTGGAAATATTTAATTCCATGGGATATTTATACAAAAATCATATATTTTAATACTTATTAACATAGACTGAAAAACTAGGAAGCAAAAATGCAAATGTATTTATACTATTGGTTAAATTACCTATTTGTAAAAATATATACATTAATATACAAAAGACAAGTTTAATGGTTGTAGCTTTTAATTATATAATGGTAATAATAGGAAATAGGAGGTGATGTTCTACAGCAAAGGATGATCGCCACAGTCAGGGGCAAGGTTGGGGCCCATGGTTTTTTATTTAAAATTCTTCTTTCTCTATAATCTGCTTTAAGCAGAGAAAGAATTGCAAAATTTCCAGATACATTTTACATAATATTAAGTATATTTTGCTCTTGAAAGGAGATTCTTTAAAAGAAAATTAAAGAAATCTCTTTATTAAATATCAATCAGTCTCTAGGTTAATTGCATATAATTATCATATTGCAGCTAATGGAGCTATTCGGTATTGCTAATAGAAGATGTAAAGGCACATATAATTGGCAGTAATAATATACCCATAATTTAAATTGAGAGATAGATTGGATAATAATAAGTGCACATACAGATGAATTTAAAAAAAATCAATTGCAATGACTTGGAACTTCTTATAATATATTTAAGAGGAGGATCCGATCTAAAATCATATATAACCAATAAGTAGGGTAGAATACTTGCATTGACTATATCATCTACATACTCCTTTAAATTTAAGGTTTATTTTCTACAAGCATTCTTCAGATATATATGTTTAAATTACTATCGCAGCAGAATTTTCAACAAAATAGAAATATAAGTCTTAAAAACTAGGACAATTCAGCTACAAGATTACCTGCAAATAAATAATTTCATGATATATAAATATAGAAAAATCATATATTTTAATACTTATTAAGATAGACCGAAAAACTAGGAAGCAAAAATCGAAATGTATTTATACTATAGGTTAAATTACCTATTTGTAAAAATCTATACATTAGTATAGAAAAGACAAGTTTAATGGTTGTAGCTTTTAATTATATAATGGTATCAATAGGAAAAAGGAGGTGATGTTCTACAGTAAGGGATGATGGCCACAGTCATGGGCGAGGTTGGGGCCCATGGTTTTTTATTTAAAATTCTTCTTTTCCTATAATCTGCTTTAAGCAGAGAAAGAATTGCAAAATTTCCAGATACAATTTACATAATATTAAGTATATTTTGCTCTTTAAAGGAGATTCTTTGAAAGAAAATTAAAGAAATCCCTTTATTAAATATCAATCAGGTTCTAGGTTAATTGCATATAATTATCATATTGCAGCTACTGTAGTAATTAGGTATTGCTA
Organism: Metallyticus violacea; assembly: GCA_030762175.1. Classification (NCBI taxonomy): domain Eukaryota; kingdom Metazoa; phylum Arthropoda; class Insecta; order Mantodea; family Metallyticidae; genus Metallyticus; species Metallyticus violacea. The sequence goes on along the minus strand of CM060840.1, from coordinate 108,918,929 downwards.
ATAGAAGATGGAAAGGCACATGTAATTGGCAGTAATAATATACCTATAATTATATTGAGTCATAGATTGGATAATAATAAGTGCACATACAGATGAATTTAAATACAATCAATTGCAATGACTTGGAATTACTTATTTAATGTTTAAGAGGAGGATCTGATATAAAATCATGTATAACCACTAAGCAGGGTATATGACTTGCATTGACGATATCATCTACATACTCCTTTAAAATAAAATTATATTTCCACAAGCATTCTTCGGATATATAAGTTTAAATTAACATCGGCAGCAGAATTTTCTATAAAATAGAAATATAAGTCTTAAAAACTAGGACAACTCAGCTACACAATTACCTGGAAATATTTAATTCCATGGGATATTTATACAAAAATCATATATTTTAATACTTATTAACATAGACCGAAAAACTAGGAAGCAAAAATGCAAATGTATTTATACTATTGGTTAAATTACCTATTTGTAAAAATCTATACATTAATATACAAAAGACAAGTTTAATGGTTGTAGCTTTTAATTATATAATGGTAATAATAGGAAATAGGAGGTGATGTTCTACAGCAAAGGATGATCGCCACAGTCAGGGGCAAGGTTGGGGCCCATGGTTTTTTATTTAAAATTCTTCTTTCTCTATAATCTGCTTTAAGCAGAGAAAGAATTGTAAAATTTCCAGATACATTTTACATAATATTAAGTATATTTTGCTCTTGAAAGGAGATTCTTTAAAAGAAAATTAAAGAAATCTCTTTATTAAATATCAATCAGTCTCTAGGTTAATTGCATATAATTATCATATTGCAGCTAATGGAGCTATTCGGTATTGCTAATAGAAGATGTAAAGGCACATATAATTGGCAGTAATAATATACCCATAATTTAAATTGAGAGATAGATTGGATAATAATAAGTGCACATACAGATGAATTTAAAAAAAATCAATTGCAATGACTTGGAACTTCTTATAATATATTTAAGAGGAGGATCCGATCTAAAATCATATATAACCAATAAGTAGGGTAGAATACTTGCATTGACTATATCATCTACATACTCCTTTAAATTTAAGGTTTATTTTCTACAAGCATTCTTCAGATATATATGTTTAAATTACTATCGCAGCAGAATTTTCAACAAAATAGAAATATAAGTCTTAAAAACTAGGACAATTCAGCTACAAGATTACCTGCAAATAAATAATTTCATGATATATAAATATAGAAAAATCATATATTTTAATACTTATTAAGATAGACCGAAAAACTAGGAAGCAAAAATCGAAATGTATTTATACTATAGGTTAAATTACCTATTTGTAAAAATCTATACATTAGTATAGAAAAGACAAGTTTAATGGTTGTAGCTTTTAATTATATAATTGTAATAATAGGAAAAAGGAGGTGATGTTCTAAGGCAAAGGATGTTCACCACAGTAATGGGCGAGGTTGGGGCCCATGGTTTTTTATTTAAAATTCTTCTTTCCCTATAATCTGCTTTAAGCAGAGAAAGAATTGCAAAATTTCCAGATACAATTTACATAATATTAAGTATATTTTGCTTTTTAAAGGAGATTCTTTAAAACAAAATTAAAGTAATCCCTTTATTAAATATCAATCAGTCTCTAGGTTAATTGCATATAATTATCATATTGCAGCTACTGGAGTAATTAGGTATTGCTAATAGAAGATGGAAAGGCACATATAATTGGCAGTAATAATATACCCATATTTATATTGAGAGATAGATTGGATAATAAGTGCACATACAGATGAATTTAAAAAAAATCAATTGCAATGACTTGGAATTTCTTATAATACGTTTAAGAGGAGGACCTGTTCTAAAATCATGAATAACCATTAAGTAGGATAGAACACTTGCATTGACTATATCATTCACATACTCCTTTAAAATTAAAGTTATTTTTCCATAAGCATTCTTCGGATATATAAGTTTAAATTAACATTGGCAGCAGAATTTTCAACAAAATAAAAATATAAGTCTTAAAAACTAGGACAACTCAGCTACAAGATTACCTGGAAATATTTAATTTCATGGGAGATTTATAGAAGAATCATATATTTTAATACTTATTAATATAGACCAAAAAACTAGGAAGCAAAAATCCAAATGTATTTATACTATAGGTTAAATTACCTATTTGTAAAAATCTATACATGAATATACAAAAGACAATTTAATGGTTGTAGCTTTTAATTATATAATTGTAATAATAGGAAAAAGCAGGTGATGTTCTACAGTAAAGGATGATCGCCACAGTCATGGGCGAGGTTCGGGCCTATGATTTTTTAATTAGAATTCTCCTTCCTTTATAATCTGGTATAAGCAGAAAAAGAATTACCAAAATTTCCAAATACATTTTAGATAATATTAAGTATATTTTGCTCTTTAAAGGAGATTCTTTAAAAGAAAATTAAAGAAATTCCTATATTAAATATCAATCAGTCTCTAGGTTAATTACATATAATTATCATATTGCAGCTACTGGAGTAATTAGGTATTCCTAATAGAAGATGGAAAGGCACATGTAATTGCCAGTAATAATATACCCATAATTATATTGAAAGATAGATTGGATTATAATAAATGCACATATAGATGAATTTAAAAAAAATCAATTGCAATGACTTGGAACTACTTATAATATGTTTAAGAGGAGGAGCTGATCTAAAATCATGTATAACCATTAAGTAGGATAGAACACTTGCATTGACTATATCATCTACATACTCTTTTAAAATTAAAGTTATTTTTCCACAAGCATTTTTCAGACATATAAGTTTAGATTAACATCGGCAGCAGAATTTTGAACAAAATTGAAATACAAGTCTAAAAAACAATTCAGCTAAAAGATTACCTGGAAATAATTAATTTAATGGGATATTTATACAAAAATCATATATTTTAATACTTAATAAGATAGACCGAAAAATTAGGAGGCAAAAATCCAAATGTATTTATACTATAGGTTAAATTACCTATTTGTAAAAATTTATGCATTAGTATACAAAAGACAAGTTTAATGTTGTAGCTTTTAATTATATAATGGTAATAATAGGAAAAAGGAAGTGATGTTCTACAGTAAAGGATGATCGCCACAGTCATGGCGAGGTTGGGGCCCATGGTTTTTTATTTAAAATTCTTCTTTCCCTATAATCTGCTTTAAGCAGAGAAAGAATTGCAAAATTTCCAGATACAATTTACATAATATTAAATATATTTTGCTCTTTAAAGGAGATTCCTTAAAAGAAAATTAAAGAAATCCCTTTATAAATATCAATCAGTCTCTAGGTTAATTGCATATAATTATCATATTGCAGCTACTGGAGTAATTAGGTATTGCTAATAGAAGATGTAAAGGCACATGTAATTGCCAGTAATAATATACCCATAATTATATTGAAAGATAGATTGGATTATAATAAATGCACATAGAGATGAATTTAAAAAAAATCAATTGCAGTGACTTGGAACTTCTTATAATACGTTTAAGAGGAGGACCTGTTCTAAAACCATGAATAACCATTAAGTAGGATAGAACACTTGCATTCACTATATCATTCACATACTCCTTTAAAATTAAAGTTATTTTTCCATAAGCATTCTTCGGATATATAAGTTTAAATTAACATCGGCAGCAGAATTTTCTATAAAATAGAAATATAAGTCTTAAAAACTAGGACAACTCAGCTACACAATTACCTGGAAATATTTAATTCCATGGGATATTTATACAAAAATCATATATTTTAATACTTATTAACATAGACCGAAAAACTAGGAAGCAAAAATGCAAATGTATTTATACTATTGGTTAAATTACCTATTTGTAAAAATCTATACATTAATATACAAAAGACAAGTTTAATGGTTGTAGCTTTTAATTATATAATGGTAATAATAGGAAATAGGAGGTGATGTTCTACAGCAAAGGATGATCGCCACAGTCAGGGGCAAGGTTGGGGCCCATGGTTTTTTATTTAAAATTCTTCTTTCTCTATAATCTGCTTTAAGCAGAGAAAGAATTGCAAAATTTCCAGATACATTTTACATAATATTAAGTATATTTTGCTCTTGAAAGGAGATTCTTTAAAAGAAAATTAAAGAAATCTCTTTATTAAATATCAATCAGTCTCTAGGTTAATTGCATATAATTATCATATTGCAGCTAATGGAGCTATTCGGTATTGCTAATAGAAGATGTAAAGGCACATATAATTGGCAGTAATAATATACCCATAATTTAAATTGAGAGATAGATTGGATAATAATAAGTGCACATACAGATGAATTTAAAAAAAATCAATTGCAATGACTTGGAACTTCTTATAATATATTTAAGAGGAGGAACCGATCTAAAATCATATATAACCAATAAGTAGGGTAGAATACTTGCATTGACTATATCATCTACATACTCCTTTAAATTTAAGGTTTATTTTCTACAAGCATTCTTCAGATATATATGTTTAAATTACTATCGCAGCAGAATTTTCAACAAAATAGAAATATAAGTCTTAAAAACTAGGACAATTCAGCTACAAGATTACCTGCAAATAAATAATTTCATGATATATAAATATAGAAAAATCATATATTTTAATACTTATTAAGATAGACCGAAAAACTAGGAAGCAAAAATCGAAATGTATTTATACTATAGGTTAAATTACCTATTTGTAAAAATCTATACATTAGTATAGAAAAGACAAGTTTAATGGTTGTAGCTTTTAATTATATAATTGTAATAATAGGAAAAAGGAGGTGATGTTCTAAGGCAAAGGATGTTCACCACAGTAATGGGCGAGGTTGGGGCCCATGGTTTTTTATTTAAAATTCTTCTTTCCCTATAATCTGCTTTAAGCAGAGAAAGAATTGCAAAATTTCCAGATACAATTTACATAATATTAAGTATATTTTGCTTTTTAAAGGAGATTCTTTAAAACAAAATTAAAGTAATCCCTTTATTAAATATCAATCAGTCTCTAGGTTAATTGCATATAATTATCATATTGCAGCTACTGGAGTAATTAGGTATTGCTAATAGAAGATGGAAAGGCACATATAATTGGCAGTAATAATATACCCATATTTATATTGAGAGATAGATTGGATAATAAGTGCACATACAGATGAATTTAAAAAAAATCAATTGCAATGACTTGGAATTTCTTATAATACGTTTAAGAGGAGGACCTGTTCTAAAATCATGAATAACCATTAAGTAGGATAGAACACTTGCATTGACTATATCATTCACATACTCCTTTAAAATTAAAGTTATTTTTCCATAAGCATTCTTCGGATATATAAGTTTAAATTAACATTGGCAGCAGAATTTTCAACAAAATAAAAATATAAGTCTTAAAAACTAGGACAACTCAGCTACAAGATTACCTGGAAATATTTAATTTCATGGGAGATTTATAGAAGAATCATATATTTTAATACTTATTAATATAGACCAAAAAACTAGGAAGCAAAAATCCAAATGTATTTATACTATAGGTTAAATTACCTATTTGTAAAAATCTATACATGAATATACAAAAGACAATTTAATGGTTGTAGCTTTTAATTATATAATTGTAATAATAGGAAAAAGCAGGTGATGTTCTACAGTAAAGGATGATCGCCACAGTCATGGGCGAGGTTCGGGCCTATGATTTTTTAATTAGAATTCTCCTTCCTTTATAATCTGGTATAAGCAGAAAAAGAATTACCAAAATTTCCAAATACATTTTAGATAATATTAAGTATATTTTGCTCTTTAAAGGAGATTCTTTAAAAGAAAATTAAAGAAATTCCTATATTAAATATCAATCAGTCTCTAGGTTAATTACATATAATTATCATATTGCAGCTACTGGAGTAATTAGGTATTCCTAATAGAAGATGGAAAGGCACATGTAATTGCCAGTAATAATATACCCATAATTATATTGAAAGATAGATTGGATTATAATAAATGCACATATAGATGAATTTAAAAAAAATCAATTGCAATGACTTGGAACTACTTATAATATGTTTAAGAGGAGGAGCTGATCTAAAATCATGTATAACCATTAAGTAGGATAGAACACTTGCATTGACTATATCATCTACATACTCTTTTAAAATTAAAGTTATTTTTCCACAAGCATTTTTCAGATATATAAGTTTAGATTAACATCGGCAGCAGAATTTTGAACAAAATTGAAATACAAGTCTAAAAAACAATTCAGCTAAAAGATTACCTGGAAATAATTAATTTAATGGGATATTTATACAAAAATCATATATTTTAATACTTAATAAGATAGACCGAAAAATTAGGAGGCAAAAATCCAAATGTATTTATACTATAGGTTAAATTACCTATTTGTAAAAATTTATGCATTAGTATACAAAAGACAAGTTTAATGTTGTAGCTTTTAATTATATAATGGTAATAATAGGAAAAAGGAAGTGATGTTCTACAGTAAAGGATGATCGCCACAGTCATGGCGAGGTTGGGGCCCATGGTTTTTTATTTAAAATTCTTCTTTCCCTATAATCTGCTTTAAGCAGAGAAAGAATTGCAAAATTTCCAGATACAATTTACATAATATTAAATATATTTTGCTCTTTAAAGGAGATTCCTTAAAAGAAAATTAAAGAAATCCCTTTATAAATATCAATCAGTCTCTAGGTTAATTGCATATAATTATCATATTGCAGCTACTGGAGTAATTAGGTATTGCTAATAGAAGATGTAAAGGCACATGTAATTGCCAGTAATAATATACCCATAATTATATTGAAAGATAGATTGGATTATAATAAATGCACATAGAGATGAATTTAAAAAAAATCAATTGCAATGACTTGGAACTTCTTATAATACGTTTAAGAGGAGGACCTGTTCTAAAACCATGAATAACCATTAAGTAGGATAGAACACTTGCATTCACTATATCATTCACATACTCCTTTAAAATTAAAGTTATTTTTCCATAAGCATTCTTCGGATATATAAGTTTAAATTAACATCGGCAGCAGAATTTTCTATAAAATAGAAATATAAGTCTTAAAAACTAGGACAACTCAGCTACACAATTACCTGGAAATATTTAATTCCATGGGATATTTATACAAAAATCATATATTTTAATACTTATTAACATAGACCGAAAAACTAGGAAGCAAAAATGCAAATGTATTTATACTATTGGTTAAATTACCTATTTGTAAAAATCTATACATTAATATACAAAAGACAAGTTTAATGGTTGTAGCTTTTAATTATATAATGGTAATAATAGGAAATAGGAGGTGATGTTCTACAGCAAAGGATGATCGCCACAGTCAGGGGCAAGGTTGGGGCCCATGGTTTTTTATTTAAAATTCTTCTTTCTCTATAATCTGCTTTAAGCAGAGAAAGAATTGCAAAATTTCCAGATACATTTTACATAATATTAAGTATATTTTGCTCTTGAAAGGAGATTCTTTAAAAGAAAATTAAAGAAATCTCTTTATTAAATATCAATCAGTCTCTAGGTTAATTGCATATAATTATCATATTGCAGCTAATGGAGCTATTCGGTATTGCTAATAGAAGATGTAAAGGCACATATAATTGGCAGTAATAATATACCCATAATTTAAATTGAGAGATAGATTGGATAATAATAAGTGCACATACAGATGAATTTAAAAAAAATCAATTGCAATGACTTGGAACTTCTTATAATATATTTAAGAGGAGGAACCGATCTAAAATCATATATAACCAATAAGTAGGGTAGAATACTTGCATTGACTATATCATCTACATACTCCTTTAAATTTAAGGTTTATTTTCTACAAGCATTCTTCAGATATATATGTTTAAATTACTATCGCAGCAGAATTTTCAACAAAATAGAAATATAAGTCTTAAAAACTAGGACAATTCAGCTACAAGATTACCTGCAAATAAATAATTTCATGATATATAAATATAGAAAAATCATATATTTTAATACTTATTAAGATAGACCGAAAAACTAGGAAGCAAAAATCGAAATGTATTTATACTATAGGTTAAATTACCTATTTGTAAAAATCTATACATTAGTATAGAAAAGACAAGTTTAATGGTTGTAGCTTTTAATTATATAATTGTAATAATAGGAAAAAGGAGGTGATGTTCTAAGGCAAAGGATGTTCACCACAGTAATGGGCGAGGTTGGGGCCCATGGTTTTTTATTTAAAATTCTTCTTTCCCTATAATCTGCTTTAAGCAGAGAAAGAATTGCAAAATTTCCAGATACAATTTACATAATATTAAGTATATTTTGCTTTTTAAAGGAGATTCTTTAAAACAAAATTAAAGTAATCCCTTTATTAAATATCAATCAGTCTCTAGGTTAATTGCATATAATTATCATATTGCAGCTACTGGAGTAATTAGGTATTGCTAATAGAAGATGGAAAGGCACATATAATTGGCAGTAATAATATACCCATATTTATATTGAGAGATAGATTGGATAATAAGTGCACATACAGATGAATTTAAAAAAAATCAATTGCAATGACTTGGAATTTCTTATAATACGTTTAAGAGGAGGACCTGTTCTAAAATCATGAATAACCATTAAGTAGGATAGAACACTTGCATTGACTATATCATTCACATACTCCTTTAAAATTAAAGTTATTTTTCCATAAGCATTCTTCGGATATATAAGTTTAAATTAACATTGGCAGCAGAATTTTCAACAAAATAAAAATATAAGTCTTAAAAACTAGGACAACTCAGCTACAAGATTACCTGGAAATATTTAATTTCATGGGAGATTTATAGAAGAATCATATATTTTAATACTTATTAATATAGACCAAAAAACTAGGAAGCAAATATCCAAATGTATTTATACTATAGGTTAAATTACCTATTTGTAAAAATCTATACATGAATATACAAAAGACAATTTAATGGTTGTAGCTTTTAATTATATAATTGTAATAATAGGAAAAAGCAGGTGATGTTCTACAGTAAAGGATGATCGCCACAGTCATGGGCGAGGTTCGGGCCTATGATTTTTTAATTAGAATTCTCCTTCCTTTATAATCTGGTATAAGCAGAAAAAGAATTACCAAAATTTCCAAATACATTTTAGATAATATTAAGTATATTTTGCTCTTTAAAGGAGATTCTTTAAAAGAAAATTAAAGAAATTCCTATATTAAATATCAATCAGTCTCTAGGTTAATTACATATAATTATCATATTGCAGCTACTGGAGTAATTAGGTATTCCTAATAGAAGATGGAAAGGCACATGTAATTGCCAGTAATAATATACCCATAATTATATTGAAAGATAGATTGGATTATAATAAATGCACATATAGATGAATTTAAAAAAAATCAATTGCAATGACTTGGAACTACTTATAATATGTTTAAGAGGAGGAGCTGATCTAAAATCATGTATAACCATTAAGTAGGATAGAACACTTGCATTGACTATATCATCTACATACTCTTTTAAAATTAAAGTTATTTTTCCACAAGCATTTTTCAGATATATAAGTTTAGATTAACATCGGCAGCAGAATTTTGAACAAAATTGAAATACAAGTCTAAAAAACAATTCAGCTAAAAGATTACCTGGAAATAATTAATTTAATGGGATATTTATACAAAAATCATATATTTTAATACTTAATAAGATAGACCGAAAAATTAGGAGGCAAAAATCCAAATGTATTTATACTATAGGTTAAATTACCTATTTGTAAAAATTTATGCATTAGTATACAAAAGACAAGTTTAATGTTGTAGCTTTTAATTATATAATGGTAATAATAGGAAAAAGGAAGTGATGTTCTACAGTAAAGGATGATCGCCACAGTCATGGCGAGGTTGGGGCCCATGGTTTTTTATTTAAAATTCTTCTTTCCCTATAATCTGCTTTAAGCAGAGAAAGAATTGCAAAATTTCCAGATACAATTTACATAATATTAAATATATTTTGCTCTTTAAAGGAGATTCCTTAAAAGAAAATTAAAGAAATCCCTTTATAAATATCAATCAGTCTCTAGGTTAATTGCATATAATTATCATATTGCAGCTACTGGAGTAATTAGGTATTGCTAATAGAAGATGGAAAGGCACATGTAATTGCCAGTAATAATATACCCATAATTATATTGAAAGATAGATTGGATTATAATAAATGCACATAGAGATGAATTTAAAAAAAATCAATTGCAATGACTTGGAACTTCTTATAATACGTTTAAGAGGAGGACCTGTTCTAAAACCATGAATAACCATTAAGTAGGATAGAACACTTGCATTCACTATATCATTCACATACTCCTTTAAAATTAAAGTTATTTTTCCATAAGCATTCTTCGGATATATAAGTTTAAATTAACATCGGCAGCAGAATTTTCAACAAAATAAAAATATAAGTCTTAAAAACTAGGACAACTCAGCTACAACATTACCTGGAAATATTTAATTTCATGGGATATTTATACAAAAATCATATATTTTAATACTTATTAAGATAGACCGAAAAACTAGGAAGCAAAAATCGAAATGTATTTATACTATAGGTTAAATTACCTATTTGTAAAAATCTATACATTAGTATAGAAAAGACAAGTTTAATGGTTGTAGCTTTTAATTATATAATGGTATCAATAGGAAAAAGGAGGTGATGTTCTACAGTAAGGGATGATGGCCACAGTCATGGGCGAGGTTGGGGCCCATGGTTTTTTATTTAAAATTCTTCTTTTCCTATAATCTGCTTTAAGCAGAGAAAGAATTGCAAAATTTCCAGATACAATTTACATAATATTAAGTATATTTTGCTCTTTAAAGGAGATTCTTTGAAAGAAAATTAAAGAAATCCCTTTATTAAATATCAATCAGGTTCTAGGTTAATTGCATATAATTATCATATTGCAGCTACTGTAGTAATTAGGTATTGCTAATAGAAGATGGAAAGGCACATGTAATTGGCAGTAATAATATACCCATAATTATATTGAGTCATAGATTGGATAATAATAAGTGCACATACAGATGAATTTAAATACAATCAATTGCAATGACTTGGAATTACTTATTTAATGTTTAAGAGGAGGATCTGATATAAAATCATGTATAACCACTAAGCAGGGTATATGACTTGCATTGACGATATCATCTACATACTCCTTTAAAATAAAATTATATTTCCACAAGCATTCTTCGGATATATAAGTTTAAATTAACATCGGCAGCAGAATTTTCTATAAAATAGAAATATAAGTCTTAAAAACTAGGACAACTCAGCTACACAATTACCTGGAAATATTTAATTCCATGGGATATTTATACAAAAATCATATATTTTAATACTTATTAACATAGACCGAAAAACTAGGAAGCAAAAATGCAAATGTATTTATACTATTGGTTAAATTACCTATTTGTAAAAATCTATACATTAATATACAAAAGACAAGTTTAATGGTTGTAGCTTTTAATTATATAATGGTAATAATAGGAAATAGGAGGTGATGTTCTACAGCAAAGGATGATCGCCACAGTCAGGGGCAAGGTTGGGGCCCATGGTTTTTTATTTAAAATTCTTCTTTCTCTATAATCTGCTTTAAGCAGAGAAAGAATTGCAAAATTTCCAGATACATTTTACATAATATTAAGTATATTTTGCTCTTGAAAGGAGATTCTTTAAAAGAAAATTAAAGAAATCTCTTTATTAAATATCAATCAGGTTCTAGGTTAATTGCATATAATTATCATATTGCAGCTAATGGAGCTATTCGGTATTGCTAATAGAAGATGTAAAGGCACATATAATTGGCAGTAATAATATACCCATAATTTAAATTGAGAGATAGATTGGATAATAATAAGTGCACATACAGATGAATTTAAAAAAAATCAATTGCAATGACTTGGAACTTCTTATAATACGTTTAAGAGGAGGACCTGTTCTAAAACCATGAATAACCATTAAGTAGGATAGAACACTTGCATTCACTATATCATTCACATACTCCTTTAAAATTAAAGTTATTTTTCCATAAGCATTCTTCGGATATATAAGTTTAAATTAACATCGGCAGCAGAATTTTCAACAAAATAAAAATATAAGTCTTAAAAACTAGGACAACTCAGCTACAACATTACCTGGAAATATTTAATTTCATGGGATATTTATACAAAAATCATATATTTTAATACTTATTAAGATAGACCGAAAAACTAGGAAGCAAAAATCGAAATGTATTTATACTATAGGTTAAATTACCTATTTGTAAAAATCTATACATTAGTATAGAAAAGACAAGTTTAATGGTTGTAGCTTTTAATTATATAATGGTATCAATAGGAAAAAGGAGGTGATGTTCTACAGTAAGGGATGATGGCCACAGTCATGGGCGAGGTTGGGGCCCATGGTTTTTTATTTAAAATTCTTCTTTTCCTATAATCTGCTTTAAGCAGAGAAAGAATTGCAAAATTTCCAGATACAATTTACATAATATTAAGTATATTTTGCTCTTTAAAGGAGATTCTTTGAAAGAAAATTAAAGAAATCCCTTTATTAAATATCAATCAGGTTCTAGGTTAATTGCATATAATTATCATATTGCAGCTACTGTAGTAATTAGGTATTGCTAATAGAAGATGGAAAGGCACATGTAATTGGCAGTAATAATATACCCATAATTATATTGAGTCATAGATTGGATAATAATAAGTGCACATACAGATGAATTTAAATACAATCAATTGCAATGACTTGGAATTACTTATTTAATGTTTAAGAGGAGGATCTGATATAAAATCATGTATAACCACTAAGCAGGGTATATGACTTGCATTGACGATATCATCTACATACTCCTTTAAAATAAAATTATATTTCCACAAGCATTCTTCGGATATATAAGTTTAAATTAACATCGGCAGCAGAATTTTCTATAAAATAGAAATATAAGTCTTAAAAACTAGGACAACTCAGCTACACAATTACCTGGAAATATTTAATTCCATGGGATATTTATACATAAATCATATATTTTAATACTTATTAACATAGACCGAAAAACTAGGAAGCAAAAATGCAAATGTATTTATACTATTGGTTAAATTACCTATTTGTAAAAATCTATACATTAATATACAAAAGACAAGTTTAATGGTTGTAGCTTTTAATTATATAATGGTAATAATAGGAAATAGGAGGTGATGTTCTACAGCAAAGGATGATCGCCACAGTCAGGGGCAAGGTTGGGGCCCATGGTTTTTTATTTAAAATTCTTCCTTTGTATAATCTACTTTAATTAGAGAAAGAATTGCAAAATTTCCAGATACATTTTACATAATATTAAGTATATTTTGCTCTTTAAAGGAGATTCTTTAAAAGAAAATTAAAGAAATCCCTTTATTAAATATCAATCAGTCTCTAGGTTAATTGCATATAATTATCATATTGCAGCTACTAGAGTAATTAGGTATTGCTAATAGAAGATGGAAAGGCACATGTAATTGGCATAATAATATACCCATAATTATATTGAGAGATAGATTCGATTATAATAAATGCACATACAGATGAATTTAAAAAAAATGAAATGTAATGACTTGGAACTTCTTATAATACGTTTAAGAGCAGGATGTGATCTAAAATCATGTATAACCATTAAGCAGGGTAGAATACTTGCATTGACTATATCATCTACATACTCCTTTAAAATAAAGCTATATTTCCACAAGCATTCTTTGGATATATAAGTTTAAATGAACATCGGCAGCAGAATTTTCAACAAAATAGAAATATAAGTCTTAAAAACTAGGACAACTCAGCTACAAGATTACCTGGAAATATTTAATTTCATGGGAGATTTATAGAACAATCATATATTTTAATACTTATGAAGATAGACCAAAAAACTAGGAAGCAAAAATCCAAATGTATTTATACTATAGGTTAAATTACCTATTTGTAAAAATCTATACATGAATATACAAAAGACAATTTAATGGTTGTAGCTTATAATTATATAATTGTAATAATAGGAAAAAGCAGGTGATGTTCTACAGTAAAGGATGATCGCCACAGTCATGGGCGAGGTTCGGGCCTATGATTTTTTAATTAGAATTCTCCTTCCTTTATAATCTGATATAAGCAGAAAAAGAATTACCAAAATTTCCAAATACATTTTAGATAATATTAAGTATATTTTGCTCTTTAAAGGAGATTCTTTAAAAGAAAATTAAAGAAATCCCTATATTAAATATCAATCAGTCTCTAGGTTAATTGCATATAAATATCATATTGCAGCTACTGGAGTAATTAGGTATTCCTAATACAAGATGGAAAGGCACATGTAATTGCCAGTAATAATATACCCATAATTATATTGAAAGATAGATTGGATTATAATAAATGCACATATAGATGAATTTAAAAAAAATCAATTGCAATGACTTGGAACTACTTATAATATGTTTAACAGGAGGAGCTTATCTAAAATCATGTATAACCATTAAGTAGGATAGAACACTTGCATTGACTATATCATCTACATACCCTTTTAAAATTAAAGTTATTTTTCCACAAGCATTTTTCAGATATATAAGTTTAAATTAACATCGGCAGCAGAATTTTGAACAAAATTGAAATACAAGTCTAAAAAACAATTCAGCTAAAAGATTACCTGGAAATAATTAATTTAATGGGATATTTATACAAAAATCATATATTTTAATACTTATTAAGATAGACCGAAAAACTAGGAGGCAAAAATCCAAATGTATTTATACTATTGGTTAAATTACCTATTTGTAAAAATCTATTAAGGGGAGGATCTGATCTAAAATCATGTATAACCATTAAGCAGTGTAGAATACTTGCATTGCCTATATCATCTACATACTCCTTTAAAATTACAGTTACTTTTCCACAAGCATTCTTCTGATATATAAGTTTAAATTAACATCGGCAGCAGAATTTTCAACAAAATAGAAATATAAGTCTTAAAAATTAGGACAACTCTGCTACAAGATTACCTGGAAATAATTAATTTAATGGGAAATTTATAGAAAAATCATATATTTTAATATTTATTAAGATGGACCTAAAAACTAGGAAGTAAAAATCCAAATGTATTTATACTATAGGTTAAATTACCTATTTGTAAAAATCTATACATTAATATACAAAAGACAAGTTTAATGGTTGTAGCTTTTAATTATATAATTGTAATAATAGGAAAAAGGAGGTTATGTTCTACAGTAAAGGATGATCGCCACAGTCATGGGCGAGGTTGGGGCAAATGGTATTTTATTTAAAATTCTGCTTTCCCTATAATCTGCTTTAAGCAGAGGAAGAATTGCAAAATTTCCAGTTACATTTTATATAATATTAAGTATATTTTGCTCTTTAAAGAGATTCTTTGAAAAAAATTTAAGAAATCCCTTTATTAAATATCAATCAGTCTCTAGGTTAATTGCATATAATTTTCATATTGCAGCTACTGGAGTAATTACATATTGCTAATAGAAGATGGAAAGGCACATATAATTGGCAGTAATAATATAGCCATAATTATAATGAGAGATAAATTGGATAATAATAAGTGCACATACAGATGAATTTAAAAAAAAATTAATTGCAATCACTTGGAATTTCTTATTATACTTTTAAGAGGAGCATCTGTTCTAAAATAATGAATAACCATTAAGTAGGATAGAACACTTGCATTGACTATATCATTCACATACTCCTTTAAAATTAAAGTTATTTTCCACAAGCATTCTTCGAATACATGAGTTTAAATTAAAATCGGTAGTAGAAATTTCAACAAAATAGAAATATAAGTCTTAAAAACTAGGACAACTCAGCTACAGGATTACCTGGAAATAATTAATTTCATGGGTAGTTTATAGAAAAATCATATATTTTAATACTTATTAAGATACACCGAAAAACTACAAAGCAAAAATCCAAATGTATTTATACTATAGGTTAAATTACCTATTTGTAAATATCTATACATTAATATACAAAAGACCAGTTTAATGGTTGTAGCTTTTAATTATATAATTGTAATAGTAGGAAAAAGGAGGTGAGGTTCTACAGTAAAGGATGATCGCCACAGTCATGGGCGAGGTTGGGGCCGATGATTTTTTAATTAGAATTCTCCTTCCTTTATAATCTGGTATAAGCAGAAAAAGAATTACCAAAATTTCCAAATACATTTTATATAATATTAAGTTTATTTTGCTCTTTAAAGGAGATTCTTTAAAAGAAAATTAAAGAAATCCGTTTATTAAATATCAATCAGTCTCTAGGTTATTTGCATATAATTATCATATTGCAGCTACTGGAGTAATTAGGTATTGCTAATAGAAGACGGAAAGGCACATGTAATTGCCAGTAATAATATACCCATAATTATATTGAAAGATAGATTTGATTATAATAAATGCACATAGAGATGAATTTAAAAAAAATCAATTGCAATGACTTGGAACTTCTTATAATATGTTTAAGAGGAGGATCTGATCTAAAATCATGTATAACCATTAAGTAGGGTAGAATACTTGCATTGACTATATCATCTACATACTCCTTTAAAATAAAGCTATATTTCCACAAGCATTCTTTGGATATATAAGTTTAAATTAACATCGGCAGCAGAATTTTCAACAAAATAGAAATATAAGTCTTAAAAACTAGGACAACTCAGCTACAAGATTACCTGGAAATTTTTTAATTTAATGGGATATTTATACAAAAATCATATATTTTAATACTTAATAAGATAGACCGAAAAACTAGGAGGCAAAAATCCAAATGTATTTATACTATAGGTTAAATTACCTATTTGTAAAAATCTATGCATTAGTATACAAAAGACAAGTTTAATGTTGTAGCTTTTAATTATATAATGGTAATAATAGGAAAAAGGAGGTGATGTTCTACAGTAAAGGATGATCGCCACAGTCATGGCAAGGTTGGGGCCCATGGTTTTTTATTTAAAATTCTTCTTTCCCTATAATCTGCTTTAAGCAGAGAAAGAATTGCAAAATTTCCAGATACAATTTACATAATATTAAATATATTTTGCTCTTTAAAGGAGATTCCTTAAAAGAAAATTAAAGAAATCCCTTTATTAAATATCAGTCAGTCTCTAGGTTAATTGCATATAATTATCATATTGCAGCTACTGGAGTAATTAGATATTGCTAATAGAAGATGGAAAGGCACATATAATTGGCAGTAATAATATACCCATAATTATATTGAGAGATAGATTGGATAATAATAAGTGCACATACAGATGAATTTAAGTAAAATCAATTGCAATGACTTGGAATTACTTATAATAAGTTTAAGAGGAGGGCCTGTTCTAAAATCATGAATAACCATTAAGTAGGATAGAACACTTGCATTGACTATATCATTCACATACTCCTTTAAAATTAAAGTTATTTTTCCACAAGCATTCTTCGGATATATAAGTATAAATTAACATTGCAGCAGAATTTTCAACAAAATAGAAATATAAGTCTTAAAAACTAGGACAACTCAGCTACAAGATTACCTGGAAATATTTAATTTCATGGGATATTTATACAAAAATCATATATTTTAATACTTATTAAGATAGACCGAAAAACTAGGAAGCAAAAATCCAAATGTATTTATACTACAGTTTAAATTAGCTATTTGTAAAAATCTATACATTCATATACAAAAGACAAGTTTAATGGTTGTAACTTTTAATTATATAATGGTAATAATAGGAAAAAGGAGGTGATGTTCTACAATAAAGGATGATCGCCAAAGTCATGGGCGAAGTTGGGGTCCATGGTTTTTCATTTTAAATTCTTCTTTTCTATAATCTGCTTTAAGTAGAAAAAGAATTGCAAAATTTCCAGCTACATTTTACATAATATTAAGTATATTTTGCCCTTTAAAGGAGATTCTTTAAAAGAAAAATAAGGAAATCCCTTTATTAAATATCAATCAGTCTCTAGGTTAATTGCATATAATTATCATATTGCAGCTACTGGTGTAATTAGGTATTGCTAATAGAAGATGGAAAGGCACATGTAATTGGCAGTAATAATATACCCATAATTATATTGAGAGATAGATTGGATTATAATAAATGCGCATACGGATGAATTTAAAAAAAATCAATTGCAATGACTTGGAACTTCTTATAATACGTTTAAGAGGAGGATCTGATCTAAAATCATGTATAACCATTAAGCAGGGCGGAATACTTGCATTGACTATATTATCTACATACTCCTTTAAAATAAAGCTATATTTCCACAAGCATTCTTTGGATATATAAGTTTAAATTAAGATCGGCAGCAGAATTTTCTACAAAATTGAAATATAAGTCTAAAAAACAATTCAGCTACAAGATTACCTGGAAAAAATTAATTTCATGGGATATTTATAGAAAAATCATATATTTTAATACTTATTAAGATAGACCGAAAAACTAGTAAGCAAAAATACAAATGTATTTATACTATAGGTTAAATTACCTATTTGTAAGAATCTATACATTAATATACAAATGACAAGTTTAATGGTTGTAGCTTTTAATTATATAATGGTAATAATAGGAAAAAGGAGTTTATGTTCTACAGTAAAGGATGATCGCCAAAGTCATGGGCTAGGTTTGACCCATGGCTTTTTATTTAAAATTCTTCTTTCCCTATAATCTGCTTTAAGCTGAGAAAAAATTGCAAAATTTCCAGATACATTTTACATAATATTAAGTATATTTTGCTCTTTAAAGGAGATTCTTTAAAAGAAAATTAAAGAAATCCCTGTATTAAATATCAATAAGTCTCTAGGTTAATTACATATAATTATCATATTGCAGCTACTGGAGTAGTTAGGTATTGCTAATAGAAGACGGAAAGGCACATATAATTGTCAGTAATAATATACCCATAATTATATTGAGAGTTACATTGGATAATAATAAGTGCACATACAGATAAATTTAAAAAAAATCAATTGCAATGACTTGCAATTTCTTATAATACGTTTAAGAGGAGGATCTGATCTAAAATCATGTATAACCATTAAGTAGGGTGGAATACTTGCATTGACTATACCATCTACATACGCCTTTAAAATTAAAGCTAATTTTCCACAAGCATGCTTCGGATATATAAGTTTAAATTAACATCGGCAGCAGAATTTTCTACAAAAAAGAAATATAAGTCTTTAAAACCAGGACAACTCAGCTACAAGATTACCTGGAAATAATTAATTTAATGGCATATTTATACAAAAATCATATATTTTAATACTATTTAAGATAGACCGAAAAACTAGAGGGCAAAAATCCAAATGTATTTATACTATTGGTTAAATTACCTATTTGTAAAAATCTATACATTAGTATACAAAAGACAAGTTTAATGGTTGTAGCTTTTAATTATATAATGGTAATAATAGGAAAAAGGAGGTGATGTTCTACAGTAAAGGATGAACGCCACAGTCATGGGCGAGGTTGGGGCCCATGGTTTTTTATTTAAAATTCTTCTTTCCCTATAATCTGCTTTAAGAAGAGAAAGAATTGCAAAATTTCCAGATACATTTTGCATAATATTAAGTATATTTTGCTCTTTAAAGGAGATTCTTTAAAAGAAAATTAAAGAAATCCCTTTATTAAATATCAATCAGTCTCTAGGTTAATTGCATATAATTATCATATTGCAGCTACTGGAGTAATTAGGTATTGCTAATAGAAGATGGAAAGGCACATGTAAATAGCAGTAATAATATACCCATAATTATATTGAGAGATAGATTGGATAATAATAAGTGCACATACAGATGAATTTAAATAAAATCATTGCAATGACTTGGAATTTCTTCTAATAAGTTAACAGGAGGATATGTTCTAAAATCATGTATAACCATTAAGTAGGATAGAACACTTGCATTGACAATATCATTCACATACTCCTTTAAAATTAAAGTTATTTTTCCACAAGCATTTTTCGGATATATAAGTTTAAATTGACATCGGCAGCAGAATTTTCAACAAAATGGAAATATAAGTCTTAAAAACTAGGACAACTCAGCTACAGGATTACCTGGAAATATTTAATTTCATGGGATATTTATACAAAAATCATATATTTTAATACTTATTAAGATAGGCCGAAAAACTAGGAGGCAAAAATCCAAATGTATTTATAATATTGGTTAAATTACCTATTTGTAAAAATCTATACATTAGTATACAAAAGACAAGTTTAATGGTTGTAGCTTTTAATTATATAATGGTAATAATAGGAAAAAGGAGGTGATGTTCTACAGTAAAGGATGAACGCCACAGTCATGGGCGAGGTTGGGGCCCATGGTTTTTTATTTAAAATTCTTCTTTCCCTATAATCTGCTTTAAGAAGAGAAAGAATTGCAAAAATTCCAGATACAATTTACATAATATTAAGTATATTTTGCTCTTTAAAGGAGATTCTTTAAAAGAAAATTAAAGAAATCCCTTTATTAAATATCAATCAGTCTCTAGGTTAATTGCATATAATTATCATATTGCAGCTACTGGAGTAATTAGGTATTGCTAATAGAAGATGGAAAGGCACATGTAAATAGCAGTAATAATATACCTATATTTATATTGAGAGATAGATTGAATAATAATAAGTGTACATACAGATGAATTAAAAAAAATCAATTGCAATGACTTGGAACTTCTTATAATATATTTAAGGGGAGGATCTGATCTAAAATCATGTATAACCATTAAGCAGTGTAGAATACTTGCATTGCCTATATCATCTACATACTCCTTTAAAATTACAGTTACTTTTCCACAAGCATTCTTCGG
Organism: Metallyticus violacea; assembly: GCA_030762175.1. Lineage (NCBI taxonomy): Eukaryota > Metazoa > Arthropoda > Insecta > Mantodea > Metallyticidae > Metallyticus > Metallyticus violacea. The sequence continues at coordinate 108,898,017 of CM060840.1, read as the reverse complement.
ATATATAAGTTTAAATTAACATCGGCAGCAGAATTTTCAACAAAATAGAAATATAAGTCTTAAAAATTAGGACAACTCTGCTACAAGATTACCTGGAAATAATTAATTTAATGGGAAATTTATAGAAAAATCATATATTTTAATATTTATTAAGATGGACCGAAAAACTAGGAAGTAAAAATCCAAATGTATTTATACTATAGGTTAAATTACCTATTTGTAAAAATCTATACATTAATATACAAAAGACAAGTTTAATGGTTGTAGCTTTTAATTATATAATTGTAATAATAGGAAAAAGGAGGTTATGTTCTACAGTAAAGTATGATCGCCACAGTCATGGGCGAGGTTGGGGCAAATGGTATTTTATTTAAAATTCTGCTTTCCCTATAATCTGCTTTAAGCAGAGGAAGAATTGCAAAATTTCCAGTTACATTTTATATAATATTAAGTATATTTTGCTCTTTAAATGAGATTCTTTGAAAAAAATTTAAGAAATCCCTTTATTAAATATCAATCAGTCTCTAGGTTAATTGCATATAATTATCATATTGCAGCTACTGGAGTAAATAGGTATTGCTAATAGAAGATGGAAAGGCACATATAATTGGCAGTAATAATATAGCCATAATTATAATGAGAGATAAATTGGATAATAATAAGTGCACATACAGATGAATTTAAAAAAAAATTAATTGCAATCACTTGGAATTTCTTATTATACTTTTAAGAGGAGCATCTGTTCTAAAATCATGAATAACCATTAAGTAGGATAGAACACTTGCATTGACTATATCATTCACATACTCCTTTAAAATTAAAGTTATTTTCCACAAGCATTCTTCGGATATATAAGTTTAAATTAACATCGGCAGCAGAATTTTCAGCAAAGTAGAAATATAAGTCTTAAAAACTAGGACAGCTCAGCTATAAGATTACCTGGAAAAAATTAATTTAATGGAATGTTTATACAAAAATCAATTATTTTAATACTTATTAAGATAGACCGAAAAACTAGGAAGCAAAAATCCAAATGTATTTATACTATAGGTTAAATTACCTATTTATAAAAATCTATAAATTAATATACAAAAGACAAGTTTAATGGTTGTAGCTTTTAATTATATAATTGTAATAATAGGAAAAAGGAGGTGATGTTCTACAGTAAAGGATGATTGCCACAGTCATGGGCAAGGTTGGGGCCCATGGTTTTTTATTTAAAATTCTTTCCCCATAATCTGCTTTAAATAGAGAAAGATACATTTTACATAATATTAAGTATATTTTGCTCTTTAAAGGAGATTCTTTAAAAGAAAATTAAAGAAATCACTTTATTAAATATCAATTAGTCTCTAGGTTAATTGCATATAATTATCATACAATCTACTGGAGTAATTAGGTATTGCTAATAGAAGATGGAAATGCACATGTAATTGGCAGTATTAATATACCCATATTTATATTGAGAGATAGGTTGGATAATAATAAGTGCACATACAGATGAATTTAAAAAACATTAATTGCAATGACTTGGAATTTCTTATAATACGTTTAAGAGGAGGATCTGATCTAAAATCATGTATAACGATTAAGTAGGGTAGAATACTTGCATTGCCTATATCATCTACATACTCCTTTAAAATTAAGGTTACTTTTCCACAAGCATTCTTCGGATATATAAGTTTAAATTCACATCGGCAGCAGAATTTTGAACAAAATAGAAATATAAGTCTTAAAAACTAGGACAACTCTGCTACAAGATTACCTGGAAATAATTAATTTAATGGGAAATTTATAGAAAAATCATATACTTTAATACTTATTAAGATAGACCGAAAATCTAGGATGCAAAAATCCAAATGTATTTATACTATAGGTTAAATTACCTATTTGTAAAAATCTATACATTAATATACAAAAGACAAGTTTAATGGTTGTAGCTTTTAATTATATAATGATAATAATAGGAAAAAGGAGGTGATGTTCTACAGTAAATGATGATCGCCACAGTCATGGGCGAGGTTGGGGCCCATGGTTTTTTATTTAAAATTCTTCTTTCCCTATAATCTGCTTTAAGCAGAGAAAGAATTGCAAAATTGCCAGATACATTTTATATAATATTAAGTATATTTTGCTCTCTAAACGAGATTCTTTAAAAGAAAATAAAAGAAATCCCTTTATTAAATATCAATCAGTCTCTAGGTTAATTGCATATAATTATCATATTGCAGCTACTGGAGTAATTAGGTATTGCTAATAGAAAATGGAAAGGCACATTTAATTGGCAGTAATAATATACCCATAATTATATTGAGAGATAGATTGGATAATAATAAGTGCACATACAGATGAATTTAAAAAAAATGAATTGCAATGATTTGGAATTTCTTATAATACGTTTATGAGGAGGAACTAGTTCTGAAATCATGAATAACCATTAAGTAGGATACAACACTTGCATTGACTATATCATCTATATACTCCTTTAAAATGAAAGTTATTTTTCCACAAACATTCTTTGGATATATAAGTTTAAATTAACATCAGCAGCAGAATTTTCAACAAAATAGAATTATAAGTCTTAAAAACTAGGACAACTCAGCTACAAGATTACCTGGAAATATTTAATTTCATGGGATATTTATAGAAAAATCATATATTTTAATACTTATTAAGATAGACGGAAAAACTAGGAAGCAAAAATGCAAATGTTTTTATACTATAGGTTAAATTACCTATTTGTAAAAATCTATATATTAATATACAAAAGACAAGTTTAATGGTTGTAGCTTTTAATTATATAATTGTAATAATAGGAAAAAGGAGGTGATGCTCTACAGTAAAGGATGATTGCCACAGTCATGGGCGAGGTTGGGGCATGTGGTATTTTATTTAAAATTCTTTCCCCATAATCTGCTTTAAGCAGAGTAAGAATTGCAGAGAAAGATATATTTTACATAATATTAAGTATATTTTGCTCTTTAAAGGAGATTCTTTAAAAGAAAATTAAAGAAATCCGTTTATTAAATATCAATCAGTCTCTAGGTTATTTGCATATAATTATCATATTGCAGCTACTGGAGTAATTAGGTATTGCTAATAGGAGATGGAAAGGCACATGTAATTGGCAGTAATAATATACCCATATTTATATTGAGAGATAGATTGGATAATAATAAGTGCACATACAGATGAATTTAAATAAAATTAATTGCAATGACTTGGAATTTCTTATAATACGTTTAAGAGGAGGATCTGATCTAAAATCATGAATAACCATTAAGTAGGGTAGAATACTTCCATTTACCACATCATCTACATCCTCCTTTAAATATTAAAGTTATTTTTCCACAAGCATCCGAAGCATTCTTCGGATATGTGTAAATTAACATCAGCAGCAGAATTTTCAACAAAATAGAAATATAAGTCTTAAAAACTAGAACAACTCAGCTACAAGATTACCTGGAAATAATTAATTTCATGGGATATTTATAGAAAAATCATATATTTTAATACTTATTAAGATAGACCGAAAAACTAGGAAGCAAAAATCCAAATGTATTTATACTATAGGTTAAATTACCTATTTGTAAAAATCTATACATTAATATACAAAAGACAATTTTAATGGTTCTAGCTTTTAATAATATAATTGTAATAATAGGAAAAAGGAGGTGCTGTTCTACAGTAAAGGATGATCGCCACAGTCATGGGCAAGGTTGGGGCGCATGATTTTTTAATTAGAATTCTCCTTCCTTTATAATCTGGTATAAGCAGAGAAAGAATTACCAATATTTCCAGATACATTTTAATTAATATTAAGTATATTTTGCTCTTTAAAGCAGATTCTTTAAAAGAAAATTAAAGAAATCCCTTAATTAAATATCAATCAATCTGTAGGTTAATATCATATAATTATCATATTGCAGCTACTGGAGTAATTAGGTATTGCTAATAGATGATGGAAAGGCACATGTAATTGGCAGTAATAATATACCCATATTTATATTGAGAGATAGATTCGATAATAATAAGTGCACATACAGATGAATTTAAAAAAAATTAATTGCAATTATTTGGAATTTCTTATAATATGTTTAAGAGAAGGATCTGATCTAAAATTATGTATAACCATTAAGTAGGGTAGAATACTTGCATTGCCTATATCATCTACATACTCCTTTAAAATTAAAGTTAATATTAAATATTAAATATCAATCAGTCTCTAGGTTAATTCCATATAATTATCATAATGCAGCTACTGGAGTAATTAGGTATTGCTAATAGAGGATGGAAAGGCACATGTCATTGGCAGTAATAATATACCCATAATTATATTGAGAGATAGATTGGATAATAATAAGTGCACATACAGATGAATTTAAAAAAAATCAATTGTAATGACTTGGAACATCTTATAATAAGTTTAAGAGGAGGATCTGATCTAAAATCATGTATAACCATTAAGTAGGGTAGAATACTTGCATTGCCTATATCATGTACATACTCCTTTAAAATTAAAGTGAATTTTCCACAGGAATTCTTCGGATATATAAGTGTTAATTATCATCGGCAGCAGATTTTCAATAAAAATAATTATAAGTCATAAAAACTAAGACAACTCAGCTAAAAGATTACGTGGAAATAATTAATTTCGTTGTGTATTTATAGAAAATCATATATTTTAATACTTATTATGATAGACCAAAAAACTAGGAAGTAAAAATGCAAATGTATTTATACTATAGGTTAAATTACCTATTTGTAAAAATCTATTCATGAATATACAAATGACAAGTTTAATGGTTGTAGCTTTTAATTAAATAATTTTAATAATAGGATGAAGGAGGTGATGTTCTACACTAAAGGATGATCGCCACAGTCATGGCCGAGGTTGGGGCCCATGGTGTTTTATTTAAAATTCTTCTTTCCCTATAATCTGCTTTAAGCAGAGAAAGAATTGCAAAATTTCCAGATACATTTTACATAATATTAAGTATATTTTGCTCTTTAAAGGAGATTCTTTAAAAGAAAATCAAAGAAATCCCTTTATTAAATATCAATCTGTATCTAGGTTAATTGCATATAATTATCATATTGCAGCTACTGGAGTAATTAGGTATTGCTAATAGAAGATGGAAAGGCACATATAATTGGCAGTAATAATATGCCCATAATTATATTGAGAGATAGATTGGATGATAATAATAAGTGACCATACCGATGAATTTTAAAAAATTAATTGAAATGACTTGGAATTACTTATAATATGTTTAAGGGGAGGATGTGTTTTAAAATCATGAATAACCATTAAGTAGGGTAGAATACTTAAATCGAACATATCATCTACATACTCCTTTAAATACTAAAGTTATTTTCCTGCAGTCATTCTTCAGATATATAAGTGTAAATTATCATTGGCAGCAGAATTTTCAATAAAAAACAATCACAAGTCTTAAAAACTAGGACAACTCAGCCGCAAGATTACCTGGAAATAATTAATTTCATGGGATATTTATAGAAAAATCATATTTTTTAATACTTAGTATGATAGACCAAAAAACTAGGAAGCAAAAATACAAATTAATTTATACTATAGGTTAAATTACCTTAGGAATATAAATCTTAAAAACTAGGGCAACTCAGCTACAAGATTACGTGGAAATAATTTCATGGGATATTTATAGAAATACATATATTTTAATACTTATTATAATAGACCGAAAAACTAGGAAGCAAAAATGCAAATGTATTTATAGTATAGGTTAAATTACCTATTTGTAAAAATCTATTCATGAATATACAAATGACAAGTTTAATGGTTGTAGCTTTTAATTATATAATTTTAATCATAGGAAAAAAGGAGGTGATGTTCTATAGTAAAGGATGATCGCCACAGTCATGGGTGAGGTTGGGGTCATGATTTTGAATTAAAATTCTCCTTTCCCTATAATCTGGTATAAGCAGAGAAAGAATTGCATTGCATTGAAAGAAGATACATTTTATATAATATTAAGTATATTTTGCTCTTTAAAGGAGATTCTTTAAAAGAAAATGAAAGAAATCCCTTTATTAAATATTACTCAGTCTCTAGGTTAATTACATATAATTATTGAATGCAGTCACATGAGCTAAGTAGTTATTGTTAATGGAAGATGGAAAGGCATTTTGAATTGGGAGGGATAATATACACGTATTTATATTAAAGTATAGATTGGGAATAATTAATAACAGCACATACCGATGAATTTTAACAAAATTAATTGCAATGTCTTGGAATTAGTGATAATACGTATAAGAGCAAAAATGTGCTCTAAAATCATGATAACCAATAAGTAGGGTAGAATACTTCCATTTACCATGTCATCTTCATACTGCTTTAAATATTAAAGTTATTAATCTGCAAGCATTCTTCAGATATATAAGTGTAAATTAACATAGGCACATGATTTTTCAACAAAAACCATAATAAGTCTTAAAAAGTAGAACCACTCAGCAACAAATTGCATGGAAATAATTAATTTCATACGATATTTATAGAAAAATCATATATTTTAATGGTTATTATGTTAGGCAAATACCTATTTCTAAAAATCTATACATGAATATACAAATGAAAATTTTAATGGTTGTAGCTTTTAATTATTTAATTTTAATAATAGGAAAAAGGAGGTGATGTTCTACAGTAAAGGATGATCGCCACAGTCATGGGCGAGGTTGGGGCCCATGATTTTTGAATTAGAATTCTCCTTTCCCTATAATCTGGCATAAGTAGAGGAAGAATTGCAAAATTTCCAGATACATTGTATATAATATTGAGTATATTTTGCTCTTTAAAGGACATTCTTTAAAGAAAGTTAAAGAAATCCCTTTATTAAATATTAATCAGTCTCTAGGTTAATTACACATAATTATCGTATTGCAGCGTCTTGAACTAATTAGTTATTGCTAATAGAAGAATGAAAGGCACAAATAATTGGCAGTAATAATATACCCATATTTATATTGAGAGATAGATTGGATAATAATAAGTGCACATACCGATGAATTGTAAAAAAATTAATTGCAATGACTCTGAATTACTTATAATACGTATAAGAGGAAGATCTGTTCTAAAATCATGAATAACCATTAAGTAGGGTAGAATACTTCCATTTACCATATCATCTACATACTCCGTTAAATATTATAGTTATTATTCTACAAGCATTCTTCAGATATATAAAATAAATTAACATCGGCAGCAGAATTTTCAACAAAATAGAAATATAAGTCTTAAAAACTAGGACAACTCAGCTACAAGATTACATGGAAATAATTAATTTCATAGGATATTTATAGAAAAATCATATAACACTTAGTATGATAGACAGGAAAACTAGGAAGCAAAAATACAAATGTATTTATACTGTAGGTTAAAATACCTATTTCTGAAAATCTATACATGAATATAGAAATGACAAGTTTAATGGTTGTAGCTTTTAATTATATGATTTTAATAATAGGAAAAAAGGAGCTCATGTTGTACAGTAAAGGATGATCCCCACAGTCATGGGCAAGATTGGGGCCCATAATTTTTGAATCTGAATTCCCCTTTCCCAATAATCTGGAATAAGCAGGATAAAGAACTGCAAAATTTCCAGATACATTTAATATAATATTAAGTATATTTTGCTCTTTAAAGGATATTCGTTAAAAGAAAATTAAAGAAACATTTTTATAAATATTACTCAGTCTCTAGGTTAATTACATATAATTATTTTAATGCAGTAACATGAGCTAAATAGTTATTGCTAATAGAAAATGGAAAGGCACAAATAATTGGGAGGAATAATATACGCATATTTATATTTCTCTTAATGGAGGCGGTACATGAGGAAGGAGGACTGCCACAAGCAATGGCAGGTGGGTGCCATGGCTATTTATCTTTCTATGAACTTCATGGTTATCAAGATAAAAAGTCATCAGCACATGCTATTGCTTTGATAGTGCCAAATAATTTTAAAATACCTGTGCAATACTTATTAAATTTTAAAGGTACAAAATGTGTCATAAGCATATGAGTGCAATACAATATTTGCAAATAACAGATTTTGCAGTGTAGTCTTGTAATATAATTATTATGAAATTTACAAAAATATTTATAAAGATTGCAATATAACGATGGACGTCACCAGGAATAGCCTAAATAGACGAACACTCGGTATTTTCACATAAATTGGTAATCGGAGAAAATATTTTCAGCACATGCCATTGCTTCTAAAGTGCCCAAAATGTTTACATAATACATGTGACATTATTATTACACAATCAAATGCATATTGGTGTCTTCTGCATATGAATCCATTTAATATAAATTTTCTTTGTAGTCTTCAGATATTTTTATTTAATTTTCTTAATTTCTCTTAATGGAAGCAGTACATCAGGAAGGAGGATCACCACAAGCTATGTCAGGTGAGTGCCCTGGCTATTTTGCTTTTTTACATACATCATGGTTATCAAGAGAAAAAGTCCTCAGTACATGCTATTGCTTAAATAGTGCCCAATAAATTTAAAGTACATGTGCAGTTCTTATTATTATCTAAAGAGAGAATATGTGTCATCAGCATATGAATGGAATATAGTGCTTGCAAATTATTGAATTTGCAGTGTGATCTTCTAATATTTCTTCAGAAATTTCCAAAAATATTTTTAAAGATGGCAGTAAAAATGTTGGATGGCCACCACCAGGAATGGCTATGTAGGCGAATACTGGTTTGCTTCTCATAAATTAATTGGTAATCAGAGAAAAATTTTTCAGCTCTTGCTATTGCTTCAATAGTGCTCCCAAAATATTTACAAAATGGTGTCTTTTGCACGTGAATGCAATATGACATGTAGAATTTGCTGTCATAAGATATTATCTATTTAATTTTCTTCATTTTCTTTAATGCAGGCGGTACACGAGGAAGGAGGACTGCCACATGTAATGGCAGGTGGTACCATGGCTATTTTACTTTTTCATGAACATTTATCAGAGAAAAAGTCCTTATTACATGCTATTGCTTCAATAGTGCCCAATATTTTTAAAATACACGTGCAGTTCTGATTTATGTTTTATAATTAGAAAATGTGTCACACGCATATAAATGGAATAAAAAATATGGAATATGCATTCTTATATGTAAATATTTTTTTTGAAATCCCAAATATGTTCTTAATTTAGCAATACACACGGAATAAAGACTGCAATAAGCGATGATGGGTGGTTGCCATGTCTGTTTTGTTTTTCACATGTAGAATGGTAATGAGTGAAAAGTCCTCAGCACATTGCTATTGCTTCAATGGAGTCAAAATGTTATCATAATGCATATTAAGCTCTTATTTTTATCTAAAATGAGAAATGTGCCATTAGAATATGAATGTAATATAAAACATGTAATTTTGGAATCTTGTCTTCTGGTATATTTTATGAAATCCCTCAAAATATTCTTAATGGAGGTGACAAAAGCGGTTGGAGGACATACACCAGCAATGCCGGGTGTGTGCCATTCTAGTTTTATACACATTAATTCAAAGGCTTATTAGAGAAAAAGTCGTTAGCACCGATTCAATAGTGCTTAAAATATTTTTAAAATACGTGTGCAATTATTATTATTATTATTATTATTATTATTATTTCAATTGAAAAAATCAAGTCTTGAAATTGCATTGTTGCTCTTTTATATATTTTATGAATTTTCCCACAATATTTTTTTTAAGCGGTAGACCAGAAAGGACGACGGCCACAAAAATAGGCGGATATATACCATTGTTATTTTCTTTCATTGATATTGAAGTTATTCAGAAAAATTCTGCAGCCTATGTTATTGATTCAAATGTGTTGAAACTTTTTTCAAAAGTACATGTGAATTTAATATTATATAACAAAAATTGTGTCTACAGCATATTACATGAAATAAGAAATATGGAATTTGCATTGCTGACTATAATAAATTTTATAATTCCTACAAAAGTTCATATAGAAGGCAGTTCCCACGAATGGAGGTTTTCCACAAAGAGTGGCGGGTGGGCGCATTTTCTATTTTCTGGCAAAAAAATCTACCAATATAAACCGGATCTTTCCTTTCCCCTAGTCCGAACATATTTACCTCTTTAACCCGTTTAATTTAGTTGTTTATTACCTCGGTGCCTTATTGCACTCATGCAAATTCCTCCGAGTCGTTTTCCACCTCTGCAACCCATAACTTTAAGGTTGTATTTTGTATCTGGTGTCTATAGCATTTAGCTGGAAGTGTTAATTGTCTCCCTGCATTAATCTAGGCCAGCATTTTAACGTTCTTGTTTTACTATTAATCGCATTTTCATAGCAACACACTTTCCTCGTGATCCCGCAGTTTGACGCTCCTTTGGAGTGCCCTAGAATCTTGCTCCAAAAATAGTTTTGAATTTTATTTACATGTTCAGCTCTTCCCCACCTCAATATATAGCAGAATAGACAATCATAGCATTGTACCCAATTTCTAGGTATCTACTGGTATATCTTGAACTCGAGTCAGAACACGTAGTAACTCATTTACTTGACTTGGTGTTTTACAATTAATAAGATAAGCGAACACATATTAAATGATTACTCCCAAATAATTTTTGAAAATTGATATTTATTTCTCATCTGTTATATATGCAACCATTTGTTTTAATATCATAATTTTAGTTCTCTTAACATTTACCACCATACTCCATTTCAAGCAATAATCTTTTAGAATGTTAATGTTTTTCTTCAAATCACTTGTCGTTAGAGATAAAATAGTCACCATAAAAAGCACAGGAATGACTGCTTTGTCCATTTCAGAAGATTTTATTTCCGTCGCTAACAGAACACGCGAAATATCATATACATATAAATAGACTGAACAATGACGGAGATGAACGTTGCACTCCAATGTATTGTTTTAGTACCTTAAAAATGGATTTTATTTTGCTATATATGTGTGATATACCATTCTGGCACGGTTTACCAACAGATCATCTCTCTGAACATTGTCGAAGGCTATCTTAAATTGAACAAATACACAGTATAGTTTATCTCATTTTAAGTTTATAAATTCTATATTATGTGGACTTTAAAATAAATAAATTATAAATTCACTGTAGAAAACCATTCTCTGGAATATGCGAAAATATACCCTGTCCCTAACAATCCAATCCCATATAATGGACCCTATTTCTACCTTCTGCCACTCTAGTGCGAAACTCCGGTGTTTAGTTATTAACACAATCTAAAATTCCCATTTTGAAAAAGAAGCAATTTTAGAAGCTATTTAAAACTATAATAATGTCAATTTACACATATGGAGTTTTATTAAAGCTACACAGTATCTTTAGTTTACTTTTAGCATAGTAATCCCAAAAATAATTGGTTACCGTAATTTTCACAATGACTCGTCTATAAAAGGATCTCTGCAACAAACTTTGTGAAATGATAAGTCCCACAAAGAGGATAATTTTTTGTCATACAACCGATGTTGGCTGTTGCGTTGTTTAGGATTCACTTGATTGACAAGACAACGCTCAAAGTTACATACGCTCGTTTATTGCTATAAGAACAGTGCATATTAAATGAAAAAGTAAATCAAAGAAGGCCTTCAAAGTGTCCACCTTCTGCATTCACGACATCGTCGTTCCATTGACTGACGAACCCTCTCAACATGCGGTATCGTGTATGAGCAATTCTTTCCCGACATAAACGACACTCTTCATGCTCCCAAAGAGAGGTCAAGCGGCATTAAGTCGGGCGATCACGGTGGCCATGTAACAGGTGCTCCTCTCCCTATCCACTTCTACCTGTAGGTGTTGAAAAGTTTTCTTACAGTCTGATTGAAGTGTGGTGGAGCCCCTTCATGCTAGAACCGTATTCTCCTTCGCGTAGCAAGCTGCACATTCTCCATGAGCAGTGGCACTGATTGAAGGTCCGCAAAGGACACAGCTCCGTTTAAATGTGGTATCAACATGACCGGCCCTAGCAGCTTATCACCAATAATTCCTGCCCAGGTGTAAAATTGCTACTGATGAACTATCATGAGGGTTATCATCATCCTAGAGGAGAAAGTTCTTACTGTTGAAGTAAACTGCGTCATTCATAAACACAAATACCACTTACAGTAATAATAAAAACATCAAAGCTACGTGTATTAGGTGCGGTTTACTGTCTCGCATGAAGAGAACGTGAGTTTTAAATGCAGAATCGGCGATACAGCGTTGTACAAATCACTGGGCAAAGTGCTGATGAGGTCCAAGGTGCTGCACTTTCTGGGGGTGATATGCATGATGCCTTTGTTCTCGCAACACTTAGTAAACTGAAGATTGACTTGTGCCTATAGCATGGGCAAAGGCACACGTGCTAATGGAGAGTTCATTACCAACTCTCTCAAGCACTTGTTCTTTAGTCAGTTGTTCTTCAAAGGTAGGTGTTCTTATATTGCGTCTATCCCCACCAATGTGTTTAGGACGCAGACTTCCAAGTTTGCGAAGATGTTAAAAACTTTCGTGCAAACAGTGTGGTATGGATGCTGTCTCCGAGGATGCCGGCGTTATTAAATGCGAAGAGTTTCTCATTTCCTCTGGCCTTCCCGTAACACATGGTCATATTAGTGAGCTCACATAAATCGTAAATGTCTATCCTATCTGACTGATGATAGCAAGCGAATGCAGGTCATGCAATGTGTACCAGTATAGTACCAGTTAGAGGTGTGTAGCTTGCTTGAGTAGTAAACTGTTCGAAAACTTGTAGCAATAGTAATGAACTTTTTAGAGAGCAGTTTTAAAATACACACAAGTGCAACTGTCGCTTGGGCCTTACGGCGTACATGCTAATATCGTCCTTGTAACAATCAAAATGTACATACATATAGATCTATGTGCATATATATACACACACATATACACACACACATCGATATACTTACATCACAGGTTTTCTATGAGTAATTTTTATATTGTGGCATTGGATGGTTACATAATAATCCTATGCGGATGAAAACATGTTCACATGTTATTGCTTAGAAAGCGGAAGAGAAAAGATAAAAATAACAGTTTGTTTGTGGGAAATGCCAAGATAGTAGTATATGATGGTATAAGGGGAGAATTGGCGTCAGGAAACCACGTTCGAGTTTGAAAGAGTCAGTCAGGAGCTGGAAGAAAGCTGTGTGACAGTGCCATACCATTGGCAGCGTCGTCCCCGGGTCAAAGTGAAAGACAAGTATGGCATCACGTATAAAAAATTATCTAGATAAGTGTTTTCATTCTGCAAACATGTTATTCATAATAGATTTTTCATTATGAAAACCTACGCTCCATTGTTCCAATCCCATGATCCGATACGTTATGTGTGTTTTTGAGGAAATAGAAGTTGTAATGTGGCGAAGTGGTGAGGGCTCGACTCTGCCAAAATATGTACATATATACAGACATGAATAGAGGCCTTACCCCTGAGCTTCCCTTCCTTTTACCAACTTCCTCCTCCTCTCTATAGCCATTAACCTTCTGTGTCGGGTCTTCGTTAAAAATATTCCAGAGTTGTGTATCTACCATGCACCAACACTTCCCGGCAGAAGTTCAAACTTCACAAATTGTGGTGGTAAATGCTCATTTCTTAAAATCCCCGTTTCCGTGCATTCTACCAGAATATGCCTGCAGGTATCGCTTTCTTCACACAATGGACAGATTCTTTCTCCCAGAGCTTAACTGTTTTATATCCTTTCCATGTTCCTAATCTGGGTCATGCGAGACCATTTCTTTCTTCTCTTCCATCTACATAACCCCCTTCCCCACATCTGAGGTATTTGAACCTGCAGGTTACGTGATGCTTTTTCTCCGCATTCAGTTTCAGAATTTTGCTTATTTATATCTCGCAAATTTGTTACATATTTTCCAACTATTTCGCATAATTTCCTCTCCCCTTAATCAAATATACCCTAGTTCAATTTTGTCTAAGCCTATAATTTTTGATGCTCAACTCGTATCCCAGGCTTCCCTTATTTGATCCGTCAGACAAACTACTCGAAGGCTTGATCCCCCCGTATTATTCTTAACTAGTACTTAATTGTTCTTGTTTTTAAATCCACACTTTCATTAAAGATACCAAACTCTTTAGGAACCCCACAATTTACTGTACCTCTCCCTACTTGAAGCAGCCGTTTGTACCTGATTCAATTCCTCGGCGTTTTCCCAACATTAGATTTCGGCCCCGTACGTCATAGTTGATCTCACAACCGCCGTATACATCATCTTCATTATTCTCAGGGTGTTTCCGTGGTTCTCATACCTCAGCTGGTAAGACGGGAGCAACTGCTGTGTGCAGTAGTGCGGTCAATCAAGTGCGCAACTCATGCAATGGAACGTCATAGGACACTGATTGACTACTAAATCATGTGGCTCCTAACCACAACATTGGTTGTACGACAAAAATTATCCTTTTTGCAAGACTTATCCACAAATGTTCTTGCAGCGGTCCTGAATCACGCTGTATTTCTTAAGTTTATCTTAAATATATTTATATTCATTAGCTGAAAATCAGTTTTTATACATCATACATCATCTAATTAAATTTATCTACATTTATACATCATCTAATTAAATTATATGTATGTTATAGTGCTGTCAGCTCCAGCTTACCAACAACAAACTCTAAGAATGGTTTGGGAACGAACTGTACGCCTATCACATGAAGCTTTCCAAAGCCTGCGATTACAAGATATTTATAGGCACTCTGCATAACTAAGTAAGAAGAATTGTATTGTTATAAAGGATAACACCACTCAAGAAGACTATTGGTAAGTATTCTGTGCTATTGGATGTTATGTCTTGCATTTCTTCATCCTTATCTTCCACTTGAAAACTTACGGCCAAGTATGAGAGAGGTTTACAGGATGACGCATTAATCTTGCTTACCCAAAATAACTTTTTCTGGTCCGTCAAATGAAAAATTGTTAAAAAAAAGAGGTGTTTTATCATTATGGGGGAGTTCTTGCTGAGAATATATTGTTTCCGTATTTCCATTAATTTAGAAGATATGGGATAGAGCTTGGCTGTTTTAAATGACACCATGTGCAATTTATTAAAAAATACACTCACCATCTCCAAGAACTATTCATAAATGTATCACACTGTAGTATGTTAGTCAAGAAAACGGTAGATATGGAAAAGAAAATAATGCATGGTTTCTTTTATATTTAGTAGCACTACAGTGAATTTGTTTAGCTAAATCATTTAATTTCTAGGCCCGTTTAAACATTTCATTGATCAATAAATAGTAAAATAAAAATAGATCCATTAGAAACGAAGGCACATCCGACACCTGTGCCCTTTTCGAGCCCTTGGTATAAATAAAATTACAGCTCTCAAATGAAGATAGTATCGCTCTAAAATGCCAACGAATAATAGAGGTTGCAGTCGAGGATTTCGGACAGATGAATGAGGGCCTCTACGAACAAGCTACCCCAGCTGCGAAAAAAGCAAGTAATTGACGTCCAAAGTCCTTAACATATCTCGAACCCGATAAACGGGTGGCTTAGGAGCCAGAGACCTAGCAGGGTATCAGAGGTCAAGCAAGGCATTAAAAACGACTCATTCGTCGGGTGCCGAGATTGAGCAGTCAATTGGTAGACATTTCCATTAAGTAAAGTGTATCTAAGATAAGAGAGGGGGTTCACCCGACTCCGCGCACAGGCTGGACTCAGGACTCGTAAATTGCAACACGGATTTTCCGGTGATGAATCTGGTTAAGGCGACGAAGCACTGAAGGTCGCACCGAGTCGTACGCAATTTAGTCATAATAGAGTTTGGTCCAGATTACAGAAAGGTAGAGGCGCCAAAGCACCGTCCGGTCAGCTCCCCAGGATGTGCCGCTTAATACAGGTAAAAGGCGTAGAGAACATTCATACTGGCCTTTCAGTTATGCTGTATGCGGTGACCAGTTTCCTACGAACAACCATTTCTCTGCGAATTATAAAATGATCGGGCCAAGATGGAGAGAAGGCGAGGGAGAGTACATATGCATAGTATTTTTAAGTATCCTTCAGCATGAAGTCAAATATCGTCAAGTCGGCACGATATAATACAACTGTCCTCGACTTCAGCACGTTCGATGCAACTGAACTGATGTATATCCTGTTCAAGTATGCATGAACATCTTACTGGTAGAGAAAAGTATCAGAATCATCCTGCAGCATTAGCTATAGCTGTAACATGTCCAAGTAGGAACATTTAACAAAGTTTCGGCGCAACACTGCTAAGCAAACATTGACCTTTGGCTGGAATTTGAATTCCAGGTGTTTTTGAATGCCCCATTTGCGACATTAATGTGTGTTTACTTGTCGTTTCATTTGTGTGAAATGCAGCTTCCGTCTTTAAGTGGTCATCCTCTTCTGCCTGTCGTTGCAGCTAACATCGAAACTGCAAGCGCTTTCCTTTATAAGTTTCTGTTAGCTTATGTCCTAACTGCAGTTTGTATGAGTTCATAGTCAGTTTCTCTCGCAAAGTTTTTCGCAGTTATTACCGGCATTTGGAGCTCATGGGACATTTTACTCACCAACTTCTACGGGCTTCTTCTGAATGTCTTTCTCATTCATTTCACATTCTCTTTTCTCACACCAGGACGATCACTTCTCTGCTGAGGGCACAAACTGTACTTTGTGACAGATCCACACACCCCCGCGTGCCTATGATAATTATTAAATATACAGCTTGTAGTAATCAACATGAACATTTTGTGTATTACGAAAATGTATGCATGGCTACCTGGGCATACGCCTATGACAATAGGGAAATGTTTACTTTTGTCATCTTTTGTGCTGCCTCTGCTGGTAATGGCTAAAGCGATGGGTCTCTCTATTATAACAAAGTTAAGTGCATACAGGTGAACGAACAATAGATCCCTTTGTATCTTAGTTGCTGAAGATGCTTCAAAATTGTTAAGGTGAAAGGGGAACAGGTATCAGAGATGAAGTCGTTACATTGTAAAATCAAGAGTTCTCCAATAAGGTGCCAAAGAGGCGATGAATTTAAAATTAAGCGTGTTTGGGTGTTCAAAAGTTCAATAGTATTTAAATATTTCAAAGTCTCAGGAAGCCGTGGGCGCTATGCTATAAACCCTGGGAGGTTTTTGTAACCACATGGCGACGTTTTAGATTTCATATATCAGGAGAAACAACCTAGCAAAGGCACGTTTTTCGGTCATACATTCGCTCATTCATACGTACATTTTTGTATACTGGTTCGTTCCTGCGTTTCGTTTGTTCGTTCATTCTCTAATAATCAACATCGCTTTACCAAGTGCAGTAGACGAGAGGCACACAGGTACAGTATTGTAGCACGCGTCATCAAAGTCATAGAGATAACGAACCAGGTGGCCGATAACTAAGTGTGGTGTGATTAAACATTTCAATGCGTCCAATGAAGCAAGGTTGTGTGATACGAACCACCTCTTTCCATCTCCCACCTCCCGTGACCAATAGATAAGAAATGCTACTTCTCACCCCTGAATGACCCAGGGTATGAAGTGGGAACCCTCGGTCCGACCGCTTTAACTTATAAAATTTGTCATGTCATTGGTAAAGTGACTTCCTGCTTGGTGGCTGTTCACCACATTTATTTAAAAATTTCCGTGGAACATCCTTAGCACACCTGCTGCTATGAAATTCTTAGAAAGCTTTCTCGGCACCGGAAATCGCCATTTTACAACAAACGCCCACTGTATGCTATTTGCGGAAATGCAGTACAAATTTGGAAAGTTTCTCCTCTGAATGGTATATATACCAGAATGATTTTTGAGTAATTAAAATTTGAATACGTTACCGGACTTTATGTAAACCCTGTACTCCAAAAGGAAGTTATTTGCTGATAATGAACGAATTTATTAAAGAAAAATATAATACATATATCGAATAAACCTTTAAATAACTTAAAAATACATTAGTTTAAAATGGAGATACAACAGCAGCAAAACCTGAGAATCTTACTGTAAAAGTAGGTACAACGTTGTGACGTTATTCTAATGAAGATAAACTTGTTTTATTCATGTAAAAAGCATTTAATGAATAACTAATGTTTATTACAATTTCAAACTGTTAAGAGTGCAGTGAGTACAACAATAATGTGTATTGTTGTATAATTAGCGTTAATGTGATAAACAGAGCCCGGAAGTTAGGCAAAATGCCTTTTCTATCTGGGTGGATATATTTAAGAGTCAGATAGAGATTAACATGCTTCCGTACATTTGGGGCCTGTAGGGCCAGTTTTTATTTTGCTCCTACCCTACTTAAAGGTTTAAAACATTATTGATTTATTTATGAATGTTTTGGATCGTTACGGATTTTAAAAAGCACATAATGAATTTCAATATATCGAAGTGAAAAAAGTTATAAAAATTAAATGGCATGTTCACCTCTCAAAAATATCTATTGAGAAAATTGTTATACATTTACTGCTTTCCAAACTGTCAAAAACATCCTCCTCAACCTATTCACTTAAGCTCTTTAGAAAGCAGAACCTTCATTAGTGAAAGGAACGCACGGTTACCTCTGGCATACGAATATCAGGAAATAGAGAAGATAAGAGAAGGATTGTGGTTTTGAATAGTTTTGGCGAATAAGCTTATAACGATCTGCGCGAGACAATTTCAGGAAATGTGTGGTGGGAGTAACTTCTCAGCTGTAAAATGTAACAAACAATTGCATGCGAGAAACACGAGAGCCGTACAGCTGTGCAATAAAATGTTACAACAAGGTGTACGATGGATACTAACCTGATTCACCTATAAACGCATAAACAGAAAATGAATTCGACCAGAAACCACTGCGCTTCTTATGTTCATTCACCAGGACTATTCAAAATATTTTACTTTGTCTTAATCAACATTTCCATGATATGCTAAAAGTGAATGTTCTGTTGTAACTGGTATGAATCCTTCCGAAATATGCTCCAATCACTTTTGCGGGAGATTGTTTTTTCATGATGAACAATGTTCTCTTTGATAAGCGGCTGACTATGACAGTTGATACCTTAAAAAAAAATTTGTTGCTTGTAACCAAGAAAAGTTATCTCAAAGTACTTTAATTGTGTGATAAAGAGATTAAGTGTCTTAAATGCCTATTTTTATTAATGAGTGATATTGCTTTCTTGTTTTCATCTTTACTAAATACCTATTTTAATTATATTACTGCCTAAGTGAGTTTTTGCATGCCTATTTGTACCAAAATAAATGCCCGAGCTTCCGTGCTCTGTAATAAATATAAGTATAACAACCGAGCAGTTTACAAAAGAACTAATATAATTGCTATTGATAAAATATATGCAATTGATTGTTTTTGCCGGTTATTTTACACAACCAAACCCTCTTGGTTAAAATGATAAATTATAATATTAAAAAATTACTGACATTTATTCAGATTTGTGAAATAAAATTTGCAATATTTTATTCGCTGAATGAACGTTTTATTTTTACCCTTTGTAAACAAACGATCTACTACTTATTACAACATAGCAAACTACCATGACATTTCGAATTACAAGTAACCCATGTCTTTTGCAGCCACATTTTGTTGTATATTAAACAGTTACAGTTAACAGGAAAGTTAACAAACGCTTATTGCATTCTCATAATATCCGGAATAAGAATATAAAACTGCAGTAGTATGAGATTATAAGAAATGGTTTCAAAATTTCATGGACTATGCTGTCATTTGCTCAGCAATTTTAGTAGCTTTTTTAATTTGTTATTTATTTACGGACGCTCTGCAACATCTCAGGTCATCAGCGCCCCATTCAATTCAGGGCGTGAAACGGCCGACAAATTTTGCTCAGAGGTCTCTTCTTTCAGGCTTAAGGTTCTTTTTCGTGCCGTAAATGTACGACACGGGGCCCACAGCTTTACTTTCCTTTCGAAGGAAGACATACTTTGGATTTTTACACCCGAAAAAATCCATCGAACCCGCGATCATGGGTTTAGGAGGCAAGTATGGTAACCACTACACCACCAGGACCGACATACTTTAGGAGCCTGTGTACGAAATTTAACAAAGCTGATTGAGCATACGCATTTATTGTCCTTTTATTTGAATCATCTGATCTGCGCGATTTCGTGATGGATCAGAGCAAAACAGCGACTTCCATCAGCTTTTGTGCAAAACTTCCTTGGCAATGATTAGGCAATCGGGGGGGGGGGTGAATCATAAACAGGTGTTTAAATAGTATCCTCGGAGAACGACGAGCGGAAGGAAAGCCTATTGGCCACACAAGAACTGACATTACTGATAATATTTAATAACTGATTAGTGAGGGTGGACTTCAAACCATTCATGATCTTGCTAATAGGTTATGAGACATACCAACCAATTGATCAATTACCGCCACGGATGGCAGAGGTTTTTAAGGAGCGGACTAATGAGCAGCAGGTCTGGGATTAAATCCCACCAGGATCGTCCTCCCTAATTGAAGTTTTTTCCAGGTTTTCCTATGTCCTCATAAATGGCAAATGCCTGAAAGGTACCCTAAAATTAGGCCTGGAACGCTTCCTTCCTTAAAAATAAACAATCATATCCCAGTTTATGGTTTCATTTCTATGTTGTGGTGTCTTAGTAGTAAAACGGGAGTTAAACACTAATAAAAAAAATGATAAATTGGGCTGAGCACTCGTGATACTTCTGACGCTATTAGAAGCACGTCCAGATCCCACCTAAAGTACCTCGGGTTACTAACCTGCAAAGATGAGAAGGCTAATGCTAGATTAAGCCGGCCAACCAGGTTACTGATAGCTAGCCGGATGGCCAAACAGCGTATCTACTCTCACCCCGAAAGGAGGGGGTTCGGTTTAGCCTCTAGATGCCGTCCTAATGGAGAAACTCATTAGGTAGTGCCTTAGCCGTGCACTTGCTGGTTAGGGGATGGATATGCGTTGAACATCATGTCGTTGTCAAATTTGTGCCCTGATTTTCACGGCTGATTAGAAGTAGTAATGCCTTGACATCTACAAGTCGCCTCAAACGAAGCGCCGTGTAATCCAGAGTTATAATTTGCGACGAAAAGTACACTTATGGTTATGATCCTGAAACAATGAAAAAGTCTAAACTGACCCGGACCGAAAAAGGCAAAACTGTCGCATACACCATACGCCACTGACACCACTGCTTCATCTAATTAACACTTTAACCTCTCCACATTTTGTATATTTTCTTATCCAATTTCCTCGCATATTTATTATTCCAGTGTGCACTTTTATCGCTCCGTAAGACATGTTTAAGATACCAAGTGTTTTAGAAGGGAACTCAGACAAGATATGAACTTCGTTCCCTTTTGGCCGATCTCACAATAAGCAGAAATAACTAAGTGAATTGGCATAATAAATTTTAAGGATAACTGGATCGCTCTCACACAGTCACCCAATATTTCCAGTTCCAGGTGCTTGCCGTAGGCAAGTACACCCAGACGCTCGGTCTAATTATTTGTATATCTGGTTCGAGCCATCATCGTAGCACGAAGGACTATGTAAGACCACATAACTCTCTTGGGGGCACAACACAACAGAATACGTAAGACTATAGGACTCTACATACCTTGCTATCTTCACACTCCTTTTGTCACTTTGATACTAAGGTATTACGTCTTTGGACTCAGCAAAGTTTTTCATTTGCTTTTCCATTAGTTTTGTAATCTCTTTCATTATTATTCTTCTGTAAATAAACTCTTATGAGAAATAAATCGATCTTGTTTTTCAACACTGGCCTGGCATCTTTCGGCTTACAACTAGACCATCTAAAGGTTCCTTGGCTTCCGCTTATCTCCGCCGGCACCATGAAGAGTATGTTGATTATTTTGATTGTTCACAAAGAATTTGTCTTGGCAGGCCAAGCAATTCCTCATACTACTTTGAGCTGTGCGCAGTATTGAGTTTGCGTAAAAACTAAAAATTGTGGTTTTGAGCTTGTAACACTTAAAAAAAAAAAAAAAAAAAAAAAAAAAAATGTTTCGTAGTCTCAATAAAAATGTCGTTAACCCCCACCTTGCTCGCCTGATTTTCCCTTTGCTCTGTAATGAAAAATAAACTTAAACGCCAACGGTTTGATGAAATTAAGGTAATCGAAATAGAAACGCAGGTAATCAGTCAATTAGAACATGACTTTCGATATGCATTTTAAAATGGTATTAGGGCCAAGAAAGGCACAAATTGCGGGGAAGGGAACTATTCCGAGAAGAAGGCGATTAATAGGGCCTAAGTTACTTTTTGACCAGATGGCGACTCTAGTTCGCAAAATTTTGGATACCATATATAACTTTTCCTGAATATTTTGAGAATATCACTAGTGAGTAAACTGAAAGTGCATAATTTCTTACAATGTTATGATTTCCATTCAGCAGAAGAACATTATAAATGTTTTCAAGAGAAGAAAGAAAATCTTATAAGCACACATTACTTCTATTCTCATCTACAAGTTGCTTTGCCTATTTCTTGTTTCTAACCTTGTGTTTTTATGTTTCATGTTACAGAGCCGAGGATTTACAGAGAAGAGTTCATAGGGAAGAACAGATGATCAAAATGACTGAATACTTACAAAAAGGAAACATTACTACTAAAAGCGAGCTATAAATGTATGTCTGCCAAATTATACCTTTTACCATCAAAATTAAAAATTTAATGATACCGTGGAACATTATAATGAACAATTATAATTAAAAATTGTGATTCAATGAATTCAATGTCTATTTGTAAAATGAGGAACGATAAAATAAAAATAATATATAGCAAATTTAAAGTCTAACACCACTTTAAATTACCTGCACCCTTTCTTTTCAAAGTCCATGCTATGGACATATTATTTTAGTATAGTTCAGAGTAATCAACATCATGTGTCCTGACTATATAAAGAAAGTCCCAAAGTCTGCTACGCAATCAAAGAGAATTGCTGCACCTTAAACATGCCGCAATGTGTTAGCAAAACAAAAGCGTAACGGCATAAGTTCAAATACGCTCCTTATGGGAGCCAGGAGCATAAATAGCTCCTACCCCATCTCCATGTAACAACTTTCCTCTGCATCCTAATTGATTAATTCTAGCGCTCGGCAACACGGCTGCAAACGTAGGACTCACCCGCTCTGGCTTTGGAGATACTGCGTTCAGACTGACAACAAAGCACCCTCTGCACGGTAATAATTGGGTACAAATTCCCCCTAGCGCTTCCCCAATCGAATGACAGAATCCTTTGACCGCTACCTCAGGTTAACTCTAGCAGAATTGAGCGTGGTCGACAATTGGATGGGTGACCATTAAGCTACACTATATGCGTCGGCAACAATTTGTAAGTACCTGAGGAAGCACTTAAACTCCACTCCAGCCATATAAACTCTCAGACACACGTCGTTTTTTGACCAGTGTTAAGGCCCGTTTTTATTATTGAGGGACCACAAGTGGTACACGCACACATCATATAACTGAAAAGAAGAAGAGCTTTGTTGCCAGGTACTGCCAACTAGCAGGTTCATAACAACTCAGTGGTTCTGCCCGTGACACAATGTGTCAGCAAAAACAAGGAGCAACCTACGTGTCTCAAATGTTTCGATATAGCCAAATGGTAATATAGTTATCACAAGTACCTCTTAAGTAAATCGACTTGGTTTTATGGAGGAAAAAAATTTTATAGGCATGCTGACCATGTTAATTTAAAAAAAAAAAATCTAAAAAGAATCACACAAACAAAAATGCTTGTGCCACATTTGACGTCCATTGGCCGTGTGCGCCATTATTCTTATATCTTGTATAAATAAGAAAAAAGTAGTTCACTTAGACAAGCACCTAAGGCAGGCGTTCAGAGGTAGATTCACTAAGTCCTGGAACATGACGGTTACAAACTTATAAGGTAACCACCTTTTCAATAAACAAAATCACAAGATCAATAAAGGAAAATAAAACAGCTTCATACCCACATAACGTTACGTAAGGGCATGAAAAATCTTAGCTAAGGGAGTTACAGTATAGGCAATATTGAATTTAGAGAACTAAGTTTCCAAAATAACATTTTCGTACTATTTCCAACAAAACTGTGAAGGCTTATATCAGTGGCAAAACGTGGCTTTTTGTATAAGGTAGGCTGAGACATGTAATGTCAAAAATTATGGAAAATCTATTATCAAGAAAATGTTTTTGATGGCATTGTTCTAAAATTCTAAAGTTCCGTTTCCACGACCCTGTTTCTACATAAGCTAAATCCTCTGGTCTTTATTCTGAGCATACACATCAATCAGTCTTGATGTTGCACTGGATTTTTACCATCCCTTTCTCTATAATCCTTGTAAGATCCCGTTCTACTACAGTTAAAGTAGAAATAGCGTGAAAACATAAGTGAAGAGTTACCAATCTATCACATGGACCGCAGTCCCGCGCTAACATACGATTAAGGGATTTTCAGAATGAGTTTTAAAAAGAACAAGTCATGGTAAATTATATTTTTATACTGCCGTATCGTAATATACCCAACTTTGCCGCATTATTTTATAATTACAATGGAACGTAGCAGTCTTGCTATATCACACAATTTAACAGAACAAGTTCAGGAAATTATTCAAGCAATGCAAATTACTTGCTGTAAATAGAATAGCTATACTACACTGGGCAAAATGGATTCCGGGGACTTTATAATAGTAGGATATGAAACAATAACATTCTTCGTCAAATATTCTGCATCAGGAGCTTCCACGAAAATTTTACATAAGTACTCTCGTTTTTCTACATATCCAACAGATTTTCTTTTCGAGAAAGCGATCAAACTTCCAAACTTCGATATATCAACACTACGACTCAGATATAACAAAGATTTTAACATGGGATAAATAGACCATAATGTTGAAGATGTCATTACCCGAGATTTTTCCAGAAAATACACCAACATAACATTTTCACTAACTGTCCTGAAATTTTTCTTTTTGCACCAAACTGTGAATATATCACGTCCTCGTTCATATCGTTTTTAGACTTCTCAGACAACAAACCATTCCTTATACTAGTCGCCGCTTCAACCACCTTCATATTATCGAGCTACTAAGTGTCAGTTGAATAAAAGTTGATAACCAAGGATTGCTTTTAACTGTAATTTTAAAGGTAACTAGAGGTTAGTCAAAAATTCTATTGCATAAAAATAATCTCAGATTACGTAATCTCGAGTTTGCACCAAACATCGAACCTATGGCAACATCGCCAAACAGTGGAGAAATTCGTGTTTAGAGCGGGTTGATGTTTTACTGTTTAACCCGAGAAAATCAATAATTATTCAATTTTTCCGCCTTGTCTTCAAACATGGACAAGGAAAACTCAAAGCGAATGCGAAAGGCAAATTTTAGCAAACGTGAAAAGCATATTATTATTGATTTGGTGCCAAAACAAGAAAATAATTGAAAATAATAATACAGATTGTATTTCAAAGATAAAGAAAGTGCATGGGAGAAATTGCCAAATGGCTCTTAAGACTTCTGCATTATTATCCCCATGTGTGTGCAGTTTGTAGTACCTAAAACTGCAGTAAAGTTGCAAAAATTATAGGAGCCTGGCACCTCTTTCCATACATCACCCTCTTCGGTTGGCATTTTAATGAACCGACGCCTAAGAGCTGCAATTGCTCAATGGATGGTTTTGCTGGCCTTTGCTTTCTCCACTTTTAATATATTTCCAGTAACTATTTGGAAGGAACCTTAAAGCTATTAGTATCATGAATATCGAATTCAAAGCATGATTTCGCTTAGTTTGAGATTAAATCGAGGATAACATCTGTTCCTGTACTTCGACATCTTTTGCTAAGCGGAATCGCATTTTGATTATTTGTCAATCAGTTCTAGGAATGATTTTTTTCTCTCTCACAAAATACACGAGGAGCACAGAGAAATTCATCATCGGATGAAATGTAGGAATAATCAGAAATCTGTACAATATACTGTTCGTATGAATAGCCTAGCATAACTTATAATTGAACGCAACTCTATTATTATTATTATTATTATTATTATTATTGTTATTATTATTATTATTATTATTATTATTATTATTATTATTATTATTATTATTATTATTATTATTATTACGCGGAAATGAAAGGTGAAACGTTAAAGAAACTTTATCTACAAGAAATTAAAATAAATGTTACTCAGCAGTTTGTTTATAAATGAAGTTTTATGCTTCCGTACTTTGGGAAATGTTTTATTTAACAATTACTAAACTCTAGTTAGTACTTTAACTCGTTAAATTTCCCGACTTAGATTTAATTTGAGGTTAAGACGAAATAATCTTATATTAATGTTTACAATTAAATGTTCCAAGTTAAGCATAACTGGTGGTTAATTTTATGCGCTAATCTCGAGTTAACTCTTTATGCAGCCACCCCTAAATGTTTCAATAAAATCAACAATAGCTAACAAAACACTAACGCCTAACTATACAAACATATGAACAAATTGTAATCGTTTTGATATTTCTAGTTCTCGCTATTTTTAACTTTCCAAATTAATATAAATTAAAAATATGGTAATATAAAATATTATGCAATATACTTGTTGAAAAGCTCATTGCGATCCTCACGTGAAATGTAAGCCTCGAGTTGCAACTAATTACACTCGGGTGTGTAATACGTGAATTTCAACACATATAACAATATACTACTAGATAAAAATAAAATAATACACATTACAATAAAACCAAAAATAGCGAAATACTGCAGTTTAAGTTATGTCGGGGTATAGGTTCTACAAAATCCGAAAAGAGAGCAGACATAGAGACCTCTAGATTGGCCTACACAATTAGGAAAGCTATATGAAAAGAGCCCCCTTCATCTCTCTCTGACATTGACTACTGCGCTTACTTATACCAGGCTGAACCTTTAACCGTATTATTGCCGAATGGTTATCTACATCTCTCAGCGCACTAATTAATAAAGGATATATTTAAATTCGTCAAAATGTATTCAAGAATGGAAGAGCTTTTCTGTTCTTTAAAAAAAAACACATATAATTGTTTTAAAAATGCTGAATTTTAAGGACTCCAATATCTTCCTTCCAAAACCATAAATTTGGATTTATTAGTTTCTTAATTTTGCAAACGAACAAAAAGATTACTGATTAGAGGTTTTTGATATTGTTTATTGCTTTAGTTGTTTTCCGTAATATTTTCTTTGTTCTGAACATTATGAAACAATACATAAACAGCATTGTTTTAAGTGAACGGTAACACTACCAAAATTATATAAATTATAATAATTACAAAATTTTCGAACAGGGCACTGCAGCTCTTAATGTTATGGAAACGACGGTGTGGGTATTATTGTCCAACGTTACAATGTAACGTCAGCTTTCCTATGAATCTTGACTCCAAGAGGGTTCGCTGCGCTACATATGACCAATGAAGTATGCACAATTATACAATGGTATTTTTGTTAAGAATTTACTAGAATGTAGACCAGGTTGCAGCATCTGAAATTCTGTATTAACAAAAAGGAATTGTAAAAAGTAGCAGAAGATGAACCCTACCTTTGGTAAAGCCTGCGCAAGCAGAGATCTATTCAGTCTTCCACTGCGGCCACGTCTATCTTCATTAGAGCATGCAGTCTTTCCCAGCAGCCTTAAAATGGTCGAAATATTTACACACACACAAAAAGGAGAAACAATACACATATAAAAGTGGAGGCAAATTGAATTATTATAAGTATGTACTAAAATACTAGATAGATACCAGAATTACAAGAAACGTTACAAATTGACAGATCTGTATACAGTAAGATTCAATGAATTATTTTAAGGGGAAGAGTACCCGGAAGAGTGGAAAACTGCAACAATCCTACAAGGGCAAAGTCATTAATACTTCACTAGCAAGTACAGAGGTATCTCACTGTTGTATGTATGTTTTGTATGAAAATATAAAATATTGGGTTAGTATATGATCAAATCTCTAAATTTCAGGCTCTAAGGAGGAATTTTCAATGGTTGAGATTGTCCCCCCCCCATGGTAACAAATTAAATATGATTTAAACCCTGGCAATCATTTTCATTTTTCATAATGCACAAATTTTCCAGAAGTTTAAACTAAATTTAATATTTCAAAATTCTGAAAGCACAAATAATATATTTCTTGAATTTGAATTCAAAATGACCTTAACCTACTCAGTACATATATTGACTATTTAATGACAAAACTAAATTTAATATACTGTAATTTTGCAGTTTTGGTTTATTTTAAAAGTATTTACTCCAGCTCCGTCCACTACATGTTAAAATAAAGGTTCGGCTAGGTTAGCGAGCGTCAACATTTGTTTCCAGTTTAACTGGGAGGATGATCATAATAATAATAATAATAATAATAATAATAATAATAATAATAATAATAATAATAATAATAGAAGATCTGCTTGTAGCTAGAGAACGCCAGTAGATTTAATTTAAAAAGTCAATAATTGCGTTAGCTTCTTGCTTATTAACATGCTTCCATTACATGTAGTGTGCTGTAACTGTTTACTTTAGCTCGAACAGTGACACACAATTATAGATATAAGAAATGCAAAGGTATAGGAAAGTTTTTACGCTCGTAATAATCGCCTTCCAGCAAAATAAAATTTGTATATCCACTTATTGAACTCGATCGAAATTAAACATTGTATAGGTATGTGATATAAAGAGCATTACATATTATTTGTAAAAGAATTACAGGAATAAACTGCACATAATTAAACAGAAATATACTACTGTTGTTAAATAATACCATAATAATTATTTGAATGTTCTCAATTTTATGCAATAATTACAACGGTAAAACTTGCCCGCTATCTTTGAAATAATGACGATTGACAAACTGAATTTAAAACATAAGCTTGTTCTCCATGAAGCAGTTCCATAACAGTTTATTAGACGTAGAATTTATCTTCTTTTTGCAAGAACATCGTAAAATTAGGCATTAACAAAACAGTCTATAAATTACATAACTGCATTTAACATTTACAAGGTTAATAATGACGTACTTCAGGACCGCTTTTACGCTGTGGACAACTATTTGGAATGCAAATACATGCATTCTAGTTGATGGGTTAGTAATAACATTACACACTAGAATCTCGACTTGCCCAATATTATTATTGTCAGCACGAGGTAGCAAGGCTAACACAACACATCGCGTTCACCAAGAAACTGACATCAATTTTCATTCTGGCACCAAACATTCTTCCACTACCAACATAACAACGTTGTGTGTAGCCTCCTATCGTTACACGTAAATCATATTTTAATCCGTTCTCTGCAGATGTTTAATTACAGTATATAAGCGAAGAAAGAAGATTTAGCATAAAATAAAATTGAGGAAAAAAAGGTTAAGTTGACCTCTATGAAGATAATTAAGAATTGGCTTTTAAATCAGTTAAGAGTTTATTATAAATCCTGAAAATAAAGGGTATACATTTAAAATAAGTTTGCAAACTTTAAACCTGTTTCGAATATTGCTCATTGTTCATCGCTGAGTAGGCCTAATTACATAGCGCGATTTTTCGTAGTAAAAGCAACTAACTGTTTGCCAATGCCACACTTTACGTCTCCTCTATCAACCCAATAAGTACAAAAGATGTTCACACAAAATGATACAGTAATAATGAAATTATAAAATATATTTTACTATGATACTTATATACTCATAATGAATAAACCACCGACAGAATTACTCATATTATACAGAAATTAAGTTCCATTTTTAGTCAATTCCGAAGAAATGTAGCGATTGTGGTTTTACCCATTAAAACACTTCACCAGTCCTTACTAGGCACCGAAAATGACAGCGATATATGTGTGTGTGTGTAGAGATATATATATATATACATATATATATATATCTTTATATAGATATGTATATATATATGTGTGTGTAGAGAGAGAGAGAGAGCTAGATAATAAGAAAAAAGATTAAAACATTTGGAAAGTCACACGATTTACTTTTCTTCTTGCCTAAGGACACCAGCTGCTCGATTGCGATAGTAAATCTGTGGCTTTCCAAGTGTTTTATCCTTTCTTCTTATATAGTTATCTTATAAATGATAAAATAAAGCAACACTATGAACAATGCAACTAAAATAATAACTATAGATGCACAAAAGGAATATAACACTTAGAAATCCATAGATTTTTTATCGCTATATCTCCAACTTCTTGAGCTCTTCTAAGGCAAGAAGACAAGTGAAGATGGTAAAATTAAATATTGATAGTCGAAGGTAACATGCTGGAAACGGATGAAACAAACAGTGAGAGAGAGAATATAAATATATTAAACGTAAGTTTTTAAACCCGTGGTATGCGCTCTTTATGCAAAAATATAGCTGCCATCTCTCACTCGACGTTACTAAGGCAGTGCCGATCTAGTCCGCCAGTTACTTTCGCAGATAATTGGGTTATTCCTGTATAATAGGCGTTAACTCAGAGCGTCGTGTTATAATACAAATGTTACCAATTCATATACTCAGGGCCAAAGGGGTTAAAAGAGATTAGCAATCATTACAATGATTTACTGGCTAACATATTCACAATTTTTTTATTTTCTGCTGGAGTCAAAGGAGATTTGCCATCATTGTGATTTAACGCCTACTTTGTAGCACATACTTCCTTATGTTTACGAAAAGGAGACGAGCATAGGCCTTTCACATAACAATACATCCCCCCCCTGAAGTTAATTACAATGATTTACTGGCTAAAATTATATTTACGACCCCCCCCCCCCGCAACAGTCAAATGAGATTTGCCATCATACAATGATGATCTACTCATCACGAACAAAAAATAATTAACCACGGTGCAAACTAACATTTTCCATTCACAACACATTTAACAGTTTGGCACTAACGTTCAGGTGACTAAACACAAGTGGCGTTCGGTTTTCTCACTTTCCGCTGCCATTCGTGAAATCTCGTGCTTCACGAGATCGGAAGGAGACTGACGAGATTGAGAAGAGAAGATTGAGAAGAAGATTTAAGTCCTTACTTAAAACGTCAAGTCATCTCTACCTCTAAGTAAACTTTAGAGCTATGAGACGGTAACGCATCAATAAGCCTTAAATCACAGATCACTACCTTAAATTAAATTCATCATAGAAATCCTTATAGTGAGACGGGGCATGTTGGGCAACCGGTAAGGGATACCTGCTTAACAGAACGTCTATGATTGTTCATACGGAGCGAAGCAACAGTAGAAGTTAAAACGAATATAAAATCCTTTACACAGCTTAAAGATAAGATGATTAGAAGAACAGGTAGCAAATGAAGAAAGAATATATTCACTGGTTAAATTAGGGTTGCGGAATTAATGCCAGGGCATAATTAGCGCACAGGTTTTACACTTCGGGCGTTGTTAAGGATATGAGCCTGCAACGGGACGAGTAAATTCGAATGAGATAGATTGCGGCGAAATATATGGTTAGGTTTTTTTTTTTTTGAATGATTTATTTATGGACGCTCTTTAACAGCTCAGGTCATCAGCGTCCCATTCAACTCAGGGCGTGAAACGGCCGACAAATTTTGCTCAGAGGCCTCTCTTTCAGGCTTGAGGTTCTTTTTCGTGCCGTAAATGTACGACAAGGGACCCACGGCTTTGCTTTACTTCCCTTCCGAAGGAAGCCATACTTAGGATTTTTACGCCCCGAAAATTCCATCGGTCCTGGCCGGGTTCGAACCCGCGATCTTGGGTTTAGGAGGCAAGTATGGTAACCACTACACCACCAGGACCGACTGTTAGAGGGTGTTCTAAAAGTAAGTTGGAGTACAAATTTATAAAAAATCACTTAAAGATGAATGCATTAATAAAGTATCATGTATTCTTTCAAAACAAGCCTGATACTTTCAATTCTAGATTAATTAAGTTCTTATTGGAAGATTTGGGTTTACATTGGAAAGATTTGTTCCCTGGAATGATACGGGATTCTTGTTGATTTGGTTAATATTTATGGACGCTCTTTAACATCTCAGGTCATCTGGACTTCGTCTATGAATGGTCGATGTTCTGAGACAGTGTGATGCGGGGCATATGTACGTAGTGTACCTCTCTAATGCAAGTGATCAGAAGTTTTGTGTCTAGTGTTGTGAAAAGTGAACAATTTAAGACATTGTTTATAGTAAAAAGTGTGGAAAAATAAAACTTTGCTGATAATAGTGATAGCAGCAGGATACTATATGTTTACATACTAACAACTGCCACCAAAGGACCCGACCATCGGCCGGCACCAGGGCAGGAGCCCGAGAAGAGCCGCTCGGACTGGGCATTAGGGACCTTTCCCCTGCCGGCATCTTGCCAGCGACCGGGACTGTCGCTGTAGCCTCAGGCCAGAAAGCTCGCATTTATAAGCATCTGTTTTGGACCTCTCAGAGGACACCAGTCGTACGGGCTGCCGACCCCACAGGGGCGAGCCAATCGCAGGGCAGAGCTAGTGGAGCTGGGCCAGACACCTTGTTAACTCTCACCTACACGCACCCTGACGCGAGAAACATCTTCCACGAAGGCGTTAAGGACCGGACAAACCCCTCGGGGAAAGTCTGGCCCAAAAACCGCCTAGACGGGGAGAAATCTGATACCCGATCCACGGAGACGCCCACCTGTCGGAGCAGCAACCAATCGGAGCAGGACCGCGCCGCCGGGACGCAGAGCCGTCTGAAGACTCGGATCTGGCAGAAAACGGTAAGCAACAGTTCGGCAAGAGGAGCGGACCGGACCGGTTCTACCAACGAGGGAATCCCGAGCGGCGCGAGAATAGCCCAGCAGCCCAGCGTTGGCCTACCTGCGGACGCAGCAGTAACTACGCGAGGCACCAGAGCCTCACTGTAGTGCTGAGCGCTGATTCGCTCAGTAGCAGCCCACGCTCAGACAGCGCTGTTGCGCGTCTGTCTTCTTACTTGGGTTATTCTAAAGTAGTCTGACTTCCCCAGCTTGGACAGGTAGGACAGCATGGTTTGAGCCATCGTCCCTGTGACGGTTTTTGGCGCCATTTATGGTCCGGCCCTGTGCTGTCCGTGCTTTTTAGCGCCTGACAACTGGTCTGTTTTTGCTCTTCATCTTCCTTCATCTTTCTATTAGATATTAAGAATTTAGGGCCCCCCCCCATAGGTTTAAGCTTCTGCTTTGGATTACCGTACGGTGATTCTGGAGCGCTCTTCTCTCTTACTCTTTCACTTTCTATTTAGTTTTTAACACAGTAGGTACTCAAAAATGCCGAAAAAGCCATCAAAGACCCCAATGGGTACAAAGGCGCGCAGCCAGCGAAAGGAGCCTTCTCCACAACCCCCAACTCCTCAAACCCCCACTCCCTCTCCCATATCTACCCCTTCCGCCTCATTCTCAACTACCAATGACTCTCCAACACGCTCCAGCTCCTCAACTCCTAAATGCAAAGCGAGTTCAGCTGCTGCTCACGGAGGTCCCTCAACTAGTGCAGGGCCACCAAAACCCAACAACTTGAATGCTGCCTGTGCTATTGACCCAAATGGGCAAGCACCTGCTGTTTTTGACAACAATGGGCAAACTGTGCCAATTGCAGAGGCGCTAAAACTCATGAAGCCCATTTACATTGCAAAAGACCATTCAGCGGACCTAGGCAGACACTTACTTGAGTTTGATCGTACACACCCTAGCGAGGAATATGTTTTGACTAAAGCTGCCCGCTCTGGAGACTTACAGGTGCGAGCCAAAACTCAATCTGCCTATGCTGCCATGGTAAAATTCCTAAAAGAGAAAAAGATCAACTGTCACATTACTAGCATGGATGCTCCTAGGAGCATCCGTATGGTAATAAGACAGGTCTTTCTTGATGGGGCGGAGGCTGAGATTAAGGAGGTCTTAATGGCACGGTCAATCTCAGCACTCCGAGTGGTACAGATGCGCCGAAACAACAGGGCTCGAACACTACTCCCATTGTATATGGTTGAAGTGGCAACCAGCGATGATCGGGAACGGCTGCAAGCAACCACAGAACTGTTACACATGCGGGTCACAGTAGTGGATTACAGGCGACCGCCAGTGCCATTACAGTGCCGTAAGTGCCAGAGCCTTGGGCACTCAATAGAGCAGTGTCTGGCATTTGCGCCTACATGCTCAAAGTGCGCTCAGTGCCACGAGTCGCATACATGCGACGTCCCTATAGAGCTGAGACTAAGTGCGCTTTGCCATAACATAGGACACGGGTCCAGGTTTAGAGGTTGTGACCGATATCGCCAGTTCCTTCAGAAGCTGCGCGGCACTGATCGACAGCCCAGCGGCGACGCAAGGGCAACTTATGCTCATGCGCCCACTGCTATAAGACCAGGGGGGGGGTCCCTCGTGTGATGACATCACACACATTAATGGCGACACCCTTGACGATCCCCAAGAAGACCCGTTGGCCTCTCCCCCTGCTTATTTTAAGCAAAGGGCGGCTATAGACCAAGCTCGGCTAGCACAGACATTTAGAAATATCGCCCCAGCTCTCAACATGTCCTGGTACAAACTTAGAGATCAGGCCATGGACATTTTAATGAAGCTAATGACCACTCCATCGCTAGCGCCCGATATTATTGGGAAGCATCAGGCCTTCTTTTTGATGCTCGCTTCAGCTCCAAACTCTCGAAATGGCTAAGAACGAAATCAGGATTATGAACTGGAATGCTAACGGACTTCGCCGAAGAAAGCACAAACTTATAGATTTCCTCATTACTCACCAAATACACATAGCACTAATAACTGAAACGCACTTATGCAACACAAACCGCTTTACCATACCAGATTACACAGTCTACCGCACAGACCGCGATAAGCATGGCGGCGGCACAGCCATAGCCATCAACAACAAAATCACCCATCAGCAAATCAGACTTCCGCATCTTATACACACGGAAGCAACCGCAATAACTATTACGTGCAACAACCTACGCACAGCTATAATCGCGGCTTATAACCCACCAGGAGACATAGAAGTATCAGACATAGACACTCTGTTACAGCAATACTATTATACCATAATAGCAGGTGACCTCAATGCAAAACACCCACTCTGGAACTCAACCACATCCAACCTAGCAGGAAACAAACTTCTCCGACACGAAAATGCTTCTGATTATATTATACACGCACCGGAAGAACACACTTTTGTTCCCACACAGCACAACCATCACTCCGACGTACTCGACATAGCTATCACGTGAAACCTCACTCACAGAATGAGCTCTAAAGTACAGAACGCATTTTCCTCCGATCACCTTCCAGTCATAATCACTGTTGAAGGCTCAGCAGCCCTTGTGGCCCCAGTACCAAGGCATAACTTCAATCGGGCCAACTGGGAAATCTTTGCAACCGAACTAAACTCACAAATTCAACAGATTAACATCAATTCCTCTGATGACCTTGAAACAGCCATAAGAGGATTTGAGCATCCATAAACTTTGCCATTACCAAAGCCGTTCCGATTCAACACACTCGGCAAGGAGGCCAGACCTTACCGGTTGACATGCGCCTTCTTGCTGCCAAACGCAACAAAGCCCGCCGACAGTGGCAATCTTCTAGGCATCCAGCAGCCCTAGATGAACTTAGAAAGCTCAGCGCTAAAATACAAGTAAACACAAGAACACTCATAGCACAACAGTGGGACAACACTCTGACTAATCTTGATCTCCGACACTCAGTCTGGAGGGTAGCTCGCAATCTCACACGTGAACCAATCAAAATTCCACCTATTAGACATAATCAATCGATCGCAACATCAGATGAGGAGAAGGCGGAAGCATTGGCTGACGCCCTCCAAGCCACGCTCACTCCAAACACCATCCCCTCGTCTCTGCAATTTATCGCTGAGAATGAGAAAATTACGAGCAATCTTAAAACCAATATCACTCGTAGCAAAATTCGCAAAACTTCGCCTCACGAAATACAATGGCTCATAAGGCATCTGCCCAAGCGCAAATCGCCAGGACCAGACAACATCCCAAACATTGCTCTCTTAAACCTCACTCCACAAGCTCTCCAAGCACTATGCAACATATATAACTATGCACTTGAGAGCGGAACATTTCCCTCACGCTGGAAAACAGCAGCTGTTCTCCATTTCCCTAAAAAGAATAAAGACCAAACCAACTCACACAATTACAGACCAATCAGTCTCCTTAACTCTCTCGCAAAACTATTAGAGAAAATCATTCTCAAACGTCTGAACGCGTTCCTCAAAAAGAACAAGATCATCATACCAGAACAATTTGGCTTCAGAGCTGGCCATTCCACTGCACTACAATTTCTTCGCGCCACCGAACATATCACACACGGTTTCAACATACGAAAATCAACAGGCGCCGTGCTACTAGACATAGAGCGGGCCTTTGACCGCGTCTGGCATGCAGGCATTCTGCGCAAACTTGTTGCACTACGACTGCCAGACACGATGATCAAGTTAATAGCAAATTATCTAGACAACAGGCACTTCTACTCGTTAGTAAACACTTCCAAATCCACTGTCAGGCCAATAGCCGCAGGCGTCCCCCAGGGCAGCGTCCTTGGGCCCACACTCTTCAACATTTACATTAATGACATACCTAAACTATCAAATACCACACTTGCGCTGTACGCTGACAATACAGCCATCATGGCTCAGTCAGGTAAGGTCAACTTCATTCACAATCGCCTTCAAAATTATCTTACAGCCCTAGAGCCCTGGCTCATCAACTGGCGCATTGCTGTCAATACTGGAAAAAGCCAAGCAATAATCTTCACAAAAAGAAGCTTGCATAGAGCTGCCCTCCCCTCACTCACACCACTACAACTCCTTGGGAAGCCCCTTAACTGGACCAAGCAAGTCAAATATCTCGGAGTTACTATTGATCAAGGCCTCACATGGGCCCCCCATATTAACACTACACTACACAAAGCTCACGGACAACTAAGAAAGCTCTACCCGCTTATAAACTACAGCAGCGCACTGCAACTTAAAACCGGGCTAGCGCTATACAAGACGCTAATAAGGCCAATACTGACCTACGCCGGCCCAGTATGGGGCTATACAGCCCCCACACACATACGCAAAATACAGTCATTCCAGAACAAATGCCTTTGTATAATAGCTCAGGTACCTAAGCTTGCACCCTCTGCAGTACTGCATGAGGAACTAAAGATTCACACAATAGAAGAATTCCTCAAGAAACTGGCACATGATCTCTATACTCAAGCATCCAAGAGCCACAACTCACTCATTCAAAGCCTAGGAACGTATCACACTGTTCAAAATGTTCACAACAGACCACTTGCCATATTCAATCGTACGCTCTTCCTGACACTAGCGCTGCAGAAATTGCTGTTTTTCTCAACAGACTAGTCCCCCCGTAGGGAGAATCAATCAATAGGCAAAATTAAATACTACAAATTCTTCACTAAACCTCAACATACTCTGTTACAGAAGACTAGCACCAGCATAGAAGAAAAAGAACGCGGAAGCTTCCATGACAACATAGCACCACAGAAGCAGAACGTAATACATACACTGGTAACACGAGGCAAGTCGGCCCCACCAACATCTTCATCATCACCTTCACCATCCTTTTTTATTTTTGCATGCTAACATTAGTTATAACTAATACTACCAACTAACATAAATAACCAAATCATTTAACTTTATCAATCCATTAACCTTAATCCCCCTGGTAGTACTCAAGATTTCTTGTCATGTTTACTCCCAGGATTGTAGCATTGACTCGCTTGCATGCAATGCATGCTTGCACGGCAAATTAATCCTTATTAACCGGGGTGCTCATGCGGAACCCGACCCAACTAACACTACTCCATTAATTCTAATTGCACGTACTCCGACTAACAAACACACCCTCGCATGCGCATGTTAGGCACTAACTGCATAGGGAGGCGATGTAGACTGCATGCCCGCATGTCGGGCGATTGCCACCTGGGTCGGCAGAGCGGGCCGGCCTATTAAAAAAAAAAATCATGGGAAGCTGTTTTATCCCAATCTAAAAGAAACGCAGGTGGCGTACCTAATTTATTGTTTTTCACATTTGCTGTACTTTGTAACATCTACAGTACCACGTGGGTTAGGTTTTTATGATGTTTTAATAAAGTTCAAATTTTGAGTGCGTCTTTTAATTTGCGCTTTTAGTACAAAGAAAATATTTTCCACGTCTATTGGCCCACGTCGCCATTTTTGGCACAAATAATACAAGTTAGGTTTACGATTTCTCCTTTTGAAAGATATCGCAGTGCTTAATGCTATTTTTCCCCTTAAATGCGGTGCAATACGTTCGGCAAGGTTGTTATGTATATGTTTTGGTGCAATTTCCTTCTACTGTTGGGGCATCCATAAATATGAAAGTTTTTTTAAATACTCTAAGAAGCTGGCTACTTAATAGAATATAACAATCTCGTTCTGACTGTTTTTCCCCTAATCGGTAGTCATTTTACTGCATTTCACTAACTTTGTAACATTGCAAAATAAAGAGCCGCTTTAAATGTATGCAATCGAGTTTGTACTACTATCAGTGTGACAACAAACATCAGGCACCAGGAAGAGACATTAATACTAACTCCAATAGTGGAATGGGCAGTGCGCCACAGAGCGAAGTCCAATAAATTGTGAAGTAATTTTTCTTTAAACCTTTAGCTTTAAGGTAAGGCATTTCGCGCACCCCGTGCCTCAAGATTCTAAATATACGTCGCAAAGAAACTAATTCGGCCGATATCGATATGACGCAGCAGACGGGGTTTACTCGTTAGTCAGTAAAACGCCAAGATTGTGTAGTTTCCATACTGGCAAATGCAGTGACTCCTCGATAGGTTGCAATGTACCTATACTGTCGTATAGGAAAGCCAGGAACAATCTGTTATAATTATACCTACGGTAACTGGGTAAATGCGCACTGTATGGCTTTCAATTTTCATATTATCGCGATAAGAAAAAAAGTACAATTATGATATGCACCGAGCAGAAGTTTAATATTAATTGCAGGTAGTAAAGAATTTTCCGATGAAATCATATAGATATAAATGAAGTATAAGTAAGATGACTTAACCTTAGTAAGCCTCTTGCAGCGTAATCAATAAAATTGGATTTTTTTCCTATAAAAGAATGTGATGTAGTATTAAATCAATCAGATTTTTTCACTCACCAGACTAAAACAGAACTGAAACCTGGCACCCTTTGCGCTCTTCGGAGTGCAAATGTCATATTGGTGCAGAATGGTGGGCACTTGCTATCCAGTAGTATTTTATACGCTCAGAATTGGTACAACTGCTACATATTAAAACAGGGAGGTGACTTAAGAGAATCGCGCTAGGTACCAGTGGAGTTTGTGAATGTGTACTAGCATTCTACCATCGCAACGGACATAATCGGAAAGAAAATTAGTGTATTACAATTGTCAATATTTGCAGTTGCACAGTGCTGTAATCATGTAAAGGTTTATGTTTCTCCCCACTATCCTTAACAATGCTATGTCAACGTTTAAGGTGAAAGTGAAAAATTAAATGTGCAGAAAAGCAATGTGTTACTAACAGCGGAACAGTAATGATCCTAATAGTGCTTGGATTGAATTTCGAAAAAGGGCCCTAATTTTCCACTATGCTTGCAACTTTTTACTGCACTGAGCGGCACATACAAACCTTGTTAGATGTAAGTGCAGTAGTTTTAATTTCAGTCAGTTACGGTGGAATTAACATTTATTAATCATATTTTGCTTAGCAGAAGTACAGTGGTTGTGAAATTCCTACAAATGCCCTCAAACGAGCCACAGTTTGAACCGGAAATTTGATATTTATTCTTGCATTAATTCATATATACCGGCGTTTCTTTCAACTAATAATTACTTTTTCGAGCCTAGGAGAGCTATTGTCACTTGTACTAGTGCTGTATAGTTAGATTTCATCAAATAAAGGAAGTGGAAAATTCGTGTATTCGAACCCGTGACTCCCGGACGTGACGTCTACATCGTATAACTTATGCTTTACATTAAATTTAGAGCTCCAATTGCCAAAATTAAAAACAGGGACCCTCCGGCATCTCGAACCGGCGACCGCTTGGACAAACTCGCTTATCTAATGCGCATATTATGTCGCGTAGTGCCGGATAGGTACCTATTATGTCCCGGTGCCGTAATGACAGAGCTACCGGAGAGCCCCCAAGCATACAATAATTACAACTACTACTTAAGTTCCGCATCCAAATACTTCACAACAGGGTAAAATATAACGTCATGCCAATTAAAATATTACTCAATCATATTTATATTAAAATGTTTCAAATGTCTACCTAGATGTGTGTGCAAAACATTTAATTTAGCTAATATTTCTCACATTTCGTTCTGCTGCCGGAAATGATAACAAATGACAGTCCACATAATTTGTTATGAAAATCACTGTCAGCTGTTTAAAACTTTTAAATTCTAATATGTTGTTCTAAATCGCAATGTGTTAGTATATTATGTTGCGTTTCATTTATGAAAGTGAGATTGTGTGGGTTAAATTGTTATTTAGAATCCATTTTTACTTTGCCAGTCAGTGAACATGATTTTGCGATAAAATTAACTCGGATCGATAGTTGGACGTTCTCCAACGAGGTGTAAAATATTCATACATGGAATCTCTAGCACACACACGTGCTAAAACCGCAATTTCCCATTCACGGCTAACCTTCCCAGCAAAAGTGAAATAAAAAAAATTAATAATTCCCATTTTATGATACAGTGTGTCTCCATTGGAAATGCGTAGTCTGCCACGTGCAGTAATTGCAGTTTTGATTTAAGTTGTGCATTTGAGCTATCTCTTAGGTTAGCT
Source organism: Metallyticus violacea (assembly GCA_030762175.1). Taxonomy (NCBI): domain Eukaryota; kingdom Metazoa; phylum Arthropoda; class Insecta; order Mantodea; family Metallyticidae; genus Metallyticus; species Metallyticus violacea. The sequence goes on along the minus strand of CM060840.1, from coordinate 108,857,211 downwards.
CTGGGGCATTAATCATTATTATGAATCAAGGTAATGGCTAACGCAGTGAAAAATTTATGTTTTTTCCCCTTTCACGTGTAAATATATTTGAAACTCACCTCAAAGAAAGTCAGTACTGCAGGAAATGCTGATATAATTTTGAATTTTACTCCAATTGACTTCGAATAAACTGATTACTGGAATTTTCTGGGGAAGCTCATTTATCCACATCTAAGCGAAGGACAGGTGGCGTACCTAATTTATTGTTTTTCACATTTCCTGTACTTTGGAACATCTACAGTACCACGTGGGTTAGGTTTTTATGATGTTTTAATAAAGTTCAAATTTTGAGTGCGTCGTTTAATTTGCGCTTTTAGTACAAAGAAAATATTTTCCACGTCTATTGGCCCACGTCGCCATTTTTGGCACAAATATTACAAGTTAGGTTTACGATTTCTCCTTTTGAAAGATATCGCAGTGCTTAATGCTATTTTGCCCCTTAAATGCGGTGCAATACGTTCGGCAAGGTTGTTATGTATATGTTATGGTGCAATTTCCTTCTACTGTTGGGGCATCCATAAATATGAAAGTTTTTTTTCAATACTCTAAGAAGCAGGCTACTTAATAGAATATAACAATCTCGTTCTGACTGTTTTTCCCCTAATCGGTAGTCATTTTTCTGCATTTCACTAACGTTGGATAATTGCAAAATAAAGAGCCGTTTTAAATGTATGCAATCGAGTTTGTACTACTATCAGTGTGACAACAAACATCAGCCACCAGGAAGAGACATTAATACTAACTCCAATAGTGGAATGGGCAGTGCGCCACAGAGCGAAGTCCAATAAATTGTGAAGTAATTTTTCTTTAAACCTTTAGCTTTAAGGTAAGGCATTTCGCGCACCCCGTGCCTCACGATTCTAAATATACGTCGCAATATAGCTAATTCGGCCGATATCGATATGACGCAGCAGACGGGGTTTACTCGATAGTCAGTAAAATGCCAAGATTGTGTAGTTTCCATACTGGCAAATGCAGTGACTCCTCGATAGGTTGCAATGTGCCTCTACTGTCGTATAGGAAAGCCAGGAACAATGTGTTATAATTATGCCTACGGTAACTGGGTAAATGCGCACTCTATGTATTTCAATTTTCATATTATCGCGATATAAGAAAAAAAGTACAACTATGATATGCACCGAGCAGAAGTTTATTATTAATTGCAGGTAGTAAAGAATTTTCCGATTAAATCATATATATATAAATGAAGTATAAGTAAGATGAGTTAACCTTAGTAAGCCTCTGGCAGCGTAATCAATAAAATTGGATTTTTTTCCTATAAAAGAATGTGATGTAGTATTAAATCAATCAGATTTTTTCACTCACCAGACTAAAACAGAACTGAAACCTGGCACCCTTTTCGCTCTTCGGAGTGCAAATGTCATATTGGAGCAGAATGGTGGGCACTTGTTATCCAGTAGTATTTTATACGCTCAGAATTGGTACAACTGATACATCTTAAAACAGTGAGGTGACTTAAGAGAATCGCGCTAGGTACTAGTGGAGTTTGCGAATGTGTACTAGCATTCTCCTATTGCAACGGACATAATCGGAAAGAAAATTAGTGTATTACAATTGTCAATATTTGCAGTTGCACAGTGCTGTAATCATGTAAAGGTTTATGTTTCTCCCCACTATCCTTAACAATGCTATGTCAACGTTTAAGGTGAAAGTGAAAAATTAAATGTGCAGAAAAGCAATGTGTTACTAACAGCGGAACAGTAATGATCCTAATAGTGCTTGGATTGAATTTCGAAAAAGGGCCCTAATTTTCCACTATGCTTGCAACTTTTTACTGCACTGAGCGGCACATACAAACCTTGTTAGATGTAAGTGCAGTAGTTTTAATTTCAGTCAGTTACGGTGGAATTAACATTTATTAATCATATTTTGCTTAGCAGAAGTACAGTGGTTGTGAAATTCCTACAAATGCCCTCAAACGAGCCACAGTTTGAACCGGAAATTTGATATTTATTCTTGCATTAATTCATATATACCGGCGTTTCTTTCAAATAATAATTACTTTTTCGAGCCTAGGAGAGCTATTGTCACTTGTACTAGTGCTGTATAGTTAGATTTCATCAAATAAAGGAAGTGGAAAATTCATGTATTCAAACCCGTGACTCCCGGACGTGACGTCTACATCGTATAACTTATGCTTTACATTAAATTTAGAGCTCGAATTGCCAAAATTAAAAACAGGGACCCTCCGGCATCTCGAACCGGCGACCGCTTGGACAAACTCGCTTATCTAATGCGCATATTATGTCGCGTAGTGCCGGATAGGTACCTATTATGTCCCGGTGCCGTAATGACAGAGCTACCGGAGAGCCCCCAAGCATACAATAATTACAACTACTACTTAAGTTCCGCATCCAAATACTTCACAACAGGGTAAAATATAACGTCATGCCAATTAAAATATTACTCAATCATATTTATATTAAAATGTTTCAAATGTCTACCTAGATGTCTGTGCAAAGCATTTAATTTAGCTAATTTTTCTCACATTTCGTTCTGCTGCCGGAAATGATAACAAATGACAGTCCACATAATTTGTTATGAAAATCACTATCAGCTGTTTCAAACTTTTAAATTCTAATATGTTGTTCTAAATCGCAATGTGTTAGCATATTATGTTGCGTTTCGTTTATGAAAGTGAGCTTGTGTGGGTTAAATTGTTATTTAGAATCCATTTTTACTTTGCCAGTCAGTGAACATGATTTTGCGATAAAATTAACTCGGATCGATAGTTGGACGTTTTCCAACGAGGTGTAAAATATTCACACATGGAATCTCTAGCACACACACGTGCTAAAACAGCAATTTCCCATTCATGGCTAACCTTCCCAGCAAAAGTGAAATAAAAAAAATTAATAATTCCCATTTTATGATACAGTGTGTCTCCATTGGAAATGCGTAGTCTGCCACGTGCAGTAATTGCAGTTTTGATTTAAGTTGTGCATTTGAGCTATCTTTTAGGTTATCTCTGGGGCATTAATCATTTTTATGAATCAAGGTAATCGCTAACGCAGTGAAAAATTTATGTTTTTTCCCCTTTCACGTGTAAATATATTTGAAACTCACCTCAAAGATAGTCAGTATTGCAGGAAATGCTGATATAATTTTGAATTTTACTCCAATTGACTTCGAATAAACTGATTACTGGAATTTTATGGGGAAGCTCATTTATCCCAATCTAAGCGAAGGACAGGTGGCGTACCTAATTTATTGTTTTTCACATTTCCTGTACTTTGGAACATCTACAGTACCACGTGGGTTAGGTTTTTATGATGTTTTAATAAAGTTCAAATTTTGAGTGCGTCGTTTAATTTGCGCTTTTAGTACAAAGAAAATATTTTCCACGTCTATTGGCCCACGTCGCCATTTTTGGCACAAATATTACAAGTTAGGTTTACGATTTCTCCTTTTGAAAGATATCGCAGTGCTTAATGCTATTTTGCCCCTTAAATGCGGTGCAATACGTTCGGCAAGGTTGTTATGTATATGTTTTAGTGCAATTACCTTCTACTGTTGGGGCATCCATAAATATGAAAGTTTTTTTAAATACTCTAAGAAGCAGGCTACTTAATAGAATATAACAATCTCGTTCTGACTGTTTTTCCCCTAATCGGTAGTCATTTTACATCATTTCACTAACTTTGTAACATTGCAAAATAAAGAGCCGCTTTAAATGTATGCAATCGAGTTTGTACTACTATCAGTGTGACAACAAACATCAGGCACCAGGAAGAGACATTACTACTAACTCCAATAGTGGAATGGGCAGTGCGCCACAGAGCGAAGTCCAATAAATTGTGAAGTAATTTTTCTTTAAACCTTTAGCTTTAAGGTAAGGCATTTCGCGCACCCCGTGCCTCAAGATTCTAAATATACGTCGCAAAGAAACTAATTCGGCCGATATCGATATGACGCAGCAGACGGGGTTTACTCGTTAGTCAGTAAAACGCCAAGATTGTGTAGTTTCCATACTGGCAAATGCAGTGACTCCTCGATAGGTTGCAATGTACCTATACTGTCGTATAGGAAAGCCAGGAACAATGTGTTATAATTATACCTACGGTAACTGGGTAAATGCGCACTGTATGGCTTTCAATTTTCATATTATCGCGATATAAGAAAAAAAGTACAATTATGATATGCACCGAGCAGAAGTTTAATATTAATTGCAGGTAGTAAAGAATTTTCCGATGAAATCATATAGATATAAATGAAGTATAAGTAAGATGACTTAACCTTAGTAAGCCTCTTGCAGCGTAATCAATAAAATTGGATTTTTTTCCTATAAAAGAATGTGATGTAGTATTAAATCAATCAGATTTTTTCACTCACCAGACTAAAACAGAACTGAAACCTGGCACCCTTTGCGCTCTTCGGAGTGCAAATGTCATATTGGTGCAGAATGGTGGGCACTTGATATCCAGTAGTATTTTATACGCTCAGAATTGGTACAACTGCTACATCTTAAAACAGGGAGGTGACTTAAGAGAATCGCGCTAGGTACCAGTGGAGTTTGTGAATGTGTACTAGCATTCTCCTATCGCAACGGACATAATCGGAAAGAAAATTAGTGTATTACAATTGTCAATATTTGCAGTTGCACAGTGCTGTAATCATGTAAAGGTTTATGTTTCTCCCCACTATCCTTAACAATGCTATGTCAACGTTTAAGGTGAAAGTGAAAAATTAAATGTGCAGAAAAGCAATGTGTTACTAACAGCGGAACAGTAATCATCCTAATAGTGCTTGGATTCAATTACCAAAAAGGGCCCTAATTTTCCACTATGCTTGCAACTTTTTACTGCACTGAGCGGCACATACAAACCTTGTTAGATGTAGGTGCAGTAGTTTTAATTTCAGTCAGTTACGGTGGAATTAACATTTATTAATCATATTTTGCTTAGCAGAAGTACAGTTGTTGTGAAATTCCTACAAATGCCCTCAAACGAGCCACAGTTTGAACCGGAAATTTGATATTTATTCTTGCATTAATTCATATATACCGGCGTTTCTTTCAACTGATAATTACTTTTTCGAGCCTAGGAGAGCAATTGTCACTTGTACTAGTGCTGTATAGTTAGATTTCATCAAATAAAGGAAGTGGAAAATTCGTGTATTCGAACCCGTGACTCCCGGACGTGACGTCTACATCGTATAACTTATGCTTTACATTAAATTTAGAGCTCCAATTGCCAAAATTAAAAACAGGGACCCTCCGGCATCTCGAACCGGCGACCGCTTGGACAAACTCGCTTATCTAATGCGCATATTATGTCGCGTAGTGCCGGATAGGTACCTATTATGTCCCGGTGCCGTAATGACAGAGCTACCGGAGAGCCCCCAAGCATACAATAATTACAACTACTACTTAAGTTCCGCATCCAAATACTTCACAACAGGGTAAAATATAACGTCATGCCAATTAAAATATTACTCAATCATATTTATATTTAAATGTTTCAAATGTCTACCTAGATGTGTGTGCAAAACATTTAATTTAGCTCATTTTTCTCACATTTCGTTCTGCTGCCGGAAATGATAACAAATGACAGTCCACGTAATTTGTTATGAAAATCACTATCAGCTGTTTCAAACTTTTAAATTCTAATATGTTGTTCTAAACCGCAATGTGTTAGCATATTATGTTGCGTTTCGTTTATGAAAGAGAGCTTGTGTGGGTTAAATTGTTATTTAGAATCCATTTTTATTTTGCCAGCCAGTGAAGATGATTTTGCGATAAAATTAACACGGATCGATAGTTGGACGTTTTCCAACGAGGTGTAAAATATTCATACATGGAATCTCTAGCACACACACGTGCTAAAACCGCAATTTCCCATTCACGGCTAACCTTCCCAGCAAAAGTGAAATAAAAAAAATTAATAATTCGCATTTTATGATACAGTGTGTCTCCATTGGAAATGCGTAGTCTGCCACGTGCAGTAATTGCAGTTTTGATATAAGTTGTGCATTTGAGCTATCTTTTAGGTTATCTCTGGGGCATTAATCATTATTATGAATCAAGGTAATGGCTAACGCAGTGAAAAATTTATGTTTTTTCCCCTTTCACGTGTAAATATATTTGAAACTCACCTCAAAGAAAGTCAGTATTGCAGGAAATGCTGATATAATTTTGAATTTTACTCCAATTGACTTCGAATAAACTGATTACTGGAATTTTCTGGGGAAGCTCATTTATCCCAATCTAAGCGAAGGACAGGTGGAGTACCTAATTTATTGTTTTTCACATTTCCTGTACTTTGGAACATCTACAGTACCACGTGGGTTAGGTTTTTATGATGTTTTAATAAAGTTCAAATTTTGAGTGCGTCTTTTAATTTGCGCTTTTAGTACAAAGAAAATATTTTCCACGTCTATTGGCCCACGTCGCCATTTTTGGCACAAATATTACAAGTTAGGTTTACGATTTCTCCTTTTGAAAGATATCGCAGTGCTTAATGCTATTTTTCCCCTTAAATGCGGTGCAATACGTTCGGCAAGGTTGTTATGTATATGTTATGGTGCAATTTCCTTCTACTGTTGGGGCATCCATAAATATGAAGGTTTTTTTAAATACTCTAAGAAGCAGGCTACTTAATAGAATATAACAATCTCGTTCTGACTGTTTTTCCCCTAATCGGTAGTCATTTTACTGCATTTCACTAACTTTGTAACATTGCAAAATAAAGAGTCGCTTTAAATGTATGCAATCGAGTTTGTACTACTATCAGTGTGACAACAAACATCAGGCACCAGGAAGAGACATTAATACTAACTCCAATAGTGGAATGGGCAGTGCGCCACAGAGCGAAGTCCAATAAATTGTGAAGTAATTTTTCTTTAAACCTTTAGCTTTAAGGTAAGGCATTTCGGGCACCCCGTGCCTCACGATTCTAAATATACGTCGCAAAGAAACTAATTCCCGCGATATTGATATGACGCAGCAGACGGGGTTTACTCGATAGTCAGTAAAACGCCAAGATTGTGTAGTTTCCATACTGGCAAATGCAGTGACTCCTCGATAGGTTGCAATGTGCCTCTACTGTGGTATAGGAAAGCCAGGAACAATGTGTTATAATTATACCTACGGTAACTGTGTAAATGCGCACTCTATGGCTTTCAATTTTCATATTATCGCGATATAAGAAAAAAAGTACAATTATGATATGCACCGAGCAGAAGTTTAATATTAATTGCAGGTAGTAAAGAATTTTCCGATGAAATCATATAGATATATATGAAGTATAAGTAAGATGAGTTAACCTTAGTAAGCCTCTTGCAGCGTAATCAATAAAATTGGATTTTTTTCCTATAAAAGAATGTGATGTAGTATTAAATCAATCAGATTTTTTCACTCACCAGACTAAAATACAACTGAAACCTGGCACCCTTTGCGCTCTTCGGAGTGCAAATGTCATATTGGTGCAGAATGGTGGGCACTTGATATCCAGTAGTATTTTATACGCTCAGAATTGGTACAACTGCTACATCTTAAAACAGGGAGGTGACTTAAGAGAATCGCGCTAGGTACCAGTGGAGTTTGTGAATGTGTACTAGCATTCTCCTATCGCAACGGACATAATCGGAAAGAAAATTAGTGTATTACAATTGTCAATATTTGCAGTTGCACAGTGCTGTAATCATGTAAAGGTTTGTGTTTCTCCCCACTATCCTTAACAATGCTATGTCAACGTTTAAGGTGAAAGTGAAAAATTAAATGTGCAGAAAAGCAATGTGTTACTAACAGCGGAACAGTAATGATCCTAATAGTGCTTGGATTGAATTTCCAAAAAGGGCCCTAATTTTCCACTATGCTTGCAACTTTTTACTGCACTGAGCGGCACATACAAACCTTGTTAGATGTAGGTGCAGTAGTTTTAATTTCAGTCATTTACGGTGGAATTAACATTTATTAATCATATTTTGCTTAGCAGAAGTACAGTTGTTGTGAAATTCCTACAAATGCCCTCAAACGAGCCACAGTTTGAACCGGAAATTTGATATTTATTCTTGCATTAATTCATATATACCGGCGTTTCTTTCAACTAATAATTACTTTTTCGAGCCTAGGAGAGCTATTGTCACTTGTACTAGTGCTGTATAGTTAGATTTCATCAAATAAAGGAAGTGGAAAATTCGTGTATTCGAACCCGTGACTCCCGGACGTGACGTCTACATCGTATAACTTATGCTTTACATTAAATTTAGAGCTCGAATTGCCAAAATTAAAAACAGGGACCCTCCGGCATCTCGAACCGGCGACCGCTTGGACAAACTCGCTTATCTAATGCGCATATTATGTCGCGTAGTGCCGGATAGGTACCTATTATGTCCCGGTGCCGTAATGACAGAGCTACCGGAGAGCCCCCAAGCATACAATAATTACAACTACTACTTAAGTTCCGCATCCAAATACTTCACAACAGGGTAAAATATAACGTCATGCCAATTAAAATATTACTCAATCATATTTATATTAAAATGTTTCAAATGTCTACCTAGATGTGTGTGCAAAACATTTAATTTAGCTCATTTTTCTCACATTTCGTTCTGCTGCCGGAAATGATAACAAATGACAGTCCACATAATTTGTTATGAAAATCACTATCAGCTGTTTCAAACTTTTAAATTCTAATATGTTGTTCTAAATCGCAATGTGTTAGCATATTATGTTGCGCTTCGTTTATGAAAGTGAGCTTGTGTGGGTTAAATTGTTATTTAGAATCCATTTTTACCCTGCCAGTCAGAGAACATGATTTTGCGATAAAATTAACTCGGATCGATAGTTGGACGTTTTCCAACCAGGTGAAAATATTCATACATGGAATCTCTAGCACACACAGTGCTAAAACCGCAATTTCCCATTCACGGCTAACCTTCCCAGCAAAAGTGAAATAAAAAAAATTAATAATTCGCATTTTATGATACAGTGTATCTCCATTGGAAATGCGTAGTCTGCCACGTGCAGTAATTGCAGGTTTGATTTAAGTTGTGCATTTGAGCTATCTTTTAGGTTATCTCTGGGGCATTAATCATTATTATGAATCAAGGTAATGGCTAACGCAGTGAAAAATTTATGTTTTTTCCCCTTTCACGTGTAAATATATTTGAAACTCACCTCAAAGAAAGTCAGTACTGCAGGAAATGCTGATATAATTTTGAATTTTACTCCAATTGACTTCGAATAAACTGATTACTGGAATTTTCTGGGGAAGCTCATTTATCCCAATCTAAGCGAAGGACAGGTGGCGTATCTAATTTATTGCTTTTCACATTTCCTGTACTTTGGAACATCTACAGTACCACGTGGGTTAGGTTTTTATGATTATTAATAAAGTTCAAATTTTGAGTGCGTCTTTTAATTTGCGCTTTTAGTACAAAGAAAATATTTTCCACGTCTATTGGCCCACGTCGCCATTTTTGGCACAAATATTACAAGTTAGGTTTACGATTTCTCCTTTTGAAAGATATCGCAGTGCTTAATGCTATTTTGCCCCTTAAATGCGGTGCAATACGTTCGGCAAGGTTGTTATGTATATGTTTTGGTGCAATTTCCTTCTACTGTTGGGGCATCCATAAATATGAAAGTTTTTTTAAATACTCTAAGAAGCAGGCTACTTAATAGGATATAACAATCTCGTTCTGACTGTTTTTCCCCTAATCGGTAGTCATTTTACTGCATTTCACTATCTTTCTAACATTGGAAAATAAAGAGCCGCTTTAAATGTATGCAATCGAGTTTGTACTACTATCAGTGTGACAACAAACATATGGCACCAGGAAGAGACATTAATACTAACTCCAATAGTGGAATGGGCAGTGCGCCACAGAGCGAAGTCCAATAAATTGTGAAGTAACTTTTGTTTAATCCTTTAGCTTTAAGGTAAGGCATTTCGCGCACCCCGTGCCTCACGATTCTAAATATACGTCGCAAAGAAACTAATTCGGCCGATATCGATATGACACAGCAGACGGGGTTTACTCGAAAGTCAGTAAAACGCCAAGATTGTGTAGTTTCCATACTGGCAAATGCAGTGACTCCTCGATAGGTTGCAATGTGCCTCTACTGTCGTATAGGAAAGCCAGGAACAATGTGTTATAATTATACCTACGGTAACTGGGTAAATGCGCACTCTATGGCTTTCAATTTTCATATTATCGCGATATAAGAAAAAAAGTACAATTATTATATGCACCGAGCAGAAGTTTAATATTAATTGCAGGTAGTAAAGAATTTTCCGATGAAATCATATAGATATAAATGAAGTATAAGGAAGATGAGTTAACCTTAGTAAGCCTCTTGCAGCGTAATCAATAAAATTGGATTTTTTTCCTATAAAAGAATGTGATGTAGTATTAAATCAATCAGATTTTTTCACTCACCAGACTAAAACAGAACTGAAACCTGGCACCCTTTGCGCTCTTCGGAGTGCAAATGTCATATTGGTGCAGAATGGTGGGCACTTGCTATCCAGTAGTATTTTATACGCTCAGAATTGGTACAACTGATACATCTTAAAACAGGGAGGTGACTTAAGAGAATCGCGCTAGGTACCAGTGGAGTTTGTGAATGTGTACTAGCTATCTCCTATCGCAACGGACATAATCGGAAAGAAAATTAGTGTATTACAATTGTCAATATTTGCAGTTGCACAGTGCTGTAATCATGTAAAGGTTTGTGTTTCTCCCCACTATCCTTAACAATGCTATGTCAACGTTTAAGGTGAAAGTGAAAAATTAAATGTGCAGAAAAGCAATGTGTTACTAATAGCGGAACAGTAATGATCCTAATAGTGCTTGGATTGAATTTCCAAAAAGGGCCCTAATTTTCCACTATGCTTGCAACTTTTTACTGCACTGAGCGGCACATACAAACCTTGTTAGATGTAGGTGCAGTAGTTTTAATTTCAGTCATTTACGGTGGAATTAACATTTATTAATCATATTTTGCTTAGCAGAAGTACAGTTGTTGTGAAATTCCTACAAATGCCCTCAAACGAGCCACAGTTTGAACCGGAAATTTGATATTTATTCTTGCATTAATTCATATATACCGGCGTTTCTTTCAACTAATAATTACTTTTTCGAGCCTAGGAGAGCTATTGTCACTTGTACTAGTGCTGTATAGTTAGATTTCATCAAATAAAGGAAGTGGAAAATTCGTGTATTCGAACCCGTGACTCCCGGACGTGACGTCTACATCGTATAACTTATGCTTTACATTAAATTTAGAGCTCCAATTGCCAAAATTAAAAACAGGGACCCTCCGGCATCTCGAACCGGCGACCGCTTGGACAAACTCGCTTATCTAATGCGCATATTATGTCGCGTAGTGCCGGATAGGTACCTATTATGTCCCGGTGCCGTAATGACAGAGCTACCGGAGAGCCCCCAAGCATACAATAATTACAACTACTACTTAAGTTCCGCATCCAAATACTTCACAACAGGGTAAAATAAAACGTCATGCCAATTAAAATATTACTCAATCATATTTATATTAAAATGTTTCAAATGTCTACCTAGATGTGCGTGCAAAACATTTAATTTAGCTCATTTTTCTCACATTTCCTTCTGCTGCCGGAAATGATAACAAATGACAGTCCACGTAATTTGTTATGAAAATCACTATCAGCTGTTTCAAAATTTTAAATTCTAATATGTTGTTCTAAATCGCAATGTGTTAGCATATTATGTTGCGCTTCGTTTATGAAAGTGAGCTTGTGTGGGTTAAATTGTTATTTAGAATCCATTTTTATTTTGCCAGTCAGTGAACATGATTTTGCCAAAAAACAACACGGATCGATATTTGGACGTTTTCCAACCAGGTGTAAAATATTCATACATGGAATCTGTAGCACACACACGTGCTAAAACCGCAATTTCCCATTCACGGCTAACCTTCCCAGCAAAAGAGAAATAAAAAAAATTAATAATTCGCATTTTATGATACAGTGTATCTCCATTAGAAATGCGTAGTCTGCCACGTGCAGTAATTGCAGTTTTGATTTAAGTTGTGCATTTGAGCTATCTTTTAGGTTATCTCTGGGGCATTAATCATTATTATGAATCAAGGTAATGGCTAACGCAGTGAAAAATTTATGTTTTTTCCCCTTTCACGTGTAAATATATTTGAAACTCACCTCAAAGAAAGTCAGTACTGCAGGAAATGCTGATATAATTTTGAATTTTACTCCAATTGATTTCGAATAAACTGATTACTGGAATTTTATGGGGAAGCTCATTTATCCCAATCTAAGCGAAGGACAGGTGGCGTACCTAATTTATTGTTTTTCACATTTCCTTACTTTGTAACATCTACAGTACCACGTGGGTTAGGTTTTTATGATGTTTTAATAAAGTTCAAATTTTGAGTGCGTCGTTTAATTTGCGCTTTTAGTACAAAGAAAATATTTTCCACGTCTATTGGCCCACGTCGCCATTTTTGGCACAAATATTACAAGTTAGGTTTACGATTTCTCCTTTTGAAAGATATCGCAGTGCTTATTGCTATTTTTCCCCTTAAATTAGGTGCAATACGTTCGGCAAGGTTGTTATGTATATGTTTTGGTGCAATTTCCTTCTAATGTTGGGGCATCCATAAATATGAAAGTTTTTTTAAATACTCTAAGAAGCTGGCTACTTAATAGAATATAACAATCTCGTTCTGACTGTTTTTCCCATAATCGGTAGTCATTTTACTGCATTTCACTAACTTTGTAACATTGCAAAATAAAGAGCCGCTTTAAATGTATGCAATCGAGTTTGTACTACTATCAGTGTGACAACTAACATCAGGCACCAGGAAGAGACATTAATACTAACTGCAATAGTGGAATGGGCAGTGCGCCACAGAGCGAAGTCCAATAAATTGTGAAGTAATTTTTCTTTAAACCTTTAGCTTTAAGGTAAGGCATTTCGCGCACCCCGTGCCTCACGATTCTAAATATACGTCGCAAAGAAACTAATTCGGCCGATATCGATATGACGCAGCAGACGGGGTTTACTCGATAGTTAGTAAAAGGCCAAGATTGTGTAGTTTCCATACTGGCAAATGCAGTAACTCCTCGATAGGTTGCAATGTGCCTCTACTGTCGTATAGGAAAGCCAGGAACAATGTGTTATAATAATACCTACGGTAACTGGGTAAATGCGCACTGTATGGCTTTCAATTTTCATATTATCGCGATATAAGAAAAAAAGTACAATTATGATATGCACAGAGCAGAAGTTTAATATTAATTGCAGGTAGTAAAGAATTTTCCGATGAAATCATATAGATATAAATGAAGTATAAGTAAGATGACTTAACCTTAGTAAGCCTCTTGCAGCGTAATCAATAAAATTGGATTTTTTTCCTATAAAAGAATGTGATGTAGTCTTAAATCAATCAGATTTTTTCACTCACCAGACTAAAACAGAACTGAAACCTGGCACCCTTTGCGCTCTTCGGAGTGCAAATGTCATATTGGTGCAGAATGGTGGGCACTTGCTATCCAGTAGTATTTTATACGCTCAGAATTGGTACAACTGCTACATCTTAAAACAGGGAGGTGACTTAAGAGAATCGCGCTAGGTACCAGTGGAGTTTGTGAATGTGTACTAGCTTTCTCCTATCGCAACGGACATAATCGGAAAGAAAATTAGTGTATTACAATCGTCAATATTTGCAGTTGCACAGTGCTGTAATCATGTAAAGGTTTATGTTTCTCTCCACTATCCTTAACAATGCTATGTCAACGTTTAAGGGGAAAGTGAAAAATTAAATGTGCAGAAAAGCAATGTGTTACTAACAGCGGAACAGTAATGATCCTAATAGTGCTTGGATTGAATTTCCAAAAAGGGCCCTAATTTTCCACTATGCTTGCAACTTTTTACTACACTGAGCGGCACATACAAACCTTGTTAGATGTAGGTGCAGTAGTTTTAATTTCAGTCAGTTACGGTGGAATTAACATTTATTAATCATATTTTGCTTAGCAGAAGTACAGTTGTTGTGAAATTCCTACAAATGCCCTCAAACGAGCCACAGTTTGAACCGGATGATGATGAATATTGCTTAAGGGCGCAAAACTGCTGTGGTCATTAGCGCCCAAACACATCAAGTACTACGTCAGCAATAAAAATAAATAAACAAAGAACGCAAATTCTGCGCATAATGAACGGACAGTAGTACTTGTGCAATAAAAATATACCCAAAAACAAATAACAAGGGTATAAGGCGCCGCAAACATTAAAGTGTTACTAAAACACAGCCGCAAGTGCAGAAAAACACAACAGTCTTGTAATGGACTAAAATCGTGCCAATAAAATCCCAAAGCAAACACAGGTCAATAAACAAATACCGGTAGCAAAAATAATCAGCAAAAGCTGAAAACAAACCAGGCTTATAAAAGATTAAAATGGTACAATAAAACCCCAGAACAAATAACACGGGGTGCAAAACAACAATTAAAGACTAGTCAACACGATTCAGCAATAGCTGAAAAAACAACAGTCTTAAAAGAGTCAAAAAATGCCGTCAATGGCAAAAGATAAAATCTCACACCTTGCTCCAAAAACCACAAATCGGATAAAACGGAGCACACGCTCAACAGCAGACACATCATCTGCAAGCAACTCCTCAATAGAGGAGGGCAAACCTAGGCTACCTCTAAAAGCTGTCAGATGAAGACAATCAATTAAAATGTGACGCACTGTAAAGGGGTGGTCACAGTGAGGGCAAGCTGGAGCGGGTTGACCATTAAAAAGGTGAGAATGACTAAAACGGCAATGCCCAATTCTAAGACGAGCTAAAATTACTTCTTCGCGACGAACACCGCGAGAAGAAGTCGACCAGTTAAAAGGGGCGGATTTACATTCACGGAGCTTATTATTTGGGAGTAATTCCCACTCCTCGCGCCAGCGCAAAAAAATGGCTCTACGTAACGAATGTATAAAATCCCCGAAATAAAAACGCTGCTCGTACTCAGCAGGGTCTAAAAGAGCGGATTTTGCTGCAACATCTGCGGCCTCATTACCTGGGAGTCCGACGTGTCCAGGCACCCATAGCAGTGTTACCCTGACGCCAGCGTCGAAAAGGGTTAAAACTACATTCTGGACCATCTGTACAAGAGGGTGGTGATTGTACAGCTGTTTAAAACTTAAAATAGCACTCAAAGAGTCGGAACATATAACGCTGTTCCCCAGCCCGTGATCAGAAATAAATAAAACCGCCCGATAGATAGCATAAAGCTCCGCCATAAAAATAGATGTTGCAACGTTAAGACCGTACGTAAAACTTGCCCCATTTAAAACAAAAGCACATCCTACACCTGTGTCACATTTAGAGCCGTCCGTATAGATAAAATTCCAGCCATTAAAAGAGGATTTGATCTCGCTAAAAGAACAACGAATAATATGTGCTGCGGTCGAAGATTTCGGACAGGACGTGAGCCCGAGATGAACGGGGGCCTCTGCTAAAATCCAGGGGGGAGAAGAAGTTTCCCCAGCTAAGAAAAAAGCAGGTAACTCCATGTCCAACGTCCGTAAAATCTCCCGAAAACGAAAGCCAGCGGGCTTAGGAGTAAAAGACCGAGCAGCATAAAAACGATCAAAAGACACATTAAAAAACGGCCCATTCGTGGGATGACGAGGTTGCGCAGCCAAGCGACAACCGTACGCGGCCAGTAAAACATCCCTACGATAAAACAACGGAGGTTCTCCAGACTCCGCACATAAACTCAACACAGGACTGGTGGGGAATGCTCCAATGCCAACACGGATACCCCGGTGATGAAGCGGGTTAAGGCGACGAAGCACAGAAGGTCGCGCCGAGCCATAAACCACACAGCCATAATCCAGTTTCGATCGGATAAGAGATCGGTAAAAACGTAAAAGTATAGTCCGGTCAGCTCCCCAAGATGTGCCACATAAAACACGTAAAATGCAAAGAGAACGTTCACACTTGCCTTTGAGTTGCGCTATATGCGATGACCAGCATAATTTCCTATCGAACACCAAGCCAAGGAACCTAACTTCGTCCGCGAAAGAGAGTGCGTCTGGGCCAAGATGGAGCGAAGGTGGAGGATACTCCTTGTGGCGCCAGAAGTTCATGCAGACGGTCTTCTCTGCGGAGAAACGGAACCCGTGAGAGACACTCCAAGCGTAAAGGCGGTCGAGACAGCATTGGAGGCGGCGTTCCAAGAGACAGGTTCTCCGAGAGGAAAGATAGATGGCAAAATCGTCCACAAATAACGACGATTGTATTCCTGGCGGTAAACACTCGGTGATAGAGTTAATCGCAATGGCAAACAGTGTGCAACTAAGTACCGAGCCCTGAGGTACGCCGTTCTCTTGAATAAAATTAGACGATAAAACTGATCCCACGCGAACATTAAAAACCCGGTCCTTCATAAATTCCTGAATAAAAACAGACATACGCCCACGTATGTTCCAATCGCGAAGCGTTCGGAGGATACCGCCTCTCCAGCAAGTATCGTAAGCTTTCTCCAGGTCAAAAAATACGGCAACCGTTTGGCACTTGCGCACAAAACCGTCCAATACATGGGTAGTTAAAGACACCAGATGGTCGACTGAGGAACGATGACGCCGGAAACCACACTGGGCGTTCGTCAATAATTGCCTCGACTCCAACCACCACATGAGCCGTCCGTTAATCATGCGTTCCATCACCTTGCAAACGCAGCTGGTGAGGGAAATCGGACGGTAACTGGAAGGAAGATGTGGGTCCTTTCCAGGCTTAGGTATCGGAACGACGGTGGCCAATCGCCAAGCGTTGGGAAAAGTGCCATTACACCAAATAAAATTAAAAATTCGTAATAAAAAGGCTTTGCCTTCTGCTGGTAAATGCTGCAACATGGCAACGTGAATGTCATCTGGCCCCGGTGCGCAATGTCCAGAGGTAGAAAGGGCATGCTCCAGTTCCCTGACAGTAAAAGGAACGTTGTAGCTCTCCTGATGGTCGGAGGCAAATGAGAAACCTTTCCTCTCAACCTGCTCCCTTAATGCGCGAAATGTAGCCGGGTAATTGGCGGAACTAGAAAGATCAGCGAAGGTTCGCCCTAAAACATTGGCGACGTCAGTCGGAGTGGTGAGCACTCGATTTAAAATCCTAAGACCGGGTATAGGTGTAAACCTTGGTTTGCCAGCAACGCGGCGTAGCCGTTCCCAAACTACGGATGAAGGCGTTGTGCGGTTAAAAGAAGAGGTAAAAGAAATCCAAGAAGCATTTTTGCTATCCTTTATGACTCGGCGGCACTTGGCGCGAAGTTGTTTGTAGCAAATCATATTTGCAGAAGTAGGGTGGCGACGAAAAGCTCGGAGAGCACCTCGGCGTGCACGCAACGCATCCCGGCATTCATCGGTCCACCAGGGAACCGGCAAGCGTCTGGAGTGACAAGACGACCGGGGAATAGCCTTATCTGCGGCTGTGATGATGACCGTACGGAGGTGCTCGATCGCGACGTCGATAGATGGAAAGTCACACCCTGAAAATTCGGCCAAAGAACGGTAGAGAGGCAAATTCGCCTTTTCAACGAGCCATTTTGGCGCGCGCTGTGAATGTGCGTTCGAAGAGAGTACATGGATCTGACACGGAAAGTGGTCACTGGAATATAAATCAGAGATGACGTTCCAGGTGAAGTGTACAGCAAGCGAGGAAGAACACATGGATAAGTCCAAGTGTGAAAAACTGTGAGTGCTGTCTGAAAGAAATGTAGGTTGTCCAGTATTGAGCAGTACTAGATGGTGACGATCCAGAAAGTCGGCTATAATGCTACCCCTCGCACACTCCGTGGCGGAACCCCATAGGGGGTGGTGTGCATTGAAATCCCCCAAAAGAAGAACAGGGGGTGGTAGCTGAGACAAAAGATCGTCCAGGTCAACTGTGGTGATGGTGCCGGACGGAGGTAAATAAACATTGCAGACTGAAAAACTAAGGCCAGAAAAGTGAACTGTAGCTGCAGCAGCTTGTAAAGGAGTCTGGAGCTGTAGTGAGGTGCTGTACACGTCGTTTCGAATTAAAAGTATAACTCCGCCGTGAGCGGGAGTGCCATCTTCGGGAGGGAGATCAAATCTCACCGAAGAGTAACTCCGCAAATTAAAAGAATCACTTGGGCGAAGCTTGGTCTCTTGGAGACACACGAGCAAAGGGTCAGTAGAACGTAAAATTAATTCCAGGTCAGGTCTTCGACTACGGAGACCACGCACATTCCACGAAAGGATAGCCATTGTTAAAATTAGATAAAAGAAGCTAAAAATTTACCACCTTACTTTTTGGACGGTGCAGGGCGAAACAAACGTCCTTTTTTCAGTCGCGTGGGACTCGGTGGTTTTGAAGGAGCAGGCACATCCTGCTCCATCACTTCCTCAGAGGGAGGGCTCTCCCGCTGAGAAGCATCCACCGATTCCAACGCCTGGAATCGGTTGGATGTAGATATAGGCGGCGACGGCGACCGCCTAGCGGGTTTGCTCCCATCATGGGAGCGTGACCTCCGAGGAGGAGAAGGGCTCTTCTTCTGCTCTACCTGAGTTGATGACTTTAAAAAATCGGTTCGCGTAAAACTCGTCCTGAACTTAATATCAGGGGCATTAAAAACAACCGCTTTGGGCTTCACGGTAGAGCGCTTTGGAGAACTAGGAGTAGTTTGGACCCGTGTAAAAACAAGATCGCAGGTCTGCGTACTGCTATCGCACTTCTTGGGCGCAAAAGAAGCTGCTGCGCTGTAGGTGCCGGTCTTAGGCACGACAGGTTGGCGAGACTGGAATCGCTTCCGGGCTTCAGTAAAGGAGAGTTTTTCCTTCACCCGGATCTCCTGGATACAGCGCTCCTCTCGAAAACGAGGGCAATCGCGGGACGAGGCTGGGTGTTCACCGCGGCAGTTGACGCAGACAGGAGCGGATGGGCATGCTCCCTCGTGACTTGCTTGACCGCAGGTTGCACAGATGGAAACGGCAGTTTTACATGATATGCGAGTGTGTCCAAAACGCTGACACTGGAAACATCGCAACGGGCTCGGGATATACGGGCGCACTTCTATCACCTCGTAACCCGCCTTTATCTTCTGCGGCAAATCGACCCTGTCGAATGTGAGGAAAAGAGTCCGGGTGGGCTGTAATTCCCCCTCTTTCCTTGCCTGCACACGATATACTGAGGTAACCCCTTGGTCTTCCAGACAGCTCTGGATTTCCGGGTCGGACATTCCGTCTAGAACATTTGTGGTGACAACTCCTCGCGACGAATTCATGGTCTTATGTTTCTCGACACGGACGGGATATCCGTGGAGTAGCGTCGCCTTGAGCAACGAGTTGCTTTGAGACAGGCCAAGTGTCTCCACCAAAAGTGATCCGTTGCGTAGACGGGTACAGGACTTAACGGGTCCAGCTATGGCATCAATGCCCTTCTGAATTTTAAATGGATTTACGGTCGTAAACGACTGACTCTCTTCAGTTCGACTAATGACCAAGTATCGAGGGAAAGACTTCTCGCATACTTCTTTTACGTCAACTCTTTTACGTTTAAAATGTAAAGGATTATTTTCCAGTACCATAGCGGTTTATTCCTCCACCATTGCAACCGTCTCCGATGGCGGGCTGCTTCCTAGGCGCCACCCCGGCTTAGGTTACTGGCTCTGGCCTGAACCAAGTAACTCAGGGTCACACCTTCCTGTGGGCTGACGAAGGCACCCAATCGCCTGCAGGAAGTCTACAGCTCATGCAATGGCCCTTCCCCGGGCCTGGCCTTTACCAGGGGATACGCTCCCGTCCTACATGATAACCCAGTGCTGGGAGTTACGCTGTTACCCAGTCACTTTTTACCGTGTCAAACACGGGGGCACCCATCAGACAAAGAACAGGGAAGTAGGACAAATAAAACAATAAAAGAGGCGAAATAAAAAGGAGTCAAACGCGCTAAGCGCGGACCTGAGGGAGCAGCTCGGGTGCCTCTGGGTCGCTACGCCCCGTACCAAATAAATTGGGCCCCTGAGGGGAGTTTGAATCGGAAATTTGATATTTATTCTTGCATTAATTCATATATACCGGCGCTTCTTTCAACTAATAATTACTTTTTCGAGCCTAGGAGAGCTATTGTCACTTGTACTAGTGCTGTATAGTTAGATTTCATCAAATAAAGGAAGTGGAAAATTCGTGTATTCGAACCCGTGACTCCCGGACGTGACGTCTACATCGTATAACTTATGCTTTACATTAAATTTAGAGCTCCAATTGCCAAAATTAAAAACAGGGACCCTCCGGCATCTCGAACCGGCGACCGCTTGGACAAACTCGCTTATCTAATGCGCATATTATGTCGCGTAGTGCCGGATAGGTACCTATTGTGTCCCGGTGCCGTAATGACAGAGCTACCGGAGAGCCCCCAAGCATACAATAATTACAACTACTACTTAAGTTCCGCAAACAAATACTTCACAACAGGGTAAAATATAACGTCATGCCAATTAAAATATTACTCAATCATATTTATATTAAAATGTTTCAAATGTCTACCTAGATGTGTGTGCAAAACATTTAATTTAGCTCATTTTTCTCACATTTCCTTCTGCTGCCGGAAATGATAACAAATGACAGTCCACGTAATTTGTTATGAAAATCACTATCAGCTGTTTCAAACTTTTAAATTCTAATATGTTGTTCTAAATCGCAATGTGTTAGCATATTATGTTGCGTTTCGTTTATGAAAGTGAGCTTGTGTGGGTTAAAATGTTATTTAGAATCCATTTTTATTTTGCCAGTCAGTGAACATGATTTTGCGATAAAATTAACTCGGATCGATAGTTGGACGTTTTCCAACCAGGTGTAAAATATTCATACATGGAATCTCTAGCACACACACGTGCTAAAACCGCAATTTCCCATTCACGGCTAACCTTCCCAGCAAAAGTGAAATAAAAAAAATTAATAATTCGCATTTTATGATACAGTGTATCTCCATTGGAAATGCGTAGTCTGCCACGTGCAGTAATTGCAGTTTTGATTTAAGTTGTGCATTTGAGCTATCTTTTAGGTTATCTCTGGGGCATTAATCATTATTATGAATCAAGGTAATGGCTAACGCAGTGAAAAATTTATGTTTTTTCCCCTTTCACGTGTAAATATATTTGAAACTCACCTCAAAGAAAGTCAGTACTGCAGGAAATGCTGATATAATTTTGAATTTTACTCCAATTGACTTCGAATAAACTGATTACTGGAATTTTCTGGGGAAGCTCATTTATCCCAATCTAAGCGAAGGACAGGTGGCGTACCTAATTTATTGTTTTTCACATTTCCTGTACTTTGGAGCATCTACAGTACCACGTGGGTTAGGTTTTTATGATGTTTTAATAAAGTTCAAATTTTGAGTGCGTCTTTTAATTTGCGCTTTTAGTACAAAGAAAATATTTTCCACGTCTATTGGCCCACGTCGCCATTTTTGGCACAAATATTACAAGTTAGGTTTACGATTTCTCCTTTTGAAAGCTATCGCAGTGCTTAATGCTATTTTGCCCCTTAAATGCGGTGCAATACGTTCGGCAAGGTTGTTATGTATATGTTTTGGTGCAATTTCCTTCTACTGTTGGGGCATCCATAAATATGAAAGTTTTTTTAAATACTCTAAGAAGCAGGCTACTTAATAGAATATAACAATCTCGTTCTGACTGTTTTTCCCCTAATCGGTAGTCATTTTACTGCATTTCGCTAACTTTGTAACATTGCAAAATAAAGAGCCGCTTTAAATGTATGCAATCGAGTTTGTACTACTATCAGTGTGACAACAAACATCAGGCACCAGGAAGAGACATTAATACTAACTCCAATAGTGGAATGGGCAGTGCGCCACAGAGCGAAGTCCAATAAATTGTGAAGTAATTTTTCTTTAAACCTTTAGCTTTAAGGTAAGGCATTTCGCGCACCCCGTGCCTCACGATTCTAAATATACGTCGCAAAGAAACTAATTCCCGCGATATGGATATGACGCAGCAGACGGGGTTTACTCGATAGTCAGTAAAACGCCAAGATTGTGTAGTTTCCATACTGGCAAATGCAGTGACTCCTCGATAGGTTGCAATGTGCCTGTACTGTCGTATAGGAAAGCCAGGAACAATGTGTTATAATTATACCTACGGTAACTGGGTAAATGCGCACTGTATGGCTTTCAATTTTCATATTATCGCGATAAGAAAAAAAGTACAATTATGATATGCACCGAGCAGAAGTTTAATATTAATTGCAGGTAGTAAAGAATTTTCCGATGAAAACATATAGATATAAATGAAGTATAAGTAAGATGACTTAACCTTAGTAAGGCTCTTGCAGCGTAATCAATAAAATTGGATTTTTTTCCTATAAAAGAATGTGATGTAGTCTTAAATCAATCAGATTTTTTCACTCCCCAGACTAAAACCGAACTGAAACCTGGCACCCTTTGCGCTCTTCGGAGTGCAAATGTCATATTGGTGCAGAATGGTGGGCACTTGCTATCCAGTAGTATTTTATACGCTCAGAATTGGTACAACTGCTACATCTTAAAACAGGGAGGTGACTTAAGAGAATCGCGCTAGGTACCAGTGGAGTTTGTGAATGTGTACTAGCATTCTACCATCGCAACGGACATAATCGGAAAGAAAATTAGTGTATTACAATTGTCAACATTTGCAGTTGCACAGTGCTGTAATCATGTAAAGGTTTATGTTTCTCCCCACTATCCTTAACAATGCTATGTCAACGTTTAAGGGGAAAGTGAAAAATTAAATGTGCAGAAAAGCAATGTGTTACTAACAGCGGAACAGTAATGATCCTAATAGTGCTTGGATTCAATTTCCAAAAAGGGCCCTAATTTTCCACTATGCTTGCAACTTTTTACTGCACTGAGCGGCACATACAAACCTTGTTAGATGTAGGTGCAGTAGTTTTAATTTCAGTCAGTTACGGTGGAATTAAGTTTAATTAATCATATTTTGCTTAGCAGAAGTACAGTTGTTGTGAAATTCCTACAAATGCCCTCAAACGAGCCACAGTTTGAACCGGAAATTTGATATTTATTCTTGCATTAATTCATATATACCGGCGTTTCTTTCAACTAACAATTACTTTTTCGAGCCTAGGAGAGCTATTGTCACTTGTACTAGTGCTGTATAGTTAGATTTCATCAAATAAAGGAAGTGGAAAATTCGTGTATTCGAACCCGTGACTCCCGGACGTGACGTCTACATCGTATAACTTATGCTTTACATTAAATTTAGAGCTCCAATTGCCAAAATTAAAAACAGGGACCCTCCTGCATCTCGAACCGGCGACCGCTTGGATAAAAACTCGCTTATCTAATGCGCATATTATGTCGCGTAGTGCCGGATAGGTACCTATTATGTCCCGGTGCCGTAATGACAGAGCTACCGGAGAGCCCCCAAGCATACAATAATTACAACTACTACTTAAGTTCCGCATCCAAATACTTCACAACAGGGTAAAATATAACGTCATGCCAATTAAAATATTACTCAATCATATTTATATTAAAATGTTTCAAATGTCTACCTAGATGTGTGTGCAAAACATTTAATTTAGCTAATATTTCTCACATTTCGTTCTGCTGCCGGAAATGATAACAAATGACAGTCCACGTAATTTGTTATGAAAACCACTATCAGCTGTTTCAAACTTTTAAATTCTAATATGTTGTTCTAAATCGCAATGTGTTAGCATATTATGTTGCGTTTCGTTTATGAAAGTGAGCTTGTGTGGGTTAAATTGTTATTTAGAATACATTTTCATTTTGCCAGTCAGTGAACATGATTTTGCGATAAAATTAACACGGATCGATAGTTGCACGTTTTCCAACGAGGTGTAAAATATTCATACATGGAATCTCTAGCACACACACGTGCTAAAACCGCAATTTCCCATTCACGGCTAACCTTCCCAGCAAAAGTGAAATAAAAAAATTAATAATTCGCATTTTATGATACAGTGTGTCTCCATTGGAAATGCGTAGTCTGCCGCGTGCAGTAATTGCAGTTTTGATTTAAGTTGTGCATTTGAGCTATCTTTTAGGTTATCTCTGGGGCATTAATCATTATTATGAATCAAGGTAATGGCTAACGCAGTGAAAAATTTATGTTTTTTCCCCTTTCACGTGTAAATATATTTGAAACTCACCTCAAAGAAAGTCAGTACTGCAGGAAATGCTGATATAATTTTGAATTTTACTCCAATTGACTTCGAATAAACTGATTACTGGAATTTTCTGGGGAAGCTCATTTATCCCAATCTAAGCGAAGGACAGGTGGCGTACCTAATTTATTGTTTTTCACATTTCCTGTACTTTGGAACATCTACAGTACCACGTGGGTTAGGTTTTTATGATGATTTAATAAAGTTCAAATTTTGAGTGCGTCTTTTAATTTGCGCTTTTAGTACAAAGAAAATATTTTCCACGTCTATTGGCCCACGTCGCCATTTTTGGCACAAATATTACAAGTTAGGTTTACGATTTCTCCTTTTGAAAGCTATCGCAGTGCTTAATGCTATTTTTCCCCTTAAATTGCGGTGCAATACGTTCGGCAAGGTTGTTATGTATATGTTTTGGTGCAATTTCCTTCTACTGTTGGGGCATCCATAAATATGAAAGTTTTTTTAAATACTCTAAGAAGCTGGCTACTTAATAGAATATAACAATCTCGTTCTGACTGTTTTTCCCCTAATCGGTAGTCATTTTACTGCATTTCTCTAACTTTGTAACATTGCAAAATAAAGAGCCGCCTTAAATGTATGCAATCGAGTTTGTACTACTATCAGTGTGACAACAAACATCAGGTACCAGGAAGAGACATTAATACTAACTCCAATAGTGGAATGGGCAGTGCGCCACAGAGCGAAGTCCAATAAATTGTGAAGTAATTTTTCTTTAAACCTTTAGCTTTAAGGTAAGGCATTTCGCGCACCCCGTGCCTCACGATTCTAAATATACGTCACAAAGAAACTAATTCGGCCGATATCGATATGACGCAGCAGACGGGGTTTACACGATAGTCAGTAAAACGCCAAGATTGTGTAGTTTCCATACTGGCAAATGCAGTAACTCCTCGATAGGTTGCAATGTGCCTCTACTGTCGTATAGGAAAGCCAGGAACAATGTGTTATAATTATACCTACGGTAACTGGGTAAATGCGCACTGTATGGCTTTCAATTTTCATATTATCGCGATATAAGAAAAAAAGTACAATTATGATATGCACCGAGCAGAAGTTTAATATTAATTACAGGTAATAAAGAATTTTCCGATGAAATCATATAGATATAAATGAAGTATAAGTAAGATGACTTAACCTTAGTAAGCCTCTTGCAGCGTAATCAATAAAATTGGATTTTTTTCCTATAAAAGAATGTGATGTAGTCTTAAATCAATCAGATTTTTTCACTCACCAGACTAAAATACAACTGAAACCTGGCACCCTTTGCGCTCTTCGGAGTGCAAATGTCATATTGGTGCAGAATGGTGGGCACTTGCTATCCAGTAGTATTTTATACGCTCAGAATTGGTACAACTGCTACATCTTAAAACAGGGAGGTGACTTAAGAGAATCGCGCTAGGTACCAGTGGAGTTTGTGAATGTGTACTAGCATTCTCCTATCGCAACGGACATAATCGGAAAGAAAATTAGTGTATTACAATTGTCAATATTTGCAGTTGCACAGTGCTGTAATCATGTAAAGGTTTATGTTTCTCCCCACTATCCTTAACAATGCTATGTCAACGTTTAAGGGGAAAGTGAAAAATTAAATGTGCAGAAAAGCAATGTGTTACTAACAGCGGAACAGTAATGATCCTAATAGTGCTTGGATTGAATTTCCAAAAAGGGCCCTAATTTTCCACTATGCTTGCAACTTTTTACTGCACTGAGCGGCACATACAAACCTTGTTAGATGTAGGTGCAGTAGTTTTAATTTCAGTCAGTTACGGTGGAATTAACATTTATTAATCATATTTTGCTTAGCAGAAGTACAGTTGTTGTGAAATTCCTACAAATTCCCTCAAACGAGCCACAGTTTGAACCGGAAATTTGATATTTATTCTTGCATTAATTCATATATACCGGCGTTTCTTTCAACTAATAATTACTTTTTCGAGCCTAGGAGAGCTATTGTCACTTGTACTAGTGCTGTATAGTTAGATTTCATCAAATAAAGGAAGTGGAAAATTCGTGTATTCGAACCCGTGACTCCCGGACGTGACGTCTACATCGTATAACTTATGCTTTACATTAAATTTAGAGCTCCAATTGCCAAAATTAAAAACGGGGACCCTCCGGCATCTCGAACCGGCGACCGCTTGGACAAACTCGCTTATCTAATGCGCATATTATGTCGCGTAGTGCCGGATAGGTACCTATTATGTCCCGATGCCGTAATGACAGAGCTACCGGAGAGCCCCCAAGCATACAATAATTACAACTACTACTTAAGTTTCGCATCCAAATACTTCACAACAGGGTAAAATATAACGTCATGCCAATTAAAATATTACTCAATCATATTTATATTAAAATGTTTCAAATGTCTACCTAGATGTGTGTGCAAAACATTTAATTTAGCTCATTTTTCTCACATTTCGTTCTGCTGCCGGAAATGATAACAAATGACAGTCCACATAATTTGTTATGAAAATCACTATCAGCTGTTTCAAACTTTTAAATTCTAATATGTTGTTCTAAATCGCAATGTGTTAGCATATTATGTTGCGTTTCGTTTATGAAAGTGAGCTTGTGTGGGTTAAAATGTTATTTAGAATCCATTTTTATTTTGCCAGTCAGTGAACATGATTTTGCGATAAAATTAACACGGATCGATAGTTGGACGTTTTCCAACGAGGTGTAAAATATTCATACATGGAATCTCTAGCACACACACGTTCTAAAACCACAATTTCCCATTCACGGCTAACCTTCCCAGCAAAAGTGAAATAAAAAAAAATTAATAGTTCGCATTTTATGATACAGTGTATCTCCATTGGAAATGGGTAGTCTGCCACGTGCAGTAATTGCAGTTTTGATTTAAGTTGTGCATTTGAGCAATCTTTTAGGTTATCTCTGGGGCATTAATCATTATTATGAATCAAGGTAATGGCTAACGCAGTGAAAAATTTATGTTTTTTCCCCTTTCACGTGTAAATATATTTGAAACTCACCTCAAAGAAAGTCAGTACTGCAGGAAATGCTGATATAATTTTGAATTTTACTCCAATTGACTTCGAATAAACTGATTACTGGAATTTTCTGGGGAAGCTCATTTATCCCAATCTAAGCGAAGGACAGGTGGCGTACCTAATTTATTGTTTTTCACATTTCCTGTACTTTGGAGCATCTACAGTACCACGTGGGTTAGGTTTTTATGATGTTTTAATAAAGTTCAAATTTTGAGTGCGTCTTTTAATTTGCGCTTTTAGTACAAAGAAAATATTTTCCACGTCTATTGGTCCACGTCGCCATTTTTGGCACAAATATTACAAGTTAGGTTTACGATTTCTCCTTTTGAAAGCTATCGCAGTGCTTAATGCTATTTTGCCCCTTAAATGCGGTGCAATACGTTCGGCAAGGTTGTTATGTATATGTTTTGGTGCAATTTCCTTCTACTGTTGGGGCATCCATAAATATGAAAGTTTTTTTAAATACTCTAAGAAGCAGGCTACTTAATAGAATATAACAATCTCGTTCTGACTGTTTTTCCCCTAATCGGTAGTCATTTTACTGCATTTCACTAACTTTGTAACATTGCAAAATAAAGAGCCGCTTTAAATGTATGCAATCGAGTTTGTACTACTATCAGTGTGACAACAAACATCAGGCACCAGGAAGAGACATTAATACTAACTCCAATAGTGGAATGGGCAGTGCGCCACAGAGCGAAGTCCAATAAATTGTGAAGTAATTTTTCTTTAAACCTTTAGCTTTAAGGTAAGGCATTTCGCGCACCCCGTGCCTCACGATTCTAAATATACGTCGCAAAGAAACTAATTCGGCCGATATCGATATGACGCAGCAGACGGGGTTTACTCGATAGTCAGTAAAACGCCAAGATTGTGTAGTTTCCATACTGGCAAATGCAGTGACTCCTCGATAGGTTGCAATGTGCCTCTACTGTCGTATAGGAAAGCCAGGAACAATGTGTTATAATTATACCTACGGTAACTGGGTAAATGCGCACTGTATGGCTTTCAATTTTCATATTATCGCGATATAAGAAAAAAAGTACAATTATGATATGCACCGAGCAGAAGTTTAATATTAATTGCAGGTAGTAAAGAATTTTCCGATGAAATCATATAGATATAAATGAAGTATAAGTAAGATGACTTAACCTTAGTAAGCCTCTTGCAGCGTAATCAATAAAATTGGATTTTTTTCCTATAAAAGAATGTGATGTAGTATTAAATCAATCAGATTTTTTCACTCACCAGACTAAAACTGAACTGAAACCTGGCACCCTTTGCGCTCTTCGGAGTGCAAATGTCATATTGGTGCAGAATGGTGGGCACTTGCTATCCAGTAGTATTTTATACGCTCAGAATTGGTACAACTGCTACATCTTAAAACAGGGAGGTGACTTAAGAGAATCGCGCTAGGTACCAGTGGAGTTTGTGAATGTGTACTAGCATTCTCCTATCGCAACGGACATAATCGGAAAGAAAATTAGTGTATTACAATTGTCAATATTTGCAGTTGCACAGTGCTGTAATCATGTAAAGGGTTATGTTTCTCCCCACTATCCTTAACAATGCTATGTCAACGTTTAAGGGGAAAGTGAAAAATTAAATGTGCAGAAAAGCAATGTGTTACTAACAGCGGAACAGTAATGATCCTAATAGTGCTTGGATTGAATTTCCAAAAAGGGCCCTAATTTTCCACTATGCTTGCAACTTTTTACTGCACTGAGCGGCACATACAAACCTTGTTAGATGTAGGTGCAGTAGTTTTAATTTCAGTCAGTTACGGTGGAATTAACATTTATTAATCATATTTTGCTTAGCAGAAGTACAGTTGTTGTGAATTCCTACAAATGCCCTCAAACGAGCCACAGTTTGAACCGGAAATTTGATATTTATTCTTGCATTAATTCATATATACCGGCGTTTCTTTCAACTAATAATTACTTTTTCGAGCCTAGGAGAGCTATTGTCACTTGTACTAGTGCTGTATAGTTAGATTTCATCAAATAAAGGAAGTGGAAAATTCGTGTATTCGAACCCGTGACTCCCGGACGTGACGTCTACATCGTATAACTTATGCTATACATTAAATTTAGAGCTCCAATTGCCAAAATTAAAAACAGGGACCCTCCGGCATCTCGAACCGGCGACCGCTTGGACAAACTCGCTTATCTAATGCGCATATTATGTCGCGTAGTGCCGGATAGGTACCTATTATGTCCCGGTGCCGTAATGACAGAGCTACCGGAGAGCCCCCAAGCATACAATAATTACAACTACTACTTAAGTTCCGCATCCAAATACTTCACAACAGGGTAAAATATAACGTCATGCCAATTAAAATATTACTCAATCATATTTATATTAAAATGTTTCAAATGTCTACCTAGATGTGTGTGCAAAACATTTAATTTAGCTCATTTTTCTCACATTTCGTTCTGCTGCCGGAAATGATAACAAATGACAGTCCACATAATTTGTTATGAAAATCACTATCAGCTGTTTCAAACTTTAAATTCTAATATGTTGTTCTAAACCGCAATGTGTTAGCATATTATGTTGCGTTTCGTTTGTGAAAGAGAGCTTGTGTGGGTTAAATTGTTATTTAGAATCCATTTTTATTTTGCCAGTCAGTGAACATGATTTTGCGATAAAAGTAACTCGGATCGATAGTTGGACGTTCTCCAACGAGGTGTAAAATATTCATACATGGAATCTCTAGCACACACACGTGCTAAAACCGCAATTTCCCATTCACGGCTAACCTTCCCAGCAAAAGTGAAATAAAAAAAATTAATAATTCGCATTTTATGATACAGTGTGTCTCCATTGGAAATGCGTAGTCTGCCACGTGCAGTAATTGCAGTTTTGATTTAAGTTGTGCATTTGAGCTATCTTTTAGGTTATCTCTGGGGCATTAATCATTATTATGAATCAAGGTAATGGCTAACGCAGTGAAAAATTTATGTTTTTTCCCCTTTCACGTGTAAATATATTTGAAACTCACCTCAAAGAAAGTCAGTACTGCAGGAAATGCTGATATAATTTTGAATTTTACTCCAATTGACTTCGAATAAACTGATTACTGGAATTTTCTGGGGAAGCTCATTTATCCCAATCTAAGCGAAGGACAGGTGGCGTACCTAATTTATTGTTTTTCACATTTCCTGTACTTTGGAACATCTACAGTACCACGTGGGTTAGGTTTTTATGATGTTTTAATAAAGTTCGAATTTTGAGTGCGTCTTTTAATTTGCGCTTTTAGTACAAAGAAAATATTTTCCACGTCTATTGGCCCACGTCGCCATTTTTGGCACAAATATTACAAGTTAGGTTTACGATTTCTCCTTTTGAAAGATATCGCAGTGCTTAATGCTATTTTGCCCCGTAAATGCGGTGCAATACGTTCGGCAAGGTTGTTATGTATATGTTTTGGTGCAATTTCCTTCTACTGTTGGGGCATCCATAAATATGAAAGTTTTTTTAAATACTCTAAGAAGCAGGCTACTTAATAGAAAATTACAATCTCGTTCTGACTGTTTTTCCCCTAATCGGTAGTCATTTTACTGCATTTCACTAACTTTGTAACATTGCAAAATAAAGAGCCGCTTTAAATGTATGCAATAGAGTTTGTACTACTATCAGTGTGACAACAAACATCAGGCACAAGGATGAGACATTAATACTAACTCCAATAGTGGAATGGGCAGTGCGCCACAGAGCGAAGTTCAATAAATTGTGAAGTAATTTTTCTTTAAACCTTTAGCTTTAAGGTAAGGCATTTCGCGCACCCCTTGCCTCACGATTCTAAATATACGTCGCAAAGAAACTAATTCGGCCGATATCGATATGACGCAGCAGACGGGGTTTACTCGATAGTCAGTAAAACGCCAAGATTGTGTAGTTTCCATACTGGCAAATGCAGTGACTCTTCGATAGGTTGCAATGTGCCTCTACTGTCGTACAGGAAACCCAGGAACAATGTGTTATAATTATACCTACGGTAACTGGGTAAATGCGCACTCTATGGCTTTCAATTTTCATATTATCGCGATATAAGAAAAAAATACAATTATGATATGCACCGAGCAGAAGTTTAATATTAATTGCATGTAGTAACGAATTTTCCGATGAAATCATATAGATATAAATGAAGTATAAGTAAGATGAGTTAACCTTAGTAAGCCTCTTGCAGCGTAATCAATAAAATTGGATTTTTTTCCTATAAAAGAATGTGATGTAGTATTAAATCAATCAGATTTTTTCACTCACCAGACTAAAACAGAACTGAAACCTGGTACCCTTTGCGCTCTTTGGAGTGCAAATGTCATATTGGAGCAGAATGGTGGGCACTTGTTATCCAGTAGTATTTTATACGCTCAGAATTGGTACAACTGATACATCTTAAAACAGTGAGGTGACTTAAGAGAATCGCGCTAGGTACTAGTGGAGTTTGCGAATGTGTACTAGCATTCTCCTATTGCAACGGACATAATCGGAAAGAAAATTAGTGTATTACAATTGTCAATATTTGCAGTTGCACAGTGCTGTAATCATGTAAAGGTTTATGTTTCTCCCCACTATCCTTAACAATGCTATGTCAACGTTTAAGGTGAAAGTGAAAAATTAAATGTGCAGAAAAGCAATGTGTTACTAACAGCGGAACAGTAATGATCCTAATAGTGCTTGGATTGAATTTCGAAAAAGGGCCCTAATTTTCCACTATGCTTGCAACTTTTTACTGCACTGAGCGGCACATACAAACCTTGTTAGATGTAGGTGCAGTAGTTTTAATTTCAGTCAGTTACGGTGGAATTAACATTTATTAATCATATTTTGCTTAGCAGAAGTACAGTGGTTGTGAAATTCCTACAAATGCCCTCAAACGAGCCACAGTTTGAACCGGAAATTTGATATTTATTCTTGCATTAATTCATATATACCGGCGTTTCTTTCAACTAATAATTACTTTTTCGAGCCTAGGAGAGCTATTGTCACTTGTACTAGTGCTGTATAGTTAGATTTCATCAAATAAAGGAAGTGGAAAATTCGTGTATTCGAACCCGTGACTCCCGGACGAGACGTCTACATCGTATAACTTATGCTTTACATTAAATTTAGAGCTCCAATTGCCAAAATTAAAAACAGGGACCCTCCGGCATCTCGAACCGGCGACCGCTTGGACAAACTCGCTTATCTAATGCGCATATTATGTCGCGTAGTGCCGGATAGGTACCTATTATGTCCCGGTGCCGTAATGACAGAGCTACCGGAGAGCCCCCAAGCATACAATAATTACAACTACTACTTAAGTTCCGCATCCAAATACTTCACAACAGGGTAAAATATAACGTCATGCCAATTAAAATATTACTCAATCATATTTATATTAAAATGTTTCAAATGTCTACCTAGATGTGTGTGCAAAACATTTAATTTAGCTCATTTTTCTCACATTTCGTTCTGCTGCCGGAAATGATAACAAATGACAGTCCACATAATTTGTTATGAAAATCACTATCAGCTGTTTCAAACTTTAAATTCTAATATGTTGTTCTAAACCGCAATGTGTTAGCATATTATGTTGCGTTTCGTTTGTGAAAGAGAGCTTGTGTGGGTTAAATTGTTATTTAGAATCCATTTTTATTTTGCCAGTCAGTGAACATGATTTTGCGATAAAAGTAACTCGGATCGATAGTTGGACGTTCTCCAACGAGGTGTAAAATATTCATACATGGAATCTCTAGCACACACACGTGCTAAAACCGCAATTTCCCATTCACGGCTAACCTTCCCAGCAAAAGTGAAATAAAAAAAATTAATAATTCGCATTTTATGATACAGTGTGTCTCCATTGGAAATGCGTAGTCTGCCACGTGCAGTAATTGCAGTTTTGATTTAAGTTGTGCATTTGAGCTATCTTTTAGGTTATCTCTGGGGCATTAATCATTATTATGAATCAAGGTAATGGCTAACGCAGTGAAAAATTTATGTTTTTTCCCCTTTCACGTGTAAATATATTTGAAACTCACCTCAAAGAAAGTCAGTACTGCAGGAAATGCTGATATAATTTTGAATTTTACTCCAATTGACTTCGAATAAACTGATTACTGGAATTTTCTGGGGAAGCTCATTTATCCCAATCTAAGCGAAGGACAGGTGGCGTACCTAATTTATTGTTTTTCACATTTCCTGTACTTTGGAACATCTACAGTACCACGTGGGTTAGGTTTTTATGATGTTTTAATAAAGTTCGAATTTTGAGTGCGTCTTTTAATTTGCGCTTTTAGTACAAAGAAAATATTTTCCACGTCTATTGGCCCACGTCGCCATTTTTGGCACAAATATTACAAGTTAGGTTTACGATTTCTCCTTTTGAAAGATATCGCAGTGCTTAATGCTATTTTGCCCCGTAAATGCGGTGCAATACGTTCGGCAAGGTTGTTATGTATATGTTTTGGTGCAATTTCCTTCTACTGTTGGGGCATCCATAAATATGAAAGTTTTTTTAAATACTCTAAGAAGCAGGCTACTTAATAGAAAATTACAATCTCGTTCTGACTGTTTTTCCCCTAATCGGTAGTCATTTTACTGCATTTCACTAACTTTGTAACATTGCAAAATAAAGAGCCGCTTTAAATGTATGCAATAGAGTTTGTACTACTATCAGTGTGACAACAAACATCAGGCACAAGGATGAGACATTAATACTAACTCCAATAGTGGAATGGGCAGTGCGCCACAGAGCGAAGTTCAATAAATTGTGAAGTAATTTTTCTTTAAACCTTTAGCTTTAAGGTAAGGCATTTCGCGCACCCCTTGCCTCACGATTCTAAATATACGTCGCAAAGAAACTAATTCGGCCGATATCGATATGACGCAGCAGACGGGGTTTACTCGATAGTCAGTAAAACGCCAAGATTGTGTAGTTTCCATACTGGCAAATGCAGTGACTCTTCGATAGGTTGCAATGTGCCTCTACTGTCGTACAGGAAACCCAGGAACAATGTGTTATAATTATACCTACGGTAACTGGGTAAATGCGCACTCTATGGCTTTCAATTTTCATATTATCGCGATATAAGAAAAAAATACAATTATGATATGCACCGAGCAGAAGTTTAATATTAATTGCATGTAGTAACGAATTTTCCGATGAAATCATATAGATATAAATGAAGTATAAGTAAGATGAGTTAACCTTAGTAAGCCTCTTGCAGCGTAATCAATAAAATTGGATTTTTTTCCTATAAAAGAATGTGATGTAGTATTAAATCAATCAGATTTTTTCACTCACCAGACTAAAACAGAACTGAAACCTGGTACCCTTTGCGCTCTTTGGAGTGCAAATGTCATATTGGAGCAGAATGGTGGGCACTTGTTATCCAGTAGTATTTTATACGCTCAGAATTGGTACAACTGATACATCTTAAAACAGTGAGGTGACTTAAGAGAATCGCGCTAGGTACTAGTGGAGTTTGCGAATGTGTACTAGCATTCTCCTATTGCAACGGACATAATCGGAAAGAAAATTAGTGTATTACAATTGTCAATATTTGCAGTTGCACAGTGCTGTAATCATGTAAAGGTTTATGTTTCTCCCCACTATCCTTAACAATGCTATGTCAACGTTTAAGGTGAAAGTGAAAAATTAAATGTGCAGAAAAGCAATGTGTTACTAACAGCGGAACAGTAATGATCCTAATAGTGCTTGGATTGAATTTCGAAAAAGGGCCCTAATTTTCCACTATGCTTGCAACTTTTTACTGCACTGAGCGGCACATACAAACCTTGTTAGATGTAGGTGCAGTAGTTTTAATTTCAGTCAGTTACGGTGGAATTAACATTTATTAATCATATTTTGCTTAGCAGAAGTACAGTGGTTGTGAAATTCCTACAAATGCCCTCAAACGAGCCACAGTTTGAACCGGAAATTTGATATTTATTCTGGCAATAATTCATATATACCGGCGTTTCTTTTAACTAATAATTACTTTTTCGAGCCTAGGAGAGCTATTGTCACTTGTACTAGTGCTGTATAGTTAGATTTCATCAAATAAAGGAAGTGGAAAATTCGTGTATTCGAACCCGTGACTCCCGGACGAGACGTCTACATCGTATAACTTATGCTTTACATTAAATTTAGAGCTCCAATTGCCAAAATTAAAAACAGGGACCCTCCGGCATCTCGAACCGGCGACCGCTTGGACAAACTCGCTTATCTAATGCGCATATTATGTCGCGTAGTGCCGGATAGGTACCTATTATGTCCCGGTGCCGTAATGACAGAGCTACCGGAGAGCCCCCAAGCATACAATAATTACAACTACTACTTAAGTTCCGCATCCAAATACTTCACAACAGGGTAAAATATAACGTCATGCCAATTAAAATATTACTCAATCATATTTATATTAAAATGTTTCAAATGTCCACCTAGATGTGTGTGCAAAACATTTAATTTAGCTAATATTTCTCACATTTCGTTCTGCTGCCGGAAATGATAACAAATGACAGTCCACATAATTTGTTATGAAAATCACTGTCAGCTGTTTAAAACTTTTAAATTCTAATATGTTGTTCTAAATCGCAATGTGTTAGCATATTATGTTGCGTTTCGTTTATGAAAGTGAGATTGTGTGGGTTAAATTGTTATTTAGAATCCATTTTTACTTTGCCAGTCAGTGAACATGAATTTGCGATAAAATTAACTCGGATCGATAGTTGGACGTTCTCCAACGAGGTGTAAAATATTCATACATGGAATCTCTAGCACACACACGTGCTAAAACCGCAATTTCCCATTCACGGCTAACCTTCCCAGCAAAAGTGAAATAAAATAAATTAATAATTCGCATTTTATGATACAGTGTGTCTCCATTGGAAATGCGTAGTCTGCCACGTGCAGTAATTGCAGTTTTGATTTAAGTTGTGCATTTGAGCTATCTTTTAGGTTATCTCTGGGGCATTAATCATTTTTATGAATCAAGGTAATGGTTAACGCAGTGAAAAATTTATGTTTTTTCCCCTTTCACGTGTAAATATATTTGAAACTCACCTCAAAGATAGTCAGTACTGCAGGAAATGCTGATATAATTTTGAATTTTACTCCAATTGACTTCGAATAAACTGATTACTGGAATTTTCTGGGGAAGCTCATTTATCCCAATCTAAGCGAAGGACAGGTGGCGTACCTAATTTATTGTTTTTCACATTTCCTGTACTTTGGAACATCTACAGTACCACGTGGGTTAGGTTTTTATGATGTTTTAATAAAGTTCAAATTTTGAGTGCGTCGTTTAATTTGCGCTTTTAGTACAAAGAAAATATTTTCCACGTCTATTGGCCCACGTCGCCATTTTTGGCACAAATATTACAAGTTAGGTTTACGATTTCTCCTTTTGAAAGATATCGCAGTGCTTAATGCTATTTTGCCCCTTAAATGCGGTGCAATACGTTCGGCAAGGTTGTTATGTATATGTTTTGGTGCAATTACCTTCTACTGTTGGGGCATCCATAAATATGAAAGTTTTTTTAAATACTCTAAGAAGCAGGCTACTTAATAGAATATAACAATCTCGTTCTGACTGTTTTTCCCCTAATCGGTAGTCATTTTACATCATTTCACTAACTTTGTAACATTGCAAAATAAAGAGCCGCTTTAAATGTATGCAATCGAGTTTGTACTACTATCAGTGTGACAACAAACATCAGGCACCAGGAAGAGACATTAATACTAACTCCAATAGTGGAATGGGCAGTGCGCCACAGAGCGAAGTCCAATAAATTGTGAAGTAATTTTTCTTTAAACCTTTAGCTTTAAGGTAAGGCATTTCGCGCACCCCGTGCCTCAAGATTCTAAATATACGTCGCAAAGAAACTAATTCGGCCGATATCGATATGACGCAGCAGACGGGGTTTACTCGTTAGTCAGTAAAACGCCAAGATTGTGTAGTTTCCATACTGGCAAATGCAGTGACTCCTCGATAGGTTGCAATGTACCTCTACTGTGGTATAGGAAAGCCAGGAACAATGTGTTATAATTATACCTACGGTAACTGTGTAAATGCGCACTCTATGGCTTTCAATTTTCATATTATCGCGATATAAGAAAAAAAGTACAATTATGATATGCACCGAGCAGAAGTTTAATATTAATTGCAGGTAGTAAAGAATTTTCCGATGAAATCATATAGATATAAATGAAGTATAAGTAAGATGACTTAACCTTAGTAAGCCTCTTGCAGCGTAATCAATAAAATTGGATTTTTTTCCTATAAAAGAATGTGATGTAGTATTAAATCAATCAGATTTTTTCACTCACCAGACTAAAACAGAACTGAAACCTGGCACCCTTTGCGCTCTTCGGAGTGTAAATGTCATATTGGTGCAGAATGGTGGGCACTTGATATCCAGTAGTATTTTATACGCTCAGAATTGGTACAACTGCTACATCTTAAAACAGGGAGGTGACTTAAGAGAATCGCGCTAGGTACCAGTGGAGTTTGTGAATGTGTACTAGCATTCTCCTATCGCAACGGACATAATCGGAAAGAAAATTAGTGTATTACAATTGTCAATATTTGCAGTTGCACAGTGCTGTAATCATGTAAAGGTTTATGTTTCTCCCCACTATCCTTAACAATGCTATGTCAACGTTTAAGGTGAAAGTGAAAAATTAAATGTGCAGAAAAGCAATGTGTTACTAACAGCGGAACAGTAATCATCCTAATAGTGCTTGGATTCAATTTCCAAAAAGGGCCCTAATTTTCCACTATGCTTGCAACTTTTTACTGCACTGAGCGGCACATACAAACCTTGTTAGATGTAGGTGCAGTAGTTTTAATTTCAGTCAGTTACGGTGGAATTAACATTTATTAATCATATTTTGCTTAGCAGAAGTACAGTTGTTGTGAAATTCCTACAAATGCCCTCAAACGAGCCACAGTTTGAACCGGAAATTTGATATTTATTCTTGCATTAATTCATATATACCGGCGTTTCTTTCAACTAATAATTACTTTTTCGAGCCTAGGAGAGTAATTGTCACTTGTACTAGTGCTGTATAGTTAGATTTCATCAAATAAAGGAAGTGGAAAATTCGTGTATTCGAACCCGTGACTCCCGGACGTGACGTCTACATCGTATAACTTATGCTTTACATTAAATTTAGAGCTCCAATTGCCAAAATTAAAAACAGGGACCCTCCGGCATCTCGAACCGGCGACCGCTTGGACAAACTCGCTTATCTAATGCGCATATTATGTCGCGTAGTGCCGGATAGGTACCTATTATGTCCCGGTGCCGTAATGACAGAGCTACCGGAGAGCCCCCAAGCATACAATAATTACAACTACTACTTAAGTTCCGCATCCAAATACTTCACAACAGGGTAAAATATAACGTCATGCCAATTAAAATATTACTCAATCATATTTATATTTAAATGTTTCAAATGTCTACCTAGATGTGTGTGCAAAACATCTAATTTAGCTCATTTTTCTCACATTTCGTTCTGCTGCCGGAAATGATAACAAATGACAGTCCACGTAATTTGTTATGAAAATCACTATCAGCTGTTTCAAACTTTTAAATTCTAATATGTTGTTCTAAACCGCAATGTGTTAGCATATTATGTTGCGTTTCGTTTATGAAAGAGAGCTTGTGTGGGTTAAATTGTTATTTAGAATCCATTTTTATTTTGCCAGGTGTGAAGATGATTTTGCGATAAAATTAACACGGATCGATAGTTGGACGTTTTCCAA
Organism: Metallyticus violacea; assembly: GCA_030762175.1. Taxonomy (NCBI): domain Eukaryota; kingdom Metazoa; phylum Arthropoda; class Insecta; order Mantodea; family Metallyticidae; genus Metallyticus; species Metallyticus violacea. The sequence continues at coordinate 108,818,183 of CM060840.1, read as the reverse complement.
CGAGGTGTAAAATATTCATACATGGAATCTCTAGCACACACACGTGCTAAAACCGCAATTTCCCATTCACGGCTAACCTTCCCAGCAAAAGTGAAATAAAAAAAATTAATAATTCGCATTTTATGATACAGTGTGTCTCCATTGGAAATGCGTAGTCTGCCACGTGCAGTAATTGCAGTTTTGATATAAGTTGTGCATTTGAGCTATCTTTTAGGTTATCTCTGGGGCATTAATCATTATTATGAATCAAGGTAATGGCTAACGCAGTGAAAAATTTATGTTTTTTCCCCTTTCACGTGTAAATATATTTGAAACTCACCTCAAAGAAAGTCAGTATTGCAGGAAATGCTGATATAATTTTGAATTTTACTCCAATTGACTTCGAATAAACTGATTACTGGAATTTTCTGGGGAAGCTCATTTATCCCAATCTAAGCGAAGGACAGGTGGCGTACCTAATTTATTGTTTTTCACATTTCCTGTACTTTGGAACATCTACAGTACCACGTGGGTTAGGTTTTTATGATGTTTTAATAAAGTTCAAATTTTGAGTGCGTCTTTTAATTTGCGCTTTTAGTACAAAGAAAATATTTTCCACGTCTATTGGCCCACGTCGCCATTTTTGGCACAAATATTACAAGTTAGGTTTACGATTTCTCCTTTTGAAAGATATCGCAGTGCTTAATGCTATTTTGCCCCTTAAATGCGGTGCAATACGTTCGGCAAGGTTGTTATGTATATGTTATGGTGCAATTTCCTTCTACTGTTGGGGCATCCATAAATATGAAGGTTTTTTTAAATACTCTAAGAAGCAGGCTACTTAATAGAATATAACAATCTCGTTCTGACTGTTTTTCCCCTAATCGGTAGTCATTTTACTGCATTTCACTAACTTTGTAACATTGCAAAATAAAGAGCCGCTTTAAATGTATGCAATCGAGTTTGTACTACTATCAGTGTGACAACAAACATCAGGCACCAGGAAGAGACATTACTACTAACTCGAATAGTGGAATGGGCAGTGCGCCACAGAGCGAAGTCCAATAAATTGTGAAGTAATTTTTCTTTAAACCTTTAGCTTTAAGGTAAGGCATTTCGGGCACCCCGTGCCTCACGATTCTAAATATACGTCGCAAAAAAACTAATTCCCGCGATATTGATATGACGCAGCAGACGGGGTTTACTCGATAGTCAGTAAAACGCCAAGATTGTGTAGTTTCCATACTGGCAAATGCAGTGACTCCTCGATAGGTTGCAATGTGCCTCTACTGTGGTATAGGAAAGCCAGGAACAATGTGTTATAATTATACCTACGGTAACTGTGTAAATGCGCACTCTATGGCTTTCAATTTTCATATTATCGCGATATAAGAAAAAAAGTACAATTATGATATGCACCGAGCAGAAGTTTAATATTAATTGCAGGTAGTAAAGAATTTTCCGATTAAATTATATAGATATATATGAAGTATAAGTAAGACGAGTTAACCTTAGTAAGCCTCTTGCAGCGTAATCAATAAAATTGGATTTTTTTCCTATAAAAGAATGTGATGTAGTATAAAATCAATCAGATTTTTTCACTCACCAGACTAAAACAGAACTGAAACCTGGTACCCTTTGCGCTCTTTGGAGTGCAAATGTCATATTGGAGCAGAATGGTGGGCACTTGTTATCCAGTAGTATTTTATACGCTCAGAATTGGTACAACTGATACATCTTAAAACAGTGAGGTGACTTAAGAGAATCGCGCTAGGTACTAGTGGAGTTTGCGAATGTGTACTAGCATTCTCCTATTGCAACGGACATAATCGGAAAGAAAATTAGTGTATTACAATTGTCAATATTTGCAGTTGCACAGTGCTGTAATCATGTAAAGGTTTATGTTTCTCCCCATTATCCTTAACAATGCTATGTCAACGTTTAAGGTGAAAGTGAAAAATTAAATGTGCAGAAAAGCAATGTGTTACTAACAGCGGAACAGTAATGATCCTAATAGTGCTTGGATTGAATTTCGAAAAAGGGCCCTAATTTTCCACTATGCTTGCAACTTTTTACTGCACTGAGCGGCACATACAAACCTTGTTAGATGTAGGTGCAGTAGTTTTAATTTCAGTCAGTTACGGTGGAATTAACATTTATTAATCATATTTTGCTTAGCAGAAGTACAGTGGTTGTGAAATTCATACAAATGCCCTCAAACGAGCCACAGTTTGAACCGGAAATTTGATATTTATTCTGGCAATAATTCATATATACCGGCGTTTCTTTTAACTAATAATTACTTTTTCGAGCCTAGGAGAGCTATTGTCACTTGTACTAGTGCTGTATAGTTAGATTTCATCAAATAAAGGAAGTGGAAAATTCGTGTATTCGAACCCGTGACTCCCGGACGAGACGTCTACATCGTATAACTTATGCTTTACATTAAATTTAGAGCTCCAATTGCCAAAATTAAAAACAGGGACCCTCCGGCATCTCGAACCGGCGACCGCTTGGACAAACTCGCTTATCTAATGCGCATATTATGTCGCGTAGTGCTGGATAGGTACCTATTATGTCCCGGTGCCGTAATGACAGAGCTACCGGAGAGCCCCCAAGCATACAATAATTACAACTACTACTTAAGTTCCGCATCCAAATACTTCACAACAGGGTAAAATATAACGTCATGCCAATTAAAATATTACTCAATCATATTTATATTAAAATGTTTCAAATGTCTACCTAGATGTGTGTGCAAAACATTTAATTTAGCTAATATTTCTCACATTTCGTTCTGCTGCCGGAAATGATAACAAATGACAGTCCACATAATTTGTTATGAAAATCACTGTCAGCTGTTTAAAACTTTTAAATTCTAATATGTTGTTCTAAATCGCAATGTGTTAGCATATTATGTTGCGTTTCGTTTATGAAAGTGAGATTGTGTGGGTTAAATTGTTATTTAGAATCCATTTTTACTTTGCCAGTCAGTGAACATGAATTTGCGATAAAATTAACTCGGATCGATAGTTGGACGTTCTCCAACGAGGTGTAAAATATTCATACATGGAATCTCTAGCACACACACGTGCTAAAACCGCAATTTCCCATTCACGGCTAACCTTCCCAGCAAAAGTGAAATAAAATAAATTAATAATTCGCATTTTATGATACAGTGTGTCTCCATTGGAAATGCGTAGTCTGCCACGTGCAGTAATTGCAGTTTTGATTTAAGTTGTGCATTTGAGCTATCTTTTAGGTTATCTCTGGGGCATTAATCATTTTTATGAATCAAGGTAATGGCTAACGCAGTGAAAAATTTATGTTTTTTCCCCTTTCACGTGTAAATATATTTGAAACTCACCTCAAAGATAGTCAGTACTGCAGGAAATGCTGATATAATTTTGAATTTTACTCCAATTGACTTCGAATAAACTGATTACCAGAATTTTCTGGGGAAGCTCATTTATCCCAATCTAATGATGATGATGATGATTATTGTTTAAGGGCGCAAAACTGCTATGGTCATTAGCGCCCAAACACAACAAGTACTGTGTCAGATATAAAAATAAATAAACAAAGAACGCAAATCCTGCGCATAATCAACGGACAATAGTACTTTTGCAATAAAAATATACCCAAAAACAAATAACTAGGGTACAAGGCGCCACAAACAGTAAAGTGTTACTAAAACACAGCCGCAAGTGCGGAAAAACACAACAGTCCTGTAATGGACTAAAAACGTGCCAATAAAATCCCAAAGCAAACACAGGTCAATAAACAAAGACCGGTAGCAAAACTAATCAGCAAAAGCTGAAAACAAACCGGTCGTATAAAAGATTAAAATGGTAACAATAAAACCCCAAAACAAGTAACAAGGGTAATGTTCAAAACAACAATTAAAGACTAGTCAACATGATTCAGCAAAAGCTGAAAAAACAACAGTCTTAAAAGAGTCTAAAAATGCCGTCAATGGTAAAAGATAAAACCTCACACCTTGCTCCAAAAACCACAAACACGGATAAAACGGAGCACGCGCTCAACAGCAACCACATCATCTGCGAGTAGGTCCTCAATAGAGGAGGGCAAACCAAGGCTAATTCTAAAAGCTGTCAGATGAAGACAATCAATTAAAATGTGACGCACTGTAAAGGGGTGGTCACAGTGAGGGCAAGCTGGAGCGGGTTGACCATTAAAAAGGTGAGAATGACTAAAACGGCAATGGCCAATTCTAAGGCGAGCTAAAATTACTTCTTCGCGACGAACACCGCGAGAAGAAGTCGACCAGTTAAAAGGGGCGGATTTACATTCACGGAGCTTATTATTTGGGAGTAATTCCCACTCCTCGCGCCAGCGCGAAAAAATGGCTCTACGTAACGAATGTATAAAATCCCCGAAATAAAAACGCTGCTCGTACTCAGCAGGGTCTAAAAGAGCGGATTTTGCTGCAACATCTGCGGCCTCATTACCTGGGAGTCCGACGTGTCCAGGCACCCACATTAGTTTTACCCTGACGCCAGCGTCGAAAAGGGTTAAAACCACGTTCTGGACCATCTGTACAAGAGGGTGGTGATTGTACAGCTGTTTAAAACTTAAAATAGCACTCAAAGAGTCGGAACATATAACAGTGTTCCCCAGCCCGTGATCAGAAATAAATAAAACCGCCCGATAGATAGCATAAAGCTCCGCCATAAAAATAGATGTTGCAACGTTAAGACCATACGTAAAACTAGCCCCATTAAAAACAAAAGCACATCCTACACCTGTGTCAGATTTTGAGCCGTCGGTATAGATAAAATTCCAGCCATTAAAAGCGGATTTGATCTCGCTAAAAGAACAACGAATAATATGTGCTGCGGTCGAAGATTTCGGACAGGACGTGAGCCCGAGATGAACGGGGGCCTCTGCTAAAATCCAGGGGGGAGAAGAAGTTTCCCCGGCTAAGAAAAAAGCAGGTAACTCCATGTCCAACGTCCGTAAAATCTCCCTAAAACGAAAGCCAGCGGGCTTAGGAGTAAAAGACCGAGCAGCGTAAAAACGATCAAAAGACATGTTAAAAAATGGCCCATTCGTGGGATGACGAGGTTGCGCAGCTAAGCGACAACCGTACGCAGTCAGTAAAACATCCCTACGATATAACAACGGAGGTTCTCCAGACTCCGCACACAAACTCAACACAGGACTGGTGGGGAATGCCCCAATGGCAACACGGATACCCCGGTGATGAATCGGGTTCAGGCGGCGTAGAACAGAAGGCCGCGCAGAGCCATAAACGACACTGCCATAATCCAATTTGGACCGGATTAGAGAGCGATAAAAACGTAAGAGAACAGTCCGGTCAGCTCCCCAAGATGTGCCACTTAAAACACGTAAAATACAAAGAGAACGTTCACACTTGCCTCTGAGTTGCGCTATATGCGACGACCAGCATAATTTCCTATCAAACACCAAGCCAAGGAACCGAACTTCGTCTGCGAAGGAGAGTGCGTCTGGGCCAAGATGGAGCGAAGGTGGAAGATACTCCTTGTGGCGCCAGAAGTTCATGCAGACGGTCTTCTCTGCGGAGAAACGGAACCCGTGAGAGACACTCCAAGCGTGAAGGCGGTCGAGACAGCATTGGAGGCGGCGTTCCAGGAGACAGGTCCTCCGAGAGGAAAGATATATGGCAAAATCGTCCACAAATAACGACGATTGTATTCCTGGCGGTAAACACTGGGTGATAGAGTTAATCGCAATGGCAAAAAGTGTGCAACTTAGTACCGAGCCCTGAGGTACACCGTTCTCTTGAATAAAATTCGCCGATAAAACTGATCCCACGCGAACATTAAAAACCCGGTCTTTCATAAATTCCTCAATAAAAACAGACATACGCCCACGTATGTTCCAATCGTGAAGCGTTTGGAGGATACCGCCTCTCCAGCAAGTATCGTACGCTTTCTCCAGATCGAAAAATACAGCAACCGTTTGGCACTTGCGCACAAAACCGTCCATTATGTGGGTCGAAAGAGATAAGAGATGGTCGACAGAGGAGCGGTGACGACGGAAACCGCACTGAGCGTCCGTCAACAGATTTCTCGACTCCAACCACCACATGAGCCGTCCGTTAATCATTCGTTCCAACACCTTGCAAACGCAGCTGGTGAGGGAAATCGGACGGTAGCTGGAAGGAAGATGTGGGTCCTTTCCAGGCTTAGGTATGGGAATGACGGTAGCCAATCGCCAAGCGCGAGGAAATGTGCCGTTACACCAAATAAAATTAAAAGTTCGTAATAAAAATGCTTTGCCTTCTGCTGGTAAATGCTGCAACATGGCAACATGAATGTCATCAGGTCCCGGTGCGCAATGTCGAGAGGTAGAAAGGGCATGCTCCAGTTCCCTGGCGGTAAAAGGAACGTTGTAGCTCTCCTGATGGTCGGAGGCAAACGAGAAACCTTTCATCTCAACCTGCTCCCTTAATGCGCGAAATGTAGCCGGGTAATTGGCAGAACTAGAAACATCAGCGAAGGTTCGCCCTAAAACATTGGCGACGTCAATCGGAGTGGTGAGCACTCGATTTAAAATCCTAAGACCGGGTATAGGTGTAAACCTTGGTTTGCCAGCAACGCGGCGTAGCCGTTCCCAAACTACGGATGAAGGCGTTGTGCGGTTAAAAGAAGAGGTAAAAGAAATCCAAGAGGCCTTTTTGCTATCCTTAATGACTCGGCGGCATTTGGCGCGAAGTTGTTTGTAGCAAATCATATTTGCTGAAGTAGGGTGGCGACGAAAAACTCGGAGAGCACCTCGGCGTGCACGCAATGCATCCCGGCATTCATCGTTCCACCAAGGAACCGGTAAGCGTCTGGGGTGACAAGACGACCTGGGAATAGCCTTAACTGCGGCTGTTATGATGACAGTACGGAGGTGCTCGATCGCGACGTCGATAGATGGAAAGTCACACCCTGAAAATTCGGCCAAAGATCGATAGAGAGTCCAATTCGCCTTATCAAGGAGCCATTTTGGCGTGCGCTGTGAATGTGCGTTCGGAGAGAGTACATGGATCTGACACGGAAAGTGATCACTGGGATATGTGTCGGAGAGGACGTTCCAGGTGAAATGTACAGCAAGTGAGGCAGAACAAATGGATAAGTCCAAGTGCGATAAGCTATGAGTGCTGTCAGAGAGAAAAGTAGGTTGACCAGTGTTGAGAAGTATAAGATTGTGATTCAGCAAAAAGTCAGCTAAGAGGTTACCTCTTGCACACTCCGTGGCGGAACCCCAAAGGGGGTGGTGTGCATTGAAATCCCCCAAAAGAAGAACAGGGGGTGGTAGCTGAGACAAAAGATCGTCCAGGTCAACTGTGGTGATAGTGCCGGACGGAGGTAAATAAACATTGCAGACTGAAAAACTAAGGCCAGAAAAGTGAACGGTAGCTGCAGCAGCTTGTAAAGGAGTCTGGAGCTGTAATGAGGTGCTGTACACGTCGTTTCGAATTAAAAGTAAAACTCCGCCGTGAGCGGGAGTGCCATCTTCGGGAGGGAGATCAAATCTCACCGAAGAGTAACGACGTAAATTAAGAGAATCACTTGGGCGAAGCTTAGTCTCTTGGAGACACACAAGCAAAGGGTCAGTAGAACGTAAAATTAATTCGAGGTCAGGTCTTCGACTACGGAGACCACGCACATTCCACGAAAGGATAGCCATTGTTAAAATTATATAAAATGAATAAAAAATGTACCACCTTACTTTTTGGACGGTGCAGGGCGGAACAAACGTCCTTTTTTCAGTCGCGTGGGACTCGGTGGTTTTGAAGGAGCAGGCACATCCTGCTCCATCACTTCCTCAGAGGGAGGGCTCTCCCGCTGAGAAGCATCCACCGATTCCAACGCCTGGAATCGGTTGGATGTAGATATAGGCGGCGACGGCGACCGCCTAGCGGGTTTGCTCCCATCATGGGAGCGTGACCTCCGAGGAGGAGAAGGGCTCTTTTTCTGCTCTACCGGAGTTGACGACTTTAAAAAATCCGTACGGGTAAAACTCGTCCTGAACTTAATATCAGGGGCATTAAAAACAACCGCTTTGGGCTTCACGGTAGAGCGCTTTGGAGAACTAGGAGTAGTTTGGACCCGTGTAAACACAAGATCGCAGGTCTGCGTACTGCTATCGCACTTCTTGGGCGCAAAAGAAGCTGCTGCGCTGTAGGTGCCGGTCTTAGGCACGACAGGTTGGCGAGACTGGAATCGCTTCCGGGCTTCAGTAAAGGAGAGTTTTTCCTTCACCCGGATCTCCTGTATACAGCGCTCCTCTCGAAAACGAGGGCAATCGCGGGACGAGGCTGGATGTTCGCCGCGGCAGTTGACGCAGACAGGAGCGGATGGGCATGCTCCCTCGTGACTTGCTTGACCGCAGGTTGCACAGATGGAAACGGCAGTTTTACATGACATGCGAGTGTGTCCAAAACGCTGACACTGGAAACATCGCAACGGGCTCGGGATATACGGGCGCACTTCTATCACCTCGTAGCCCGCCTTGATCCTCTGCGGCAAATCGACCCTGTCGAATGTGAGGAAAAGAGTCCGGGTCGGCTGTAATTCCCCCTCTTTCCTTGCCTGCACACGATATACTGAGGTGACCCCTTGGTCTTCCAGACAGCTCTGGATTTCCGGGTCGGACATTCCGTCTAGAACATTTGTGGTGACAACTCCTCGCGACGAATTCATGGTCTTATGTTTCTCGACACGGACGGGATATCCGTGGAGTAGCGTCGCCTTGAGCAACGAGTTGCTTTGAGACAGGCCTTGTGTCTCCACCAAAAGTGATCCGTTGCGTAGACGGGTACAGGACTTAACGGGTCCAGCTATGGCATCAATGCCCTTCTGAATTTTAAATGGATTAACGGTCGTAAATGACTGACTCTCTTCAGTTCGACTAATGACCAAGTAACGAGGGAAAGACTTCTCGATTACTTCTTTTACGTCAACTCTTTTGCGTTTAAAATGTAAAGGATTATTTTCCAGTACCATAGCGATTTATTCCTCCACCATTGCAACCGTCTCCGATGGCGGGCTGCTTCCTGGGCGCCACCCCGGCTTAGGTTACTGGCTCTGGCTTAACAAAGTAACCTCAGGGTCACACCTTCCTGTGGGCTGACGAAGGGACCCAATCGCCTGCAGGAAGACTACAGCTCATGCAATGGCCCTTCCCCGGGCCTGGCCTTTACCAGGGGATACGCTCCCGTCCTACATGATAACCCTGTGCTGGGAGTTACGCCGTTACCCAGTCACACTTTACCGCGTCAAACACGGGGGCACCCATCAGACAAAGAACAGGGAAGTAGGACTAATAAAACAATAAAAGAGGCGAAATAAAAAGGAGTCAAACGCGCTGAGCGCGGACCTGAGGGAGCAGCTCGGGTGCCTCGGGGTCGCTACGCCCCGTACCCAATAAATTGGGCCCCTGAGGGGATCCCAATCTAAGCGAAGGACAGGTGGCGTACCTAATTTATTGTTTTTCACATTTCCTGTACTTTGGAACATCTACAGTACCACGTGGGTTAGGTTTTTATGATGTTTTAATAAAGTTCAAATTTTGAGTGCGTCGTTTAATTTGCGCTTTTAGTACAAAGAAAATATTTTCCACGTCTATTGGCCCACGTCGCCATTTTTGGCACAAATATTACAAGTTAGGTTTACGATTTCTCCTTTTGAAAGATATCGCAGTGCTTAATGCTATTTTGCCCCTTAAATGCGGTGCAATACGTTCGGCAAGGTTGTTATGTATATGTTTTGGTGCAATTACCTTCTACTGTTGGGGCATCCATAAATATGAAAGTTTTTTTAAATACTCTAAGAAGCAGGCTACTTAATAGAATATAACAATCTCGTTCTGACTGTTTTTCCCCTAATCGGTAGTCATTTTACATCATTTCACTAACTTTGTAACATTGCAAAATAAAGAGCCGCTTTAAATGTATGCAATCGAGTTTGTACTACTATCAGTGTGACAACAAACATCAGGCACCAGGAAGAGACATTAATACTAACTCCAATAGTGGAATGGGCAGTGCGCCACAGAGCGAAGTCCAATAAATTGTGAAGTAATTTTTCTTTAAACCTTTAGCTTTAAGGTAAGGCATTTCGCGCACCCCGTGCCTCAAGATTCTAAATATACGTCGCAAAGAAACTAATTCGGCCGATATCGATATGACGCAGCAGACGGGGTTTACTCGTTAGTCAGTAAAACGCCAAGATTGTGTAGTTTCCATACTGGCAAATGCAGTGACTCCTCGATAGGTTGCAATGTACCTCTACTGTGGTATAGGAAAGCCAGGAACAATGTGTTATAATTATACCTACGGTAACTGGGTAAATGCGCACTGTATGGCTTTCAATTTTCATATTATCGCGATATGAGAAAAAAAGTACAATTATGATATGCACCGAGCAGAAGTTTCATATTAATTGCAGGTAGTAAAGAATTTTCCGATGAAATCATATAGATATAAATGAAGTATAAGTAAGATGACTTAACCTTAGTAAGCCTCTTGCAGCGTAATCAATAAAATTGGATTTTTTTCCTATAAAAGAATGTGATGTAGTATTAAATCAATCAGATTTTTTCACTCACCAGACTAAAACAGAACTGAAACCTGGCACCCTTTGCGCTCTTCGGAGTGCAAATGTCATATTGGTGCAGAATGGTGGGCACTTGATATCCAGTAGTATTTTATACGCTCAGAATTGGTACAACTGCTACATCTTAAAACAGGGAGGTGACTTAAGAGAATCGCGCTAGGTACCAGTGGAGTTTGTGAATGTGTACTAGCATTCTCCTATCGCAACGGACATAATCGGAAAGAAAATTAGTGTATTACAATTGTCAATATTTGCAGTTGCACAGTGCTGTAATCATGTAAAGGTTTATGTTTCTCCCCACTATCCTTAACAATGCTATGTCAACGTTTAAGGTGAAAGTGAAAAATTAAATGTGCAGAAAAGCAATGTGTTACTAACAGCGGAACAGTAATGATCCTAATAGTGCTTGGATTCAATTTCCAAAAAGGGCCCTAATTTTCCACTATGCTTGCAACTTTTTACTGCACTGAGCGGCACATACAAACCTTGTTAGATGTAGGTGCAGTAGTTTTAATTTCAGTCAGTTACGGTGGAATTAACATTTATTAATCATATTTTGCTTAGCAGAAGTACAGTTGTTGTGAAATTCCTACAAATGCCCTCAAACGAGCCACAGTTTGAACCGGAAATTTGATATTTATTCTTGCATTAATTCATATATACCGGCGTTTCTTTCAACTAATAATTACTTTTTCGAGCCTAGGAGAGTAATTGTCACTTGTACTAGTGCTGTATAGTTAGATTTCATCAAATAAAGGAAGTGGAAAATTCGTGTATTCGAACCCGTGACTCCCGGACGTGACGTCTACATCGTATAACTTATGCTTTACATTAAATTTAGAGCTCCAATTGCCAAAATTAAAAACAGGGACCCTCCGGCATCTCGAACCGGCGACCGCTTGGACAAACTCGCTTATCTAATGCGCATATTATGTCGCGTAGTGCCGGATAGGTACCTATTATGTCCCGGTGCCGTAATGACAGAGCTACCGGAGAGCCCCCAAGCATACAATAATTACAACTACTACTTAAGTTCCGCATCCAAATACTTCACAACAGGGTAAAATATAACGTCATGCCAATTAAAATATTACTCAATCATATTTATATTAAAATGTTTCAAATGTCTACCTAGATGTGTGTGCAAAACATTTAATTTAGCTCATTTTTCTCACATTTCGTTCTGCTGCCGGAAATGATAACAAATGACAGTCCACATAATTTGTTATGAAAATCACTATCAGCTGTTGCAAACTTTTAAATTCTAATATGTTGTTCTAAACCGCAATGTGTTAGCATATTATGTTGCGTTTCGTTTATGAAAGTGAGCTTGTGTGGGTTAAATTGTTATTTAGAATCCATTTTTACCCTGCCAGTCAGAGAACATGATTTTGCGATAAAATTAACTCGGATCGATAGTTGGACGTTTTCCAACCAGGTGAAAATATTCATACATGGAATCTCTAGCACACACAGTGCTAAAACCGCAATTTCCCATTCACGGCTAACCTTCCCAGCAAAAGTGAAATAAAAAAAATTAATAATTCGCATTTTATGATACAGTGTATCTCCATTGGAAATGCGTAGTCTGCCCCGTGCAGTAATTGCAGGTTGGATTTAAGTTGTGCATTTGAGCTATCTTTTAGGTTATCTCTGGGGCATTAATCATTATTATGAATCAAGGTAATGGCTAACGCAGTGAAAAATTTATGTTTTTTCCCCTTTCACGTGTAAATATATTTGAAACTCACCTCAAAGAAAGTCAGTACTGCAGGAAATGCTGATATAATTTTGAATTTTACTCCAATTGACTTCGAATAAACTGATTACTGGAATTTTCTGGGGAAGCTCATTTATCCCAATCTAAGCGAAGGACAGGTGGCGTACCTAATTTATTGTTTTTCACATTTCCTGTACTTTGGAACATCTACAGTACCACGTGGGTTAGGTTTTTATGATGTTTTAATAAAGTTCGAATTTTGAGTGCGTCTTTTAATTTGCGCTTTTAGTACAAAGAAAATATTTTCCACGTCTATTGGCCCACGTCGCCATTTTTGGCACAAATATTACAAGTTAGGTTTACGATTTCTCCTTTTGAAAGATATCGCAGTGCTTAATGCTATTTTGCCCCTTAAATGCGGTGCAATACGTTCGGCAAGGTTGTTATGTATATGTTTTGGTGCAATTTCCTTCTAATGTTGGGGCATCCATAAATATGAAAGTTTTTTTAAATACTCTAAGAAGCAGGCTACTTAATAGGATATAACAATCTCGTTCTGACTGTTTTTCCCCTAATCGGTAGTCATTTTACTGCATTTCACTATCTTTCTAACATTGGAAAATAAAGAGCCGCTTTAAATGTATGCAATCGAGTTTGTACTACTATCAGTGTGACAACAAACATATGGCACCAGGAAGAGACATTAATACTAACTCCAATAGTGGAATGGGCAGTGCGCCACAGAGCGAAGTCCAATAAATTGTGAAGTAACTTTTGTTTAAACCTTTAGCTTTAAGGTAAGGCATTTCGCGCACCCCGTGCCTCACGATTCTAAATATACGTCGCAAAGAAACTAATTCGGCCGATATCGATATGACGCAGCAGACGGGGTTTACTCGATAGTCAGTAAAACGCCAAGATTGTGTAGTTTCCATACTGGCAAATGCAGTGACTCCTCGATAGGTTGCAATGTGCCTCTACTGTCGTATAGGAAAGCCAGGAACAATGTGTTATAATTATACCTACGGTAACTGGGTAAATGCGCACTCTATGGCTTTCAATTTTCATATTATCGCGATATAAGAAAAAAAGTACAATTATGATATGCACCGAGCAGAAGTTTAATATTAATTGCAGGTAGTAAAGAATTTTCCGATGAAATCATATAGATATAAATGAAGTATAAGGAAGATGAGTTAACCTTAGTAAGCCTCTTGCAGCGTAATCAATAAAATTGGATTTTTTTCCTATAAAAGAATGTGATGTAGTCTTAAATCAATCAGATTTTTTCACTCACCAGACTAAAACAGAACTGAAACCTGGCACCCTTTGCGCTCTTCGGAGTGCAAATGTCATATTGGTGCAGAATGGTGGGCACTTGCTATCCAGTAGTATTTTATACGCTCAGAATTGGTACAACTGCTACATCTTAAAACAGGGAGGTGACTTAAGAGAATCGCGCTAGGTACCAGTGGAGTTTGTGAATGTGTACTAGCATTCTCCTATCGCAACGGACATAATCGGAAAGAAAATTAGTGTATTACAATTGTCAATATTTGCAGTTGCACAGTGCTGTAATCATGTAAAGGTTTATGTTTCTCCCCACTATCCTTAACAATGCTATGTCAACGTTTAAGGGGAAAGTGAAAAATTAAATGTGCAGAAAAGCAATGTGTTACTAACAGCGGAACAGTAATGATCCTAATAGTGCTTGGATTCAATTTCCAAAAAGGGCCCTAATTTTCCACTATGCTTGCAACTTTTTACTGCACTGAGCGGCACATACAAACCTTGTTAGATGTAGGTGCAGTAGTTTTAATTTCAGTCAGTTACGGTGGAATTAACATTTATTAATCATATTTTGCTTAGCAGAAGTACAGTTGTTGTGAAATTCCTACAAATGCCCTCAAACGAGCCACAGTTTGAACCGGAAATTTGATATTTATTCTTGCATTAATTCATATATACCGGCGTTTCTTTCAACTAATAATTACTATTTCGAGCCTAGGAGAGCTATTGTCACTTGTACTAGTGCTGTATAGTTAGATTTCATCAAATAAAGGAAGTGGAATATTCGTGTATTCGAACCCGTGACTCACGGACGTGACGTCTACATCGTATAACTTATGCTTTACATTAAATTTAGAGCTCCAATTGCCAAAATTAAAAACAGGGACCCTCCGGCATCTCGAACCGGCGACCGCTTGGACAAACTCGCTTATCTAATGCGCATATTATGTCGCGTAGTGCCGGATAGGTACCTATTATGTCCCGGTGCCGTAATGACAGAGCTACCGGAGAGCCCCCAAGCATACAATAATTACAACTACTACTTAAGTTCCGCATCCAAATACTTCACAACAGGGTAAAATAAAACGTCATGCCAATTAAAATATTACTCAATCATATTTATATTAAAATGTTTCAAATGTCTACCTAGATGTGCGTGCAAAACATTTAATTTAGCTCATTTTTCTCACATTTCGTTCTGCTGCCGGAAATGATAACAAATGACAGTCCACGTAATTTGTTATGAAAATCACTATCAGCTGTTTCAAACTTTTAAATTCTAATATGTTGTTCTAAATCGCAATGTGTTAGCATATTATGTTGCGCTTCGTTTATGAAAGTGAGCTTGTGTGGGTTAAATTGTTATTTAGAATCCATTTTTAACCTGCCAGTCAGAGAACATGATTTTGCGATAAAATTAACTCGGAGCGATAGTTGGACGTTTTCCAACCAGGTGAAAATATTCATACATGGAATCTCTAGCACACACACGTGCTAAAACCGCAATTTCCCATTCACGGCTAACCTTCCCAGCAAAAGAGAAATAAAAAAAATTAATAATTCGCATTTTATGATACAGTGTATCTCCATTAGAAATGCGTAGTCTGCCACGTGCAGTAATTGCAGTTTTGATTTAAGTTGTGCATTTGAGCTATCTTTTAGGTTATCTCTGGGGCATTAATCATTATTATGAATCAAGGTAATGGCTAACGCAGTGAAAAATTTATGTTTTTTCCCCTTTCACGTGTAAATATATTTGAAACTCACCTCAAAGAAAGTCAGTACTGCAGGAAATGCTGATATAATTTTGAATTTTACTCCAATTGACTTCGAATAAACTGATTACTGGAATTTTATGGGGAAGCTCATTATCCCAATCTAAGCGTAGGACAGGTGGCGTACCTAATTTATTGTTTTTCACATTTCCTTACTTTGTAACATCTACAGTACCACGTGGGTTAGGTTTTTATGATGTTTTAATAAAGTTCAAATTTTGAGTGCGTCTTTTAATTTGCGCTTTTAGTACAAAGAAAATATTTTCCACGTCTATTGGCCCACGTCGCCATTTTTGGCACAAATATTACAAGTTAGGTTTACGATTTCTCCTTTTGAAAGATATCGCAGTGCTTAATGCTATTTTGCCCCTTAAATGCGGTGCAATACGTTCGGCAAGGTTGTTATGTATATGTTTTGGTGCAATTTCCTTCTACTGTTGGGGCATCCATAAATATGAAAGTTTTTTTAAATACTCTAAGAAGCTGGCTACTTAATAGAATATAACAATCTCGTTCTGACTGTTTTTCCCATAATCGGTAGTCATTTTACTGCATTTCACTAACTTTGTAACATTGCAAAATAAAGAGCCGCTTTAAATGTATGCAATCGAGTTTGTACTACTATCAGTGTGACAACTAACATCAGGCACCAGGAAGAGACATTAATACTAACTGCAATAGTGGAATGGGCAGTGCGCCACAGAGCGAAGTTCAATAAATTGTGAAGTAATTTTTCTTAAAACCTTTAGCTTTAAGGTAAGGCATTTCGCGCACCCCGTGCCTCACGATTCTAAATATACGTCGCAAAGAAACTAATTCGGCCGATATCGATATGACGCAGCAGACGGGGTTTACTCGATAGTCAGTAAAACGCCAAGATTGTGTAGTTTCCATACGGGCAAATGCAGTGACTCCTCGATAGGTTGCAATGTGCCTCTACTGTCGTATAGGAAAGCCAGGAACAATGTGTTATAATTATACCTACGGTAACTGGGTAAATGCGCACTGTATGGGTTTCAATTTTCATATTATCGCGATATAAGAAAAAAAGTACAATTATGATATCCACCGAGCAGAAGTTTAATATTAATTGCAGTTAGTAAAGAATTTTCCGATGAAATCATATAGATATAAATGAAGTATAAATAAGATGACTTAACCTTAGTAAGCCTCTTGCAGCGTAATCAATAAAATTGGATTTTTTTCCTATAAAAGAATGTGATGTAGTATTAAATCAATCAGATTTTTTCACTCACCAGACTAAAACAGAACTGAAACCTGGCACCCTTTGCGCTCTTCGGAGTGCAAATGTCATATTGGTGCAGAATGGTGGGCACTTGATATCCAGTAGTATTTTATACGCTCAGAATTGGTACAACTGCTACATCTTAAAACAGGGAGGTGACTTAAGAGAATCGCGCTAGGTACCAGTGGAGTTTGTGAATGTGTACTAGCATTCTCCTATCGCAACGGACATAATCGGAAAGAAAATTAGTGTATTGCAATTGTCAATATTTGCAGTTGCACAGTGCTGTAATCATGTAAAGGTTTATGTTTCTCCCCACTATCCTTAACAATGCTATGTCAACGTTTAAGGGGAAAGTGAAAAATTAAATGTGCAGAAAAGCAATGTGTTACTAACAGCGGAACAGTAATGATCCTAATAGTGCTTGGATTCAATTTCCAAAAAGGGCCCTAATTTTCCACTATGCTTGCAACTTTTTACTGCACTGAGCGGCACATACAAACCTTGTTAGATGTAGGTGCAGTAGTTTTAATTTCAGTCAGTTACGGTGGAATTAACATTTATTAATCATATTTTGCTTAGCAGATGTACAGTTGTTGTGAAATTCCTACAAATGCCCTCAAACGAGCCACAGTTTGAACCGGAAATTTGATATTTAATCTTGCATTAATTCATATATACCGGCGTTTCTTTCAACTAATAATTACTTTTTCGAGCCTAGGAGAGCTATTGTCACTTGTACTAGTGCTGTATAGTTAGATTTCATCAAATAAAGGAAGTGGAAAATTCGTGTATTCGAACCCGTGACTCCCGGACGTGACGTCTACATCGTATAACTTATGCTTTACATTAAATTTAGAGCTCCAATTGCCAAAATTAAAAACAGGGACCCTCCGGCATCTCGAACCGGCGACCGCTTGGACAAACTCGCTTATCTAATGCGCATATTATGTCGCGTAGTGCCGGATAGGTACCTATTATGTCCCGGTGCCGTAATGACAGAGCTACCGGAGAGCCCCCAAGCATACAATAATTACAACTACTACTTAAGTTCCGCATCCAAATACTTCACAACAGGGTAAAATATAACGTCATGCCAATTAAAATATTACTCAATCATATTTATATTAAAATGTTTCAAATGTCTACCTAGAAGTGTGTGCAAAACATTTAATTTAGCTAATATTTCTCACATTTCGTTCTGCTGCCGGAAATGATAACAAATGACAGTCCACGTAATTTGTTATGAAAACCACTATCAGCTGTTTCAAACTTTAAATTCTAATATGTTGTTCTAAATCGCAATGTGTTAGCATATTATGTTGCGTTTCGTTTATGAAAGTGAGCTTGTGTGGGTTAAATTGTTATTTAGAATCCATTTTCACTTTGCCAGTCAGTGAACATGATTTTGCGATAAAATTAACTCGGATCGATAGTTGGACGTTTTCCAACGAGGTGTAAAATATTCATACATGGAATCTCTAGCACACACACGTGCTAAAACCGCAATTTCCCATTCACGGCTAACCTTCCCAGCAAAAGTGAAAAAAAAAAAAAAAATTAATAATTCGCATTTTATGATACAGTGTGTCTCCATTGGAAATGCGTAGTCTGCCACGTGCAGTAATTGCAGTTTTGATTTAAGTTGTGCATTTGAGCTATCTTTTAGGTTATCTCTGGGGCATTAATCATTATTATGAATCAAGGTAATGGCTAACGCAGTGAAAAATTTATGTTTTTTCCCCTTTCACGTGTAAATATATTTGAAACTCACCTCAAAGAAAGTCAGTACTGCAGGAAATGCTGATATAATTTTGAATTTTACTCCAATTGACTTCGAATAAACTGATTAATGGAATTTTCTGGGGAAGCTCATTTATCCCAATCTAAGCGAAGGACAGGTGGCGTACCTAATTTATTGTTTTTCACATTTCCTTACTTTGTAACATCTACAGTACCACGTGGGTTAGGTTTTTATGATGTTTTAATAAAGTTCAAATTTTGAGTGCGTCTTTTAATTTGCGCTTTTAGTACAAAGAAAATATTTTCCACGTCTATTGGCCCACGTCGCCATTTTTGGCACAAATATTACAAGTTAGGTTTACGATTTCTCCTTTTGAAAGATATCGCAGTGCTTAATGCTATTTTTCCCCTTAAATTAGGTGCAATACGTTCGGCAAGGTTGTTATGTATATGTTTTGGTGCAATTTCCTTCTACTGTTGGGGCATCCATAAATATGAAAGTTTTTTTAAATACTCTAAGAAGCTGGCTACTTAATAGAATATAACAATCTCGTTCTGACTGTTTTTCCCATAATCGGTAGTCATTTTACTGCATTTCACTAACTTTGTAACATTGCAAAATAAAGAGCCGCTTTAAATGTATGCAATCGAGTTTGTACTACTATCAGTGTGACAACTAACATCAGGCACCAGGAAGAGACATTAATACTAACTGCAATAGTGGAATGGGCAGTGCGCCACAGAGCGAAGTCCAATAAATTGTGAAGTAATTTTTCTTTAAACCTTTAGCTTTAAGGTAAGGCATTTCGCGCACCCCGTGCCTCACGATTCTAAATATACGACGCAAAGAAACTAATTCGGCCGATATCGATATGACGCAGCAGACGGGGTTTACTCGATAGTTAGTAAAACGCCAAGATTGTGTAGCTTCCATACTGGCAAATGCAGTAACTCCTCGATAGGTTGCAATGTGCCTCTACTGTCGTATAGGAAAGCCAGGAACAATGTGTTATAATAATACCTACGGTAACTGGGTAAATGCGCACTGTATGGCTTTCAATTTTCATATTATCGCGATATAAGAAAAAAAGTACAATTATGATATGCACAGAGCAGAAGTTTAATATTAATTGCAGGTAGTAAAGAATTTTCCGATGAAATCATATAGATATAAATGAAGAATAAGTAAGATGACTTAACCTTAGTAAGCCTCTTGCAGCGTAATCAATAAAATTGGATTTTTTTCCTATAAAAGAATGTGATGTAGTCTTAAATCAATCAGATTTTTTCACTCACCAGACTAAAACAGAACTGAAACCTGGCACCCTTTGCGCTCTTCGGAGTGCAAATGTCATATTGGTGCAGAATGGTGGGCACTTGCTATCCAGTAGTATTTTATACGCTCAGAATTGGTACAACTGCTACATCTTAAAACAGGGAGGTGACTTAAGAGAATCGCGCTAGGTACCAGTGGAGTTTGTGAATGTGTACTAGCTTTCTCCTATCGCAACGGACATAATCGGAAAGAAAATTAGTGTATTACAATCGTCAATATTTGCAGTTG
The DNA here is from genome assembly GCA_030762175.1 of Metallyticus violacea. Classification (NCBI taxonomy): domain Eukaryota; kingdom Metazoa; phylum Arthropoda; class Insecta; order Mantodea; family Metallyticidae; genus Metallyticus; species Metallyticus violacea. The sequence continues at coordinate 108,798,253 of CM060840.1, read as the reverse complement.
CACAGTGCTGTAATCATGTAAAGGTTTATGTTTCTCTCCACTATCCTTAACAATGCTATGTCAACGTTTAAGGGGAAAGTGAAAAATTAAATGTGCAGAAAAGCAATGTGTTACTAACAGCGGACCCCTCAGGGGCCCAATTTATTGGGTACGGGGCGTAGCGACCCCGAGGCACCCGAGCTGCTCCCTCAGGTCCGCGCTTAGCGCGTTTGACTCCTTTTTATTTCGCCTCTTTTATTGTTTTATTTGTCCTACTTCCCTGTTCTTTGTCTGATGGGTGCCCCCGTGTTTGACGCGGTAAAAAGTGACTGGGTAACAGCGTAACTCCCAGCACTGGGTTATCATGTAGGACGGGAGCGTATCCCCTGGTAAAGGCCAGGCCCGGGGAAGGGCCATTGCATGAGCTGTAGACTTCCTGCAGGCGATTGGGTCCCTTCGTCAGCCCACAGGAAGGTGTGACCCTGAGGTTACTTTGATCAGGCCAGAGCCAGTAACCTAAGCCGGGGTGGCGCCCAGGAAGCAGCCCGCCATCGGAGACGGTTGCAATGGTGGAGGAATAAATCGCTATGGTACTTGAAAATAATCCTTTACATTTTAAACGTAAAAGAGTTGATGCAAAAGAAGTAATCGAGAAGTCTTTCCCTCGTTACTTAGTTATTAGTCGTACTGAAGAGAGTCAGTCGTTTACGACCGTAAATCCATTTAAGATTCAGAAGGGCATTGATGCCATAGCTGGGCCCGTTAAGTCCTGTACCCGTCTACGCAACGGATCACTTTTAGTGGAGACACTTGGCCTGTCTCAAAGCAACTCGTTGCTCAAGGCGACGCTACTCCACGGATATCCCGTCCGTGTCGAGAAACATAAGACCATGAATTCGTCGCGAGGAGTTGTCACCACAAATGTTCTAGACGGAATGTCCGACCCGGAAATCCAGAGCTGTCTGGAAGACCAAGGGGTCACCTCAGTATATCGTGTGCAGGCAAGGAAAGAGGGGGAATTACAGCCGACCCGGACTCTTTTCCTCACATTCGACAGGGTCGATTTGCCGCAGAGGATCAAGGCGGGCTACGAGGTGATAGAAGTGCGCCCGTATATCCCGAGCCCGTTGCGATGTTTCCAGTGTCAGCGTTTTGGACACACTCGCATGTCATGTAAAACTGCCGTTTCCATCTGTGCAACCTGCGGTCAAGCAAGTCACGAGGGAGCATGCCCATCCGCTCCTGTCTGCGTCAACTGCCGCGGCGAACATCCAGCCTCGTCCCGCGATTGCCCTCGTTTTCGAGAGGAGCGCTGTATACAGGAGATCCGGGTGAAGGAAAAACTCTCCTTTACTGAAGCCCGGAAGCGATTCCAGTCTCGCCAACCTGTCGTGCCTAAGACCGGCACCTACAGCGCAGCAGCTTCTTTTGCGCCCAAGAAGTGCGATAGCAGTACGCAGACCTGCGATCTTGTGTTTACACGGGTCCAAACTACTCCTAGTTCTCCAAAGCGCTCTACCGTGAAGCCCAAAGCGGTTGTTTTTAATGCCCCTGATATTAAGTTCAGGACGAGTTTTACCCGTACGGATTTTTTAAAGTCGTCAACTCCGGTAGAGCAGAAAAAGAGCCCTTCTCCTCCTCGGAGGTCACGCTCCCATGATGGGAGCAAACCCGCTAGGCGGTCGCCGTCGCCGCCTATATCTACATCCAACCGATTCCAGGCGTTGGAATCGGTGGATGCTTCTCAGCGGGAGAGCCCTCCCTCTGAGGAAGTGATGGAGCAGGATGTGCCTGCTCCTTCAAAACCACCGAGTCCCACGCGACTGAAAAAAGGACGTTTGTTCCGCCCTGCACCGTCCAAAAAGTAAGGTGGTACATTTTTTATTCATTTTATATAATTTTAACAATGGCTATCCTTTCGTGGAATGTGCGTGGTCTCCGTAGTCGAAGACCTGACCTCGAATTAATTTTACGTTCTACTGACCCTTTGCTCGTGTGTCTCCAAGAGACTAAGCTTCGCCCAAGTGATTCTTTTAATTTACGTCGTTACTCTTCGGTGAGATTTGATCTCCCTCCCGAAGATGGCACTCCCGCTCACGGCGGAGTTTTACTTTTAATTCGAAACGACGTGTACAGCACCTCATTACAGCTCCAGACTCCTTTACAAGCTGCTGCAGCTACCGTTCACTTTTCTGGCCTTAGTTTTTCAGTCTGCAATGTTTATTTACCTCCGTCCTGCACTATCACCACAGTTGACCTGGACGATCTTTTGTCTCAGCTACCACCCCCTGTTCTTCTTTTGGGGGATTTCAATGCACACCACCCCCTTTGGGGTTCCGCCACGGAGTGTGCAAGAGGTAACCTCTTAGCTGACTTTTTGCTGAATCACAATCTTATACTTCTCAACACTGGTCAACCTACTTTTCTCTCTGACAGCACTCATAGCTTATCGCACTTGGACTTATCCATTTGTTCTGCCTCACTTGCTGTACATTTCACCTGGAACGTCCTCTCCGACACATATTCCAGTGATCACTTTCCGTGTCAGATCCATGTACTCTCTCCGAACGCACATTCACAGCGCACGCCACAATGGCTCCTTGATAAGGCGAATTGGACTCTCTATCGATCTTTGGCCGAATTTTCAGGGTGTGACTTTCCATCTATCGACGTCGCGATCGAGCACCTCCGTACTGTCATCATAACAGCCGCAGTTAAGGCTATTCCCAGGTCGTCTTGTCACCCCAGACGCTTACCGGTTCCTTGGTGGAACGATGAATGCCGGGATGCATTGCGTGCACGCCGAGGTGCTCTCCGAGTTTTTCGTCGCCACCCTACTTCAGCAAATATGATTTGCTACAAACAACTTCGCGCCAAATGCCGCCGAGTCATTAAGGATAGCAAAAAGGCCTCTTGGATTTCTTTTACCTCTTCTTTTAACCGCACAACGCCTTCATCCGTAGTTTGGGAACGGCTACGCCGCGTTGCTGGCAAACCAAGGTTTACACCTATACCCGGTCTTAGGATTTTAAATCGAGTGCTCACCACTCCGATTGACGTCGCCAATGTTTTAGGGCGAACCTTCGCTGATGTTTCTAGTTCTGCCAATTACCCGGCTACATTTCGCGCATTAAGGGAGCAGGTTGAGATGAAAGGTTTCTCGTTTGCCTCCGACCATCAGGAGAGCTACAACGTTCCTTTTACCGCCAGGGAACTGGAGCATGCCCTTTCTACCTCTCGACATTGCGCACCGGGACCTGATGACATTCATGTTGCCATGTTGCAGCATTTACCAGCAGAAGGCAAAGCATTTTTATTACGAACTTTTAATTTTATTTGGTGTAACGGCACATTTCCTCGCGCTTGGCGATTGGCTACCGTCATTCCCATACCTAAGCCTGGAAAGGACCCACATCTTCCTTCCAGCTACCGTCCGATTTCCCTCACCAGCTGCGTTTGCAAGGTGTTGGAACGAATGATTAACGGACGGCTCATGTGGTGGTTGGAGTCGAGAAATCTGTTGACGGACGCTCAGTGCGGTTTCCGTCGTCACCGCTCCTCTGTCGACCATCTCTTATCTCTTTCGACCCACATAATGGACGGTTTTGTGCGCAAGTGCCAAACGGTTGCTGTATTTTTCGATCTGGAGAAAGCGTACGATACTTGCTGGAGAGGCGGTATCCTCCAAACGCTTCACGATTGGAACATACGTGGGCGTATGTCTGTTTTTATTGAGGAATTTATGAAAGACCGGGTTTTTAATGTTCGCGTGGGATCAGTTTTATCGGCGAATTTTATTCAAGAGAACGGTGTACCTCAGGGCTCGGTACTAAGTTGCACACTGTTTGCCATTGCGATTAACTCTATCACCCAGTGTTTACCGCCAGGAATACAATCGTCGTTATTTGTGGACGATTTTGCCATATATCTTTCCTCTCGGAGGACCTGTCTCCTGGAACGCCGCCTCCAATGCTGTCTCGACCGCCTTCACGCTTGGAGTGTCTCTCACGGGTTCCGTTTCTCCGCAGAGAAGACCGTCTGCATGAACTTCTGGCGCCACAAGGAGTATCTTCCACCTTCGCTCCATCTTGGCCCAGACGCACTCTCCTTCGCAGACGAAGTTCGGTTCCTTGGCTTGGTGTTTGATAGGAAATTATGCTGGTCGTCGCATATAGCGCAACTCAGAGGCAAGTGTGAACGTTCTCTTTGTATTTTACGTGTTTTAAGTGGCACATCTTGGGGAGCTGACCGGACTGTTCTCTTACGTTTTTATCGCTCTCTAATCCGGTCCAAATTGGTTTATGGCAGTGTCGTTTATGGCTCTGCGCGGCCTTCTGTTCTACGCCGCCTGAACCCGATTCATCACCGGGGTATCCGTGTTGCCATTGGGGCATTCCCCACCAGTCCTGTGTTGAGTTTGTGTGCGGAGTCTGGAGAACCTCCGTTGTTATATCGTAGGGATGTTTTACTGACTGCGTACGGTTGTCGCTTAGCTGCGCAACCTCGTCATCCCACGAATGGGCCATTTTTTAACATGTCTTTTGATCGTTTTTACGCTGCTCGGTCTTTTACTCCTAAGCCCGCTGGCTTTCGTTTTAGGGAGATTTTACGGACGTTGGACATGGAGTTACCTGCTTTTTTCTTAGCCGGGGAAACTTCTTCTCCCCCCTGGATTTTAGCAGAGGCCCCCGTTCATCTCGGGCTCACGTCCTGTCCGAAATCTTCGACCGCAGCACATATTATTCGTTGTTCTTTTAGCGAGATCAAATCCGCTTTAAATGGCTGGAATTTTATCTATACCGACGGCTCAAAATCTGACACAGGTGTAGGATGTGCTTTTGTTTTTAATGGGGCTAGTTTTACGTATGGTCTTAACGTTGCAACATCTATTTTTATGGCGGAGCTTTATGCTATCTATCGGGCGGTTTTATTTATTTCTGATCACGGGCTGGGGAACACTGTTATATGTTCCGACTCTTTGAGTGCTATTTTAAGTTTTAAACAGCTGTACAATCACCACCCTCTTGTACAGATGGTCCAGAACGTGGTTTTAACCCTTTTCGACGCTGGCGTCAGGGTAAAACTAATGTGGGTGCCTGGACACGTCGGACTCCCAGGTAATGAGGCCGCAGATGTTGCAGCAAAATCCGCTCTTTTAGACCCTGCTGAGTACGAGCAGCGTTTTTATTTCGGGGATTTTATACATTCGTTACGTAGAGCCATTTTTTCGCGCTGGCGCGAGGAGTGGGAATTACTCCCAAATAATAAGCTCCGTGAATGTAAATCCGCCCCTTTTAACTGGTCGACTTCTTCTCGCGGTGTTCGTCGAGAAGAAGTAATTTTAGCTCGCCTTAGAATTGGCCATTGCCGTTTTAGTCATTCTCACCTTTTTAATGGTCAACCCGCTCCAGCTTGCCCTCACTGTGACCACCCCTTTACAGTGCGTCACATTTTAATTGATTGTCTTCATCTGACAGCTTTTAGAATTAGCCTTGGTTTGCCCTCCTCTATTGAGGACCTACTCGCAGATGATGTGGTTGCTGTTGAGCGCGTGCTCCGTTTTATCCGTGTTTGTGGTTTTTGGAGCAAGGTGTGAGGTTTTATCTTTTACCATTGACGGCATTTTTAGACTCTTTTAAGACTGTTGTTTTTTCAGCTTTTGCTGAATCATGTTGACTAGTCTTTAATTGTTGTTTTGAACATTACCCTTGTTACTTGTTTTGGGGTTTTATTGTTACCATTTTAATCTTTTATACGACCGGTTTGTTTTCAGCTTTTGCTGATTAGTTTTGCTACCGGTCTTTGTTTATTGACCTGTGTTTGCTTTGGGATTTTATTGGCACGTTTTTAGTCCATTACAGGACTGTTGTGTTTTTCCGCACTTGCGGCTGTGTTTTAGTAACACTTTACTGTTTGTGGCGCCTTGTACCCTAGTTATTTGTTTTTGGGTATATTTTTATTGCAAAAGTACTATTGTCCGTTGATTATGCGCAGGATTTGCGTTCTTTGTTTATTTATTTTTATATCTGACAGTACTTGTTGTGTTTGGGCGCTAATGACCATAGCAGTTTTGCGCCCTTAAACAATAATCATCATCATCACTAACAGCGGAACAGTAATGATCCTAATAGTGCTTGGATTGAATTTCCAAAAAGGGCCCTAATTTTCCACTATGCTTGCAACTTTTTACTACACTGAGCGGCACATACAAACCTTGTTAGATGTAGGTGCAGTAGTTTTAATTTCAGTCAGTTACGGTGGAATTAACATTTATTAATCATATTTTGCTTAGCAGAAGTACAGTTGTTGTGAAATTCCTACAAATGCCCTCAAACGAGCCACAGTTTGAACCGGATGATGATGAATATTGCTTAAGGGCGCAAAACTGCTGTGGTCATTAGCGCCCAAACACATCAAGTACTACGTCAGCAATAAAAATAAATAAACAAAGAACGCAAATTCTGCGCATAATGAACGGACAGTAGTACTTGTGCAATAAAAATATACCCAAAAACAAATAACAAGGGTATAAGGCGCCGCAAACATTAAAGTGTTACTAAAACACAGCCGCAAGTGCAGAAAAACACAACAGTCTTGTAATGGACTAAAATCGTGCCAATAAAATCCCAAAGCAAACACAGGTCAATAAACAAATACCGGTAGCAAAAATAATCAGCAAAAGCTGAAAACAAACCAGGCTTATAAAAGATTAAAATGGTACAATAAAACCCCAGAACAAATAACACGGGGTGCAAAACAACAATTAAAGACTAGTCAACACGATTCAGCAATAGCTGAAAAAACAACAGTCTTAAAAGAGTCAAAAAATGCCGTCAATGGCAAAAGATAAAATCTCACACCTTGCTCCAAAAACCACAAATCGGATAAAACGGAGCACACGCTCAACAGCAGACACATCATCTGCAAGCAACTCCTCAATAGAGGAGGGCAAACCTAGGCTACCTCTAAAAGCTGTCAGATGAAGACAATCAATTAAAATGTGACGCACTGTAAAGGGGTGGTCACAGTGAGGGCAAGCTGGAGCGGGTTGACCATTAAAAAGGTGAGAATGACTAAAACGGCAATGCCCAATTCTAAGACGAGCTAAAATTACTTCTTCGCGACGAACACCGCGAGAAGAAGTCGACCAGTTAAAAGGGGCGGATTTACATTCACGGAGCTTATTATTTGGGAGTAATTCCCACTCCTCGCGCCAGCGCAAAAAAATGGCTCTACGTAACGAATGTATAAAATCCCCGAAATAAAAACGCTGCTCGTACTCAGCAGGGTCTAAAAGAGCGGATTTTGCTGCAACATCTGCGGCCTCATTACCTGGGAGTCCGACGTGTCCAGGCACCCATAGCAGTGTTACCCTGACGCCAGCGTCGAAAAGGGTTAAAACTACATTCTGGACCATCTGTACAAGAGGGTGGTGATTGTACAGCTGTTTAAAACTTAAAATAGCACTCAAAGAGTCGGAACATATAACGCTGTTCCCCAGCCCGTGATCAGAAATAAATAAAACCGCCCGATAGATAGCATAAAGCTCCGCCATAAAAATAGATGTTGCAACGTTAAGACCGTACGTAAAACTTGCCCCATTTAAAACAAAAGCACATCCTACACCTGTGTCACATTTAGAGCCGTCCGTATAGATAAAATTCCAGCCATTAAAAGAGGATTTGATCTCGCTAAAAGAACAACGAATAATATGTGCTGCGGTCGAAGATTTCGGACAGGACGTGAGCCCGAGATGAACGGGGGCCTCTGCTAAAATCCAGGGGGGAGAAGAAGTTTCCCCAGCTAAGAAAAAAGCAGGTAACTCCATGTCCAACGTCCGTAAAATCTCCCGAAAACGAAAGCCAGCGGGCTTAGGAGTAAAAGACCGAGCAGCATAAAAACGATCAAAAGACACATTAAAAAACGGCCCATTCGTGGGATGACGAGGTTGCGCAGCCAAGCGACAACCGTACGCGGCCAGTAAAACATCCCTACGATAAAACAACGGAGGTTCTCCAGACTCCGCACATAAACTCAACACAGGACTGGTGGGGAATGCTCCAATGCCAACACGGATACCCCGGTGATGAAGCGGGTTAAGGCGACGAAGCACAGAAGGTCGCGCCGAGCCATAAACCACACAGCCATAATCCAGTTTCGATCGGATAAGAGATCGGTAAAAACGTAAAAGTATAGTCCGGTCAGCTCCCCAAGATGTGCCACATAAAACACGTAAAATGCAAAGAGAACGTTCACACTTGCCTTTGAGTTGCGCTATATGCGATGACCAGCATAATTTCCTATCGAACACCAAGCCAAGGAACCTAACTTCGTCCGCGAAAGAGAGTGCGTCTGGGCCAAGATGGAGCGAAGGTGGAGGATACTCCTTGTGGCGCCAGAAGTTCATGCAGACGGTCTTCTCTGCGGAGAAACGGAACCCGTGAGAGACACTCCAAGCGTAAAGGCGGTCGAGACAGCATTGGAGGCGGCGTTCCAAGAGACAGGTTCTCCGAGAGGAAAGATAGATGGCAAAATCGTCCACAAATAACGACGATTGTATTCCTGGCGGTAAACACTCGGTGATAGAGTTAATCGCAATGGCAAACAGTGTGCAACTAAGTACCGAGCCCTGAGGTACGCCGTTCTCTTGAATAAAATTAGACGATAAAACTGATCCCACGCGAACATTAAAAACCCGGTCCTTCATAAATTCCTGAATAAAAACAGACATACGCCCACGTATGTTCCAATCGCGAAGCGTTCGGAGGATACCGCCTCTCCAGCAAGTATCGTAAGCTTTCTCCAGGTCAAAAAATACGGCAACCGTTTGGCACTTGCGCACAAAACCGTCCAATACATGGGTAGTTAAAGACACCAGATGGTCGACTGAGGAACGATGACGCCGGAAACCACACTGGGCGTTCGTCAATAATTGCCTCGACTCCAACCACCACATGAGCCGTCCGTTAATCATGCGTTCCATCACCTTGCAAACGCAGCTGGTGAGGGAAATCGGACGGTAACTGGAAGGAAGATGTGGGTCCTTTCCAGGCTTAGGTATCGGAACGACGGTGGCCAATCGCCAAGCGTTGGGAAAAGTGCCATTACACCAAATAAAATTAAAAATTCGTAATAAAAAGGCTTTGCCTTCTGCTGGTAAATGCTGCAACATGGCAACGTGAATGTCATCTGGCCCCGGTGCGCAATGTCCAGAGGTAGAAAGGGCATGCTCCAGTTCCCTGACAGTAAAAGGAACGTTGTAGCTCTCCTGATGGTCGGAGGCAAATGAGAAACCTTTCCTCTCAACCTGCTCCCTTAATGCGCGAAATGTAGCCGGGTAATTGGCGGAACTAGAAAGATCAGCGAAGGTTCGCCCTAAAACATTGGCGACGTCAGTCGGAGTGGTGAGCACTCGATTTAAAATCCTAAGACCGGGTATAGGTGTAAACCTTGGTTTGCCAGCAACGCGGCGTAGCCGTTCCCAAACTACGGATGAAGGCGTTGTGCGGTTAAAAGAAGAGGTAAAAGAAATCCAAGAAGCCTTTTTGCTATCCTTTATGACTCGGCGGCACTTGGCGCGAAGTTGTTTGTAGCAAATCATATTTGCAGAAGTAGGGTGGCGACGAAAAGCTCGGAGAGCACCTCGGCGTGCACGCAACGCATCCCGGCATTCATCGGTCCACCAGGGAACCGGCAAGCGTCTGGAGTGACAAGACGACCGGGGAATAGCCTTATCTGCGGCTGTGATGTAGACCGTACGGAGGTGCTCGATCGCGACGTCGATAGATGGAAAGTCACACCCTGAAAATTCGGCCAAAGAACGGTAGAGAGGCAAATTCGCCTTTTCAACGAGCCATTTTGGCGCGCGCTGTGAATGTGCGTTCGAAGAGAGTACATGGATCTGACACGGAAAGTGGTCACTGGAATATAAATCAGAGATGACGTTCCAGGTGAAGTGTACAGCAAGCGAGGAAGAACACATGGATAAGTCCAAGTGTGAAAAACTGTGAGTGCTGTCTGAAAGAAATGTAGGTTGTCCAGTATTGAGCAGTACTAGATGGTGACGATCCAGAAAGTCGGCTATAATGCTACCCCTCGCACACTCCGTGGCGGAACCCCATAGGGGGTGGTGTGCATTGAAATCCCCCAAAAGAAGAACAGGGGGTGGTAGCTGAGACAAAAGATCGTCCAGGTCAACTGTGGTGATGGTGCCGGACGGAGGTAAATAAACATTGCAGACTGAAAAACTAAGGCCAGAAAAGTGAACTGTAGCTGCAGCAGCATGTAAAGGAGTCTGGAGCTGTAGTGAGGTGCTGTACACGTCGTTTCGAATTAAAAGTATAACTCCGCCGTGAGCGGGAGTGCCATCTTCGGGAGGGAGATCAAATCTCACCGAAGAGTAACTCCGCAAATTAAAAGAATCACTTGGGCGAAGCTTGGTCTCTTGGAGACACACGAGCAAAGGGTCAGTAGAACGTAAAATTAATTCCAGGTCAGGTCTTCGACTACGGAGACCACGCACATTCCACGAAAGGATAGCCATTGTTAAAATTAGATAAAAGAAGCTAAAAATTTACCACCTTACTTTTTGGACGGTGCAGGGCGAAACAAACGTCCTTTTTTCAGTCGCGTGGGACTCGGTGGTTTTGAAGGAGCAGGCACATCCTGCTCCATCACTTCCTCAGAGGGAGGGCTCTCCCGCTGAGAAGCATCCACCGATTCCAACGCCTGGAATCGGTTGGATGTAGATATAGGCGGCGACGGCGACCGCCTAGCGGGTTTGCTCCCATCATGGGAGCGTGACCTCCGAGGAGGAGAAGGGCTCTTCTTCTGCTCTACCTGAGTTGATGACTTTAAAAAATCGGTTCGCGTAAAACTCGTCCTGAACTTAATATCAGGGGCATTAAAAACAACCGCTTTGGGCTTCACGGTAGAGCGCTTTGGAGAACTAGGAGTAGTTTGGACCCGTGTAAAAACAAGATCGCAGGTCTGCGTACTGCTATCGCACTTCTTGGGCGCAAAAGAAGCTGCTGCGCTGTAGGTGCCGGTCTTAGGCACGACAGGTTGGCGAGACTGGAATCGCTTCCGGGCTTCAGTAAAGGAGAGTTTTTCCTTCACCCGGATCTCCTGGATACAGCGCTCCTCTCGAAAACGAGGGCAATCGCGGGACGAGGCTGGGTGTTCACCGCGGCAGTTGACGCAGACAGGAGCGGATGGGCATGCTCCCTCGTGACTTGCTTGACCGCAGGTTGCACAGATGGAAACGGCAGTTTTACATGATATGCGAGTGTGTCCAAAACGCTGACACTGGAAACATCGCAACGGGCTCGGGATATACGGGCGCACTTCTATCACCTCGTAACCCGCCTTTATCTTCTGCGGCAAATCGACCCTGTCGAATGTGAGGAAAAGAGTCCGGGTGGGCTGTAATTCCCCCTCTTTCCTTGCCTGCACACGATATACTGAGGTAACCCCTTGGTCTTCCAGACAGCTCTGGATTTCCGGGTCGGACATTCCGTCTAGAACATTTGTGGTGACAACTCCTCGCGACGAATTCATGGTCTTATGTTTCTCGACACGGACGGGATATCCGTGGAGTAGCGTCGCCTTGAGCAACGAGTTGCTTTGAGACAGGCCAAGTGTCTCCACCAAAAGTGATCCGTTGCGTAGACGGGTACAGGACTTAACGGGTCCAGCTATGGCATCAATGCCCTTCTGAATTTTAAATGGATTTACGGTCGTAAACGACTGACTCTCTTCAGTTCGACTAATGACCAAGTATCGAGGGAAAGACTTCTCGCATACTTCTTTTACGTCAACTCTTTTACGTTTAAAATGTAAAGGATTATTTTCCAGTACCATAGCGGTTTATTCCTCCACCATTGCAACCGTCTCCGATGGCGGGCTGCTTCCTAGGCGCCACCCCGGCTTAGGTTACTGGCTCTGGCCTGAACCAAGTAACTCAGGGTCACACCTTCCTGTGGGCTGACGAAGGCACCCAATCGCCTGCAGGAAGTCTACAGCTCATGCAATGGCCCTTCCCCGGGCCTGGCCTTTACCAGGGGATACGCTCCCGTCCTACATGATAACCCAGTGCTGGGAGTTACGCTGTTACCCAGTCACTTTTTACCGTGTCAAACACGGGGGCACCCATCAGACAAAGAACAGGGAAGTAGGACAAATAAAACAATAAAAGAGGCGAAATAAAAAGGAGTCAAACGCGCTAAGCGCGGACCTGAGGGAGCAGCTCGGGTGCCTCTGGGTCGCTACGCCCCGTACCAAATAAATTGGGCCCCTGAGGGGAGTTTGAATCGGAAATTTGATATTTATTCTTGCATTAATTCATATATACCGGCGCTTCTTTCAACTAATAATTACTTTTTCGAGCCTAGGAGAGCTATTGTCACTTGTACTAGTGCTGTATAGTTAGATTTCATCAAATAAAGGAAGTGGAATATTCGTGTATTCGAACCCGTGACTCACGGACGTGACGTCTACATCGTATAACTTATGCTTTACATTAAATTTAGAGCTCCAATTGCCAAAATTAAAAACAGGGACCCTCCGGCATCTCGAACCGGCGACCGCTTGGACAAACTCGCTTATCTAATGCGCATATTATGTCGCGTAGTGCCGGATAGGTACCTATTGTGTCCCGGTGCCGTAATGACAGAGCTACCGGAGAGCCCCCAAGCATACAATAATTACAACTACTACTTAAGTTCCGCAAACAAATACTTCACAACAGGGTAAAATATAACGTCATGCCAATTAAAATATTACTCAATCATATTTATATTAAAATGTTTCAAATGTCTACCTAGATGTGTGTGCAAAACATTTAATTTAGCTCATTTTTCTCACATTTCCTTCTGCTGCCGGAAATGATAAACAATGACAGTCCACGTAATTTGTTATGAAAATCACTATCAGCTGTTTCAAACTTTTAAATTCTAATATGTTGTTCTAAATCGCAATGTGTTAGCATATTATGTTGCGTTTCGTTTATGAAAGTGAGCTTGTGTGGGTTAAAATGTTATTTAGAATCCATTTTTATTTTGCCAGTCAGTGAACATGATTTTGCGATAAAATTAACTCGGATCGATAGTTGGACGTTTTCCAACCAGGTGTAAAATATTCATACATGGAATCTCTAGCACACACACGTGCTAAAACCGCAATTTCCCATTCACGGCTAACCTTCCCAGCAAAAGTGAAAAAAAAAAAAAATTAATAATTCGCATTTTATGATACAGTGTGTCTCCATTGGAAATGCGTAGTCTGCCACGTGCAGTAATTGCAGTTTTGATTTAAGTTGTGCATTTGAGCTATCTTTTAGGTTATCTCTGGGGCATTAATCATTATTATGAATCAAGGTAATGGCTAACGCAGTGAAAAATTTATGTTTTTTCCCCTTTCACGTGTAAATATATTTGAAACTCACCTCAAAGAAAGTCAGTACTGCAGGAAATGCTGATATAATTTTGAATTTTACTCCAATTGACTTCGAATAAACTGATTACTGGAATTTTCTGGGGAAGCTCATTTATCCCAATCTAAGCGAAGGACAGGTGGCGTACCTAATTTATTGTTTTTCACATTTCCTGTACTTTGGAACATCTACAGTACCACTTGGGTTAGGTTTTTATGATGTTTTAATAAAGTTCAAATTTTGAGTGCGTCTTTTAATTTGCGCTTTTAGTACAAAGAAAATATTTTCCACGTCTATTGGCCCACGTCGCCATTTTTGGCACAAATATTACAAGTTAGGTTTACGATTTCTCCTTTTGAAAGATATCGCAGTGCTTAATGCTATTTTGCCCCTTAAATGCGGTGCAATACGTTCGGCAAGGTTGTTATGTATATGTTTTGGTGCAATTACCTTCTACTGTTGGGGCATCCATAAATATGAAAGTTTTTTTAAATACTCTAAGAAGCAGGCTACTTAATAGAATATAACAATCTCGTTCTGACTGTTTTTCCCCTAATCGGTAGTCATTTTACATCATTTCACTAACTTTGTAACATTGCAAAATAAAGAGCCGCTTTAAATGTATGCAATCGAGTTTGTACTACTATCAGTGTGACAACAAACATCAGGCACCAGGAAGAGACATTAATACTAACTCCAATAGTGGAATGGGCAGTGCGCCACAGAGCGAAGTCCAATAAATTGTGAAGTAATTTTTCTTTAAACCTTTAGCTTTAAGGTAAGGCATTTTGCGCACCCCGTGCCTCAAGATTCTAAATATACGTCGCAAAGAAACTAATTCGGCCGATATCGATATGACGCAGCAGACGGGGTTTACTCGTTAGTCAGTAAAACGCCAAGATTGTGTAGTTTCCATACTGGCAAATGCAGTGACTCCTCGATAGGTTGCAATGTACCTATACTGTCGCATAGGAAAGCCAGGAACAATGTGTTATAATTATACCTACGGTAACTGGGTAAATGCGCACTGTATGGCTTTCAATTTTCATATTATCGCGATATAAGAAAAAAAGTACAATTATGATATGCACCGAGCAGAAGTTTAATATTAATTGCAGGTAGTAAAGAATTTTCCGATGAAATCATATAGATATAAATGAAGTATAAGTAAGATGACTTAACCTTAGTAAGCCTCTTGCAGCGTAATCAATAAAATTGGATTTTTTTCCTATAAAAGAATGTGATGTAGTATTAAATCAATCAGATTTTTTCACTCACCAGACTAAAACAGAACTGAAACCTGGCACCCTTTGCGCTCTTCGGAGTGCAAATGTCATATTGGTGCAGAATGGTGGGCACTTGATATCCAGTAGTATTTTATACGCTCAGAATTGGTACAACTGCTACATCTTAAAACAGGGAGGTGACTTAAGAGAATCGCGCTAGGTACCAGTGGAGTTTGTGAATGTGTACTAGCATTCTCCTATCGCAACGGACATAATCGGAAAGAAAATTAGTGTATTACAATTGTCAATATTTGCAGTTGCACAGTGCTGTAATCATGTAAAGGTTTATGTTTCTCCCCACTATCCTTAACAATGCTATGTCAACGTTTAAGGTGAAAGTGAAAAATTAAATGTGCAGAAAAGCAATGTGTTACTAACAGCGGAACAGTAATCATCCTAATAGTGCTTGGATTCAATTTCCAAAAGGGCCCTAATTTTCCACTATGCTTGCAACTTTTTACTGCACTGAGCGGCACATACAAACCTTGTTAGATGTAGGTGCAGTAGTTTTAATTTCAGTCAGTTACGGTGGAATTAACATTTATTAATCATATTTTGCTTAGCAGAAGTACAGTTGTTGTGAAATTCCTACAAATGCCCTCAAACGAGCCACAGTTTGAACCGGAAATTTGATATTTATTCTTGCATTAATTCATATATACCGGCGTTTCTTTCAACTAATAATTACTTTTTCGAGCCTAGGAGAGTAATTGTCACTTGTACTAGTGCTGTATAGTTAGATTTCATCAAATAAAGGAAGTGGAAAATTCGTGTATTCGAACCCGTGACTCCCGGACGTGACGTCTACATCGTATAACTGATGCTTTACATTAAATTTAGAGCTCCAATTGCCAAAATTAAAAACAGGGACCCTCCGGCATCTCGAACCGGCGACCGCTTGGACAAACTCGCTTATCTAATGCGCATATTATGTCGCGTAGTGCCGGATAGGTACCTATTATGTCCCGGTGCCGTAATGACAGAGCTACCGGAGAGCCCCCAAGCATACAATAATTACAACTACTACTTAAGTTCCGCATCCAAATACTTCACAACAGGGTAAAATATAACGTCATGCCAATTAAAATATTACTCAATCATATTTATATTTAAATGTTTCAAATGTCTACCTAGATGTGTGTGCAAAACATTTAATTTAGCTCATTTTTCTCACATTTCGTTCTGCTGCCGGAAATGATAACAAATGACAGTCCACGTAATTTGTTATGAAAATCACTATCAGCTGTTTCAAACTTTTAAATTCTAATATGTTGTTCTAAACCGCAATGTGTTAGCATATTATGTTGCGTTTCGTTTATGAAAGAGAGCTTGTGTGGGTTAAATTGTTATTTAGAATCCATTTTTATTTTGCCAGGTGTGAAGATGATTTTGCGATAAAATTAACACGGATCGATAGTTGGACGTTTTCCAACGAGGTGTAAAATATTCATACATGGAATCTCTAGCACACACACGTGCTAAAACCGCAATTTCCCATTCACGGCTAACCTTCCCAGCAAAAGTGAAATAAAAAAAATTAATAATTCGCATTTTATGATACAGTGTGTCTCCATTGGAAATGCGTAGTCTGCCACGTGCAGTAATTGCAGTTTTGATATAAGTTGTGCATTTGAGCTATCTTTTAGGTTATCTCTGGGGCATTAATCATTATTATGAATCAAGGTAATGGCTAACGCAGTGAAAAATTTATGTTTTTTCCCCTTTCACGTGTAAATATATTTGAAACTCACCTCAAAGAAAGTCAGTATTGCAGGAAATGCTGATATAATTTTGAATTTTACTCCAATTGACTTCGAATAAACTGATTACTGGAATTTTCTGGGGAAGCTCATTTATCCCAATCTAAGCGAAGGACAGGTGGCGTACCTAATTTATTGTTTTTCACATTTCCTGTACTTTGGAACATCTACAGTACCACGTGGGTTAGGTTTTTATGATGTTTTAATAAAGTTCAAATTTTGAGTGCGTCTTTTAATTTGCGCTTTTAGTACAAAGAAAATATTTTCCACGTCTATTGGCCCACGTCGCCATTTTTGGCACAAATATTACAAGTTAGGTTTACGATTTCTCCTTTTGAAAGATATCGCAGTGCTTAATCCTATTTTGCCCCTTAAATGCGGTGCAATACGTTCGGCAAGGTTGTTATGTATATGTTATGGTGCAATTTCCTTCTACTGTTGGGGCATCCATAAATATGAAGGTTTTTTTAAATACTCTAAGAAGCAGGCTACTTAATAGAATATAACAATCTCGTTCTGACTGTTTTTCCCCTAATCGGTAGTCATTTTACTGCATTTCACTAACTTTGTAACATTGCAAAATAAAGAGCCGCTTTAAATGTATGCAATCGAGTTTGTACTACTATCAGTGTGACAACAAACATCAGGCACCAGGAAGAGACATTAATACTAACTCGAATAGTGGAATGGGCAGTGCGCCACAGAGCGAAGTCCAATAAATGGTGAAGTAATTTTTCTTTAAACCTTTAGCTTTAAGGTAAGGCATTTCGGGCACCCCGTGCCTCACGATTCTAAATATACGTCGCAAAGAAACTAATTCCCGCGATATTGATATGACGCAGCAGACGGGGTTTACTCGATAGTCAGTAAAACGCCAAGATTGTGTAGTTTCCATACTGGCAAATGCAGTGACTCCTCGATAGGTTGCAATGTGCCTCTACTGTGGTATAGGAAAGCCAGGAACAATGTGTTATAATTATACCTACGGTAACTGTGTAAATGCGCACTCTATGGCTTTCAATTTTCATATTATCGCGATATAAGAAAAAAAGTACAATTATGATATGCACCGAGCAGAAGTTTAATATTAATTGCAGGTAGTAAAGAATTTTCCGATGAAATTATATAGATATATATGAAGTATAAGTAAGATGAGTTAACCTTAGTAAGCCTCTTGCAGCGTAATCAATAAAATTGGATTTTTTTCCTATAAAAGAATGTGATGTAGTATTAAATCAATCAGATTTTTTCACTCACCAGACTAAAATAGAACTGAAACCTGGCACCCTTTGCGCTCTTCGGAGTGCAAATGTCATATTGGTGCAGAATGGTGGGCACTTGCTATCCAGTAGTATTTTATACGCTCAGAATTGGTACAACTGATACATCTTAAAACAGGGAGGTGACTTAAGAGAATCGCGCTAGGTACCAGTGGAGTTTGTGAATGTGTACTAGCATTCTCCTATCGCAACGGACATAATCGGAAAGAAAATTAATGTATTACAATTGTCAATATTTGCAGTTGCACAGTGCTGTAATCATGTACAGGTTTGTGTTTCTCCCCACTATCCTTAACAATGCTATGTCAACGTTTAAGGTGAAAGTGAAAAATTAAATGTGCAGAAAAGCAATGTGTTACTAACAGCGGAACAGTAATGATCCTAATAGTGCTTGGATTGAATTTCCAAAAAGGGCCCTAATTTTCCACTATGCTTGCAACTTTTTACTGCACTGAGCGGCACATACAAACCTTGTTAGATGTAGGTGCAGTAGTTTTAATTTCAGTTATTTACGGTGGAATTAACATTTATTAATCATATTTTGCTTAGCAGAAGTACAGTTGTTGTGAAATTCCTACAAATGCCCTCAAACGAGCCACAGTTTGAACCGGAAATTTGATATTTATTCTTGCATTAATTCATATATACCGGCGTTTCTTTCAACTAATAATTACTTTTTCGAGCCTAGGAGAGCTATTGTCACTTGTACTAGTGCTGTATAGTTAGATTTCATCAAATAAAGGAAGTGGAAAATTCGTGTATTCGAACCCGTGACTCCCGGACGTGACGTCTACATCGTATAACTTATGCTTTACATTAAATTTAGAGCTCCAATTGCCAAAATTAAAAACAGGGACCCTCCGGCATCTCGAACCGGCGACCGCTTGGACAAACTCGCTTATCTAATGCGCATATTATGTCGCGTAGTGCCGGATAGGTACCTATTATGTCCCGGTGCCGTAATGACAGAGCTACCGGAGAGCCCCCAAGCATACAATAATTACAACTACTACTTAAGTTCCGCATCCAAATACTTCACAACAGGGTAAAATAAAACGTCATGCCAATTAAAATATTACTCAATCATATTTATATTAAAATGTTTCAAATGTCTACCTAGATGTGCGTGCAAAACATTTAATTTAGCTCATTTTTCTCACATTTCGTTCTGCTGCCGGAAATGATAACAAATGACAGTCCACGTAATTTGTTATGAAAATCACTATCAGCTGTTTCAAACTTTTAAATTCTAATATGTTGTTCTAAATCGCAATGTGTTAGCATATTATGTTGCGCTTCGTTTATGAAAGTGAGCTTGTGTGGGTTAAATTGTTATTTAGAATCCATTTTTAACCTGCCAGTCAGAGAACATGATTTTGCGATAAAATTAACTCGGATCGATAGTTGGACGTTTTCCAACCAGGTGAAAATATTCATACATGGAATCTCTAGCACACACACGTGCTAAAACCGCAATTTCCCATTCACGGCTAACCTTCCCAGCAAAAGTGAAATAAAAAAAATTAATAATTCGCATTTTATGATACAGTGTATCTCCATTGGAAATGCGTAGTCTGCCACGTGCAGTAATTGCAGGTTTGATTTAAGTTGTGCATTTGAGCCATCTTTTAGGTTATCTCTGGGGCATTAATCATTATTATGAATCAAGGTAATGGCTAACGCAGTGAAAAATTTATGTTTTTTCCCCTTTCACGTGTAAATATATTTGAAACTCACCTCAAAGAAAGTCAGTACTGCAGGAAATGCTGATATAATTTTGAATTTTACTCCAATTGACTTCGAATAAACTGATTACTGGAATTTTCTGGGGAAGCTCATTTATCCCAATCTAAGCGAAGGACAGGTGGCGTATCTAATTTATTGCTTTTCACATTTCCTGTACTTTGGAACATCTACAGTACCACGTGGGTTAGGTTTTTATGATTATTAATAAAGTTCAAATTTTGAGTGCGTCTTTTAATTTGCGCTTTTAGTACAAAGAAAATATTTTCCACGTCTATTGGCCCACGTCGCCATTTTTGGCACAAATATTACAAGTTAGGTTTACGATTTCTCCTTTTGAAAGATATCGCAGTGCTTAATGCTATTTTGCCCCTTAAATGCGGTGCAATACGTTCGGCAAGGTTGTTATGTATATGTTTTGGTGCAATTTCCTTCTACTGTTGGGGCATCCATAAATATTAAAGTTTTTTTAAATACTCTAAGAAGCAGGCTACTTAATAGGATATAACAATCTCGTTCTGTTTGTTTTTCCCCTAATCGGTAGTCATTTTACTGCATTTCACTATCTTTCTAACATTGGAAAATAAAGAGCCGCTTTAAATGTATGCAATCGAGTTTGTACTACTATCAGTGTGACAACAAACATATGGCACCAGGAAGAGACATTAATACTAACTCCAATAGTGGAATGGGCAGTGCGCCACAGAGCGAAGTCCAATAAATTGTGAAGTAACTTTTCTTTAAACCTTTAGCTTTAAGGTAAGGCAATTCGCGCACCCCGTGCCTCACGATTCTAAATATACGTCGCAAAGAAACTAATTCGGCCGATATCGATATGACGCAGCAGACGGGGTTTACTCGATAGTCAGTAAAACGCCAAGATTGTGTAGTTTCCATACTGGCAAATGCAGTGACTCCTCGATAGGTTGCAATGTGCCTCTACTGTCGTATAGGAAAGCCAGGAACAATGTGTTATAATTATACCTACGGTAACTGGGTAAATGCGCACTCTATGGCTTTCAATTTTCATATTATCGCGATATAAGAAAAAAAGTACAATTATGATATGAACCGAGCAGAAGTTTAATATTAATTGCAGGTAGTAAAGAATTTTCCGATGAAATCATATAGATATAAATGAAGTATAAGGAAGATGAGTTAACCTTAGTAAGCCTCTTGCAGCGTAATCAATAAAATTGGATTTTTTTCCTATAAAAGAATGTGATGTAGTATTAAATCAATCAGATTTTTTCACTCACCAGACTAAAACAGAACTGAAACCTGGCACCCTTTGCGCTCTTCGGAGTGCAAATGTCATATTGGTGCAGAATGGTGGGCACTTGCTATCCAGTAGTATTTTATACGCTCAGAATTGGTACAACTGATACATCTTAAAACAGGGAGGTGACTTAAGAGAATCGCGCTAGGTACCAGTGGAGTTTGTGAATGTGTACTAGCTATCTCCTATCGCAACGGACATAATCGGAAAGAAAATTAGTGTATTACAATTGTCAATATTTGCAGTTGCACAGTGCTGTAATCATGTAAAGGTTTGTGTTTCTCCCCACTATCCTTAACAATGCTATGTCAACGTTTAAGGTGAAAGTGAAAAATTAAATGTGCAGAAAAGCAATGTGTTACTAACAGCGGAACAGTAATGATCCTAATAGTGCTTGGATTCAATTTCCAAAAAGGGCCCTAATTTTCCACTATGCTTGCAACTTTTTACTGCACTGAGCGGCACATACAAACCTTGTTAGATGTAGGTGCAGTAGTTTTAATTTCAGTCATTTACGGTGGAATTAACATTTATTAATCATATTTTGCTTAGCAGAAGTACAGTTGTTGTGAAATTCCTACAAATGCCCTCAAACGAGCCACAGTTTGAACCGGAAATTTGATATTTATTCTTGCATTAATTCATATATACCGGCGTTTCTTTCAACTAATAATTACTTTTTCGAGCCTAGGAGAGCTATTGTCACTTGTACTAGTGCTGTATAGTTAGATTTCATCAAATAAAGGAAGTGGAAAATTCGTGTATTCGAACCCGTGACTCCCGGACGTGACGTCTACATCGTATAACTTATGCTTTACATTAAATTTAGAGCTCCAATTGCCAAAATTAAAAACAGGGACCCTCCGGCATCTCGAACCGGCGACCGCTTGGACAAACTCGCTTATCTAATGCGCATATTATGTCGCGTAGTGCCGGATAGGTACCTATTATGTCCCGGTGCCGTAATGACAGAGCTACCGGAGAGCCCCCAAGCATACAATAATTACAACTACTACTTAAGTTCCGCATCCAAATACTTCACAACAGGGTAAAATATAACGTCATGCCAATTAAAATATTACTCAATCATATTTATATTAAAATGTTTCAAATGTCTACCTCGATGTGTGTGCAAAACATTAAATTTAGCTCATTTTTCTCACATTTCGTTCTGCTGCAGGAAATAATAACAAATGACAGTCCACATAATTTGTTATGAGAATCACTATCAGCTGTTTCAAACTTTTAAATTCTAATATGTTGTTCTAAACCGCAATGTGTTAGCATATTATGTTGCGTTTCGTTTATGAAAGAGAGCTTGTGTGGGTTAAATTGTTATTTAGAATCCATTTTTATTTTGCCAGTCAGTGAACATGATTTTGCCAAAAAACAACACGGATCGATATTTGGACGTTTTCCAACGAGGTGTAAAATATTCATACATGGAATCTCTAGCACACACACGTGCTAAAACCGCAATTTCCCATTCACGGCTAACCTTCCCAGCAAAAGAGAAATAAAAAAAATTAATAATTCGCATTTTATGATACAGTGTATCTCCATTAGAAATGCGTAGTCTGCCACGTGCAGTAATTGCAGTTTTGATTTAAGTTGTGCATTTGAGCTATCTTTTAGGTTATCTCTGGGGCATTAATCATTATTATGAATCAAGGTAATGGCTAACGCAGTGAAAAATTTATGTTTTTTCCCCTTTCACGTGTAAATATATTTGAAACTCACCTCAAAGAAAGTCAGTACTGCAGGAAATGCTGATATAATTTTGAATTTTACTCCAATTGACATCGAATAAACTGATTACTGGAATTTTATGGGGAAGCTCATTATCCCAATCTAAGCGTAGGACAGGTGGCGTACCTAATTTATTGTTTTTCACATTTCCTTACTTTGTAACATCTACAGTACCACGTGGGTTAGGTTTTTATGATGTTTTAATAAAGTTCAAATTTTGAGTGCGTCTTTTAATTTGCGCTTTTAGTACAAAGAAAATATTTTCCACGTCTATTGGCCCACGTCGCCATTTTTGGCACAAATACTACAAGTTAGGTTTACGATTTCTCCTTTTGAAAGATATCGCAGTGCTTAATGCTATTTTGCCCCTTAAATGCGGTGCAATACGTTCGGCAAGGTTGTTATGTATATGTTTTGGTGCAATTTCCTTCTACTGTTGGGGCATCCATAAATATGAAAGTTTTTTTAAATACTCTAAGAAGCTGGCTACTTAATAGAATATAACAATCTCGTTCTGACTGTTTTTCCCATAATCGGTAGTCATTTTACTGCATTTCACTAACTTTGTAACATTGCAAAATAAAGAGCCGCTTTAAATGTATGCAATCGAGTCTGTACTACTATCAGTGTGACAACTAACATCAGGCACCAGGAAGAGACATTAATACTAACTGCAATAGTGGAATGGGCAGTGCGCCACAGAGCGAAGTCCAATAAATTGTGAAGTAATTTTTCTTTAAACCTTTAGCTTTAAGGTAAGGCATTTCGCGCACCCCGTGCTTCAAGATTCTAAATATACGTCGCAAAGAAACTAATTCGGCCGATATCGATATGACGCAGCAGACGGGGTTTACTCGTTAGTCAGTAAAACGCCAAGATTGTATAGTTTCCATACTGGCAAATGCAGTGACTCCTCGATAGGTTGCAATGTACCTATACTGTCGTATAGGAAAGCCAGGAACAATGTGTTATAATTATACCTACGGTAACTGGGTAAATGCGCACTGTATGGCTTTCAATTTTCATATTATCGCGATAGGAAAAAAAGTACAATTATGATATGCACCGAGCAGAAGTTTAATATTAATTGCAGTTAGTAAAGAATTTTCCGATGAAATCATATAGATATAAATGAAGTATAAGTAAGATGACTTAACCTTAGTAAGCCTCTTGCAGCGCGATCAATAAAATTGGATTTTTTTCCTATAAAAAATGTGATGTAGTATTAAATCAATCAGATTTTTTCACTCACCAGACTAAAACAGAACTGAAACCTGGCACCCTTTGCGCTCTTCGGAGTGCAAATGTCATATTGGTGCAGAATGGTGGGCACTTGATATCCAGTAGTATTTTATACGCTCAGAATTGGTACAACTGCTACATCTTAAAACAGGGAGGTGACTTAAGAGAATCGCGCTAGGTACCAGTGGAGTTTGTGAATGTGTACTAGCATTCTCCTATCGCAACGGACATAATCGGAAAGAAAATTAGTGTATTACAATTGTCAATATTTGCAGTTGCACAGTGCTGTAATCATGTAAAGGTTTATGTTTCTCCCCACTATCCTTAACAATGCTATGTCAACGTTTAAGGGGAAAGTGAAAAATTAAATGTGCAGAAAAGCAATGTGTTACTAACAGCGGAACAGTAATGATCCTAATAGTGCTTGGATTCAATTTCCAAAAAGGGCCCTAATTTTCCACTATGCTTGCAACTTTTTACTGCACTGAGCGGCACATACAAACCTTGTTAGATGTAGGTGCAGTAGTTTTAATTTCAGTCAGTTACGGTGGAATTAACATTTATTAATCATATTTTGCTTAGCAGATGTACAGTTGTTGTGAAATTCCTACAAATGCCCTCAAACGAGCCACAGTTTGAACCGGAAATTTGATATTTAATCTTGCATTAATTCATATATACCGGCGTTTTTTCAACTAATAATTACTTTTTCGAGCCTAGGAGAGCTATTGTCACTTGTACTAGTGCTGTATAGTTAGATTTCATCAAATAAAGGAAGTGGAAAATTCGTGTATTCGAACCCGTGACTCCGGGCGTGAAGTCTACATCGTATAACTTATGCTTTACATTAAATTTAGAGCTCCAATTGCCAAAATTAAAAACAGGGACCCTCCGGCATCTCGAACCGGCGACCGCTTGGACAAACTCGCTTATCTAATGCGCATATTATGTCGCGTAGTGCCGGATAGGTACCTATTATGTCCCGGTGCCGTAATGACAGAGCTACCGGAGAGCCCCCAAGCATACAATAATTACAACTACTACTTAAGTTCCGCATCCAAATACTTCACAACAGGGTAAAATATAACGTCATGCCAATTAAAATATTACTCAATCATATTTATATTAAAATGTTTCAAATGTCTACCTAGAAGTGTGTGCAAAACATTTAATTTAGCTAATATTTCTCACATTTCGTTCTGCTGCCGGAAATGATAACAAATGACAGTCCACGTAATTTGTTATGAAAACCACTATCAGCTGTTTCAAACTTTTAAATTCTAATATGTTGTTCTAAATCGCAATGTGTTAGCATATTATGTTGCGTTTCGTTTATGAAAGTGAGCTTGTGTGGGTTAAATTGTTATTTAGAATCCATTTTCACTTTGCCAGTCAGTGAACATGATTTTGCGATAAAATTAACTCGGATCGATAGTTGGACGTTTTCCAACGAGGTGTAAAATATTCATACATGGAATCTCTAGCACACACACGTGCTAAAACCGCAATTTCCCATTCACGGCTAACCTTCCCAGCAAAAGTGAAAAAAAAAAAAAATTAATAATTCGCATTTTATGATACAGTGTGTCTCCATTGGAAATGCGTAGTCTGCCACGTGCAGTAATTGCAGTTTTGATTTAAGTTGTGCATTTGAGCTATCTTTTAGGTTATCTCTGGGGCATTAATCATTATTATGAATCAAGGTAATGGCTAACGCAGTGAAAAATTTATGTTTTTTCCCCTTTCACGTGTAAATATATTTGAAACTCACCTCAAAGAAAGTCAGTACTGCAGGAAATGCTGATATAATTTTGAATTTTACTCCAATTGACTTCGAATAAACTGATTAATGGAATTTTCTGGGGAAGCTCATTTATCCCAATCTAAGCGAAGGACAGGTGGCGTACCTAATTTATTGTTTTTCACATTTCCTTACTTTGTAACATCTACAGTACCACGTGGGTTAGGTTTTTATGATGTTTTAATAAAGTTCAAATTTTGAGTGCGTCTTTTAATTTGCGCTTTTAGTACAAAGAAAATATTTTCCACGTCTATTGGCCCACGTCGCCATTTTTGGCACAAATATTACAAGTTAGGTTTACGATTTCTCCTTTTGAAAGATATCGCAGTGCTTATTGCTATTTTTCCCCTTAAATTAGGTGCAATACGTTCGGCAAGGTTGTTATGTATATGTTTTGGTGCAATTTCCTTCTAATGTTGGGGCATCCATAAATATGAAAGTTTTTTTAAATACTCTAAGAAGCAGGCTACTTAATAGAATATAACAATCTCGTTCTGACTGTTTTTCCCATAATCGGTAGTCATTTTACTGCATTTCACTAACTTTGTAACATTGCAAAATAAAGAGCCGCTTTAAATGTATGCAATCGAGTTTGTACTACTATCAGTGTGACAACTAACATCAGGCACCAGGAAGAGACATTAATACTAACTGCAATAGTGGAATGGGCAGTGCGCCACAGAGCGAAGTCCAATAAATTGTGAAGTAACTTTTCTTTAAACCTTTAGCTTTAAGGTAAGGCATTTCGCGCACCCCGTGCCTCACGATTCTAAATATACGTCGCAAAGAAACTAATTCGGCCGATATCGATATGACGCAGCAGACGGGGTTTACTCGATAGTTAGTAAAAGGCCAAGATTGTGTAGTTTCCATACTGGCAAATGCAGTAACTCCTCGATAGGTTGCAATGTGCCTCTACTGTCGTATAGGAAAGCCAGGAACAATGTGTTATAATAATACCTACGGTAACTGGGTAAATGCGCACTGTATGGCTTTCAATTTTCATATTATCGCGATATAAGAAAAAAAGTACAATTATGATATGCACAGAGCAGAAGTTTAATATTAATTGCAGGTAGTAAAGAATTTTCCGATGAAATCATATAGATATAAATGAAGAATAAGTAAGATGACTTAACCTTAGTAAGCCTCTTGCAGCGTAATCAATAAAATTGGATTTTTTTCCTATAAAAGAATGTGATGTAGTCTTAAATCAATCAGATTTTTTCACTCACCAGACTAAAACAGAACTGAAACCTGGCACCCTTTGCGCTCTTCGGAGTGCAAATGTCATATTGGTGCAGAATGGTGGGCACTTGCTATCCAGTAGTATTTTATACGCTCAGAATTGGTACAACTGCTACATCTTAAAACAGGGAGGTGACTTAAGAGAATCGCGCTAGGTACCAGTGGAGTTTGTGAATGTGTACTAGCTTTCTCCTATCGCAACGGACATAATCGGAAAGAAAATTAGTGTATTACAATCGTCAATATTTGCAGTTGCACAGTGCTGTAATCATGTAAAGGTTTATGTTTCTCTCCACTATCCTTAACAATGCTATGTCAACGTTTAAGGGGAAAGTGAAAAATTAAATGTGCAGAAAAGCAATGTGTTACTAACAGCGGAACAGTAATGATCCTAATAGTGCTTGGATTGAATTTCCAAAAAGGGCCCTAATTTTCCACTATGCTTGCAACTTTTTACTACACTGAGCGGCACATACAAACCTTGTTAGATGTAGGTGCAGTAGTTTTAATTTCAGTCAGTTACGGTGGAATTAACATTTATTAATCATATTTTGCTTAGCAGAAGTACAGTTGTTGTGAAATTCCTACAAATGCCCTCAAACGAGCCACAGTTTGAACCGGATGATGATGAATATTGCTTAAGGGCGCAAAACTGCTGTGGTCATTAGCGCCCAAACACATCAAGTACTACGTCAGCAATAAAAATAAATAAACAAAGAACGCAAATTCTGCGCATAATGAACGGACAGTAGTACTTGTGCAATAAAAATATACCCAAAAACAAATAACAAGGGTATAAGGCGCCGCAAACATTAAAGTGTTACTAAAACACAGCCGCAAGTGCAGAAAAACACAACAGTCTTGTAATGGACTAAAATCGTGCCAATAAAATCCCAAAGCAAACACAGGTCAATAAACAAATACCGGTAGCAAAAATAATCAGCAAAAGCTGAAAACAAACCAGGCTTATAAAAGATTAAAATGGTACAATAAAACCCCAGAACAAATAACACGGGGTGCAAAACAACAATTAAAGACTAGTCAACACGATTCAGCAATAGCTGAAAAAACAACAGTCTTAAAAGAGTCAAAAAATGCCGTCAATGGCAAAAGATAAAATCTCACACCTTGCTCCAAAAACCACAAATCGGATAAAACGGAGCACACGCTCAACAGCAGACACATCATCTGCAAGCAACTCCTCAATAGAGGAGGGCAAACCTAGGCTACCTCTAAAAGCTGTCAGATGAAGACAATCAATTAAAATGTGACGCACTGTAAAGGGGTGGTCACAGTGAGGGCAAGCTGGAGCGGGTTGACCATTAAAAAGGTGAGAATGACTAAAACGGCAATGCCCAATTCTAAGACGAGCTAAAATTACTTCTTCGCGACGAACACCGCGAGAAGAAGTCGACCAGTTAAAAGGGGCGGATTTACATTCACGGAGCTTATTATTTGGGAGTAATTCCCACTCCTCGCGCCAGCGCAAAAAAATGGCTCTACGTAACGAATGTATAAAATCCCCGAAATAAAAACGCTGCTCGTACTCAGCAGGGTCTAAAAGAGCGGATTTTGCTGCAACATCTGCGGCCTCATTACCTGGGAGTCCGACGTGTCCAGGCACCCATAGCAGTGTTACCCTGACGCCAGCGTCGAAAAGGGTTAAAACTACATTCTGGACCATCTGTACAAGAGGGTGGTGATTGTACAGCTGTTTAAAACTTAAAATAGCACTCAAAGAGTCGGAACATATAACGCTGTTCCCCAGCCCGTGATCAGAAATAAATAAAACCGCCCGATAGATAGCATAAAGCTCCGCCATAAAAATAGATGTTGCAACGTTAAGACCGTACGTAAAACTTGCCCCATTTAAAACAAAAGCACATCCTACACCTGTGTCACATTTAGAGCCGTCCGTATAGATAAAATTCCAGCCATTAAAAGAGGATTTGATCTCGCTAAAAGAACAACGAATAATATGTGCTGCGGTCGAAGATTTCGGACAGGACGTGAGCCCGAGATGAACGGGGGCCTCTGCTAAAATCCAGGGGGGAGAAGAAGTTTCCCCAGCTAAGAAAAAAGCAGGTAACTCCATGTCCAACGTCCGTAAAATCTCCCGAAAACGAAAGCCAGCGGGCTTAGGAGTAAAAGACCGAGCAGCATAAAAACGATCAAAAGACACATTAAAAAACGGCCCATTCGTGGGATGACGAGGTTGCGCAGCCAAGCGACAACCGTACGCGGCCAGTAAAACATCCCTACGATAAAACAACGGAGGTTCTCCAGACTCCGCACATAAACTCAACACAGGACTGGTGGGGAATGCTCCAATGCCAACACGGATACCCCGGTGATGAAGCGGGTTAAGGCGACGAAGCACAGAAGGTCGCGCCGAGCCATAAACCACACAGCCATAATCCAGTTTCGATCGGATAAGAGATCGGTAAAAACGTAAAAGTATAGTCCGGTCAGCTCCCCAAGATGTGCCACATAAAACACGTAAAATGCAAAGAGAACGTTCACACTTGCCTTTGAGTTGCGCTATATGCGATGACCAGCATAATTTCCTATCGAACACCAAGCCAAGGAACCTAACTTCGTCCGCGAAAGAGAGTGCGTCTGGGCCAAGATGGAGCGAAGGTGGAGGATACTCCTTGTGGCGCCAGAAGTTCATGCAGACGGTCTTCTCTGCGGAGAAACGGAACCCGTGAGAGACACTCCAAGCGTAAAGGCGGTCGAGACAGCATTGGAGGCGGCGTTCCAAGAGACAGGTTCTCCGAGAGGAAAGATAGATGGCAAAATCGTCCACAAATAACGACGATTGTATTCCTGGCGGTAAACACTCGGTGATAGAGTTAATCGCAATGGCAAACAGTGTGCAACTAAGTACCGAGCCCTGAGGTACGCCGTTCTCTTGAATAAAATTAGACGATAAAACTGATCCCACGCGAACATTAAAAACCCGGTCCTTCATAAATTCCTGAATAAAAACAGACATACGCCCACGTATGTTCCAATCGCGAAGCGTTCGGAGGATACCGCCTCTCCAGCAAGTATCGTAAGCTTTCTCCAGGTCAAAAAATACGGCAACCGTTTGGCACTTGCGCACAAAACCGTCCAATACATGGGTAGTTAAAGACACCAGATGGTCGACTGAGGAACGATGACGCCGGAAACCACACTGGGCGTTCGTCAATAATTGCCTCGACTCCAACCACCACATGAGCCGTCCGTTAATCATGCGTTCCATCACCTTGCAAACGCAGCTGGTGAGGGAAATCGGACGGTAACTGGAAGGAAGATGTGGGTCCTTTCCAGGCTTAGGTATCGGAACGACGGTGGCCAATCGCCAAGCGTTGGGAAAAGTGCCATTACACCAAATAAAATTAAAAATTCGTAATAAAAAGGCTTTGCCTTCTGCTGGTAAATGCTGCAACATGGCAACGTGAATGTCATCTGGCCCCGGTGCGCAATGTCCAGAGGTAGAAAGGGCATGCTCCAGTTCCCTGACAGTAAAAGGAACGTTGTAGCTCTCCTGATGGTCGGAGGCAAATGAGAAACCTTTCCTCTCAACCTGCTCCCTTAATGCGCGAAATGTAGCCGGGTAATTGGCGGAACTAGAAAGATCAGCGAAGGTTCGCCCTAAAACATTGGCGACGTCAGTCGGAGTGGTGAGCACTCGATTTAAAATCCTAAGACCGGGTATAGGTGTAAACCTTGGTTTGCCAGCAACGCGGCGTAGCCGTTCCCAAACTACGGATGAAGGCGTTGTGCGGTTAAAAGAAGAGGTAAAAGAAATCCAAGAAGCCTTTTTGCTATCCTTTATGACTCGGCGGCACTTGGCGCGAAGTTGTTTGTAGCAAATCATATTTGCAGAAGTAGGGTGGCGACGAAAAGCTCGGAGAGCACCTCGGCGTGCACGCAACGCATCCCGGCATTCATCGGTCCACCAGGGAACCGGCAAGCGTCTGGAGTGACAAGACGACCGGGGAATAGCCTTATCTGCGGCTGTGATGATGACCGTACGGAGGTGCTCGATCGCGACGTCGATAGATGGAAAGTCACACCCTGAAAATTCGGCCAAAGAACGGTAGAGAGGCAAATTCGCCTTTTCAACGAGCCATTTTGGCGCGCGCTGTGAATGTGCGTTCGAAGAGAGTACATGGATCTGACACGGAAAGTGGTCACTGGAATATAAATCAGAGATGACGTTCCAGGTGAAGTGTACAGCAAGCGAGGAAGAACACATGGATAAGTCCAAGTGTGAAAAACTGTGAGTGCTGTCTGAAAGAAATGTAGGTTGTCCAGTATTGAGCAGTACTAGATGGTGACGATCCAGAAAGTCGGCTATAATGCTACCCCTCGCACACTCCGTGGCGGAACCCCATAGGGGGTGGTGTGCATTGAAATCCCCCAAAAGAAGAACAGGGGGTGGTAGCTGAGACAAAAGATCGTCCAGGTCAACTGTGGTGATGGTGCCGGACGGAGGTAAATAAACATTGCAGACTGAAAAACTAAGGCCAGAAAAGTGAACTGTAGCTGCAGCAGCTTGTAAAGGAGTCTGGAGCTGTAGTGAGGTGCTGTACACGTCGTTTCGAATTAAAAGTATAACTCCGCCGTGAGCGGGAGTGCCATCTTCGGGAGGGAGATCAAATCTCACCGAAGAGTAACTCCGCAAATTAAAAGAATCACTTGGGCGAAGCTTGGTCTCTTGGAGACACACGAGCAAAGGGTCAGTAGAACGTAAAATTAATTCCAGGTCAGGTCTTCGACTACGGAGACCACGCACATTCCACGAAAGGATAGCCATTGTTAAAATTAGATAAAAGAAGCTAAAAATTTACCACCTTACTTTTTGGACGGTGCAGGGCGAAACAAACGTCCTTTTTTCAGTCGCGTGGGACTCGGTGGTTTTGAAGGAGCAGGCACATCCTGCTCCATCACTTCCTCAGAGGGAGGGCTCTCCCGCTGAGAAGCATCCACCGATTCCAACGCCTGGAATCGGTTGGATGTAGATATAGGCGGCGACGGCGACCGCCTAGCGGGTTTGCTCCCATCATGGGAGCGTGACCTCCGAGGAGGAGAAGGGCTCTTCTTCTGCTCTACCTGAGTTGATGACTTTAAAAAATCGGTTCGCGTAAAACTCGTCCTGAACTTAATATCAGGGGCATTAAAAACAACCGCTTTGGGCTTCACGGTAGAGCGCTTTGGAGAACTAGGAGTAGTTTGGACCCGTGTAAAAACAAGATCGCAGGTCTGCGTACTGCTATCGCACTTCTTGGGCGCAAAAGAAGCTGCTGCGCTGTAGGTGCCGGTCTTAGGCACGACAGGTTGGCGAGACTGGAATCGCTTCCGGGCTTCAGTAAAGGAGAGTTTTTCCTTCACCCGGATCTCCTGGATACAGCGCTCCTCTCGAAAACGAGGGCAATCGCGGGACGAGGCTGGGTGTTCACCGCGGCAGTTGACGCAGACAGGAGCGGATGGGCATGCTCCCTCGTGACTTGCTTGACCGCAGGTTGCACAGATGGAAACGGCAGTTTTACATGATATGCGAGTGTGTCCAAAACGCTGACACTGGAAACATCGCAACGGGCTCGGGATATACGGGCGCACTTCTATCACCTCGTAACCCGCCTTTATCTTCTGCGGCAAATCGACCCTGTCGAATGTGGGGAAAAGAGTCCGGGTGGGCTGTAATTCCCCCTCTTTCCTTGCCTGCACACGATATACTGAGGTGACCCCTTGGTCTTCCAGACAGCTCTGGATTTCCGGGTCGGACATTCCGTCTAGAACATTTGTGGTGACAACTCCTCGCGACGAATTCATGGTCTTATGTTTCTCGACACGGACGGGATATCCGTGGAGTAGCGTCGCCTTGAGCAACGAGTTGCTTTGAGACAGGCCAAGTGTCTCCACCAAAAGTGATCCGTTGCGTAGACGGGTACAGGACTTAACGGGTCCAGCTATGGCATCAATGCCCTTCTGAATTTTAAATGGATTTACGGTCGTAAACGACTGACTCTCTTCAGTTCGACTAATGACCAAGTATCGAGGGAAAGACTTCTCGCATACTTCTTTTACGTCAACTCTTTTACGTTTAAAATGTAAAGGATTATTTTCCAGTACCATAGCGGTTTATTCCTCCACCATTGCAACCGTCTCCGATGGCGGGCTGCTTCCTAGGCGCCACCCCGGCTTAGGTTACTGGCTCTGGCCTGAACCAAGTAACTCAGGGTCACACCTTCCTGTGGGCTGACGAAGGCACCCAATCGCCTGCAGGAAGTCTACAGCTCATGCAATGGCCCTTCCCCGGGCCTGGCCTTTACCAGGGGATACGCTCCCGTCCTACATGATAACCCAGTGCTGGGAGTTACGCTGTTACCCAGTCACTTTTTACCGTGTCAAACACGGGGGCACCCATCAGACAAAGAACAGGGAAGTAGGACAAATAAAACAATAAAAGAGGCGAAATAAAAAGGAGTCAAACGCGCTAAGCGCGGACCTGAGGGAGCAGCTCGGGTGCCTCTGGGTCGCTACGCCCCGTACCAAATAAATTGGGCCCCTGAGGGGAGTTTGAATCGGAAATTTGATATTTATTCTTGCATTAATTCATATATACCGGCGCTTCTTTCAACTAATAATTACTTTTTCGAGCCTAGGAGAGCTATTGTCACTTGTACTAGTGCTGTATAGTTAGATTTCATCAATTAAAGGAAGTGGAAAATTCGTGTATTCGAACCCGTGACTCCCGGACGTGACGTCTACATCGTATAACTTATGCTTTACATTAAATTTAGAGCTCCAATTGCCAAAATTAAAAACAGGGACCCTCCGGCATCTCGAACCGGCGACCGCTTGGACAAACTCGCTTATCTAATGCGCATATTATGTCGCGTAGTGCCGGATAGGTACCTATTATGTCCCGGTGCCGTAATGACAGAGCTACCGGAGAGCCCCCAAGCATACAATAATTACAACTACTACTTAAGTTCCGCAAACAAATACTTCACAACAGGGTAAAATATAACGTCATGCCAATTAAAATATTACTCAATCATATTTATATTAAAATGTTTCAAATGTCTACCTAGATGTGTGTGCAAAACATTTAATTTAGCTCATTTTTCTCACATTTCCTTCTGCTGCCGGAAATGATAACAAATGACAGTCCACGTAATTTGTTATGAAAATCACTATCAGCTGTTTCAAACTTTTAAATTCTAATATGTTGTTCTAAATCGCAATGTGTTAGCATATTATGTTGCGTTTCGTTTATGAAAGTGAGCTTGTGTGGGTTAAAATGTTATTTAGAATCCATTTTTATTTTGCCAGTCAGTGAACATGATTTTGCGATAAAATTAACTCGGATCGATAGTTGGACGTTTTCCAACCAGGTGAAAATATTCATACATGGAATCTCTAGCACACACAGTGCTAAAACCGCAATTTCCCATTCACGGCTAACCTTCCCAGCAAAAGTGAAATAAAAAAAATTAATAATTCGCATTTTATGATACAGTGTATCTCCATTGGAAATGCGTAGTCTGCCACGTGCAGTAATTGCAGTTTTGATTTAAGTTGTGCATTTGAGCTATCTTTTAGGTTATCTCTGGGGCATTAATCATTATTATGAATCAAGGTAATGGCTAACGCAGTGAAAAATTTATGTTTTTTCCCCTTTCACGTGTAAATATATTTGAAACTCACCTCAAAGAAAGTCAGTACTGCAGGAAATGCTGATATAATTTTGAATTTTACTCCAATTGACTTCGAATAAACTGATTACTGGAATTTTCTGGGGAAGCTCATTTATCCCAATCTAAGCGAAGGACAGGTGGCGTTCCTAATTTATTGTTTTTCACATTTCCTGTACTTTGTAACATCTACAGTACCACGTGGGTTAGGTTTTTATGATGTTTTAATAAAGTTCAAATTTTGAGTGCGTCTTTTAATTTGCGCTTTTAGTACAAAGAAAATATTTTCCACGTCTATTGGCCCACGTCGCCATTTTTGGCACAAATATTACAAGTTAGGTTTACGATTTCTCCTTTTGAAAGCTATCGCAGTGCTTAATGCTATTTTGCCCCTTAAATGCGGTGCAATACGTTCGGAGGATGTTATGTATATGTTTTGGTGCAATTTCCTTCTACTGTTGGGGCATCCATAAATATGAAAGTTTTTTTAAATACTCTAAGAAGCAGGCTACTTAATAGGATATAACAATCTCGTTCTGACTGTTTTTCCCCTAATCGGTAGTCATTTTACTGCATTTCACTCATTTGTAACATTGCAAAATAAAGAGCCGCTTTAAATGTATGCAATCGAGTTTGTACTACTATCAGTGTGACAACAAACATCAGGCACCAGGAAGAGACATTAATACTAACTCCAATAGTGGAATGGGCAGTGCGCCACAGAGCGAAGTCCAATAAATTGTGAAGTAATTTTTCTTTAAACCTTTAGCTTTAAGGTAAGGCATTTCGCGCACCCCGTGCCTCACGATTCTAAATATACGTCACAAAGAAACTAATTCGGCCGATATCGATATGACGCAGCAGACGGGGTTTACTCGATAGTCAGTAAAACGCCAAGATTGTGTAGTTTCCATACAGGCAAATGCAGTAACTCCTCGATAGGTTGCAATGTGCCTCTACTGTCGTATAGGAAAGCCAGGAACAATGTGTTATAATTATACCTACGGTAACTGGGTAAATGCGCACTCTATGGCTTTCAATTTTCATATTATCGCGATAAAAGAAAAAAAGTACAATTATGATATGCACCGAGCAGAAGTTTAATATTAATTGCAGGTAATAAAGAATTTTCCGATGAAATCATATAGATATAAATGAAGTATAAGTAAGATGACTTAACCTTAGTAAGCCTCTTGCAGCGTAATCAATAAAATTGGATTTTTTTCCTATAAAAGAATGTGATGTAGTATTAAATCAATCAGATTTTTTCGCTCACCAGACTAAAACAGAACTGAAACCTGGCACCCTTTGCGCTCTTCGGAGTGCAAATGTCATATTGGTGCAGAATGGTGGGCACTTGCTTTCCAGTAGTATTTTATACGCTCAGAATTGGCACAACTGATACATCTTAAAACAGGGAGGTGACTTAAGAGAATCGCGCTAGGTACCAGTGGAGTTTGTGAATGTGTACTAGCATTCTCCTAGCGCAACGGACATAATCGGAAAGAAAATTAGTGTATTACAATTGTCAATATTTGCAGTTGCACAGTGCTGTAATCATGTAAAGGTTTATGTTTCTCCCCACTATCCTTAACAATGCTATGTCAACGTTTAAGGGGAAAGTGAAAAATTAAATGTGCAGAAAAGCAATGTGTTACTAACAGCGGAACAGTATTGATCCTAATAGTGCTTGGATTGAATTTCCAAAAAGGGCCCTAATTTTCCACTATGCTTGCAACTTTTTACTGCACTGAGCGGCACATACAAAGCTTGTTAGATGTAGGTGCAGTAGTTTTAATTTCAGTCAGTTACGGTGGAATTAACATTTATTAATCATATTTTGCTTAGCAGAAGTACAGTTGTTGTGAAATTCCTACAAATGCCCTCAAACGAGCCACAGTTTGAACCGGAAATTTGATATTTATTCTTGCATTAATTCATATATACCGGCGTTTCTTTCAACTAATAATTACTTTTTCGAGCCTAGGAGAGCTATTGTCACTTGTACTAGTGCTGTATAGTTAGATTTCATCAAATAAAGGAAGTGGAAAATTCGTGTATTCGAACCCGTGACTCCCGGACGTGACGTCTACATCGTATAACTTATGCTTTACATTAAATTTAGAGCTCCAATTGCCAAAATTAAAAACAGGGACCCTCCGGCATCTCGAACCGGCGACCGCTTGGACAAACTCGCTTATCTAATGCGCATATTATGTCGCGTAGTGCCGGATAGGTACCTATTATGTCCCGGTGCCGTAATGACAGAGCTACCGGAGAGCCCCCAAGCATACAATAATTACAACTACTACTTAAGTTCCGCATCCAAATACTTCACAACAGGGTAAAATATAACGTCATGCCAATTAAAATATTATTCAATCATATTTATATTAAAATGTTTCAAATGTCTACCTAGATGTGTGTGCAAAACATTTAATTTAGCTCATTTTTCTCACATTTCGTTCTGCTGCCGGAAATGATAACAAATGACAGTCCACATAATTTGTTATGAAAATCACTATCAGCTGTTTCAAACTTTTAAATTCTAATATGTTGTTCTAAATCGCAATGTGTTAGCATATTATGTTGCGTTTCGTTTATGAAAGTGAGCTTGTGTGGGTTAAAATGTTATTTAGAATCCATTTTTATTTTGCCAGTCAGTGAACATGATTTTGCGATAAAATTAACACGGATCGATAGTTGGACGTTTTCCAACGAGGTGTAAAATATTCATACATGGAATCTCTAGCACACACACGTGCTAAAACCACAATTTCCCATTCACGGCTAACCTTCCCAGCAAAAGTGAAATAAAAAAAAATTAATAGTTCGCATTTTATGATACAGTGTATCTCCATTGGAAATGGGTAGTCTGCCACGTGCAGTAATTGCAGTTTTGATTTAAGTTGTGCATTTGAGCAATCTTTTAGGTTATCTCTGGGGCATTAATCATTATTATGAATCAAGGTAATGGCTAACGCAGTGAAAAATTTATGTTTTTTCCCCTTTCACGTGTAAATATATTTGAAACTCACCTCAAAGAAAGTCAGTACTGCAGGAAATGCTGATATAATTTTGAATTTTACTCCAATTGACTTCGAATAAACTGATTACTGGAATTTTCTGGGGAAGCTCATTTATCCCAATCTAAGCGAAGGACAGGTGGCGTACCTAATTTATTGTTTTTCACATTTCCTGTACTTTGGAGCATCTACAGTACCACGTGGGTTAGGGTTTTATGATGTTTTAATAAAGTTCAAATTTTGAGTGCGTCTTTTAATTTGCGCTTTTAGTACAAAGAAAATATTTTCCACGTCTATTGGCCCACGTCGCCATTTTTGGCACAAATATTACAAGTTAGGTTTACGATTTCTCCTTTTGAAAGCTATCGCAGTGCTTAATGCTATTTTGCCCCTTAAATGCGGTGCAATACGTTCGGCAAGGTTGTTATGTATATGTTTTGGTGCAATTTCCTTCTACTGTTGGGGCATCCATAAATATGAAAGTTTTTTTAAATACTCTAAGAAGCAGGCTACTTAATAGAATATAACAATCTCGTTCTGACTGTTTTTCCCCTAATCGGTAGTCATTTTACTGCATTTCACTAACTTTGTAACATTGCAAAATAAAGAGCCGCTTTAAATGTATGCAATCGAGTTTGTACTACTATCAGTGTGACAACAAACTATGGCACCAGGAAGAGACATTAATACAAACTCGAATAGTGGAATGGGCAGTGCGCCACAGAGCGAAGTCCAATAAATTGTGAAGTAATTTTTCTTTAAACCTTTAGCTTTAAGGTAAGGCATTTCGCGCACCCCGTGCTTCAAGATTCTAAATATACGTCGCAAAGAAACTAATTCGGCCGATATCGATATGACGCAGCAGACGGGGTTTACTCGTTAGTCAGTAAAACGCCAAGATTGTATAGTTACCATACTGGCAAATGCAGTGACTCCTCGATAGGTTGCAATGTACCTATACTGTCGTATAGGAAAGCCAGGAACAATGTGTTATAATTATACCTACGGTAACTGGGTAAATGCGCACTGTATGGCTTTCAATTTTCATATTATCGCGATAAGAAAAAAAGTACAATTATGATATGCACCGAGCAGAAGTTTAATATTAATTGCAGGTAGTAAAGAATTTTCCGATGAAATCATATAGATATAAATGAAGTATAAGTAAGATGACTTAACCTTAGTAAGCCTCTTGCAGCGTAATCAATAAAATTGGATTTTTTTCCTATAAAAGAATGTGATGTAGTATTAAATCAATCAGATTTTTTCACTCACCAGACTAAAACAGAACTGAAACCTGGCACCCTTTGCGCTCTTCGGAGTGCAAATGTCATATTGGTGCAGAATGGTGGGCACTTGCTATCCAGCAGTATTTTATACGCTCAGAATTTGTACAACTGATACATATTAAAACAGGGAGGTGACTTAAGAGAATCGCGCTAGGTACCAGTGGAGTTTGTGAATGTGTACTAGCATTCTACCATCGCAACGGACATAATCGGAAAGAAAATTAGTGTATTACAATTGTCAATATTTGCAGTTGCACAGTGCTGTAATCATGTAAAGGTTTATGTTTCTCCCCACTATCCTTAACAATGCTATGTCAACGTTTAAGGGGAAAGTGAAAAATTAAATGTGCAGAAAAGCAATGTGTTACTAACAGCGGAACAGTAATGATCCTAATAGTGCTTGGATTCAATTTCCAAAAAGGGCCCTAATTTTCCACTATGCTTGCAACTTTTTACTGCACTGAGCGGCACATACAAACCTTGTTAGATGTAGGTGCAGTAGTTTTAATTTCAGTCAGTTACGGTGGAATTAACATTTATTAATCATATTTTGCTTAGCAGAAGTACAGTTGTTGTGAAATTCCTACAAATGCCCTCAAACGAGCCACAGTTTGAACCGGAAATTTGATATTTATACTTGCATTAATTCATATATACCGGCGTTTCTTTCAACTA
Organism: Metallyticus violacea; assembly: GCA_030762175.1. Lineage (NCBI taxonomy): Eukaryota > Metazoa > Arthropoda > Insecta > Mantodea > Metallyticidae > Metallyticus > Metallyticus violacea. The sequence goes on along the minus strand of CM060840.1, from coordinate 108,758,770 downwards.
ACAATTACTTTTTCGAGCCTAGGAGAGCTATTGTCACTTGTACTAGTGCTGTATAGTTAGATTTCATCAAATAAAGGAAGTGGAAAATTCGTGTATTCGAACCCGTGACTCCCGGACGTGACGTCTACATCGTATAACTTATGCTTTACATTAAATTTAGAGCTCCAATTGCCAAAATTAAAAACAGGGACCCTCCGGCATCTCGAACCGGCGACCGCTTGGACAAACTCGCTTATCTAATGCGCATATTATGTCGCGTAGTGCCGGATAGGTACCTATTATGTCCCGGTGCCGTAATGACAGAGCTACCGGAGAGCCCCCAAGCTTACAATAATTACAACTACTACTTAAGTTCCGCATCCAAATACTTCACAACAGGGTAAAATATAACGTCATGCCAATTAAAATATTACTCAATCATATTTATATTAAAATGTTTCAAATGTCTACCTAGATGTGTGTGCAAAACATTTAATTTAGCTAATATTTCTCACATTTCGTTCTGCTGCCGGAAATGATAACAAATGACAGTCCACGTAATTTGTTATGAAAACCACTATCAGCTGTTTCAAACTTTTAAATTCTAATATGTTGTTCTAAATCGCAATGTGTTAGCATATTATGTTGCGTTTCGTTTATGAAAGTGAGCTTGTGTGGGTTAAATTGTTATTTAGAATCCATTTTCATTTTGCCAGTCAGTGAACATGATTTTGCGATAAAATTAACACGGATCGATAGTTGGACGTTTTCCAACGAGGTGTAAAATATTCATACATGGAATCTCTAGCACACACACGTGCTAAAACCGCAATTTCCCATTCACGGCTAACCTTCCCAGCAAAAGTGAAATAAAAAACATTAATAATTCGCATTTTATGATACAGTGTGTCTCCATTGGAAATGCGTAGTCTGCCACGTGCAGTAATTGCAGTTTTGATTTAAGTTGTGCATTTGAGCTATCTTTTAGGTTATCTCTGGGGCATTAATCATTATTATGAATCAAGGTAATGGCTAACGCAGTGAAAAATTTATGTTTTTTCCCCTTTCACGTGTAAATATATTTGAAACTCACCTCAAAGAAAGTCAGTACTGCAGGAAATGCTGATATAATTTTGAATTTTACTCCAATTGACTTCGAATAAACTGATTACTGGAATTTTCTGGGGAAGCTCATTTATCCCAATCTAAGCGAAGGACAGGTGGCGTACCTAATTTATTGTTTTTCACATTTCCTGTACTTTGGAACATCTACAGTACCACGTGGGTTAGGTTTTTATGATGTTTTAATAAAGTTCAAATTTTGAGTGCGTCTTTTAATTTGCGCTTTTAGTACAAAGAAAATATTTTCCACGTCTATTGGCCCACGTCGCCAATTTTGGCACAAATATTACAAGTTAGGTTTACGATTTCTCCTTTTGAAAGATATCGCAGTGCTTAATGCTATTTTTCCCCTTAAATTGCGGTGCAATACGTTCGGCAAGGTTGTTATGTATATGTTTTGGTGCAATTTCCTTCTACTGTTGGGGCATCCATAAATATGAAAGTTTTTTTAAATACTCTAAGAAGCTGGCTACTTAATAGAATATAACAATCTCGTTCTGACTGTTTTTCCCCTAATCGGTAGTCATTTTACTGCATTTCACTAACTTTGTAACATTGCAAAATAAAGAGCCGCTTTAAATGTATGCAATCGAGTTTGTACTACTATCAGTGTGACAACAAACACCAGGCACCAGGAAGAGACATTAATACTAACTCCAATAGTGGAATGGGCAGTGCGCCACAGAGCGAAGTCCAATAAATTGTGAAGTAATTTTTCTTAAAACCTTTAGCTTTAAGGTAAGGCATTTCGCGCACCCCGTGCCTCACGATTCTAAATATACGTCGCAAAGAAACTAATTCGGCCGATATCGATATGACGCAGCAGACAGGGTTTACTCGATAGTCAGTAAAACGCCAAGATTGTGTAGTTTCCATACTGGCAAATGCAGTGACTCCTCGATAGGTTGCAATGTACCTATACTGTCGTATAGGAAAGCCAGGAACAATGTGTTATAATTATACCTACGGTAACTGGGTAAATGCGCACTGTATGGCTTTCAATTTTCATATTATCGCGATATAAGAAAAAAAGTACAATTATGATATGCACCGAGCAGAAGTTTAATATTAATTGCAGGTAGTAAAGAATTTTCCGATGAAATCATATAGATATAAATGAAGTATAAGTAAGATGACTTAACCTTAGTAAGCCTCTTGCAGCGTAATCAATAAAATTGGATTTTTTTCCTATAAAAGAATGTGATGTAGTATTAAATCAATCAGATTTTTTCGCTCACCAGACTAAAACAGAACTGAAACCTGGCACCCTTTGCGCTCTTCGGAGTGCAAATGTCATATTGGTGCAGAATGGTGGGCACTTGCTTTCCAGTAGTATTTTATACGCTCAGAATTGGTACAACTGATACATCTTAAAACAGGGAGGTGACTTAAGAGAATCGCGCTAGGTACCAGTGGAGTTTGTGAATGTGTACTAGCATTCTCCTAGCGCAACGGACATAATCGGAAAGAAAATTAGTGTATTACAATTGTCAATATTTGCAGTTGCACAGTGCTGTAATCATGTAAAGGTTTATGTTTCTCCCCACTATCCTTAACAATGCTATGTCAACGTTTAAGGGGAAAGTGAAAAATTAAATGTGCAGAAAAGCAATGTGTTACTAACAGCGGAACAGTAATGATCCTAATAGTGCTTGGATTCAATTTCCAAAAAGGGCCCTAATTTTCCACTATGCTTGCAACTTTTTACTGCACTGAGCGGCACATACAAACCTTGTTAGATGTAGGTGCAGTAGTTTTAATTTCAGTCAGTTACGGTGGAATTAACATTTATTAATCATATTTTGCTTAGCAGAAGTACAGTTGTTGTGAAATTCCTACAAATGCCCTCAAACGAGCCACAGTTTGAACCGGAAATTTGATATTTATTCTTGCATTAATTCATATATACCGGCGTTTCTTTCAACTAATAATTACTTTTTCGAGCCTAGGAGAGCTATTGTCACTTGTACTAGTGCTGTATAGTCAGATTTCATCAAATAAAGGAAGTGGAAAATTCGTGTATTCGAACCCGTGACTCCCGGACGTGACGTCTACATCGTATAACTTATGCTATACATTAAATTTAGAGCTCCAATTGCCAAAATTAAAAACAGGGACCCTCCGGCATCTCGAACCGGCGACCGCTTGGACAAACTCGCTTATCTAATGCGCATATTATGTCGCGTAGTGCCGGATAGGTACCTATTATGTCCCGGTGCCGTAATGACAGAGCTACCGGAGAGCCCCCAACCATACAATAATTACAACTACTACTTAAGTTCCGCATCCAAATACTTCACAACAGGGTAAAATATAACGTCATGCCAATTAAAATATTACTCAATCATATTTATATTAAAATGTTTCAAATGTCTACCTAGATGTGTGTGCAAAACATTTAATTTAGCTCATTTTTCTCACATTTCGTTCTGCTGCCGGAAATGATAACAAATGACAGTCCACATAATTTGTTATGAAAATCACTATCAGCTGTTTCAAACTTTAAATTCTAATATGTTGTTCTAAACCGCAATGTGTTAGCATATTATGTTGCGTTTCGTTTATGAAAGAGAGCTTGTGTGGGTTAAATTGTTATTTAGAATCCATTTTTATTTTGCCAGTCAGTGAACATGATTTTGCGATAAAATTAACTCGGATCGATAGTTGGACGTTCTCCAACGAGGTGTAAAATATTCATACATGGAATCTCTAGCACACACACGTGCTAAAACCGCAATTTCCCATTCACGGCTAACCTTCCCAGCAAAAGTGAAATAAAAAAAATTAATAATTCGCATTTTATGATATAGTGTGTCTCCATTGGAAATGCGTAGTCTGCCACGTGCAGTAATTGCAGTTTTGATTTAAGTTGTGCATTTGAGCTATCTTTTAGGTTATCTCTGGGGCATTAATCATTATTATGAATCAAGGTAATGGCTAACGCAGTGAAAAATTTATGTTTTTTCCCCTTTCACGTGTAAATATAATTGAAACTCACCTCAAAGAAAGTCATTACTGCAGGAAATGCTGATATAATTCTGAATTTTACTCCAATTGACTTCGAATAAACTGATTACTGGAATTTTCTGGGGAAGCTCATTTATCCCAATCTAAGCGAAGGACAGGAGGCGTACCTAATTTATTGTTTTTCACATTTCCATTACTTTGTAACGTCTACAGTACCACGTGGGTTAGGTTTTTATGATGTTTTAATAAAGTTCAAATTTTGAGTGCGTCTCTTAATTTGCGCTTTTAGTACAAAGAAAATATTTTCCACGTCTATTGGCCCACGTCGCCATTTTTGGCACAAATATTACAAGTTAGGTTTACGATTTCTCCTTTTGAAAGATATCGCAGTGCTTAATGCTATTTTGCCCCTTAAATGCGGTGCAATACGTTCGGCAAGGTTGTTATGTATATGTTTTGGTGCAATTTCCTTCTACTGTTGGGGCATCCATAAATATGAAAGTTTTTTTAAATACTCTAAGAAGCAGGCTACTTAATAGAATATAACAATCTCGTTCTGACTGTTTTTCCCCTAATCGGTAGTCATTTTACTGCATTTCACTAACTTTGTAACATTGCAAAATAAAGAGCCGCTTTAAATGTATGCAATCGAGTTTGTACTACTATCAGTGTGACAACAAACATCAGGCACCAGGAAGAGACATTAATACTAACTCCAATAGTGGAATGGGCAGTGCGCCACAGAGCGAAGTCCAATAAATTGTGAAGTAATTTTTCTTTAAACCTTTAGCTTTAAGGTAAGGCATTTCGCGCACCCCGTGCCTCAAGATTCTAAATATACGTCGCAAAGAAACTAATTCGGCCGATATCGATATGACGCAGCAGACGGGGTTTACTCGTTAGTCAGTAAAACGCCAAGATTGTGTAGTTTCCATACTGGCAAATGCAGTGACTCCTCGATAGGTTGCAATGTACCTATACTGTCGTATAGGAAAGCCAGGAACAATCTGTTATAATTATACCTACGGTAACTGGGTAAATGCGCACTGTATGGCTTTCAATTTTCATATTATCGCGATAAGAAAAAAAGTACAATTATGATATGCACCGAGCAGAAGTTTAATATTAATTGCAGGTAGTAAAGAATTTTCCGATGAAATCATATAGATATAAATGAAGTATAAGTAAGATGACTTAACCTTAGTAAGCCTCTTGCAGCGTAATCAATAAAATTGGATTTTTTTCCTATAAAAGAATGTGATGTAGTATTAAATCAATCAGATTTTTTCCCTCACCAGACTAAAACCGAACTGAAACCTGGCACCCTTTGCGCTCTTCGGAGTGCAAATGTCATATTGGTGCAGAATGGTGGGCACTTGCTATCCAGTGGTATTTTATACGCTCAGAATTGGTACAACTGCTACATCTTAAAACAGGGAGGTGATTTAAGAGAATCGCGCTAGGTACCAGTGGAGTTTGTGAATGTGTACTAGCATTCTCCTAGCGCAACGGACATAATCGGAAAGAAAATTAGTGTATTACAATTGTCAATATTTGCAGTTGCACAGTGCTGTAATCATGTAAAGGTTTATGTTTCTCCCCACTATCCTTAACAATGCTATGTCAACGTTTAAGGGGAAAGTGAAAAATTAAATGTGCAGAAAAGCAATGTGTTACTAACAGCGGAACAGTAATGATCCTAATAGTGCTTGGATTGAATTTCCAAAAAGGGCCCTAATTTTCCACTATGCTTGCAACTTTTTACTGCACTGAGCGGCACATACAAACCTTGTTAGATGTAGGTGCAGTAGTTTTAATTTCAGTCAGTTACGGTGGATATAACATTTATTAATCATATTTTGCTTAGCAGAAGTACAGTTGTTGTGAAATTCCTACAAATGCCCTCAAACGAGCCACAGTTTGAACCGGAAATTTGATATTTATTCTTGCATTAATTCATATATACCGGCGTTTCTTTCAACTAATAATTACTTTTTCGAGCCTAGGAGAGCTATTGTCACTTGTACTAGCGCTGTATAGTTAGATTTCATCAAATAAAGGAAGTGGAAAATTCGTGTATTCGAACCCGTGACTCCCGGACGTGACGTCTACATCGTATAACTTATGCTTTACATTAAATTTAGAGCTCCAATTGCCAAAATTAAAAACAGGGACCCTCCGGCATCTCGAACCGGCGACCGCTTGGACAAACTCGCTTATCTAATGCGCATATTATGTCGCGTAGTGCCGGATAGGTACCTATTATGTCCCGGTGCCGTAATGACAGAGCTACCGGAGAGCCCCCAAGCATACAATAATTACAACTACTACTTAAGTTTCGCATCCAAATACTTCACAACAGGGTAAAATATAACGTCATGCCAATTAAAATATTACTCAATCATATTTATATTAAAATGTTTCAAATGTCTACCTAGATGTGTGTGCAAAACATTTAATTTAGCTCATTTTTCTCACATTTCGTTGTACTGCCGGAAATGATAACAAATGACAGTCCACATAATTTGTTATGAAAATCACTATCAGCTGTTTCAAACTTTTAAATTCTAATATGTTGTTCTAAATCGCAATGTGTTAGCATATTATGTTGCGTTTCGTTTATGAAAGTGAGCTTGTGTGGTTTAAAATGTTATTTAGAATCCATTTTTATTTTGCCAGTCAGTGAACATGATTTTGCGATAAAATTAACACGGATCGATAGTTGGACGTTTTCCAACGAGGTGTAAAATATTCATACATGGAATCTCTAGCACACACACGTGCTAAAACCGCAATTTCCCATTCACGGCTAACCTTCCCAGCAAAAGTGAAATAAAAAAAAATTAATAATTCGCATTTTATGATACAGTGTATCTCCATTGGAAATGCGTAGTCTGCCACGTGCAGTAATTGCAGTTTTGATTTAAGTTGTGCATTTGAGCAATCTTTTAGGTTATCTCTGGGGCATTAATCATTATTATGAATCAAGGTAATGGCTAACGCAGTGAAAAATTTATGTTTTTTCTCCTTTCACGTGTAAATATATTTGAAACTCACCTCAAAGAAAGTCAGTACTGCAGGAAATGCTGATATAATTTTGAATTTTACTCCAATTGACTTCGAATAAACTGATTACTGGAATTTTCTGGGGAAGCTCATTTATCCCAATCTAAGCGAAGGACAGGTGGCGTACCTAATTTATTGTTTTTCACATTTCCTGTACTTTGGAACATCTACAGTACCACGTGGGTTAGGTTTTTATGATGTTTTAATAAAGTTCGAATTTTGAGTGCGTCTTTTAATTTGCGCTTTTAGTACAAAGAAAATATTTTCCAAGTCTATTGGCCCACGTCGCCATTTTTGGCACAAATATTACAAGTTAGGTTTACGATTTCTCCTTTTGAAAGCTATCGCAGTGCTTAATGCTATTTTGCCCCGTAAATTCGGTGCAATACGTTCGGCAAGGTTGTTATGTATATGTTTTGGTGCAATTTCCTTCTACTGTTGGGGCATCCATAAATATGAAAGTTTTTTTAAATACTCTAAGAAGCAGGCTACTTAATAGAATATAACAATCTCGTTCTGACTGTTTTTCCCCTAATCGGTAGTCATTTTACTGCATTTCACTAACTTTGTAACATTGCAAAATAAAGAGCCGCTTTAAATGTATGCAATAGAGTTTGTACTACTATCAGTGTGACAACAAACATATGGCACCAGGAAGAGACATTAATACTAACTCCAATAGTGGAATGGGCAGTGCGCCACAGAGCGAAGTCCAATAAATTGTGAAGTAATTTTTCTTTAAACCTTTAGCTTTAAGGTAAGGCATTTCGCGCACCCCGTGCTTCACGATTCTAAATATACGTCGCAAAGAAACTAATTCGGCCGATATCGATATGACGCAGCAGACGGGGTTTACTCGATAGTCAGTAAAACGCCAAGATTGTGTAGTTTCCATACTGGCAAATGCAGTGACTCCTCGATAGGTTGCAATGTACCTATACTGTCGTATAGGAAAGCCAGGAACAATGTGTTATAATTATACCTACGGTAATTGGGTAAATGCGCACTGTATGGCTTTCAATTTTCATATTATCGCGATATAAGAAAAAAAGTACAATTATGATATGCACCGAGCAGAAGTTTAATATTAATTGCAGGTAGTAAAGAATTTTCCGATGAAATCATATAGATATAAATGAAGTATAAGTAAGATGAGTTAACCTTAGTAAGCCTCTTGCAGCGTAATCAATAAAATTGGATTTTTTTTCCTATAAAAGAATGTGATGTAGTATTAAATCAATCAGATTTTTTCACTCACCAGACTAAAACAGAACTGAAACCTGGCACCCTATGCGCTCTTCGGAGTGCAAATGTCATATTGGTGCAGAATGGTGGGCACTTGCTATCCAGTAGTATTTTATACGCTCAGAATTGGCACAACTGCTACATCTTAAAACAGGGAGGTGACTTAAAAGAATCGCGCTAGGTACCAGTGGAGTTTGTGAATGTGTACTAGCATTCTCCTATCGCAACGAACATAATCGGAAAGAAAATTAGTGTATTACAATTGTCAATATTTGCAGTTGCACAGTGCTGTAATCATGTAAAGGTTTATGTTTCTCCCCACTATCCTTAACAATGCTATGTCAACGTTTAAGGTGAAAGTGAAAAATTAAATGTGCAGAAAAGCAATGTGTTACTAACAACGGAACGGTAATGATCCTAATAGTGCTTGGATTGAATTTCCAAAAAGGGCCCTAATTTTCCACTATGCTTGCAACTTTTTACTGCACTGAGCGGCACATACAAACCTTGTTAGATGTAGGTGCAGTAGTTTTAATTTCAGTCAGTTACGGTGGAATTAAGTTTAACTAATCATATTTTGCTTAGCAGAAGTACAGTTGTTGTGAAATTCCTACAAATGCCCTCAAACGAGCCACAGTTTGAACCGGAAATTTGATATTTATTCTTGCATTAATTCATATATACCGGCGTTTCTTTCAACTAACAATTACTTTTTCGAGCCTAGGAGAGCTATTGTCACTTGTACTAGTGCTGTATAGTTAGATTTCATCAAATAAAGGAAGTGGAAAATTCGTGTATTCGAACCCGTGACTCCCGGACGTGACGTCTACATCGTATAACTTATGCTTTACATTAAATTTAGAGCTCCAATTGCCAAAATTAAAAACAGGGACCCTCCGGCATCTCGAACCGGCGACCGCTTGGACAAACTCGCTTATCTAATGCGCATATTATGTCGTGTAGTGCCGGATAGGTACCTATTATGTCCCGGTGCCGTAATGACAGAGCTACCGGAGAGCCCCCAACCATACAATAATTACAACTACTACTTAAGTTCCGCATCCAAATACTTCACAACAGGGTAAAATATAACGTCATGCCAATTAAAATATTACTCAATCATATTTATATTAAAATGTTTCAAATGTCTACCTAGATGTGTGTGCAAAACATTTAATTTAGCTAATATTTCTCACATTTCGTTCTGCTGCCGGAAATGATAACAAATGACAGTCCACGTAATTTGTTATGAAAATCACTATCAGCTGTTTCAAACTTTTAAATTCTAATATGTTGTTCTAAATCGCAATGTGTTAGCATATTATGTTGCGTTTCGTTTATGAAAGTGAGCTTGTGTGGGTTAAATTGTTATTTAGAATCCATTTTCATTTTGCCAGTCAGTGAACATGATTTTGCGATAAAATTAACACGGATCGATAGTTGGACGTTTTCCAACGAGGTGTAAAATATTCATACATGGAATCTCTAGCACACACACGTGCTAAAACCGCAATTTCCCATTCACGGCTAACCTTCCCAGCAAAAGTGAAATAAAAAAAAATTAATAATTCGCATTTTATGATACAGTGTATCTCCATTGGAAATGCGTAGTCTGCCACGTGCAGTAATTGCAGTTTTGATTTAAGTTGTGCATTTGAGCAATCTTTTAGGTTATCTCTGGGGCATTAATCATTATTATGAATCAAGGTAATGGCTAACGCAGTGAAAAATTTATGTTTTTTCTCCTTTCACGTGTAAATATATTTGAAACTCACCTCAAAGAAAGTCAGTACTGCAGGAAATGCTGATATAATTTTGAATTTTACTCCAATTGACTTCGAATAAACTGATTACTGGAATTTTCTGGGGAAGCTCATTTATCCCAATCTAAGCGAAGGACAGGTGGCGTACCTAATTTATTGTTTTTCACATTTCCTGTACTTTGGAACATCTACAGTACCACGTGGGTTAGGTTTTTATGATGTTTTAATAAAGTTCGAATTTTGAGTGCGTCTTTTAATTTGCGCTTTTAGTACAAAGAAAATATTTTCCAAGTCTATTGGCCCACGTCGCCATTTTTGGCACAAATATTACAAGTTAGGTTTACGATTTCTCCTTTTGAAAGCTATCGCAGTGCTTAATGCTATTTTGCCCCGTAAATTCGGTGCAATACGTTCGGCAAGGTTGTTATGTATATGTTTTGGTGCAATTTCCTTCTACTGTTGGGGCATCCATAAATATGAAAGTTTTTTTAAATACTCTAAGAAGCAGGCTACTTAATAGAATATAACAATCTCGTTCTGACTGTTTTTCCCCTAATCGGTAGTCATTTTACTGCATTTCACTAACTTTGTAACATTGCAAAATAAAGAGCCGCTTTAAATGTATGCAATAGAGTTTGTACTACTATCAGTGTGACAACAAACATATGGCACCAGGAAGAGACATTAATACTAACTCCAATAGTGGAATGGGCAGTGCGCCACAGAGCGAAGTCCAATAAATTGTGAAGTAATTTTTCTTTAAACCTTTAGCTTTAAGGTAAGGCATTTCGCGCACCCCGTGCTTCACGATTCTAAATATACGTCGCAAAGAAACTAATTCGGCCGATATCGATATGACGCAGCAGACGGGGTTTACTCGATAGTCAGTAAAACGCCAAGATTGTGTAGTTTCCATACTGGCAAATGCAGTGACTCCTCGATAGGTTGCAATGTACCTATACTGTCGTATAGGAAAGCCAGGAACAATGTGTTATAATTATACCTACGGTAATTGGGTAAATGCGCACTGTATGGCTTTCAATTTTCATATTATCGCGATATAAGAAAAAAAGTACAATTATGATATGCACCGAGCAGAAGTTTAATATTAATTGCAGGTAGTAAAGAACTTTCCGATGAAATCATATAGATATAAATGAAGTATAAGTAAGATGAGTTAACCTTAGTAAGCCTCTTGCAGCGTAATCAATAAAATTGGATTTTTTTTCCTATAAAAGAATGTGATGTAGTATTAAATCAATCAGATTTTTTCACTCACCAGACTAAAACAGAACTGAAACCTGGCACCCTATGCGCTCTTCGGAGTGCAAATGTCATATTGGTGCAGAATGGTGGGCACTTGCTATCCAGTAGTATTTTATACGCTCAGAATTGGCACAACTGCTACATCTTAAAACAGGGAGGTGACTTAAAAGAATCGCGCTAGGTACCAGTGGAGTTTGTGAATGTGTACTAGCATTCTCCTATCGCAACGAACATAATCGGAAAGAAAATTAGTGTATTACAATTGTCAATATTTGCAGTTGCACAGTGCTGTAATCATGTAAAGGTTTATGTTTCTCCCCACTATCCTTAACAATGCTATGTCAACGTTTAAGGTGAAAGTGAAAAATTAAATGTGCAGAAAAGCAATGTGTTACTAACAACGGAACGGTAATGATCCTAATAGTGCTTGGATTGAATTTCCAAAAAGGGCCCTAATTTTCCACTATGCTTGCAACTTTTTACTGCACTGAGCGGCACATACAAACCTTGTTAGATGTAGGTGCAGTAGTTTTAATTTCAGTCAGTTACGGTGGAATTAAGTTTAACTAATCATATTTTGCTTAGCAGAAGTACAGTTGTTGTGAAATTCCTACAAATGCCCTCAAACGAGCCACAGTTTGAACCGGAAATTTGATATTTATTCTTGCATTAATTCATATATACCGGCGTTTCTTTCAACTAACAATTACTTTTTCGAGCCTAGGAGAGCTATTGTCACTTGTACTAGTGCTGTATAGTTAGATTTCATCAAATAAAGGAAGTGGAAAATTCGTGTATTCGAACCCGTGACTCCCGGACGTGACGTCTACATCGTATAACTTATGCTTTACATTAAATTTAGAGCTCCAATTGCCAAAATTAAAAACAGGGACCCTCCGGCATCTCGAACCGGCGACCGCTTGGACAAACTCGCTTATCTAATGCGCATATTATGTCGCGTAGTGCCGGATAGGTACCTATTATGTCCCGGTGCCGTAATGACAGAGCTACCGGAGAGCCCCCAACCATACAATAATTACAACTACTACTTAAGTTCCGCATCCAAATACTTCACAACAGGGTAAAATATAACGTCATGCCAATTAAAATATTACTCAATCATATTTATATTAAAATGTTTCAAATGTCTACCTAGATGTGGGTGCAAAACATTTAATTTAGCTCATTTTTCTCACATTCCGTTCTGCTGCCGGAAATGATAACAAATGACAGTCCACTTAATTTGTTATGAAAATCACTATCAGCTGTTTCAAACTTTTAAATTCTAATATGTTGTTCTAAATCGCAATGTGTTAGCATATTATGTTGCGTTTCGTTTATGAAAATGAGCTTGTGTGGGTTAAAATGTTATTTACAATCCATTTTTATTTTGCCAGTCAGTGAACATGATTTTGCGATAAAATTAACACGGATCGATAGTTGGACGTTTTCCAACGAGGTGTAAAATATTCATACATGGAATCTCTAGCACACACACGTGCTAAAACCGCAATTTCCCATTCACGGCTAACCTTCCCAGCAAAAGTGAAATAAAAAAAAATTAATAGTTCGCATTTTATGATACAGTGAATCTCCATTGGAAATGGGTAGTCTGCCACGTGCAGTAATTGCAGTTTTGATTTAAGTTGTGCATTTGAGCAATCTTTTAGGTTATCTCTGGGGCATTAATCATTATTATGAATCAAGGTAATGGCTAACGCAGTGAAAAATTTATGTTTTTTCCCCTTTCACGTGTAAATATATTTGAAACTCACCTCAAAGAAAGTCAGTACTGCAGGAAATGCTGATATAATTTTGAATTTTACTCCAATTGACTTCGAATAAACTGATTACTGGAATTTTCTGGGGAAGCTCATTTATCCCAATCTAAGCGAAGGACAGGTGGCGTACCTAATTTATTGTTTTTCACATTTCCTGTACTTTGGAGCATCTACAGTACCACGTGGGTTAGGTTTTTATGATGTTTTAATAAAGTTCAAATTTTGAGTGCGTCTGTTAATTTGCGCTTTTAGTACAAAGAAAATATTTTCCACGTCTATTGGCCCACGTCGCCATTTTTGGCACAAATATTACAAGTTAGGTTTACGATTTCTCCTTTTGAAAGATATCGCAGTGCTTAATGCTATTTTGCCCCTTAAATGCGGTGCAATACGTTCGGCAAGGTTGTTATGTATATGTTTTGGTGCAATTACCTTCTACTGTTGGGGCATCCATAAATATGAAAGTTTTTTTAAATACTCTAAGAAGCAGGCTACTTAATAGAATATAACAATCTCGTTCTGACTGTTTTTCCCCTAATCGGTAGTCATTTTACATCATTTCACTAACTTTGTAACATTGCAAAATAAAGAGCCGCTTTAAATGTATGCAATCGAGTTTGTACTACTATCAGTGTGACAACAAACATCAGGCACCAGGAAGAGACATTAATACTAACTCCAATAGTGGAATGGGCAGTGCGCCACAGAGCGAAGTCCAATAAATTGTGAAGTAATTTTTCTTTAAACCTTTAGCTTTAAGGTAAGGCATTTCGCGCACCCCGTGCCTCAAGATTCTAAATATACGTCGCAAAGAAACTAATTCGGCCGATATCGATATGACGCAGCAGACGGGGTTTACTCGTTAGTCAGTAAAACGCCAAGATTGTGTAGTTTCCATACTGGCAAATGCAGTGACTCCTCGATAGGTTGCAATGTACCTCTACTGTGGTATAGGAAAGCCAGGAACAATGTGTTATAATTATACCTACGGTAACTGTGTAAATGCGCACTGTATGGCTTTCAATTTTCATATTATCGCGATATAAGAAAAAAAGTACAATTATGATATGCACCGAGAAGAAGTTTAATATTAATTGCAGGTAGTAAAGAATTTTCCGATGAAATCATATAGATATAAATGAAGTATAAGTAAGATGAGTTAACCTTAGTAAGCCTCTTGCAGCGTAATCAATAAAATTGGATTTTTTTCCTATAAAAGAATGTGATGTAGTATTAAATCAATCAGATTTTTTCACTCACCAGACTAAAACAGAACTGAAACCTGGCACCCTTTGCGCTCTTCGGAGTGTAAATGTCATATTGGTGCAGAATGGTGGGCACTTGATATCCAGTAGTATTTTATACGCTCAGAATTGGTACAACTGCTACATCTTAAAACAGGGAGGTGACTTAAGAGAATCGCGCTAGGTACCAGTGGAGTTTGTGAATGTGTACTAGCATTCTCCTATCGCAACGGACATAATCGGAAAGAAAATTAGTGTATTACAATTGTCAATATTTGCAGTTGCACAGTGCTGTAATCATGTAAAGGTTTATGTTTCTCCCCACTATCCTTAACAATGCTATGTCAACGTTTAAGATGAAAGTGAAAAATTAAATGTGCAGAAAAGCAATGTGTTACTAACAGCGGAACAGTAATCATCCTAATAGTGCTTGGATTGAATTTCCAAAAAGGGCCCTAATTTTCCACTATGCTTGCAACTTTTTACTGCACTGAGCGGCACATACAAACCTTGTTAGATGTAGGTGCAGTAGTTTTAATTTCAGTCAGTTACGGTGGAATTAACATTTATTAATCATATTTTGCTTAGCAGAAGTACAGTTGTTGTGAAATTCCTACAAATGCCCTCAAACGAGCCACAGTTTGAACCGGAAATTTGATATTTATTCTTGCATTAATTCATATATACCGGCGTTTCTTTCAACTAATAATTACTTTTTCGAGCCCAGGAGAGTAATTGTCACTTGTACTAGTGCTGTATAGTTAGATTTCATCAAATAAAGGAAGTGGAAAATTCGTGTATTCGAACCCGTGACTCCCGGACGTGACGTCTACATCGTATAACTTATGCTTTACATTAAATTTAGAGCTCCAATTGCCAAAATTAAAAACAGGGACCCTCCGGCATCTCGAACCGGCGACCGCATGGACAAACTCGCTTATCTAATGCGCATATTATGTCGCGTAGTGCCGGATAGGTACCTATTATGTCCCGGTGCCGTAATGACAGAGCTACCGGAGAGCCCCCAAGCATACAATAATTACAACTACTACTTAAGTTCCGCATCCAAATACTTCACAACAGGGTAAAATATAACGTCATGCCAATTAAAATATTACTCAATCATATTTATATTTAAATGTTTCAAATGTCTACCTAGATGTGTGTGCAAAACATTTAATTTAGCTCATTTTTCTCACATTTCGTTCTGCTGCCGGAAATGATAACAAATGACAGTCCACATAATTTGTTATGAAAATCACTATCAGCTGTTGCAAACTTTTAAATTCTAATATGTTGTTCTAAACCGCAATGTGTTAGCATATTATGTTGCGTTTCGTTTATGAAAGTGAGCTTGTGTGGGTTAAATTGTTATTTAGAATCCATTTTTACCCTGCCAGTCAGAGAACATGATTTTGCGATAAAATTAACTCGGATCGATAGTTGGACGTTTTCCAACCAGGTGAAAATATTCATACATGGAATCTCTAGCACACACAGTGCTAAAACCGCAATTTCCCATTCACGGCTAACCTTCCCAGCAAAAGTGAAATAAAAAAAATTAATAATTCGCATTTTATGATACAGTGTATCTCCATTGGAAATGCGTAGTCTGCCCCGTGCAGTAATTGCAGGTTTGATTTAAGTTGTGCATTTGAGCTATCTTTTAGGTTATCTCTGGGGCATTAATCATTATTATGAATCAAGGTAATGGCTAACGCAGTGAAAAATTTATGTTTTTTCCCCTTTCACGTGTAAATATATTTGAAACTCACCTCAAAGAAAGTCAGTACTGCAGGAAATGCTGATATAATTTTGAATTTTACTCCAATTGACTTCGAATAAACTGATTACTGGAATTTTCTGGGGAAGCTCATTTATCCCAATCTAAGCGAAGGACAGGTGGCGTACCTAATTTATTGTTTTTCACATTTCCTGTACTTTGGAACATCTACAGTACCACGTGGGTTAGGTTTTTATGATGTTTTAATAAAGTTCGAATTTTGAGTGCGTCTTTTAATTTGCGCTTTTAGTACAAAGAAAATATTTTCCACGTCTATTGGCCCACGTCGCCATTTTTGGCACAAATATTACAAGTTAGGTTTACGATTTCTCCTTTTGAAAGATATCGCAGTGCTTAATGCTATTTTGCCCCTTAAATGCGGTGCAATACGTTCGGCAAGGTTGTTATGTATATGTTTTGGTGCAATTTCCTTCTAATGTTGGGGCATCCATAAATATGAAAGTTTTTTTAAATACTCTAAGAAGCAGGCTACTTAATAGGATATAACAATCTCGTTCTGACTGTTTTTCCCCTAATCGGTAGTCATTTTACTGCATTTCACTATCTTTCTAACATTGGAAAATAAAGAGCCGCTTTAAATGTATGCAATCGAGTTTGTACTACTATCAGTGTGACAACAAACATATGGCACCAGGAAGAGACATTAATACTAACTCCAATAGTGGAATGGGCAGTGCGCCACAGAGCGAAGTCCAATAAATTGTGAAGTAACTTTTGTTTAAACCTTTAGCTTTAAGGTAAGGCATTTCGCGCACCCCGTGCCTCACGATTCTAAATATACGTCGCAAAGAAACTAATTCGGCCGATATCGATATGACGCAGCAGACGGGGTTTACTCGATAGTCAGTAAAACGCCAAGATTGTGTAGTTTCCATACTGGCAAATGCAGTGACTCCTCGATAGGTTGCAATGTGCCTCTACTGTCGTATAGGAAAGCCAGGAACAATGTGTTATAATTATACCTACGGTAACTGGGTAAATGCGCACTCTATGGCTTTCAATTTTCATATTATCGCGATATAAGAAAAAAAGTACAATTATGATATGCACCGAGCAGAAGTTTAATATTAATTGCAGGTAGTAAAGAATTTTCCGATGAAATCATATAGATATAAATGAAGTATAAGGAAGATGAGTTAACCTTAGTAAGCCTCTTGCAGCGTAATCAATAAAATTGGATTTTTTTCCTATAAAAGAATGTGATGTAGTCTTAAATCAATCAGATTTTTTCACTCACCAGACTAAAACAGAACTGAAACCTGGCACCCTTTGCGCTCTTCGGAGTGCAAATGTCATATTGGTGCAGAATGGTGGGCACTTGCTATCCAGTAGTATTTTATACGCTCAGAATTGGTACAACTGCTACATCTTAAAACAGGGAGGTGACTTAAGAGAATCGCGCTAGGTACCAGTGGAGTTTGTGAATGTGTACTAGCATTCTCCTATCGCAACGGACATAATCGGAAAGAAAATTAGTGTATTACAATTGTCAATATTTGCAGTTGCACAGTGCTGTAATCATGTAAAGGTTTATGTTTCTCCCCACTATCCTTAACAATGCTATGTCAACGTTTAAGGGGAAAGTGAAAAATTAAATGTGCAGAAAAGCAATGTGTTACTAACAGCGGAACAGTAATGATCCTAATAGTGCTTGGATTCAATTTCCAAAAAGGGCCCTAATTTTCCACTATGCTTGCAACTTTTTACTGCACTGAGCGGCACATACAAACCTTGTTAGATGTAGGTGCAGTAGTTTTAATTTCAGTCAGTTACGGTGGAATTAACATTTATTAATCATATTTTGCTTAGCAGAAGTACAGTTGTTGTGAAATTCCTACAAATGCCCTCAAACGAGCCACAGTTTGAACCGGAAATTTGATATTTATTCTTGCATTAATTCATATATACCGGCGTTTCTTTCAACTAATAATTACTATTTCGAGCCTAGGAGAGCTATTGTCACTTGTACTAGTGCTGTATAGTTAGATTTCATCAAATAAAGGAAGTGGAATATTCGTGTATTCGAACCCGTGACTCACGGACGTGACGTCTACATCGTATAACTTATGCTTTACATTAAATTTAGAGCTCCAATTGCCAAAATTAAAAACAGGGACCCTCCGGCATCTCGAACCGGCGACCGCTTGGACAAACTCGCTTATCTAATGCGCATATTATGTCGCGTAGTGCCGGATAGGTACCTATTATGTCCCGGTGCCGTAATGACAGAGCTACCGGAGAGCCCCCAAGCATACAATAATTACAACTACTACTTAAGTTCCGCATCCAAATACTTCACAACAGGGTAAAATAAAACGTCATGCCAATTAAAATATTACTCAATCATATTTATATTAAAATGTTTCAAATGTCTACCTAGATGTGCGTGCAAAACATTTAATTTAGCTCATTTTTCTCACATTTCGTTCTGCTGCCGGAAATGATAACAAATGACAGTCCACGTAATTTGTTATGAAAATCACTATCAGCTGTTTCAAACTTTTAAATTCTAATATGTTGTTCTAAATCGCAATGTGTTAGCATATTATGTTGCGCTTCGTTTATGAAAGTGAGCTTGTGTGGGTTAAATTGTTATTTAGAATCCATTTTTAACCTGCCAGTCAGAGAACATGATTTTGCGATAAAATTAACTCGGATCGATAGTTGGACGTTTTCCAACCAGGTGAAAATATTCATACATGGAATCTCTAGCACACACACGTGCTAAAACCGCAATTTCCCATTCACGGCTAACCTTCCCAGCAAAAGTGAAATAAAAAAAATTAATAATTCGCATTTTATGATACAGTGTATCTCCATTGGAAATGCGTAGTCTGCCACGTGCAGTAATTGCAGGTTTGATTTAAGTTGTGCATTTGAGACATCTTTTAGGTTATCTCTGGGGCATTAATCATTATTATGAATCAAGGTAATGGCTAACGCAGTGAAAAATTTATGTTTTTTCCCCTTTCACGTGTAAATATATTTGAAACTCACCTCAAAGAAAGTCAGTACTGCAGGAAATGCTGATATAATTTTGAATTTTACTCCAATTGACTTCGAATAAACTGATTACTGGAATTTTCTGGGGAAGCTCATTTATCCCAATCTAAGCGAAGGTTTGATTGATTGATTATTGCTTAAGGGCGCAAAACTGCTGTGGTCATTAGCGCCCAAACACATCAGGTACTATGTCAGAAATAAAAATAAATAAACAAAACAAAGAACGCAAATCCTGCGCATAACGAACAGACAGTAGTACTTGTGCAATAAAACTGATACCCAAAAACAAAAAACAAGGGTATAAGGCGCCACAAACATTAAGGTGTTACTAAAACACAGCCGCAAGAGCGGAAAACCACAAGTCGTATAAGGGACTAAAAAAGTACCAATAAAACCCCAAAGCAAACACAGGTCAACAAACAAAGACCGGTAACAAAACTAATCAGCAAGAGCTGAAAACAAACCAGTCTTATAAAAGATTACAATGGTAACAATAAAACCCCAAAACAAATAACAGGGGTAATGTGCAAAACAACAATTTAAGACTAGATAACAAAATTCAGCAAAAGCTGAAAAAACAACAGTCTTAAAAGAGTCTAAAAATGCCGTCAATGGTAAAAGATAAAACCTCACACCGTGCTCCAAAAACCACAAACACGGATAAAACGGAGCACACGCTCAACAGCAACCACATCATCCGCTAGTAAGTCCTCAATAGAGGACGGCAAACCTAAGCTAGTTCTAAAAGCTGTCAGATGAAGACAATCAATTAAAACGTGACGCACTGTAAAGGGGTGGTCACAGTGAGGGCAAACTGGAGCGGGTTGATCATTAAAAAGGTGAGAGTGACTAAAACGGCAATGCCCAATTCTAAGACGAGCTAAAATTACTTCTTCGCGACGAACAGCGCGAGAAGAAGTCGACCAGTTAAAAGGGGCGGGTTTACATTCACGGAGCTTATTATTTGGGAGTAATTCCCACTCCTCGCGCCAGCGCGAAAAAATGGCTCTACGTATTGAATGTATAAAATCCCCGAAATAAAAACGCTGCTCGTACTCAGCAGGGTCTAAAAGAGCGGATTTTGCTGCAACATCTGCGGCCTCATTACCCGGGAGCCCGACGTGTCCAGGCACCCACAGTAGTTTTACCCTGACGCCAGCGTCGTAAAGGGTTAAAACTGCATTCTGGACCATCTGTACAAGGGGGTGGAGGTTGTACAGGTTTCTAAAACTTAAAATGCCACTCAAAGAATCGGAACAAATAACACTGTTCCCCAGCCCGTGATCAGAAATAAATAAAACCGCCCGATAGATAGCATAAAGCTCCGCCATAAAAATAGATGTTGCAACGTCAAGCCCATACGTAAAACTAGCCCCATTAAAAACAAAAGCACATCCTACACCTGTGTCACATTTAGAGCCGTCGGTATAGATAAAATTCCAGCCATTAAAAGAGGATTTGATCTCGCTAAAAGAACAACGAATAATATGTGCTGCGGTCGATGATTTTGGACAGGACGTAAGCCCGAGATGAACGGGGGCCTCTGCTAAAATCCAGGGGGGAGAAGAAGTTTCCCCGGCTAAGAAAAAAGCAGGTAACTCAATGTCCAATGTCCGTAAAATCTCCCGAAAACGAAAGCCAGCGGGCTTAGGAGTAAAAGACCGAGCAGCATAAAAACGATCAAAAGACACATTAAAAAACGGCCCATTCGTGGGATGACGAGGTTGCGCAGCTAAGCGACAACCGTACGCAGAAAGTAAAACATCCCTACGATAAAACAACGGAGGTTCTCCAGACTCCGCACATAAACTCAATACAGGACTGGTGGGGAATGCTCCAATGCCAACACGGATACCCCGGTGATGAATCGGGTTCAGGCGGCGCAGAACAGAAGGCCGCGCAGAGCCATAAACAACACTGCCATAATCCAATTTGGACCTGATAAGAGCGCGGTAAAAACGTAAAAGTATAGTCCGGTCAGCTCCCCAAGATGTGCCACTTAAAACACGTAAAATACAAAGAGAACGTTCACACTTGCCTCTGAGTAGCGCTATATGCGATGACCAGCATAATTTCCTGTCAAACACCAAGCCAAGGAACCTAACTTCGTCTGCGAAAGAGAGTGCGTCTGGGCCAAGATGGAGCGAAGGTGGAGGATACTCCTTGTGGCGCCAGAAGTTCATGCAGACCGTCTTCTCTGCGGAGAAACGGAACCCGTGAGAGACACTCCAAGCGTGAAGGCGGTCGAGACAGCATTTGAGGCGGCGTTCCAAGAGACAGGTTCTCCGAGAGGAAAGATAGATGGCAAAATCGTCCACAAATAAAGACGATTGTATTCCTGGCGGTAAACACTCGGTGATAGAGTTAATCGCAATGGCAAATAGTGTGCAACTAAGTACCGAGCCCGGAGGTACGCCGTTCTCTTGAATAAAATTAGATGATAAAACTGATCCCACGCGAACATTAAAAACCCGGTCCTTCATAAATTCCTGAATAAAAACAGACATACGCCCACGTATGTTCCAATCGTGAAGCGTTCGGAGGATACCGCCTCTCCAGCAAGTATCGTACGCTTTCTCCAGGTCAAAAAATACAGCAACCGTTTGACACTTGCGCACAAAACCGTCCATTACATGGGTAGTTAAAGACACCAGATGGTCGACTGAGGAACGATGACGCCGGAAACCACACTGGGCGTTCGTCAATAATTGCCTCGACTCCAACCACCACATGAGCCGTCCGTTAATCATTCGTTCCATCACCTTGCAAACGCAGCTGGTGAGGGAAATCGGACGGTAACTGGAAGGAAGATGAGGGTCCTTTCCAGGCTTAGGTATCGGAATGACGGTGGCCAATCGCCAAGCGTTGGGAAATGTGCCATGACACCAAATAAAATTAAAAGTTCGTAATAAAAAAGCTTTGCCTTCTGCTGATAAATGCTGCAACATAGCAACAGGAATGTTATCTGGCCCCGGTGCGCAGTGTCGAGAGGTGGAAAGGGCATGCTCCAGTTCCCTGGCGGTAAAAGGAACGTTGTAGCTCTCCTGATGGTCGGAGGCAAACGAGAAACCTTCCCTCTCAACCTGCTCCCTGAATGCGCGAAATGTAGCCGGGTAATTGGCGGAACTAGAAACATCAGCAAAGGTTTGCCCTAAAACATTGGCGACGTCAGTCGGAGTGGTGAGCACTCGATTTAAAATCCTAAGACCGGGTATAGGTGTAAACCTTGGTTTGCCAGCAACGCGGCGTAGCCGTTCCCAAACTACGGATGAAGGCGTTGTGCGGTTAAAAGAAGAGGTAAAAGAAATCCAAGAAGCCTTTTTGCTATCCTTAATGACTCGGCGGCATTTGGCGCGAAGTTGTTTGTAGCAAATCATATTTGCTGAGGTAGGGTGGCGACGAAAAGCTCGGAGAGCACCTCGGCGTGCACGCAATGCGTCCCGGCATTCATCAGTCCACCAGGGAACCGGAATGCGTCTGGGGTGACAAGACGACCGGGGGATAGCCTTATCTGCGGCGGTAATGATGACCGTACGGAGGTGCTCGATCGCGGTGTCGACAGATGGAAATTCACACCCTGAAAATTCGGCCAAAGATCGATAGAGAGGCCAATTCGCCTTATCAATGAGCCATTTTGACGTGCGCTGTGAATGTGCGTTCGGAGAGAGTACATGGATCTGACACGGAAAGTGGTCACTAGAATATAAATCAGAGATGACGTTCCAGCAGAAATGTACAGCAAGCGAGGCAGAACAAATGGATAAATCCAAGTGCGAAAAGCTATGAGTGCTGTCAGAGAGAAAAGTTGGTTGACCAGTGTTGAGAACTATAAGATTGTGATTTAGCAAAAAGTCAGCTAAGAGGTTACCTCTTGCACACTCCGTGGTGGAACCCCATAGGGGGTGGTGTGCATTGAAATCCCCCAAAAGAAGAACAGGGGGTGGTAGCTGAGACAAAAGATCGTCCAGGTCAACTGTGGTGATGGTGCCGGACGGAGGTAAATAAACATTGGAGACTGAAAAACTAAGGCCAGAAAAGTGAACTGTAGCTGCAGCAGCTTGTAAAGGAGTCTGGAGCTGTAGTGAGGTGCTGTACACGTCGTTTCGAATTAAAAGTAAAACTCCGCCGTGAGCGGGAGCGCCATCTTCAGGAGGGAGATCAAATCTCACCGAAGAGTAACGGCGTAAATTAAAAGAATCGCTTGGGCGAAGCTTGGTCTCTTGGAGACACACAAGCAAAGGGTCAGTAGAACGTAAAATTAATTCGAGGTCAGGTCTTCGACTACGGAGACCACGCACATTCCACGAAAGGATAGCCATTGTTAAAATTAGATAAAAGAAGCTAAAAATTTACCACCTTACTTTTTGGACGGTGCAGGGCGAAACAAACGTCCTTTTTTCAGTCGCGTGGGACTCGGTGGTTTTGAAGGAGCAGGCACATCCTGCTCCATCACTTCCTCAGAGGGAGGGCTCTCCCGCTGAGAAGCATCCACCGATTCCAAAGCCTGGAATCGGTTGGATGTGGGTATAGGCGGCGACGGCGACCGCCTAGCGGGCTTGCTCCCATCATGGGAGCGTGACCTCCGAGGAGGTGAAGGGCTCTTCTTCTGCTCTACCTGAGTTGATGACTTTAAAAAATCTGTCCTCGTAAAACTCGTCCTGAACTTAATATCAGGGGCATTAAAAACAACAGCTTTGGGCTTCACGGTAGAGCGCTTTGGAGAACTAGGCGTAGGTTGGACCCGTGTAAACACAAGATCGCAGGTCTGCGTACTGCTATCGCACTTCTTGGGCGCAAAAGAAGCTGCTGCGCTGTAGGTGCCGGTCTTAGGCACGACAGGTTGGCGAGACTGGAATCGCTTCCGGGCTTCAGTAAAGGAGAGTTTTTCCTTTACCCGGATCTCCTGGATACAGCGCTCCTCTCGAAAACGAGGGCAATCGCGGGACGAGGCTGGATGTTCACCGCGGCAGTTGACGCAGACAGGAGCGGATGGGCATGCTCCCTCGTGACTTGCTTGGCCGCAGGTTGCACAAATGGATACGGCAGTTTTACACGATATGCGAGTGTGTCCAAAACGCTGACACTGGAAACATCGCAACGGGCTCGGGATATACGGGCGCACTTCTATCACCTCGTAGCCCGCCTTGATCCTCTGCGGCAAATCGACCCTGTCGAATGTGAGGAAAAGAGTCCGGGTCGGCTGTAATTCCCCCTCTTTCCTTGCCTGCACACGATATACTGAGGTGACCCCTTGGTCTTCCAGACAGCTCTGGATTTCCGGGTTGGTCATTCCGTCTAGAACATTTGTGGTCACAACTCCTCGCGACGAATTCATGGTCTTATGTTTCTCGACACGGACGGGATATCCGTGGAGTAGCGTCGCCTTGAGCAACGAGTTGCTTTGAGACAGGCCTAGTGTCTCCACCAAAAGTGAACCGTTGCGTAGACGGGTACAGGACTTAACGGGTCCAGCTATGGCATCAATGCCCTTCTGAATTTTGAATGGATTTACGGTCGTAAACGACTGATTCTCTTCAGTACGACTAATGACTAAGTAACGAGGGAAAGACTTCTCGATTACTTCTTTTGCATCAACTCTTTTACGTTTAAAATGTAAAGGATTATTTTCCAGTACCATAGCGATTTATTCCTCCACCATTGCAACCGTCTCCGATGGCGGGCTGCTTCCTGGGCGCCACCCCGGCTTAGGTTACTGGCTCTGGCCTGAACTAAGTAACCTCAGGGTCACACCTTCCTGTGGGCTGACGAAGGGACCCAATCGCCTGCAGGAAGACTACAGCTCATGCAATGGCCCTTCCCCGGGCCTGGCCTTTACCAGGGGATACGCTCCCGTCCTACATGATAACCCAGTGCTGGGAGTTACGCTGTTACCCAGTCACTTTTTACCGCGTCAAACACGGGGGCACCCATCAGACAAAGAACAGGGAAGTAGGACAAATAAAACAATAAAAGAGGCGAAATAAAAAGGAGTCAAACGCGCTAAGCGCGGACCTGAGGGAGCAGCTCGGGTGCCTCGGGGTCGCTACGCCCCGTACCCAATAAATTGGGCCCCTGAGGGGTCTAAGCGAAGGACAGGTGGCGTACCTAATTTATTGTTTTTCACATTTCCTGTACTTTGGAACATCTACAGTACCACGTGGGTTAGGTTTTTATGATGTTTTAATAAAGTTCGAATTTTGAGTGCGTCTTTTAATTTGCGCTTTTAGTACAAAGAAAATATTTTCCACGTCTATTGGCCCACGTCGCCATTTTTGGCACAAATATTACAAGTTAGGTTTACGATTTCTCCTTTTGAAAGATATCGCAGTGCTTAATGCTATTTTGCCCCTTAAATGCGGTGCAATACGTTCGGCAAGGTTGTTATGTATATGTTTTGGTGCAATTTCCTTCTAATGTTGGGGCATCCATAAATATGAAAGTTTTTTTAAATACTCTAAGAAGCAGGCTACTTAATAGGATATAACAATCTCGTTCTGACTGTTTTTCCCCTAATCGGTAGTCATTTTACTGCATTTCACTATCTTTCTAACATTGGAAAATAAAGAGCCGCTTTAAATGTATGCAATCGAGTTTGTACTACTATCAGTGTGACAACAAACATATGGCACCAGGAAGAGACATTAATACTAACTCCAATAGTGGAATGGGCAGTGCGCCACAGAGCGAAGTCCAATAAATTGTGAAGTAACTTTTGTTTAAACCTTTAGCTTTAAGGTAAGGCATTTCGCGCACCCCGTGCCTCACGATTCTAAATATACGTCGCAAAGAAACTAATTCGGCCGATATCGATATGACGCAGCAGACGGGGTTTACTCGATAGTCAGTAAAACGCCAAGATTGTGTAGTTTCCATACTGGCAAATGCAGTGACTCCTCGATAGGTTGCAATGTGCCTCTACTGTCGTATAGGAAAGCCAGGAACAATGTGTTATAATTATACCTACGGTAACTGGGTAAATGCGCACTCTATGGCTTTCAATTTTCATATTATCGCGATATAAGAAAAAAAGTACAATTATGATATGCACCGAGCAGAAGTTTAATATTAATTGCAGGTAGTAAAGAATTTTCCGATGAAATCATATAGATATAAATGAAGTATAAGGAAGATGAGTTAACCTTAGTAAGCCTCTTGCAGCGTAATCAATAAAATTGGATTTTTTTCCTATAAAAGAATGTGATGTAGTCTTAAATCAATCAGATTTTTTCACTCACCAGACTAAAACAGAACTGAAACCTGGCACCCTTTGCGCTCTTCGGAGTGCAAATGTCATATTGGTGCAGAATGGTGGGCACTTGCTATCCAGTAGTATTTTATACGCTCAGAATTGGTACAACTGCTACATCTTAAAACAGGGAGGTGACTTAAGAGAATCGCGCTAGGTACCAGTGGAGTTTGTGAATGTGTACTAGCATTCTCCTATCGCAACGGACATAATCGGAAAGAAAATTAGTGTATTACAATTGTCAATATTTGTAGTTGCACAGTGCTGTAATCATGTAAAGGTTTATGTTTCTCCCCACTATCCTTAACAATGCTATGTCAACGTTTAAGGGGAAAGTGAAAAATTAAATGTGCAGAAAAGCAATGTGTTACTAACAGCGGAACAGTAATGATCCTAATAGTGCTTGGATTCAATTTCCAAAAAGGGCCCTAATTTTCCACTATGCTTGCAACTTTTTACTGCACTGAGCGGCACATACAAACCTTGTTAGATGTAGGTGCAGTAGTTTTAATTTCAGTCATTTACGGTGGAATTAACATTTATTAATCATATTTTGCTTAGCAGAAGTACAGTTGTTGTGAAATTCCTACAAATGCCCTCAAACGAGCCACAGTTTGAACCGGAAATTTGATATTTATTCTTGCATTAATTCATATATACCGGCGTTTCTTTCAACTAATAATTACTTTTTCGAGCCTAGGAGAGCTATTGTCACTTGTACTAGTGCTGTATAGTTAGATTTCATCAAATAAAGGAAGTGGAAAATTCGTGTATTCGAACCCGTGACTCCCGGACGTGACGTCTACATCGTATAACTTATGCTTTACATTAAATTTAGAGCTCCAATTGCCAAAATTAAAAACAGGGACCCTCCGGCATCTCGAACCGGCGACCGCTTGGACAAACTCGCTTATCTAATGCGCATATTATGTCGCGTAGTGCCGGATAGGTACCTATTATGTCCCGGTGCCGTAATGACAGAGCTACCGGAGAGCCCCCAAGCATACAATAATTACAACTACTACTTAAGTTCCGCATCCAAATACTTCACAACAGGGTAAAATATAACGTCATGCCAATTAAAATATTACTCAATCATATTTATATTAAAATGTTTCAAATGTCTACCTAGAAGTGTGTGCAAAACATTTAATTTAGCTAATATTTCTCACATTTCGTTCTGCTGCCGGAAATGATAACAAATGACAGTCCACGTAATTTGTTATGAAAACCACTATCAGCTGTTGCAAACTTTTAAATTCTAATATGTTGTTCTAAATCGCAATGTGTTAGCATATTATGTTGCGTTTCGTTTATGAAAGTGAGCTTGTGTGGGTTAAATTGTTATTTAGAATCCATTTTCACTTTGCCAGTCAGTGAACATGATTTTGCGATAAAATTAACTCGGATCGATAGTTGGACGTTTTCCAACGAGGTGTAAAATATTCATACATGGAATCTCTAGCACACACACGTGCTAAAACCGCAATTTCCCATTCACGGCTAACCTTCCCAGCAAAAGTGAAAAAAAAAAAAAATTAATAATTCGCATTTTATGATACAGTGTGTCTCCATTGGAAATGCGTAGTCTGCCACGTGCAGTAATTGCAGTTTTGATTTAAGTTGTGCATTTGAGCTATCTTTTAGGTTATCTCTGGGGCATTAATCATTATTATGAATCAAGGTAATGGCTAACGCAGTGAAAAATTTATGTTTTTTCCCCTTTCACGTGTAAATATATTTGAAACTCACCTCAAAGAAAGTCAGTACTGCAGGAAATGCTGATATAATTTTGAATTTTACTCCAATTGACTTCGAATAAACTGATTAATGGAATTTTCTGGGGAAGCTCATTTATCCCAATCTAAGCGAAGGACAGGTGGCGTACCTAATTTATTGTTTTTCACATTTCCTTACTTTGTAACATCTACAGTACCACGTGGGTTAGGTTTTTATGATGTTTTAATAAAGTTCAAATTTTGAGTGCGTCTTTTAATTTGCGCTTTTAGTACAAAGAAAATATTTTCCACGTCTATTGGCCCACGTCGCCATTTTTGGCACAAATATTACAAGTTAGGTTTACGATTTCTCCTTTTGAAAGATATCGCAGTGCTTAATGCTATTTTTCCCCTTAAATTAGGTGCAATACGTTCGGCAAGGTTGTTATGTATATGTTTTGGTGCAATTTCCTTCTACTGTTGGGGCATCCATAAATATGAAAGTTTTTTTAAATACTCTAAGAAGCTGGCTACTTAATAGAATATAACAATCTCGTTCTGACTGTTTTTCCCATAATCGGTAGTCATTTTACTGCATTTCACTAACTTTGTAACATTGCAAAATAAAGAGCCGCTTTAAATGTATGCAATCGAGTTTGTACTACTATCAGTGTGACAACTAACATCAGGCACCAGGAAGAGACATTAATACTAACTGCAATAGTGGAATGGGCAGTGCGCCACAGAGCGAAGTCCAATAAATTGTGAAGTAATTTTTCTTTAAACCTTTAGCTTTAAGGTAAGGCATTTCGCGCACCCCGTGCCTCACGATTCTAAATATACGTCGCAAAGAAACTAATTCGGCCGATATCGATATGACGCAGCAGACGGGGTTTACTCGATAGTTAGTAAAACGCCAAGATTGTGTAGTTTCCATACTGGCAAATGCAGTAACTCCTCGATAGGTTGCAATGTGCCTCTACTGTCGTATAGGAAAGCCAGGAACAATGTGTTATAATAATACCTACGGTAACTGGGTAAATGCGCACTGTATGGCTTTCAATTTTCATATTATCGCGATATAAGAAAAAAAGTACAATTATGATATGCACAGAGCAGAAGTTTAATATTAATTGCAGGTAGTAAAGAATTTTCCGATGAAATCATATAGATATAAATGAAGAATAAGTAAGATGACTTAACCTTAGTAAGCCTCTTGCAGCGTAATCAATAAAATTGGATTTTTTTCCTATAAAAGAATGTGATGTAGTCTTAAATCAATCAGATTTTTTCACTCACCAGACTAAAACAGAACTGAAACCTGGCACCCTTTGCGCTCTTCGGAGTGCAAATGTCATATTGGTGCAGAATGGTGGGCACTTGCTATCCAGTAGTATTTTATACGCTCAGAATTGGTACAACTGCTACATCTTAAAACAGGGAGGTGACTTAAGAGAATCGCGCTAGGTACCAGTGGAGTTTGTGAATGTGTACTAGCTTTCTCCTATCGCAACGGACATAATCGGAAAGAAAATTAGTGTATTACAATCGTCAATATTTGCAGTTGCACAGTGCTGTAATCATGTAAAGGTTTATGTTTCTCTCCACTATCCTTAACAATGCTATGTCAACGTTTAAGGGGAAAGTGAAAAATTAAATGTGCAGAAAAGCAATGTGTTACTAACAGCGGAACAGTAATGATCCTAATAGTGCTTGGATTGAATTTCCAAAAAGGGCCCTAATTTTCCACTATGCTTGCAACTTTTTACTACACTGAGCGGCACATACAAACCTTGTTAGATGTAGGTGCAGTAGTTTTAATTTCAGTCAGTTACGGTGGAATTAACATTTATTAATCATATTTTGCTTAGCAGAAGTACAGTTGTTGTGAAATTCCTACAAATGCCCTCAAACGAGCCACAGTTTGAACCGGATGATGATGAATATTGCTTAAGGGCGCAAAACTGCTGTGGTCATTAGCGCCCAAACACATCAAGTACTACGTCAGCAATAAAAATAAATAAACAAAGAACGCAAATTCTGCGCATAATGAACGGACAGTAGTACTTGTGCAATAAAAATATACCCAAAAACAAATAACAAGGGTATAAGGCGCCGCAAACATTAAAGTGTTACTAAAACACAGCCGCAAGTGCAGAAAAACACAACAGTCTTGTAATGGACTAAAATCGTGCCAATAAAATCCCAAAGCAAACACAGGTCAATAAACAAATACCGGTAGCAAAAATAATCAGCAAAAGCTGAAAACAAACCAGGCTTATAAAAGATTAAAATGGTACAATAAAACCCCAGAACAAATAACACGGGGTGCAAAACAACAATTAAAGACTAGTCAACACGATTCAGCAATAGCTGAAAAAACAACAGTCTTAAAAGAGTCAAAAAATGCCGTCAATGGCAAAAGATAAAATCTCACACCTTGCTCCAAAAACCACAAATCGGATAAAACGGAGCACACGCTCAACAGCAGACACATCATCTGCAAGCAACTCCTCAATAGAGGAGGGCAAACCTAGGCTACCTCTAAAAGCTGTCAGATGAAGACAATCAATTAAAATGTGACGCACTGTAAAGGGGTGGTCACAGTGAGGGCAAGCTGGAGCGGGTTGACCATTAAAAAGGTGAGAATGACTAAAACGGCAATGCCCAATTCTAAGACGAGCTAAAATTACTTCTTCGCGACGAACACCGCGAGAAGAAGTCGACCAGTTAAAAGGGGCGGATTTACATTCACGGAGCTTATTATTTGGGAGTAATTCCCACTCCTCGCGCCAGCGCAAAAAAATGGCTCTACGTAACGAATGTATAAAATCCCCGAAATAAAAACGCTGCTCGTACTCAGCAGGGTCTAAAAGAGCGGATTTTGCTGCAACATCTGCGGCCTCATTACCTGGGAGTCCGACGTGTCCAGGCACCCATAGCAGTGTTACCCTGACGCCAGCGTCGAAAAGGGTTAAAACTACATTCTGGACCATCTGTACAAGAGGGTGGTGATTGTACAGCTGTTTAAAACTTAAAATAGCACTCAAAGAGTCGGAACATATAACGCTGTTCCCCAGCCCGTGATCAGAAATAAATAAAACCGCCCGATAGATAGCATAAAGCTCCGCCATAAAAATAGATGTTGCAACGTTAAGACCGTACGTAAAACTTGCCCCATTTAAAACAAAAGCACATCCTACACCTGTGTCACATTTAGAGCCGTCCGTATAGATAAAATTCCAGCCATTAAAAGAGGATTTGATCTCGCTAAAAGAACAACGAATAATATGTGCTGCGGTCGAAGATTTCGGACAGGACGTGAGCCCGAGATGAACGGGGGCCTCTGCTAAAATCCAGGGGGGAGAAGAAGTTTCCCCAGCTAAGAAAAAAGCAGGTAACTCCATGTCCAACGTCCGTAAAATCTCCCGAAAACGAAAGCCAGCGGGCTTAGGAGTAAAAGACCGAGCAGCATAAAAACGATCAAAAGACACATTAAAAAACGGCCCATTCGTGGGATGACGAGGTTGCGCAGCCAAGCGACAACCGTACGCGGCCAGTAAAACATCCCTACGATAAAACAACGGAGGTTCTCCAGACTCCGCACATAAACTCAACACAGGACTGGTGGGGAATGCTCCAATGCCAACACGGATACCCCGGTGATGAAGCGGGTTAAGGCGACGAAGCACAGAAGGTCGCGCCGAGCCATAAACCACACAGCCATAATCCAGTTTCGATCGGATAAGAGATCGGTAAAAACGTAAAAGTATAGTCCGGTCAGCTCCCCAAGATGTGCCACATAAAACACGTAAAATGCAAAGAGAACGTTCACACTTGCCTTTGAGTTGCGCTATATGCGATGACCAGCATAATTTCCTATCGAACACCAAGCCAAGGAACCTAACTTCGTCCGCGAAAGAGAGTGCGTCTGGGCCAAGATGGAGCGAAGGTGGAGGATACTCCTTGTGGCGCCAGAAGTTCATGCAGACGGTCTTCTCTGCGGAGAAACGGAACCCGTGAGAGACACTCCAAGCGTAAAGGCGGTCGAGACAGCATTGGAGGCGGCGTTCCAAGAGACAGGTTCTCCGAGAGGAAAGATAGATGGCAAAATCGTCCACAAATAACGACGATTGTATTCCTGGCGGTAAACACTCGGTGATAGAGTTAATCGCAATGGCAAACAGTGTGCAACTAAGTACCGAGCCCTGAGGTACGCCGTTCTCTTGAATAAAATTAGACGATAAAACTGATCCCACGCGAACATTAAAAACCCGGTCCTTCATAAATTCCTGAATAAAAACAGACATACGCCCACGTATGTTCCAATCGCGAAGCGTTCGGAGGATACCGCCTCTCCAGCAAGTATCGTAAGCTTTCTCCAGGTCAAAAAATACGGCAACCGTTTGGCACTTGCGCACAAAACCGTCCAATACATGGGTAGTTAAAGACACCAGATGGTCGACTGAGGAACGATGACGCCGGAAACCACACTGGGCGTTCGTCAATAATTGCCTCGACTCCAACCACCACATGAGCCGTCCGTTAATCATGCGTTCCATCACCTTGCAAACGCAGCTGGTGAGGGAAATCGGACGGTAACTGGAAGGAAGATGTGGGTCCTTTCCAGGCTTAGGTATCGGAACGACGGTGGCCAATCGCCAAGCGTTGGGAAAAGTGCCATTACACCAAATAAAATTAAAAATTCGTAATAAAAAGGCTTTGCCTTCTGCTGGTAAATGCTGCAACATGGCAACGTGAATGTCATCTGGCCCCGGTGCGCAATGTCCAGAGGTAGAAAGGGCATGCTCCAGTTCCCTGACAGTAAAAGGAACGTTGTAGCTCTCCTGATGGTCGGAGGCAAATGAGAAACCTTTCCTCTCAACCTGCTCCCTTAATGCGCGAAATGTAGCCGGGTAATTGGCGGAACTAGAAAGATCAGCGAAGGTTCGCCCTAAAACATTGGCGACGTCAGTCGGAGTGGTGAGCACTCGATTTAAAATCCTAAGACCGGGTATAGGTGTAAACCTTGGTTTGCCAGCAACGCGGCGTAGCCGTTCCCAAACTACGGATGAAGGCGTTGTGCGGTTAAAAGAAGAGGTAAAAGAAATCCAAGAAGCCTTTTTGCTATCCTTTATGACTCGGCGGCACTTGGCGCGAAGTTGTTTGTAGCAAATCATATTTGCAGAAGTAGGGTGGCGACGAAAAGCTCGGAGAGCACCTCGGCGTGCACGCAACGCATCCCGGCATTCATCGGTCCACCAGGGAACCGGCAAGCGTCTGGAGTGACAAGACGACCGGGGAATAGCCTTATCTGCGGCTGTGATGATGACCGTACGGAGGTGCTCGATCGCGACGTCGATAGATGGAAAGTCACACCCTGAAAATTCGGCCAAAGAACGGTAGAGAGGCAAATTCGCCTTTTCAACGAGCCATTTTGGCGCGCGCTGTGAATGTGCGTTCGAAGAGAGTACATGGATCTGACACGGAAAGTGGTCACTGGAATATAAATCAGAGATGACGTTCCAGGTGAAGTGTACAGCAAGCGAGGAAGAACACATGGATAAGTCCAAGTGTGAAAAACTGTGAGTGCTGTCTGAAAGAAATGTAGGTTGTCCAGTATTGAGCAGTACTAGATGGTGACGATCCAGAAAGTCGGCTATAATGCTACCCCTCGCACACTCCGTGGCGGAACCCCATAGGGGGTGGTGTGCATTGAAATCCCCCAAAAGAAGAACAGGGGGTGGTAGCTGAGACAAAAGATCGTCCAGGTCAACTGTGGTGATGGTGCCGGACGGAGGTAAATAAACATTGCAGACTGAAAAACTAAGGCCAGAAAAGTGAACTGTAGCTGCAGCAGCTTGTAAAGGAGTCTGGAGCTGTAGTGAGGTGCTGTACACGTCGTTTCGAATTAAAAGTATAACTCCGCCGTGAGCGGGAGTGCCATCTTCGGGAGGGAGATCAAATCTCACCGAAGAGTAACTCCGCAAATTAAAAGAATCACTTGGGCGAAGCTTGGTCTCTTGGAGACACACGAGCAAAGGGTCAGTAGAACGTAAAATTAATTCCAGGTCAGGTCTTCGACTACGGAGACCACGCACATTCCACGAAAGGATAGCCATTGTTAAAATTAGATAAAAGAAGCTAAAAATTTACCACCTTACTTTTTGGACGGTGCAGGGCGAAACAAACGTCCTTTTTTCAGTCGCGTGGGACTCGGTGGTTTTGAAGGAGCAGGCACATCCTGCTCCATCACTTCCTCAGAGGGAGGGCTCTCCCGCTGAGAAGCATCCACCGATTCCAACGCCTGGAATCGGTTGGATGTAGATATAGGCGGCGACGGCGACCGCCTAGCGGGTTTGCTCCCATCATGGGAGCGTGACCTCCGAGGAGGAGAAGGGCTCTTCTTCTGCTCTACCTGAGTTGATGACTTTAAAAAATCGGTTCGCGTAAAACTCGTCCTGAACTTAATATCAGGGGCATTAAAAACAACCGCTTTGGGCTTCACGGTAGAGCGCTTTGGAGAACTAGGAGTAGTTTGGACCCGTGTAAAAACAAGATCGCAGGTCTGCGTACTGCTATCGCACTTCTTGGGCGCAAAAGAAGCTGCTGCGCTGTAGGTGCCGGTCTTAGGCACGACAGGTTGGCGAGACTGGAATCGCTTCCGGGCTTCAGTAAAGGAGAGTTTTTCCTTCACCCGGATCTCCTGGATACAGCGCTCCTCTCGAAAACGAGGGCAATCGCGGGACGAGGCTGGGTGTTCACCGCGGCAGTTGACGCAGACAGGAGCGGATGGGCATGCTCCCTCGTGACTTGCTTGACCGCAGGTTGCACAGATGGAAACGGCAGTTTTACATGATATGCGAGTGTGTCCAAAACGCTGACACTGGAAACATCGCAACGGGCTCGGGATATACGGGCGCACTTCTATCACCTCGTAACCCGCCTTTATCTTCTGCGGCAAATCGACCCTGTCGAATGTGAGGAAAAGAGTCCGGGTGGGCTGTAATTCCCCCTCTTTCCTTGCCTGCACACGATATACTGAGGTGACCCCTTGGTCTTCCAGACAGCTCTGGATTTCCGGGTCGGACATTCCGTCTAGAACATTTGTGGTGACAACTCCTCGCGACGAATTCATGGTCTTATGTTTCTCGACACGGACGGGATATCCGTGGAGTAGCGTCGCCTTGAGCAACGAGTTGCTTTGAGACAGGCCAAGTGTCTCCACCAAAAGTGATCCGTTGCGTAGACGGGTACAGGACTTAACGGGTCCAGCTATGGCATCAATGCCCTTCTGAATTTTAAATGGATTTACGGTCGTAAACGACTGACTCTCTTCAGTTCGACTAATGACCAAGTATCGAGGGAAAGACTTCTCGCATACTTCTTTTACGTCAACTCTTTTACGTTTAAAATGTAAAGGATTATTTTCCAGTACCATAGCGGTTTATTCCTCCACCATTGCAACCGTCTCC
The DNA here is from genome assembly GCA_030762175.1 of Metallyticus violacea. NCBI lineage: Eukaryota > Metazoa > Arthropoda > Insecta > Mantodea > Metallyticidae > Metallyticus > Metallyticus violacea. The sequence continues at coordinate 108,723,091 of CM060840.1, read as the reverse complement.
GATGGCGGGCTGCTTCCTAGGCGCCAACCCGGCTTAGGTTACTGGCTCTGGCCTGAACCAAGTAACTCAGGGTCACACCTTCCTGTGGGCTGACGAAGGCACCCAATCGCCTGCAGGAAGTCTACAGCTCATGCAATGGCCCTTCCCCGGGCCTGGCCTTTACCAGGGGATACGCTCCCGTCCTACATGATAACCCAGTGCTGGGAGTTACGCTGTTACCCAGTCACTTTTTACCGTGTCAAACACGGGGGCACCCATCAGACAAAGAACAGGGAAGTACGACAAATAAAACAATAAAAGAGGCGAAATAAAAAGGAGTCAAACGCGCTAAGCGCGGACCTGAGGGAGCAGCTCGGGTGCCTCTGGGTCGCTACGCCCCGTACCAAATAAATTGGGCCCCTGAGGGGAGTTTGAATCGGAAATTTGATATTTATTCTTGCATTAATTCATATATACCGGCGCTTCTTTCAACTAATAATTACTTTTTCGAGCCTAGGAGAGCTATTGTCACTTGTACTAGTGCTGTATAGTTAGATTTCATCAAATAAAGGAAGTGGAAAATTCGTGTATTCGAACCCGTGACTCCCGGACGTGACGTCTACATCGTATAACTTATGCTTTACATTAAATTTAGAGCTCCAATTGCCAAAATTAAAAACAGGGACCCTCCGGCATCTCGAACCGGCGACCGCTTGGACAAACTCGCTTATCTAATGCGCATATTATGTCGCGTAGTGCCGGATAGGTACCTATTATGTCCCGGTGCCGTAATGACAGAGCTACCGGAGAGCCCCCAAGCATACAATAATTACAACTACTACTTAAGTTCCGCAAACAAATACTTCACAACAGGGTAAAATATAACGTCATGCCAATTAAAATATTACTCAATCATATTTATATTAAAATGTTTCAAATGTCTACCTAGATGTGTGTGCAAAACATTTAATTTAGCTCATTTTTCTCACATTTCCTTCTGCTGCCGGAAATGATAACAAATGACAGTCCACGTAATTTGTTATGAAAATCACTATCAGCTGTTTCAAACTTTTAAATTCTAATATGTTGTTCTAAATCGCAATGTGTTAGCATATTATGTTGCGTTTCGTTTATGAAAGTGAGCTTGTGTGGGTTAAAATGTTATTTAGAATCCATTTTTATTTTGCCAGTCAGTGAACATGATTTTGCGATAAAATTAACTCGGATCGATAGTTGGACGTTTTCCAACCAGGTGTAAAATATTCATACATGGAATCTCTAGCACACACACGTGCTAAAACCGCAATTTCCCATTCACGGCTAACCTTCCCAGCAAAAGTGAAATAAAAAAAATTAATAATTCGCATTTTATGATACAGTGTATCTCCATTGGAAATGCGTAGTCTGCCACGTGCAGTAATTGCAGTTTTGATTTAAGTTGTGCATTTGAGCTATCTTTTAGGTTATCTCTGGGGCATTAATCATTATTATGAATCAAGGTAATGGCTAACGCAGTGAAAAATTTATGTTTTTTCCCCTTTCACGTGTAAATATATTTGAAACTCACCTCAAAGAAAGTCAGTACTGCAGGAAATGCTGATATAATTTTGAATTTTACTCCAATTGACTTCGAATAAACTGATTACTGGAATTTTCTGGGGAAGCTCATTTATCCCAATCTAAGCGAAGGACAGGTGGCGTTCCTAATTTATTGTTTTTCACATTTCCTGTACTTTGTAACATCTACAGTACCACGTGGGTTAGGTTTTTATGATGTTTTAATAAAGTTCAAATTTTGAGTGCGTCTTTTAATTTGCGCTTTTAGTACAAAGAAAATATTTTCCACGTCTATTGGCCCACGTCGCCATTTTTGGCACAAATATTACAAGTTAGGTTTACGATTTCTCCTTTTGAAAGCTATCGCAGTGCTTAATGCTATTTTGCCCCTTAAATGCGGTGCAATACGTTCGGAGGATGTTATGTATATGTTTTGGTGCAATTTCCTTCTACTGTTGGGGCATCCATAAATATGAAAGTTTTTTTAAATACTCTAAGAAGCAGGCTACTTAATAGGATATAACAATCTCGTTCTGACTGTTTTTCCCCTAATCGGTAGTCATTTTACTGCATTTCACTCATTTGTAACATTGCAAAATAAAGAGCCGCTTTAAATGTATGCAATCGAGTTTGTACTACTATCAGTGTGACAACAAACATCAGGCACCAGGAAGAGACATTAATACTAACTCCAATAGTGGAATGGGCAGTGCGCCACAGAGCGAAGTCCAATAAATTGTGAAGTAATTTTTCTTTAAACCTTTAGCTTTAAGGTAAGGCATTTCGCGCACCCCGTGCCTCACGATTCTAAATATACGTCACAAAGAAACTAATTCGGCCGATATCGATATGACGCAGCAGACGGGGTTTACTCGATAGTCAGTAAAACGCCAAGATTGTGTAGTTTCCATACAGGCAAATGCAGTAACTCCTCGATAGGTTGCAATGTGCCTCTACTGTCGTATAGGAAAGCCAGGAACAATGTGTTATAATTATACCTACGGTAACTGGGTAAATGCGCACTCTATGGCTTTCAATTTTCATATTATCGCGATAAAAGAAAAAAAGTACAATTATGATATGCACCGAGCAGAAGTTTAATATTAATTGCAGGTAATAAAGAATTTTCCGATGAAATCATATAGATATAAATGAAGTATAAGTAAGATGACTTAACCTTAGTAAGCCTCTTGCAGCGTAATCAATAAAATTGGATTTTTTTCCTATAAAAGAATGTGATGTAGTATTAAATCAATCAGATTTTTTCACTCACCAGACTAAAATAGAACTGAAACCTGGCACCCTTTGCGCTCTTCGGAGTGCAAATGTCATATTGGTGCAGAATGGTGGGCACTTGCTATCCAGTAGTATTTTATACGCTCAGAATTGGTACAACTGCTACATCTTAAAACAGGGAGGTGACTTAAGAGAATCGCGCTAGGTACCAGTGGAGTTTGTGAATGTGTACTAGCATTCTACCATCGCAACGGACATAATCGGAAAGAAAATTAGTGTATTACAATTGTCAATATTTGCAGTTGCACAGTGCTGTAATCATGTAAAGGTTTATGTTTCTCCCCACTATCCTTAACAATGCTATGTCAACGTTTAAGGGGAAAGTGAAAAATTAAATGTGCAGAAAAGCAATGTGTTACTAAAAGCGGAACAGTAATGATCCTAATAGTGCTTGGATTCAATTTCCAAAAAGGGCCCTAATTTTCCACTATGCTTGCAACTTTTTACTGCAGTGAGCGGCACATACAAACCTTGTTAGATGTAGGTGCAGTAGTTTTAATTTCAGTCAGTTACGGTGGAATTAACATTTATTAATCATATTTTGCTTAGCAGAAGTACAGTTGTTGTGAAATTCCTACAAATGCCCTCAAACGACTCACAGTTTGAACCGGAAATTTGATATTTATTCTTGCATTAATTCATATATCCCGGCGTTTCTTTCAACTAATAATTACTTTTTCGAGCCTAGGAGAGCTATTGTCACTTGTACTAGTGCTGTATAGTTAGATTTCATGAAATAAAGGAAGTGGAAAATTCGTGTATTCGAACCCGTGACTCCCGGACGTGACGTCTACATCGTATAACTTATGCTTTACATTAAATTTAGAGCTCCAATTGCCAAAATTAAAAACAGGGACCCTCCGGCATCTCGAACCGGCGACCGCTTGGACAAACTCGCTTATCTAATGCGCATATTATGTCGCGTAGTGCCGGATAGGTACCTATTATGTCCCGGTGCCGTAATGACAGAGCTACCGGAGAGCCCCCAAGCATACAATAATTACAACTACTACTTAAGTTCCGCATCCAAATACTTCACAACAGGGTAAAATATAACGTCATGCCAATTAAAATATTACTCAATCATATTTATATTTAAATGTTTCAAATGTCTACCTAGATGTGTGTGCAAAACATTTAATTTAGCTCATTTTTCTCACATTTCGTTCTACTGCCGGAAATGATAACAAATGACAGTCCACATAATTTGTTATGAAAATCACTATCAGCTGTTTCAAACTTTTAAATTCTAATATGTTGTTCTAAACCGCAATGTGTTAGCATATTATGTTGCGTTTCGTTTATGAAAGAGAGCTTGTGTGGGTTAAATTGTTATTTAGAATCCATTTTTATTTTGCCAGTCAGTGAACATGATTTTGCGATAAAATTAACACGGATCGATAGTTGGGACGTTTTCCAACGAGGTGTAAAATATTCATACATGGAATCTCTAGCACACACACACGTGCTAAAACCGCAATTTCCCATTCACGGCTAACCTTCCCAGCAAAAGTGAAATAAAAAAAATTAATAATTCGCATTTTATGATACAGTGTGTCTCCATTGGAAATGCGTAGTCTGCCACGTGCAGTAATTGCAGTTTGGATATAAGTTGTGCATTTGAGCTATCTTTTAGGCTATCTCTGGGGCATGAATCATGATTATGAATTAAAATAATGGCTAACGCAGTGAAAAATTTATGTTTTTTTCCACTTTCACGTGTAAATATATTTGAAACTCACCTCAAAGAAAGTCAGTACTGCAGGAAATGCTGATATAATTTTGAATTTTACTCCAATTGACTTCGAATAAACTGATTACTGGAATTTTCTGGGGAAGCTCATTTATCCCAATCTAAGCGAACGACTGGTGGCGTACCTAATTTATTGTTTTTCACATTTCCTGTACTTTGGAACATCTACAGTACCACGTGGGTTAGGTTTTTATGATGTTTTAATAAAGTTCAAATTTTGAGTGCGTCTTTTAATTTGCGCTTTTAGTAGAAAGAAAATATTTTCCACGTCTATTGGCCCACGTCGCCATTTTTGGCACAAATATTACAAGTTAGGTTTACGATTTCTCCTTTTGAAAGATATCGCAGTGCTTAATGCTATTTTTCCCCTTAAATTGCGGTGCAATACGTTCGGCAAGGTTGTTATGTATATGTTTTGGTGCAATTTCCTTCTACTGTTGGGGCATCCATAAATATGAAAGTTTTTTTAAATACTCTAAGAAGCTGGCTACTTAATAGAATATAACAATCTCGTTCTGACTGTTTTTCCCCTAATCGGTAGTCATTTTACTGCATTTCACTAACTTTGTAACATTGCAAAATAAAGAGCCGCTTTAAATGTATGCAATCGAGTTTGTACTACTATCAGTGTGACAACAAACACCAGGCACCAGGAAGAGACATTAATACTAACTCCAATAGTGGAATGGGCAGTGCGCCACAGAGCGAAGTCCAATAAATTGTGAAGTAATTTTTCTTAAAACCTTTAGCTTTAAGGTAAGGCATTTCGCGCACCCCGTGCCTCACGATTCTAAATATACGTCGCAAAGAAACTAATTCGGCCGATATCGATATGACGCAGCAGACAGGGTTTACTCGATAGTCAGTAAAACGCCAAGATTGTGTAGTTTCCATACTGGCAAATGCAGTGACTCCTCGATAGGTTGCAATGTGCCTCTACTGTCGTATAGGAAAGCCAGGAACAATGTGTTATAATTATACCTACGGTAACTGGGTAAATGCGCACTGTATGGCTTTCAATTTTCATATTATCGCGATATAAGAAAAAAAGTACAATTATGATATGCACCGAGCAGAAGTTTAATATTAATTGCAGGTAGTAAAGAATTTTCCGATGAAATCATATAGATATAAATGAAGTATAAGTAAGATGACTTAACCTTAGTAAGCCTCTTGCAGCGTAATCAATAAAATTGGATTTTTTTCCTATAAAAGAATGTGATGTAGTATTAAATCAATCAGATTTTTTCGCTCACCAGACTAAAACAGAACTGAAACCTGGCACCCTTTGCGCTCTTCGGAGTGCAAATGTCATATTGGTGCAGAATGGTGGGCACTTGCTTTCCAGTAGTATTTTATACGCTCAGAATTGGCACAACTGATACATCTTAAAACAGGGAGGTGACTTAAGAGAATCGCGCTAGGTACCAGTGGAGTTTGTGAATGTGTACTAGCATTCTCCTAGCGCAACGGACATAATCGGAAAGAAAATTAGTGTATTACAATTGTCAATATTTACAGTTGCACAGTGCTGTAATCATGTAAAGGTTTATGTTTCTCCCCACTATCCTTAACAATGCTATGTCAACGTTTAAGGGGAAAGTGAAAAATTAAATGTGCAGAAAAGCAATGTGTTACTAACAGCGGAACAGTATTGATCCTAATAGTGCTTGGATTGAATTTCCAAAAAGGGCCCTAATTTTCCACTATGCTTGCAACTTTTTACTGCACTGAGCGGCACATACAAACCTTGTTAGATGTAGGTGCAGTAGTTTTAATTTCAGTCAGTTACGGTGGAATTAACATTTATTAATCATATTTTGCTTAGCAGAAGTACAGTTGTTGTGAAATTCCTACAAATGCCCTCAAACGAGCCACAGTTTGAACCGGAAATTTGATATTTATTCTTGCATTAATTCATATATACCGGCGTTTCTTTCAACTAATAATTACTTTTTCGAGCCTAGGAGAGCTATTGTCACTTGTACTAGTGCTGTATAGTTAGATTTCATCAAATAAAGGAAGTGGAAAATTCGTGTATTCGAACCCGTGACTCCCGGACGTGACGTCTACATCGTATAACTTATGCTTTACATTAAATTTAGAGCTCCAATTGCCAAAATTAAAAACAGGGACCCTCCGGCATCTCGAACCGGCGACCGCTTGGACAAACTCGCTTATCTAATGCGCATATTATGTCGCGTAGTGCCGGATAGGTACCTATTATGTCCCGGTGCCGTAATGACAGAGCTACCGGAGAGCCCCCAAGCTTACAATAATTACAACTACTACTTAAGTTCCGCATCCAAATACTTCACAACAGGGTAAAATATAACGTCATGCCAATTAAAATATTACTCAATCATATTTATATTAAAATGTTTCAAATGTCTACCTAGATGTGTGTGCAAAACATTTAATTTAGCTAATATTTCTCACATTTCGTTCTGCTGCCGGAAATGATAACAAATGACAGTCCACGTAATTTGTTATGAAAACCACTATCAGCTGTTTCAAACTTTTAAATTCTAATATGTTGTTCTAAATCGCAATGTGTTAGCATATTATGTTGCGTTTCGTTTATGAAAGTGAGCTTGTGTGGGTTAAATTGTTATTTAGAATCCATTTTCATTTTGCCAGTCAGTGAACATGATTTTGCGATAAAATTAACACGGATCGATAGTTGGACGTTTTCCAACGAGGTGTAAAATATTCATACATGGAATCTCTAGCACACACACGTGCTAAAACCGCAATTTCCCATTCACGGCTAACCTTCCCAGCAAAAGTGAAATAAAAAACATTAATAATTCGCATTTTATGATACAGTGTGTCTCCATTGGAAATGCGTAGTCTGCCACGTGCAGTAATTGCAGTTTTGATTTAAGTTGTGCATTTGAGCTATCTTTTAGGTTATCTCTGGGGCATTAATCATTATTATGAATCAAGGTAATGGCTAACGCAGTGAAAAATTTATGTTTTTTCCCCTTTCACGTGTAAATATATTTGAAACTCACCTCAAAGAAAGTCAGTACTGCAGGAAATGCTGATATAATTTTGAATTTTACTCCAATTGACTTCGAATAAACTGATTACTGGAATTTTCTGGGGAAGCTCATTTATCCCAATCTAAGCGAAGGACAGGTGGCGTACCTAATTTATTGTTTTTCACATTTCCTGTACTTTGGAACATCTACAGTACCACGTGGGTTAGGTTTTTATGATGTTTTAATAAAGTTCAAATTTTGAGTGCGTCTTTTAATTTGCGCTTTTAGTACAAAGAAAATATTTTCCACGTCTATTGGCCCACGTCGCCAATTTTGGCACAAATATTACAAGTTAGGTTTACGATTTCTCCTTTTGAAAGATATCGCAGTGCTTAATGCTATTTTTCCCCTTAAATTGCGGTGCAATACGTTCGGCAAGGTTGTTATGTATATGTTTTGGTGCAATTTCCTTCTACTGTTGGGGCATCCATAAATATGAAAGTTTTTTTAAATACTCTAAGAAGCTGGCTACTTAATAGAATATAACAATCTCGTTCTGACTGTTTTTCCCCTAATCGGTAGTCATTTTACTGCATTTCACTAACTTTGTAACATTGCAAAATAAAGAGCCGCTTTAAATGTATGCAATCGAGTTTGTACTACTATCAGTGTGACAACAAACACCAGGCACCAGGAAGAGACATTAATACTAACTCCAATAGTGGAATGGGCAGTGCGCCACAGAGCGAAGTCCAATAAATTGTGAAGTAATTTTTCTTAAAACCTTTAGCTTTAAGGTAAGGCATTTCGCGCACCCCGTGCCTCACGATTCTAAATATACGTCGCAAAGAAACTAATTCGGCCGATATCGATATGACGCAGCAGACAGGGTTTACTCGATAGTCAGTAAAACGCCAAGATTGTGTAGTTTCCATACTGGCAAATGCAGTGACTCCTCGATAGGTTGCAATGTACCTATACTGTCGTATAGGAAAGCCAGGAACAATGTGTTATAATTATACCTACGGTAACTGGGTAAATGCGCACTGTATGGCTTTCAATTTTCATATTATCGCGATATAAGAAAAAAAGTACAATTATGATATGCACCGAGCAGAAGTTTAATATTAATTGCAGGTAGTAAAGAATTTTCCGATGAAATCATATAGATATAAATGAAGTATAAGTAAGATGACTTAACCTTAGTAAGCCTCTTGCAGCGTAATCAATAAAATTGGATTTTTTTCCTATAAAAGAATGTGATGTAGTATTAAATCAATCAGATTTTTTCGCTCACCAGACTAAAACAGAACTGAAACCTGGCACCCTTTGCGCTCTTCGGAGTGCAAATGTCATATTGGTGCAGAATGGTGGGCACTTGCTTTCCAGTAGTATTTTATACGCTCAGAATTGGTACAACTGATACATCTTAAAACAGGGAGGTGACTTAAGAGAATCGCGCTAGGTACCAGTGGAGTTTGTGAATGTGTACTAGCATTCTCCTAGCGCAACGGACATAATCGGAAAGAAAATTAGTGTATTACAATTGTCAATATTTGCAGTTGCACAGTGCTGTAATCATGTAAAGGTTTATGTTTCTCCCCACTATCCTTAACAATGCTATGTCAACGTTTAAGGGGAAAGTGAAAAATTAAATGTGCAGAAAAGCAATGTGTTACTAACAGCGGAACAGTAATGATCCTAATAGTGCTTGGATTCAATTTCCAAAAAGGGCCCTAATTTTCCACTATGCTTGCAACTTTTTACTGCACTGAGCGGCACATACAAACCTTGTTAGATGTAGGTGCAGTAGTTTTAATTTCAGTCAGTTACGGTGGAATTAACATTTATTAATCATATTTTGCTTAGCAGAAGTACAGTTGTTGTGAATTCCTACAAATGCCCTCAAACGAGCCACAGTTTGAACCGGAAATTTGATATTTATTCTTGCATTAATTCATATATACCGGCGTTTCTTTCAACTAATAATTACTTTTTCGAGCCTAGGAGAGCTATTGTCACTTGTACTAGTGCTGTATAGTTAGATTTCATCAAATAAAGGAAGTGGAAAATTCGTGTATTCGAACCCGTGACTCCCGGACGTGACGTCTACATCGTATAACTTATGCTATACATTAAATTTAGAGCTCCAATTGCCAAAATTAAAAACAGGGACCCTCCGGCATCTCGAACCGGCGACCGCTTGGACAAACTCGCTTATCTAATGCGCATATTATGTCGCGTAGTGCCGGATAGGTACCTATTATGTCCCGGTGCCGTAATGACAGAGCTACCGGAGAGCCCCCAACCATACAATAATTACAACTACTACTTAAGTTCCGCATCCAAATACTTCACAACAGGGTAAAATATAACGTCATGCCAATTAAAATATTACTCAATCATATTTATATTAAAATGTTTCAAATGTCTACCTAGATGTGTGTGCAAAACATTTAATTTAGCTCATTTTTCTCACATTTCGTTCTGCTGCCGGAAATGATAACAAATGACAGTCCACATAATTTGTTATGAAAATCACTATCAGCTGTTTCAAACTTTAAATTCTAATATGTTGTTCTAAACCGCAATGTGTTAGCATATTATGTTGCGTTTCGTTTATGAAAGAGAGCTTGTGTGGGTTAAATTGTTATTTAGAATCCATTTTTATTTTGCCAGTCAGTGAACATGATTTTGCGATAAAATTAACTCGGATCGATAGTTGGACGTTCTCCAACGAGGTGTAAAATATTCATACATGGAATCTCTAGCACACACACGTGCTAAAACCGCAATTTCCCATTCACGGCTAACCTTCCCAGCAAAAGTGAAATAAAAAAAATTAATAATTCGCATTTTATGATATAGTGTGTCTCCATTGGAAATGCGTAGTCTGCCACGTGCAGTAATTGCAGTTTTGATTTAAGTTGTGCATTTGAGCTATCTTTTAGGTTATCTCTGGGGCATTAATCATTATTATGAATCAAGGTAATGGCTAACGCAGTGAAAAATTTATGTTTTTTCCCCTTTCACGTGTAAATATAATTGAAACTCACCTCAAAGAAAGTCATTACTGCAGGAAATGCTGATATAATTCTGAATTTTACTCCAATTGACTTCGAATAAACTGATTACTGGAATTTTCTGGGGAAGCTCATTTATCCCAATCTAAGCGAAGGACAGGAGGCGTACCTAATTTATTGTTTTTCACATTTCCATTACTTTGTAACGTCTACAGTACCACGTGGGTTAGGTTTTTATGATGTTTTAATAAAGTTCAAATTTTGAGTGCGTCTCTTAATTTGCGCTTTTAGTACAAAGAAAATATTTTCCACGTCTATTGGCCCACGTCGCCATTTTTGGCACAAATATTACAAGTTAGGTTTACGATTTCTCCTTTTGAAAGATATCGCAGTGCTTAATGCTATTTTGCCCCTTAAATGCGGTGCAATACGTTCGGCAAAGTTGTTATGTATATGTTTTGGTGCAATTTCCTTCTACTGTTGGGGCATCCATAAATATGAAAGTTTTTTTAAATACTCTAAGAAGCAGGCTACTTAATAGAATATAACAATCTCGTTCTGACTGTTTTTCCCCTAATCGGTAGTCATTTTACTGCATTTCACTAACTTTGTAACATTGCAAAATAAAGAGCCGCTTTAAATGTATGCAATCGAGTTTGTACTACTATCAGTGTGACAACAAACATCAGGCACCAGGAAGAGACATTAATACTAACTCCAATAGTGGAATGGGCAGTGCGCCACAGAGCGAAGTCCAATAAATTGTGAAGTAATTTTTCTTTAAACCTTAAGCTTTAAGGTAAGGCATTTCGCGCACCCCGTGCCTCAAGATTCTAAATATACGTCGCAAAGAAACTAATTCGGCCGATATCGATATGACGCAGCAGACGGGGTTTACTCGTTAGTCAGTAAAACGCCAAGATTGTGTAGTTTCCATACTGGCAAATGCAGTGACTCCTCGATAGGTTGCAATGTACCTATACTGTCGTATAGGAAAGCCAGGAACAATCTGTTATAATTATACCTACGGTAACTGGGTAAATGCGCACTGTATGGCTTTCAATTTTCATATTATCGCGATAAGAAAAAAAGTACAATTATGATATGCACCGAGCAGAAGTTTAATATTAATTGCAGGTAGTAAAGAATTTTCCGATGAAATCATATAGATATAAATGAAGTATAAGTAAGATGACTTAACCTTAGTAAGCCTCTTGCAGCGTAATCAATAAAATTGGATTTTTTTCCTATAAAAGAATGTGATGTAGTATTAAATCAATCAGATTTTTTCCCTCACCAGACTAAAACCGAACTGAAACCTGGCACCCTTTGCGCTCTTCGGAGTGCAAATGTCATATTGGTGCAGAATGGTGGGCACTTGCTATCCAGTGGTATTTTATACGCTCAGAATTGGTACAACTGCTACATCTTAAAACAGGGAGGTGACTTAAGAGAATCGCGCTAGGTACCAGTGGAGTTTGTGAATGTGTACTAGCATTCTCCTAGCGCAACGGACATAATCGGAAAGAAAATTAGTGTATTACAATTGTCAATATTTGCAGTTGCACAGTGCTGTAATCATGTAAAGGTTTATGTTTCTCCCCACTATCCTTAACAATGCTATGTCAACGTTTAAGGGGAAAGTGAAAAATTAAATGTGCAGAAAAGCAATGTGTTACTAACAGCGGAACAGTAATGATCCTAATAGTGCTTGGATTGAATTTCCAAAAAGGGCCCTAATTTTCCACTATGCTTGCAACTTTTTACTGCACTGAGCGGCACATACAAACCTTGTTAGATGTAGGTGCAGTAGTTTTAATTTCAGTCAGTTACGGTGGAATTAAGTTTAACTAATCATATTTTGCTTAGCAGAAGTACAGTTGTTGTGAAATTCCTACAAATGCCCTCAAACGAGCCACAGTTTGAACCGGAAATTTGATATTTATTCTTGCATTAATTCATATATACCGGCGTTTCTATCAACTAACAATTACTTTTTCGAGCCTAGGAGAGCTATTGTCACTTGTACTAGTGCTGTATAGTTAGATTTCATCAAATAAAGGAAGTGGAAAATTCGTGTATTCGAACCCGTGACTCCCGGACGTGACGTCTACATCGTATAACTTATGCTTTACATTAAATTTAGAGCTCCAATTGCCAAAATTAAAAACAGGGACCCTCCGGCATCTCGAACCGGCGACCGCTTGGACAAACTCGCTTATCTAATGCGCATATTATGTCGCGTAGTGCCGGATAGGTACCTATTATGTCCCGGTGCCGTAATGACAGAGCTACCGGAGAGCCCCCAACCATACAATAATTACAACTACTACTTAAGTTCCGCATCCAAATACTTCACAACAGGGTAAAATATAACGTCATGCCAATTAAAATATTACTCAATCATATTTATATTAAAATGTTTCAAATGTCTACCTAGATGTGTGTGCAAAACATTTAATTTAGCTAATTTTTCTCACATTTCGTTCTGCTGCCGGAAATGATAACAAATGACAGTCCACGTAATTTGTTATGAAAACCACTATCAGCTGTTTCAAACTTTTAAATTCTAATATGTTGTTCTAAATCGCAATGTGTTAGCATATTATGTTGCGTTTCGTTTATGAAAGTGAGCTTGTGTGGGTTAAATTGTTATTTAGAATCCATTTTCATTTTGCCAGTCAGTGAACATGATTTTGCGATAAAATTAACACGGATCGATAGTTGGACGTTTTCCAACGAGGTGTAAAATATTCATACATGGAATCTCTAGCACACACACGTGCTAAAACCGCAATTTCCCATTCACGGCTAACCTTCCCAGCAAAAGTGAAATAAAAAAAATTAATAATTCGCAATTTATGATACAGTGTGTCTCCATTGGAAATGCGTAGTCTGCCACGTGCAGTAATTGCAGTTTTGATTTAAGTTGTGCATTTGAGCTATCTTTTAGATTATCTCTGGGGCATTAATCATTATTATGAATCAAGGTAATGGCTAACGCAGTGAAAAATTTATGTTTTTTCCCCTTTCACGTGTAAATATATTTGAAACTCACCTCAAAGAAAGTCAGTACTGCAGGAAATGCTGATATAATTTTGAATTTTACTCCAATTGACTTCGAATAAACTGATTACTGGAATTTTCTGGGGAAGCTCATTTATCCCAATCTAAGCGAAGGACAGGTGGCGTTCCTAATTTATTGTTTTTCACATTTCCTGTACTTTGGAACATCTACAGTACCACGTGGTTTAGGTTTTTATGATGATTTAATAAAGTTCAAATTTTGAGTGCGTCTTTTAATTTGCGCTTTTAGTACAAAGAAAATATTTTCCACGTCTATTGGCCCACGTCGGCATTTTTGGCACAAATATTACAAGTTAGGTTTACGATTTCTCCTTTTGAAAGATATCGCAGTGCTTAATGCTATTTTTCCCCTTAAATTGCGGTGCAATACGTTCGGCAAGGTTTTTATGTATATGTTTTGGTGCAATTTCCTTCTACTGTTGGGGCATCCATAAATATGAAAGTTTTTTTAAATACTCTAAGAAGCTGGCTACTTAATAGAATATAACAATCTCGTTCTGACTGTTTTTCCCCTAATCGGTAGTCATTTTACTGCATTTCACTAACTTTGTAACATTGCAAAATAAAGAGCCGCTTTAAATGTATGCAATCGAGTTTGTACTACTATCAGTGTGACAACAAACATCAGGCACCAGGAAGAGACATTAATACTAACTCCAATAGTGGAATGGGCAGTGCGCCACAGAGCGAAGTCCAATAAATTGTGAAGTAATTTTTCTTAAAACCTTTAGCTTTAAGGTAAGGCATTTCGCGCACCCCGTGCCTCACGATTCTAAATATACGTCGCAAAGAAACTAATTCGGCCGATATCGATATGACGCAGCAGACAGGGTTTACTCGATAGTCAGTAAAACGCCAAGATTGTGTAGTTTCCATACTGGCAAATGCAGTGACTCCTCGATAGGTTGCAATGTACCTATACTGTCGTATAGGAAAGCCAGGAACAATGTGTTATAATTATACCTACGGTAACTGGGTAAATGCGCACTGTATGGCTTTCAATTTTCATATTATCGCGATATAAGAAAAAAAGTACAATTATGATATGCACCGAGCAGAAGTTTAATATTAATTGCAGGTAGTAAAGAATTTTCCGATGAAATCATATAGATATAAATGAAGTATAAGTAAGATGACTTAACCTTAGTAAGCCTCTTGCAGCGTAATCAATAAAATTGGATTTTTTTCCTATAAAAGAATGTGATGTAGTATTAAATCAATCAGATTTTTTCACTCACCAGACTAAAACAGAACTGAAACCTGGCACCCTTTGCGCTCTTCGGAGTGCAAATGTCATATTGGTGCAGAATGGTGGGCACTTGCTTTCCAGTAGTATTTTATACGCTCAGAATTGGTACAACTGATACATCTTAAAACAGGGAGGTGACTTAAGAGAATCGCGCTAGGTACCAGTGGAGTTTGTGAATGTGTACTAGCATTCTCCTATCGCAACGGACATAATCGGAAAGAAAATTAGTGTATTACAATTGTCAACATTTGCAGTTGCACAGTGCTGTAATCATGTAAAGGTTTATGTTTCTCCCCACTATCCTTAACAATGCTATGTCAACGTTTAAGGTGAAAGTGAAAAATTAAATGTGCAGAAAAGCAATGTGTTACTAACAGCGGAACGGTAATGATCCTAATAGTGCTTGGATTCAATTTCCAAAAAGGGCCCTAATTTTCCACTATGCTTGCAACTTTTTACTGCACTGAGCGGCACATAGAAACCTTGTTAGATGTAGGTGCAGTAGTTTTAATTTCAGTCAGTTACGGTGGAATTAACATTTATTAATCATATTTTGCTTAGCAGAAGTACAGTTGTTGTGAAATTCCTACAAATGCCCTCAAACGAGCCACAGTTTGAACCGGAAATTTGATATTTATTCTTGCATTAATTCATATATACCGGCGTTTCTTTCAACTAATAATTACTTTTTCGAGCCTAGGAGAGCTATTGTCACTTGTACTAGTGCTGTATAGTTAGATTTCATCAAATAAAGGAAGTGGAAAATTCGTGTATTCGAACCCGTGACTCCCGGACGTGACGTCTACATCGTATAACTTATGCTTTACATTAAATTTAGAGCTCCAATTGCCAAAATTAAAAACGGGGACCCTCCGGCATCTCGAACCGGCGACCGCTTGGACAAACTCGCTTATCTAATGCGCATATTATGTCGCGTAGTGCCGGATAGGTACCTATTATGTCCCGGTGCCGTAATGACAGAGCTACCGGAGAGCCCCCAAGCATACAATAATTACAACTACTACTTAAGTTTCGCATCCAAATACTTCACAACAGGGTAAAATATAACGTCATGCCAATTAAAATATTACTCCATCATATTTATATTAAAATGTTTCAAATGTCTACCTAGATGTGTGTGCAAAACATTTAATTTAGCTCATTTTTCTCACATTTCGTTCTGCTGCCGGAAATGATAACAAATGACAGTCCACATAATTTGTTATGAAAATCACTATCAGCTGTTTCAAACTTTTAAATTCTAATATGTTGTTCTAAATCGCAATGTGTTAGCATATTATGTTGCGTTTCGTTTATGAAAATGAGCTTGTGTGGGTTAAAATGTTATTTACAATCCATTTTTATTTTGCCAGTCAGTGAACATGATTTTGCGATAAAATTAACACGGATCGATAGTTGGACGTTTTCCAACGAGGTGTAAAATATTCATACATGGAATCTCTAGCACACACACGTGCTAAAACCGCAATTTCCCATTCACGGCTAACCTTCCCAGCAAAAGTGAAATAAAAAAAAATTAATAGTTCGCATTTTATGATACAGTGAATCTCCATTGGAAATGGGTAGTCTGCCACGTGCAGTAATTGCAGTTTTGATTTAAGTTGTGCATTTGAGCAATCTTTTAGGTTATCTCTGGGGCATTAATCATTATTATGAATCAAGGTAATGGCTAACGCAGTGAAAAATTTATGTTTTTTCCCCTTTCACGTGTAAATATATTTGAAACTCACCTCAAAGAAAGTCAGTACTGCAGGAAATGCTGATATAATTTTGAATTTTACTCCAATTGACTTCGAATAAACTGATTACTGGAATTTTCTGGGGAAGCTCATTTATCCCAATCTAAGCGAAGGACAGGTGGCGTACCTAATTTATTGTTTTTCACATTTCCTGTACTTTGGAGCATCTACAGTACCACGTGGGTTAGGTTTTTATGATGTTTTAATAAAGTTCAAATTTTGAGTGCGTCTTTTAATTTGCGCTTTTAGTACAAAGAAAATATTTTCCACGTCTATTGGCCCACGTCGCCATTTTTGGCACAAATATTACAAGTTAGGTTTACGATTTCTCCTTTTGAAAGCTATCGCAGTGCTTAATGCTATTTTGCCCCTTAAATGCGGTGCAATACGTTCGGCAAGGTTGTTATGTATATGTTTTGGTGCAATTTCCTTCTACTGTTGGGGCATCCATAAATATGAAAGTTTTTTTAAATACTCTAAGAAGCAGGCTACTTAATAGAATATAACAATCTCGTTCTGACTGTTTTTCCCCTAATCGGTAGTCATTTTACTGCATTTCACTCATTTGTAACATTGCAAAATAAAGAGCCGCTTTAAATGTATGCAATCGAGTTTGTACTACTATCAGTGTGACAACAAGCATATGGCACCAGGAAGAGACATTAATACTAACTCCAATAGTGGAATGGGCAGTGCGCCACAGAGCGAAGTCCAATAAATTGTGAAGTAATTTTTCTTTAAACCTTTAGCTTTAAGGTAAGGCATTTCGCGCACCCCGTGCCTCACGATTCTAAATATACGTCGCAAAGAAACTAATTCGGCCGATATCGATATGACGCAGCAGACGGGGTTTACTCGATAGTCAGTAAAACGCCAAGATTGTGTAGTTTCCATACTGGCAAATGCAGTAACTCCTCGATAGGTTGCAATGTGCCTCTACTGTCGTATAGGAAAGCCAGGAACAATGTGTTATAATTATACCTACGGTAACTGGGTAAATGCGCACTCTATGGCTTTCAATTTTCATATTATCGCGATATAAGAAAAAAAGTACAATTATGATATGCACCGAGCAGAAGTTTAATATTAATTGCAGGTAGTAAAGAATTTTCCGATGAAATCATATAGATATAAATGAAGTATAAGTAAGATGAGTTAACCTTAATAAGCCTCTTGCAGCGTAATCAATAAAATTGGATTTTTTTCCTATAAAAGAATGTGATGTAGTCTTAAATCAATCAGATTTTTTCACTCACCAGACTAAAACAGAACTGAAACCTGGCACCCTTTGCACTCTTCGGAGTGCAAATGTCATATTGGTGCAGAATGGTGGGCACTTGCTATCCAGTAGTATTTTATACGCTCAGAATTGGCACAACTGCTACATCTTAAAACAGGGAGGTGACTTAAGAGAATCGCGCTAGGTACCAGTGGAGTTTGTGAATGTGTACTAGCATTCTCCTATCGCAACGAACATAATCGGAAAGAAAATTAGTGTATTACAATTGTCAATATTTGCAGTTGCACAGTGCTGTAATCATGTAAAAGTTTATGTTTCTCCCCACTATCCTTAACAATGCTATGTCAACGTTTAAGGTGAAAGTGAAAAATTAAATGTGCAGAAAAGCAATGTGTTACTAACAGCGGAACGGTAATGATCCTAATAGTGCTTGGATTCAATTTCCAAAAAGGGCCCTAATTTTCCACTATGCTTGCAACTTTTTACTGCACTGAGCGGCACATACAAACCTTGTTAGATGTAGGTGCAGTAGTTTTAATTTCAGTCAGTTACGGTGGATATAACATTTATTAATCATATTTTGCTTAGCAGAAGTACAGTTGTTGTGAAATTCCTACAAATGCCCTCAAACGAGCCACAGTTTGAACCGGAAATTTGATATTTATTCTTGCATTAATTCATATATACCGGCGTTTCTTTCAACTAATAATTACTTTTTCGAGCCTAGGAGAGCTATTGTCACTTGTACTAGTGCTGTATAGTTAGATTTCATCAAATAAAGGAAGTGGAAAATTCGTGTATTCGAACCCGTGACTCCCGGACGTGACGTCTACATCGTATAACTTATGCTTTACATTAAATTTAGAGCTCCAATTGCCAAAATTAAAAACAGGGACCCTCCGGCATCTCGAACCGGCGACCGCTTGGACAAACTCGCTTATCTAATGCGCATATTATGTCGCGTAGTGCCGGATAGGTACCTATTATGTCCCGGTGCCGTAATGACAGAGCTACCGGAGAGCCCCCAAGCATACAATAATTACAACTACTACTTAAGTTTCGCATCCAAATACTTCACAACAGGGTAAAATATAACGTCATGCCAATTAAAATATTACTCAATCATATTTATATTAAAATGTTTCAAATGTCTACCTAGATGTGTGTGCAAAACATTTAATTTAGCTCATTTTTCTCACATTTCGTTGTACTGCCGCAAATGATAACAAATGACAGTCCACATAATTTGTTATGAAAATCACTATCAGCTGTTTCAAACTTTTAAATTCTAATATGTTGTTCTAAATCGCAATGTGTTAGCATATTATGTTGCGTTTCGTTTATAAAAGTGAGCTTGTGTGGTTTAAAATGTTATTTAGAATCCATTTTTATTTTGCCAGTCAGTGAACATGATTTTGCGATAAAATTAACACGGATCGATAGTTGGACGTTTTCCAACGAGGTGTAAAATATTCATACATGGAATCTCTAGCACACACACGTGCTAAAACCGCAATTTCCCATTCACGGCTAACCTTCCCAGCAAAAGTGAAATAAAAAAAAATTAATAATTCGCATTTTATGATACAGTGTATCTCCATTGGAAATGCGTAGTCTGCCACGTGCAGTAATTGCAGTTTTGATTTAAGTTGTGCATTTGAGCAATCTTTTAGGTTATCTCTGGGGCATTAATCATTATTATGAATCAAGGTAATGGCTAACGCAGTGAAAAATTTATGTTTTTTCTCCTTTCACGTGTAAATATATTTGAAACTCACCTCAAAGAAAGTCAGTACTGCAGGAAATGCTGATATAATTTTGAATTTTACTCCAATTGACTTCGAATAAACTGATTACTGGAATTTTCTGGGGAAGCTCATTTATCCCAATCTAAGCGAAGGACAGGTGGCGTACCTAATTTATTGTTTTTCACATTTCCTGTACTTTGGAACATCTACAGTACCACGTGGGTTAGGTTTTTATGATGTTTTAATAAAGTTCGAATTTTGAGTGCGTCTTTTAATTTGCGCTTTTAGTACAAAGAAAATATTTTCCAAGTCTATTGGCCCACGTCGCCATTTTTGGCACAAATATTACAAGTTAGGTTTACGATTTCTCCTTTTGAAAGCTATCGCAGTGCTTAATGCTATTTTGCCCCGTAAATTCGGTGCAATACGTTCGGCAAGGTTGTTATGTATATGTTTTGGTGCAATTTCCTTCTACTGTTGGGGCATCCATAAATATGAAAGTTTTTTTAAATACTCTAAGAAGCAGGCTACTTAATAGAATATAACAATCTCGTTCTGACTGTTTTTCCCCTAATCGGTAGTCATTTTACTGCATTTCACTAACTTTGTAACATTGCAAAATAAAGAGCCGCTTTAAATGTATGCAATAGAGTTTGTACTACTATCAGTGTGACAACAAACATATGGCACCAGGAAGAGACATTAATACTAACTCCAATAGTGGAATGGGCAGTGCGCCACAGAGCGAAGTCCAATAAATTGTGAAGTAATTTTTCTTTAAACCTTTAGCTTTAAGGTAAGGCATTTCGCGCACCCCGTGCTTCACGATTCTAAATATACGTCGCAAAGAAACTAATTCGGCCGATATCGATATGACGCAGCAGACGGGGTTTACTCGATAGTCAGTAAAACGCCAAGATTGTGTAGTTTCCATACTGGCAAATGCAGTGACTCCTCGATAGGTTGCAATGTACCTATACTGTCGTATAGGAAAGCCAGGAACAATGTGTTATAATTATACCTACGGTAATTGGGTAAATGCGCACTGTATGGCTTTCAATTTTCATATTATCGCGATATAAGAAAAAAAGTACAATTATGATATGCACCGAGCAGAAGTTTAATATTAATTGCAGGTAGTAAAGAATTTTCCGATGAAATCATATAGATATAAATGAAGTATAAGTAAGATGAGTTAACCTTAGTAAGCCTCTTGCAGCGTAATCAATAAAATTGGATTTTTTTTCCTATAAAAGAATGTGATGTAGTATTAAATCAATCAGATTTTTTCACTCACCAGACTAAAACAGAACTGAAACCTGGCACCCTATGCGCTCTTCGGAGTGCAAATGTCATATTGGTGCAGAATGGTGGGCACTTGCTATCCAGTAGTATTTTATACGCTCAGAATTGGCACAACTGCTACATCTTAAAACAGGGAGGTGACTTAAAAGAATCGCGCTAGGTACCAGTGGAGTTTGTGAATGTGTACTAGCATTCTCCTATCGCAACGAACATAATCGGAAAGAAAATTAGTGTATTACAATTGTCAATATTTGCAGTTGCACAGTGCTGTAATCATGTAAAGGTTTATGTTTCTCCCCACTATCCTTAACAATGCTATGTCAACGTTTAAGGTGAAAGTGAAAAATTAAATGTGCAGAAAAGCAATGTGTTACTAACAACGGAACGGTAATGATCCTAATAGTGCTTGGATTGAATTTCCAAAAAGGGCCCTAATTTTCCACTATGCTTGCAACTTTTTACTGCACTGAGCGGCACATACAAACCTTGTTAGATGTAGGTGCAGTAGTTTTAATTTCAGTCAGTTACGGTGGAATTAAGTTTAACTAATCATATTTTGCTTAGCAGAAGTACAGTTGTTGTGAAATTCCTACAAATGCCCTCAAACGAGCCACAGTTTGAACCGGAAATTTGATATTTATTCTTGCATTAATTCATATATACCGGCGTTTCTTTCAACTAACAATTACTTTTTCGAGCCTAGGAGAGCTATTGTCACTTGTACTAGTGCTGTATAGTTAGATTTCATCAAATAAAGGAAGTGGAAAATTCGTGTATTCGAACCCGTGACTCCCGGACGTGACGTCTACATCGTATAACTCATGCTTTACATTAAATTTAGAGCTCCAATTGCCAAAATTAAAAACAGGGACCCTCCGGCATCTCGAACCGGCGACCGCTTGGACAAACTCGCTTATCTAATGCGCATATTATGTCGCGTAGTGCCGGATAGGTACCTATTATGTCCCGGTGCCGTAATGACAGAGCTACCGGAGAGCCCCCAACCATACAATAATTACAACTACTACTTAAGTTCCGCATCCAAATACTTCACAACAGGGTAAAATATAACGTCATGCCAATTAAAATATTACTCAATCATATTTATATTAAAATGTTTCAAATGTCTACCTAGATGTGTGTGCAAAACATTTAATTTAGCTAATATTTCTCACATTTCGTTCTGCTGCCGGAAATGATAACAAATGACAGTCCACGTAATTTGTTATGAAAATCACTATCAGCTGTTTCAAACTTTTAAATTCTAATATGTTGTTCTAAATCGCAATGTGTTAGCATATTATGTTGCGTTTCGTTTATGAAAGTGAGCTTGTGTGGGTTAAATTGTTATTTAGAATCCATTTTCATTTTGCCAGTCAGTGAACATGATTTTGCGATAAAATTAACACGGATCGATAGTTGGACGTTTTCCAACGAGGTGTAAAATATTCATACATGGAATCTCTAGCACACACACGTGCTAAAACCGCAATTTCCCATTCACGGCTAACCTTCCCAGCAAAAGTGAAATAAAAAAAATTAATAATTCGCATTTTATGATACAGTGTGTCTCCATTGGAAATGCGTAGTCTGCCACGTGCAGTAATTGCAGTTTTGATTTAAGTTGTGCATTTGAGCTATCTTTTAGGTTATCTCTGGGGCATTAATCATTATTATGAATCAAGGTAATGGCTAACGCAGTGAAAAATTTATGTTTTTTCCCCTTTCACGTGTAAATATATTTGAAACTCACCTCAAAGAAAGTCAGTACTGCAGGAAATGCTGATATAATTTTGAATTTTACTCCAATTGACTTCGAATAAACTGATTACTGGAATTTTCTGGGGAAGCTCATTTATCCCAATCTAAGCGAAGGACAGGTGGCGTACCTAATTTATTGTTTTTCACATTTCCTGTACTTTGGAACATCTACAGTACCACGTGGTTTAGGTTTTTATGATGATTTAATAAAGTTCAAATTTTGAGTGCGTCTTTTAATTTGCGCTTTTAGTACAAAGAAAATATTTTCCACGTCTATTGGCCCACGTCGCCATTTTTGGCACAAATATTACAAGTTAGGTTTACGATTTCTCCTTTTGAAAGATATCGCAGTGCTTAATGCTATTTTTCCCCTTAAATTGCGGTGCAATACTTTCGGCAAGGTTGTTATGTATATGTTTTGGTGCAATTTCCTTCTACTGTTGGGGCATCCATAAATATGAAAGTTTTTTTAAATACTCTAAGAAGCTGGCTACTTAATAGAATATAACAATCTCGTTCTGACTGTTTTTCCCCTAATCGGTAGTCATTTTACTGCATTTCACTAACTTTGTAACATTGCAAAATAAAGAGCCGCTTTAAATGTATGCAATCGAGTTTGTACTACTATCAGTGTGACAACAAACATCAGGCACCAGGAAGAGACATTAATACTAACTCCAATAGTGGAATGGGCAGTGCGCCACAGAGCGAAGTCCAATAAATTGTGAAGTAATTTTTCTTAAAACCTTTAGCTTTAAGGTAAGGCATTTCGCGCACCCCGTGCCTCACGATTCTAAATATACGTCGCAAAGAAACTAATTCGGCCGATATCGATATGACGCAGCAGACAGGGTTTACTCGATAGTCAGTAAAACGCCAAGATTGTGTAGTTTCCATACTGGCAAATGCAGTGACTCCTCGATAGGTTGCAATGTACCTATACTGTCGTATAGGAAAGCCAGGAACAATGTGTTATAATTATACCTACGGTAACTGGGTAAATGCGCACTGTATGGCTTTCAATTTTCATATTATCGCGATATAAGAAAAAAAGTACAATTATGATATGCACCGAGCAGAAGTTTAATATTAATTGCAGGTAGTAAAGAATTTTCCGATGAAATCATATAGATATAAATGAAGTATAAGTAAGATGACTTAACCTTAGTAAGCCTCTTGCAGCGTAATCAATAAAATTGGATTTTTTTCCTATAAAAGAATGTGATGTAGTATTAAATCAATCAGATTTTTTCACTCACCAGACTAAAACAGAACTGAAACCTGGCACCCTTTGCGCTCTTCGGAGTGCAAATGTCATATTGGTGCAGAATGGTGGGCACTTGCTTTCCAGTAGTATTTTATACGCTCTGAATTGGTACAACTGCTACATCTTAAAACAGGGAGGTGACTTAAGAGAATCGCGCTAGGTACTAGTGGAGTTTGTGAATGTGTACTAGCATTCTCCTATTGCAACGGACATAATCGGAAAGAAAATTAGTGTATTACAATTGTCAATATTTGCAGTTGCACAGTGCTGTAATCATGTAAAGGTTTATGTTTCTCCCCACTATCCTTAACAATGCTATGTCAACGTTTAAGGTGAAAGTGAAAAATTAAATGTGCAGAAAAGCAATGTGTTACTAACAGCGGAACGGTAATGATCCTAATAGTGCTTGGATTCAATTTCCAAAAAGGGCCCTAATTTTCCACTATGCTTGCAACTTTTTACTGCACTGAGCGGCACATAGAAACCTTGTTAGATGTAGGTGCAGTAGTTTTAATTTCAGTCAGTTACGGTGGAATTAACATTTATTAATCATATTTTGCTTAGCAGAAGTACAGTTGTTGTGAAATTCCTACAAATGCCCTCAAACGAGCCACAGTTTGAACCGGAAATTTGATATTTATTCTTGCATTAATTCATATATACCGGCGTTTCTTTCAACTAATAATTACTTTTTCGAGCCTAGGAGAGCTATTGTCACTTGTACTAGTGCTGTATAGTTAGATTTCATCAAATAAAGGAAGTGGAAAATTAGTGTATTCGAACCCGTGACTCCCGAACGTGACGTCTACATCGTATAACATATGCTTTACATTAAATTTAGAGCTCCAATTGCCAAAATTAAAAACGGGGACCCTCCGGCATCTCGAACCGGCGACCGCTTGGACAAACTCGCTTATCTAATGCGCATATTATGTCGCGTAGTGCCGGATAGGTACCTATTATGTCCCGGTGCCGTAATGACAGAGCTACCGGAGAGCCCCCAAGCATACAATAATTACAACTACTACTTAAGTTCCGCATCCAAATACTTCACAACAGGGTAAAATATAACGTCATGCCTATTAAAATATTACTCAATCATATTTATATTAAAATGTTTCAAATGTCTACCTAGATGTGGGTGCAAAACATTTAATTTAGCTCATTTTTCTCACATTCCGTTCTGCTGCCGGAAATGATAACAAATGACAGTCCACATAATTTGTTATGAAAATCACTATCAGCTGTTTCAAACTTTTAAATTCTAATATGTTGTTCTAAATCGCAATGTGTTAGCATATTATGTTGCGTTTCGTTTATGAAAATGAGCTTGTGTGGGTTAAAATGTTATTTACAATCCATTTTTATTTTGCCAGTCAGTGAACATGATTTTGCGATAAAATTAACACGGATCGATAGTTGGACGTTTTCCAACGAGGTGTAAAATATTCATACATGGAATCTCTAGCACACACACGTGCTAAAACCGCAATTTCCCATTCACGGCTAACCTTCCCAGCAAAAGTGAAATAAAAAAAAATTAATAGTTCGCATTTTATGATACAGTGAATCTCCATTGGAAATGGGTAGTCTGCCACGTGCAGTAATTGCAGTTTTGATTTAAGTTGTGCATTTGAGCAATCTTTTAGGTTATCTCTGGGGCATTAATCATTATTATGAATCAAGGTAATGGCTAACGCAGTGAAAAATTTATGTTTTTTCCCCTTTCACGTGTAAATATATTTGAAACTCACCTCAAAGAAAGTCAGTACTGCAGGAAATGCTGATATAATTTTGAATTTTACTCCAATTGACTTCGAATAAACTGATTACTGGAATTTTCTGGGGAAGCTCATTTATCCCAATCTAAGCGAAGGACAGGTGGCGTACCTAATTTATTGTTTTTCACATTTCCTGTACTTTGGAGCATCTACAGTACCACGTGGGTTAGGTTTTTATGATGTTTTAATAAAGTTCAAATTTTGAGTGCGTCTGTTAATTTGCGCTTTTAGTACAAAGAAAATATTTTCCACGTCTATTGGCCCACGTCGCCATTTTTGGCACAAATATTACAAGTTAGGTTTACGATTTCTCCTTTTGAAAGATATCGCAGTGCTTAATGCTATTTTGCCCCTTAAATGCGGTGCAATACGTTCGGCAAGGTTGTTATGTATATGTTTTGGTGCAATTACCTTCTACTGTTGGGGCATCCATAAATATGAAAGTTTTTTTAAATACTCTAAGAAGCAGGCTACTTAATAGAATATAACAATCTCGTTCTGACTGTTTTTCCCCTAATCGGTAGTCATTTTACATCATTTCACTAACTTTGTAACATTGCAAAATAAAGAGCCGCTTTAAATGTATGCAATCGAGTTTGTACTACTATCAGTGTGACAACAAACATCAGGCACCAGGAAGAGACATTAATACTAACTCCAATAGTGGAATGGGCAGTGCGCCACAGAGCGAAGTCCAATAAATTGTGAAGTAATTTTTCTTTAAACCTTTAGCTTTAAGGTAAGGCATTTCGCGCACCCCGTGCCTCAAGATTCTAAATATACGTCGCAAAGAAACTAATTCGGCCGATATCGATATGACGCAGCAGACGGGGTTTACTCGTTAGTCAGTAAAACGCCAAGATTGTGTAGTTTCCATACTGGCAAATGCAGTGACTCCTCGATAGGTTGCAATGTACCTCTACTGTGGTATAGGAAAGCCAGGAACAATGTGTTATAATTATACCTACGGTAACTGTGTAAATGCGCACTGTATGGCTTTCAATTTTCATATTATCGCGATATAAGAAAAAAAGTACAATTATGATATGCACCGAGAAGAAGTTTAATATTAATTGCAGGTAGTAAAGAATTTTCCGATGAAATCATATAGATATAAATGAAGTATAAGTAAGATGACTTAACCTTAGTAAGCCTCTTGCAGCGTAATCAATAAAATTGGATTTTTTTCCTATAAAAGAATGTGATGTAGTATTAAATCAATCAGATTTTTTCACTCACCAGACTAAAACAGAACTGAAACCTGGCACCCTTTGCGCTCTTCGGAGTGTAAATGTCATATTGGTGCAGAATGGTGGGCACTTGATATCCAGTAGTATTTTATACGCTCAGAATTGGTACAACTGCTACATCTTAAAACAGGGAGGTGACTTAAGAGAATCGCGCTAGGTACCAGTGGAGTTTGTGAATGTGTAGTAGCATTCTCCTATCGCAACGGACATAATCGGAAAGAAAATTAGTGTATTACAATTGTCAATATTTGCAGTTGCACAGTGCTGTAATCATGTAAAGGTTTATGTTTCTCCCCACTATCCTTAACAATGCTATGTCAACGTTTAAGATGAAAGTGAAAAATTAAATGTGCAGAAAAGCAATGTGTTACTAACAGCGGAACAGTAATCATCCTAATAGTGCTTGGATTCAATTTCCAAAAAGGGCCCTAATTTTCCACTATGCTTGCAACTTTTTACTGCACTGAGCGGCACATACAAACCTTGTTAGATGTAGGTGCAGTAGTTTTAATTTCAGTCAGTTACGGTGGAATTAACATTTATTAATCATATTTTGCTTAGCAGAAGTACAGTTGTTGTGAAATTCCTACAAATGCCCTCAAACGAGCCACAGTTTGAACCGGAAATTTGATATTTATTCTTGCATTAATTCATATATACCGGCGTTTCTTTCAACTAATAATTACTTTTTCGAGCCCAGGAGAGTAATTGTCACTTGTACTAGTGCTGTATAGTTAGATTTCATCAAATAAAGGAAGTGGAAAATTCGTGTATTCGAACCCGTGACTCCCGGACGTGACGTCTACATCGTATAACTTATGCTTTACATTAAATTTAGAGCTCCAATTGCCAAAATTAAAAACAGGGACCCTCCGGCATCTCGAACCGGCGACCGCTTGGACAAACTCGCTTATCTAATGCGCATATTATGTCGCGTAGTGCCGGATAGGTACCTATTATGTCCCGGTGCCGTAATGACAGAGCTACCGGAGAGCCCCCAAGCATACAATAATTACAACTACTACTTAAGTTCCGCATCCAAATACTTCACAACAGGGTAAAATATAACGTCATGCCAATTAAAATATTACTCAATCATATTTATATTTAAATGTTTCAAATGTCTACCTAGATGTGTGTGCAAAACATTTAATTTAGCTCATTTTTCTCACATTTCGTTCTGCTGCCGGAAATGATAACAAATGACAGTCCACGTAATTTGTTATGAAAATCACTATCAGCTGTTTCAAACTTTTAAATTCTAATATGTTGTTCTAAACCGCAATGTGTTAGCATATTATGTTGCGTTTCGTTTATGAAAGAGAGCTTGTGTGGGTTAAATTGTTATTTAGAATCCATTTTTATTTTGCCAGGTGTGAAGATGATTTTGCGATAAAATTAACACGGATCGATAGTTGGACGTTTTCCAACGAGGTGTAAAATATTCATACATGGAATCTCTAGCACACACACGTGCTAAAACCGCAATTTCCCATTCACGGCTAACCTTCCCAGCAAAAGTGAAATAAAAAAAATTAATAATTCGCATTTTATGATACAGTGTGTCTCCATTGGAAATGCGTAGTCTGCCACGTGCAGTAATTGCAGTTTTGATATAAGTTGTGCATTTGAGCTATCTTTTAGGTTATCTCTGGGGCATTAATCATTATTATGAATCAAGGTAATGGCTAACGCAGTGAAAAATTTATGTTTTTTCCCCTTTCACGTGTAAATATATTTGAAACTCACCTCAAAGAAAGTCAGTATTGCAGGAAATGCTGATATAATTTTGAATTTTACTCCAATTGACTTCGAAAAAAACTGATTACTGGAATTTTCTGGGGAAGCTCATTTATCCCAATCTAAGCGAAGGACAGGTGGCGTACCTAATTTATTGTTTTTCACATTTCCTGTACTTTAGAACATCTACAGTACCACGTGGGTTAGGTTTTTATGATGTTTTAATAAAGTTCAAATTTTGAGTGCGTCTTTTAATTTGCGCTTTTAGTACAAAGAAAATATTTTCCACGTCTATTGGCCCACGTCGCCATTTTTGGCACAAATATTACAAGTTAGGTTTACGATTTCACCTTTTGAAAGATATCGCAGTGCTTAATGCTATTTTGCCCCTTAAATGCGGTGCAATACGTTCGGCAAGGTTGTTATGTATATGTTATGGTGTAATTTCCTTCTACTGTTGGGGCATCCATAAATATGAAGGTTTTTTTAAATACTCTAAGAAGCAGGCTACTTAATAGAATATAACAATCTCGTTCTGACTGTTTTTCCCCTAATCGGTAGTCATTTTACTGCATTTCACTAACTTTGTAACATTGCAAAATAAAGAGCCGCTTTAAATGTATGCAATCGAGTTTGTACTACTATCAGTGTGACAACAAACATCAGGCACCAGGAAGAGACATTAATACTAACTCGAATAGTGGAATGGGCAGTGCGCCACAGAGCGAAGTCCAATAAATGGTGAAGTAATTTTTCTTTAAACCTTTAGCTTTAAGGTAAGGCATTTCGGGCACCCCGTGCCTCACGATTCTAAATATACGTCGCAAAGAAACTAATTCCCGCGATATTGATTTGACGCAGCAGACGGGGTTTACTCGATAGTCAGTAAAACGCCAAGATTGTGTAGTTTCCATACTGGCAAATGCAGTGACTCCTCGATAGGTTGCAATGTGCCTCTACTGTGGTATAGGAAAGCCAGGAACAATGTGTTATAATTATACCTACGGTAACTGTGTAAATGCGCACTCTATGGCTTTCAATTTTCATATTATCGCGATATAAGAAAAAAAGTACAATTATGATATGCACCGAGCAGAAGTTTAATATTAATTGCAGGTAGTAAAGAATTTTCCGATGAAATTATATAGATATATATGAAGTATAAGTAAGATGAGTTAACCTTAGTAAGCCTCTTGCAGCGTAATCAATAAAATTGGATTTTTTTCCTATAAAAGAATGTGATGTAGTATTAAATCAATCAGATTTTTTCACTCACCAGACTAAAACAGAACTGAAACCTGGTACCCTTTGCGCTCTTTGGAGTGCAAATGTCATATTGGAGCAGAATGGTGGGCACTTGTTATCCAGTAGTATTTTATACGCTCAGAATTGGTACAACTGATACATCTTAAAACAGTGAGGTGACTTAAGAGAATCGCGCTAGGTACTAGTGGAGTTTGCGAATGTGTACTAGCATTCTCCTATTGCAACGGACATAATCGGAAAGAAAATTAGTGTATTACAATTGTCAATATTTGCAGTTGCACAGTGCTGTAATCATGTAAAGGTTTATGTTTCTCCCCACTATCCTTAACAATGCTATGTCAACGTTTAAGGTGAAAGTGAAAAATTAAATGTGCAGAAAAGCAATGTGTTACTAACAGCGGAACAGTAATGATCCTAATAGTGCTTGGATTGAATTTCCAAAAAGGGCCCTAATTTCCCACTATGCTTGCAACTTTTTACTGCACTGAGCGGCACATACAAACCTTGTTAGATGTAGGTGCAGTAGTTTTAATTTCAGTCATTTACGGTGGAATTAACATTTATTAATCATATTTTGCTTAGCAGAAGTACAGTTGTTGTGAAATTCCTACAAATGCCCTCAAACGAGCCACAGTTTGAACCGGAAATTTGATATTTATTCTTGCATTAATTCATATATACCGGCGTTTCTTTCAACTAATAATTACTTTTTCGAGCCTAGGAGAGCTATTGTCACTTGTACTAGTGCTGTATAGTTAGATTTCATCAAATAAAGGAAGTGGAAAATTCGTGTATTCGAACCCGTGACTCCCGGACGTGACGTCTACATCGTATAACTTATGCTTTACATTAAATTTAGAGCTCCAATTGCCAAAATTAAAAACAGGGACCCTCCGGTATCTCGAACCGGCTACCGCTTGGACAAACTCGCTTATCTAATGCGCATATTATGTCGCGTAGTGCCGGATAGGTACCTATTATGTCCCGGTGCCGTAATGACAGAGCTACCGGAGAGCCCCCAAGCATACAATAATTACAACTACTACTTAAGTTCCGCATCCAAATACTTCACAACAGGGTAAAATATAACGTCATGCCAATTAAAATATTACTCAATCATATTTATATTAAAATGTTTCAAATGTCTACCTAGATGTGTGTGCAAAACATTTAATTTAGCTCATTTTTCTCACATTTCGTTCTGCTGCCGGAAATGATAACAAATGACAGTCCACATAATTTGTTATGAAAATCACTATCAGCTGTTGCAAACTTTTAAATTCTAATATGTTGTTCTAAACCGCAATGTGTTAGCATATTATGTTGCGTTTCGTTTATGAAAGTGAGCTTGTGTGGGTTAAATTGTTATTTAGAATCCATTTTTACCCTGCCAGTCAGAGAACATGATTTTGCGATAAAATTAACTCGGATCGATAGTTGGACGTTTTCCAACCAGGTGAAAATATTCATACATGGAATCTCTAGCACACACAGTGCTAAAACCGCAATTTCCCATTCACGGCTAACCTTCCCAGCAAAAGTGAAATAAAAAAAATTAATAATTCGCATTTTATGATACAGTGTATCTCCATTGGAAATGCGTAGTCTGCCCCGTGCAGTAATTGCAGGTTTGATTTAAGTTGTGCATTTGAGCTATCTTTTAGGTTATCTCTGGGGCATTAATCATTATTATGAATCAAGGTAATGGCTAACGCAGTGAAAAATTTATGTTTTTTCCCCTTTCACGTGTAAATATATTTGAAACTCACCTCAAAGAAAGTCAGTACTGCAGGAAATGCTGATATAATTTTGAATTTTACTCCAATTGACTTCGAATAAACTGATTACTGGAATTTTCTGGGGAAGCTCATTTATCCCAATCTAAGCGAAGGACAGGTGGCGTACCTAATTTATTGTTTTTCACATTTCCTGTACTTTGGAACATCTACAGTACCACGTGGGTTAGGTTTTTATGATGTTTTAATAAAGTTCGAATTTTGAGTGCGTCTTTTAATTTGCGCTTTTAGTACAAAGAAAATATTTTCCACGTCTATTGGCCCACGTCGCCATTTTTGGCACAAATATTACAAGTTAGGTTTACGATTTCTCCTTTTGAAAGATATCGCAGTGCTTAATGCTATTTTGCCCCTTAAATGCGGTGCAATACGTTCGGCAAGGTTGTTATGTATATGTTTTGGTGCAATTTCCTTCTAATGTTGGGGCATCCATAAATATGAAAGTTTTTTTAAATACTCTAAGAAGCAGGCTACTTAATAGGATATAACAATCTCGTTCTGACTGTTTTTCCCCTAATCGGTAGTCATTTTACTGCATTTCACTATCTTTCTAACATTGGAAAATAAAGAGCCGCTTTAAATGTATGCAATCGAGTTTGTACTACTATCAGTGTGACAACAAACATATGGCACCAGGAAGAGACATTAATACTAACTCCAATAGTGGAATGGGCAGTGCGCCACAGAGCGAAGTCCAATAAATTGTGAAGTAACTTTTGTTTAAACCTTTAGCTTTAAGGTAAGGCATTTCGCGCACCCCGTGCCTCACGATTCTAAATATACGTCGCAAAGAAACTAATTCGGCCGATATCGATATGACGCAGCAGACGGGGTTTACTCGATAGTCAGTAAAACGCCAAGATTGTGTAGTTTCCATACTGGCAAATGCAGTGACTCCTCGATAGGTTGCAATGTGCCTCTACTGTCGTATAGGAAAGCCAGGAACAATGTGTTATAATTATACCTACGGCAACTGGGTAAATGCGCACTCTCTGGCTTTCAATTTTCATATTATCGCGATATAAGAAAAAAAGTACAATTATGATATGCACCGAGCAGAAGTTTAATATTAATTGCAGGTAGTAAAGAATTTTCCGATGAAATCATATAGATATAAATGAAGTATAAGGAAGATGAGTTAACCTTAGTAAGCCTCTTGCAGCGTAATCAATAAAATTGGATTTTTTTCCTATAAAAGAATGTGATGTAGTCTTAAATCAATCAGATTTTTTCACTCACCAGACTAAAACAGAACTGAAACCTGGCACCCTTTGCGCTCTTCGGAGTGCAAATGTCATATTGGTGCAGAATGGTGGGCACTTGTTATCCAGTAGTATTTTATACGCTCAGAATTGGTACAACTGCTACATCTTAAAACAGGGAGGTGACTTAAGAGAATCGCGCTAGGTACCAGTGGAGTTTGTGAATGTGTACTAGCATTCTCCTATCGCAACGGACATAATCGGAAAGAAAATTAGTGTATTACAATTGTCAATATTTGCAGTTGCACAGTGCTGTAATCATGTAAAGGTTTATGTTTCTCCCCACTATCCTTAACAATGCTATGTCAACGTTTAAGGGGAAAGTGAAAAATTAAATGTGCAGAAAAGCAATGTGTTACTAACAGCGGAACAGTAATGATCCTAATAGTGCTTGGATTCAATTTCCAAAAAGGGCCCTAATTTTCCACTATGCTTGCAACTTTTTACTGCACTGAGCGGCACATACAAACCTTGTTAGATGTAGGTGCAGTAGTTTTAATTTCAGTCAGTTACGGTGGAATTAACATTTATTAATCATATTTTGCTTAGCAGAAGTACAGTTGTTGTGAAATTCCTACAAATGCCCTCAAACGAGCCACAGTTTGAACCGGAAATTTGATATTTATTCTTGCATTAATTCATATATACCGGCGTTTCTTTCAACTAATAATTACTATTTCGAGCCTAGGAGAGCTATTGTCACTTGTACTAGTGCTGTATAGTTAGATTTCATCAAATAAAGGAAGTGGAATATTCGTGTATTCGAACCCGTGACTCACGGACGTGACGTCTACATCGTATAACTTATGCTTTACATTAAATTTAGAGCTCCAATTGCCAAAATTAAAAACAGGGACCCTCCGGCATCTCGAACCGGCGACCGCTTGGACAAACTCGCTTATCTAATGCGCATATTATGTGGCGTAGTGCCGGATAGGTACCTATTATGTCCCGGTGCCGTAATGACAGAGCTACCGGAGAGCCCCCAAGCATACAATAATTACAACTACTACTTAAGTTCCGCATCCAAATACTTCACAACAGGGTAAAATAAAACGTCATGCCAATTAAAATATTACTCAATCATATTTATATTAAAATGTTTCAAATGTCTACCTAGATGTGCGTGCAAAACATTTAATTTAGCTCATTTTTCTCACATTTCGTTCTGCTGCCGGAAATGATAACAAATGACAGTCCACGTAATTTGTTATGAAAATCACTATCAGCTGTTTCAAACTTTTAAATTCTAATATGTTGTTCTAAATCGCAATGTGTTAGCATATTATGTTGCGCTTCGTTTATGAAAGTGAGCTTGTGTGGGTTAAATTGTTATTTAGAATCCATTTTTAACCTGCCAGTCAGAGAACATGATTTTGCGATAAAATTAACTCGGATCGATAGTTGGACGTTTTCCAACCAGGTGAAAATATTCATACATGGAATCTCTAGCACACACACGTGCTAAAACCGCAATTTCCCATTCACGGCTAACCTTCCCAGCAAAAGTGAAATAAAAAAAATTAATAATTCGCATTTTATGTTACAGTGTATCTCCATTGGAAATGCGTAGTCTGCCACGTGCAGTAATTGCAGGTTTGATTTAAGTTGTGCATTTGAGCCATCTTTTAGGTTATCTCTGGGGCATTAATCATTATTATGAATCAAGGTAATGGCTAACGCAGTGAAAAATTTATGTTTTTTCCCCTTTCACGTGTAAATATATTTGAAAAACACCTCAAAGAAAGTCAGTACTGCAGGAAATGCTGATATAATTTTGAATTTTACTCCAATTGACTTCGAATAAACTGATTACTGGAATTTTCTGGGGAAGCTCATTTATCCCAATCTAAGCGAAGGACAGGTGGCGTATCTAATTTATTGCTTTTCACATTTCCTGTACTTTGGAACATCTACAGTACCACGTGGGTTAGGTTTTTATGATTATTAATAAAGTTCAAATTTTGAGTGCGTCTTTTAATTTGCGCTTTTAGTACAAAGAAAATATTTTCCACGTCTATTGGCCCACGTCGCCATTTTTGGCACAAATATTACAAGTTAGGTTTACGATTTCTCCTTTTGAAAGATATCGCAGTGCTTAATGCTATTTTGCCCCTTAAATGCGGTGCAATACGTTCGGCAAGGTTGTTATGTATATGTTTTGGTGCAATTTCCTTCTACTGTTGGGGCATCCATAAATATGAAAGTTTTTTTAAATACTCTAAGAAGCAGGCTACTTAATAGGATATAACAATCTCGTTCTGATTGTTTTTCCCCTAATCGGTAGTCATTTTACTGCATTTCACTATCTTTCTAACATTGGAAAATAAAGAGCCGCTTTAAATGTATGCAATCGAGTTTGTACTACTATCAGTGTGACAACAAACATATGGCACCAGGAAGAGACATTAATACTAACTCCAATAGTGGAATGGGCAGTGCGCCACAGAGCGAAGTCCAATAAATTGTGAAGTAACTTTTCTTTAAACCTTTAGCTTTAAGGTAAGGCAATTCGCGCACCCCGTGCCTCACGATTCTAAATATACGTCGCAAAGAAACTAATTCGGCCGATATCGATATGACGCAGCAGACGGGGTTTACTCGATAGTCAGTAAAACGCCAAGATTGTGTAGTTTCCATACTGGCAAATGCAGTGACTCCTCGATAGGTTGCAATGTGCCTCTACTGTCGTATAGGAAAGCCAGGAACAATGTGTTATAATTATACCTACGGTAACTGGGTAAATGCGCACTCTATGGCTTTCAATTTTCATATTATCGCGATATAAGAAAAAAAGTACAATTATGATATGCACCGAGCAGAAGTTTAATATTAATTGCAGGTAGTAAAGAATTTTCCGATGAAATCATATAGATATAAATGAAGTATAAGGAAGATGAGTTAACCTTAGTAAGCCTCTTGCAGCGTAATCAATAAAATTGGATTTTTTTCCTATAAAAGAATGTGATGTAGTATTAAATCAATCAGATTTTTTCACTCACCAGACTAAAACAGAACTGAAACCTGGCACCCTTTGCGCTCTTCGGAGTGCAAATGTCATATTGGTGCAGAATGGTGGGCACTTGCTATCCAGTAGTATTTTATACGCTCAGAATTGGTACAACTGATACATCTTAAAACAGGGAGGTGACTTAAGAGAATCGCGCTAGGTACCAGTGGAGTTTGTGAATGTGTACTAGCTATCTCCTATCGCAACGGACATAATCGGAAAGAAAATTAGTGTATTACAATTGTCAATATTTGCAGTTGCACAGTGCTGTAATCATGTAAAGGTTTGTGTTTCTCCCCACTATCCTTAACAATGCTATGTCAACGTTTAAGGTGAAAGTGAAAAATTAAATGTGCAGAAAAGCAATGTGTTACTAACAGCGGAACAGTAATGATCCTAATAGTGCTTGGATTCAATTTCCAAAAAGGGCCCTAATTTTCCACTATGCTTGCAACTTTTTACTGCACTGAGCGGCACATACAAACCTTGTTTGATGTAGGTGCAGTAGTTTTAATTTCAGTCATTTGCGGTGGAATTAACATTTATTAATCATATTTTGCTTAGCAGAAGTACAGTTGTTGTGAAATTCCTACAAATGCCCTCA
The DNA here is from genome assembly GCA_030762175.1 of Metallyticus violacea. Taxonomy (NCBI): domain Eukaryota; kingdom Metazoa; phylum Arthropoda; class Insecta; order Mantodea; family Metallyticidae; genus Metallyticus; species Metallyticus violacea. The sequence continues at coordinate 108,686,370 of CM060840.1, read as the reverse complement.
AACGAGCCACAGTTTGAACCGGAAATTTGATATTTATTCTTGCATTAATTCATATATACCGGCGTTTCTTTCAACTAATAATTACTTTTTCGAGCCTAGGAGAGCTATTGTCACTTGTACTAGTGCTGTATAGTTAGATTTCATCAAATAAAGGAAGTGGAAAATTCGTGTATTCGAACCCGTGACTCCCGGACGTGACGTCTACATCGTATAACTTATGCTTTACATTAAATTTAGAGCTCCAATTGCCAAAATTAAAAACAGGGACCCTCCGGCATCTCGAACCGGCGACCGCTTGGACAAACTCGCTTATCTAATGCGCATATTATGTCGCGTAGTGCCGGATAGGTACCTATTATGTCCCGGTGCCGTAATGACAGAGCTACCGGAGAGCCCCCAAGCATACAATAATTACAACTACTACTTAAGTTCCGCATCCAAATACTTCACAACAGGGTAAAATATAACGTCATGCCAATTAAAATATTACTCAATCATATTTATATTAAAATGTTTCAAATGTCTACCTCGATGTGTGTGCAAAACATTTAATTTAGCTCATTTTTCTCACATTTCGTTCTGCTGCCGGAAATAATAACAAATGACAGTCCACATAATTTGTTATGAGAATCACTATCAGCTGTTTCAAACTTTTAAATTCTAATATGTTGTTCTAAACCGCAATGTGTTAGCATATTATGTTGCGTTTCGTTTATGAAAGAGAGCTTGTGTGGGTTAAATTGTTATTTAGAATCCATTTTTATTTTGCCAGTCAGTGAACATGATTTTGCCAAAAAACAACACGGATCGATATTTGGACGTTTTCCAACCAGGTGTAAAATATTCATACATGGAATCTCTAGCACACACACGTGCTAAAACCGCAATTTCCCATTCACGGCTAACCTTCCCAGCAAAAGAGAAATAAAAAAAATTAATAATTCGCATTTTATGATACAGTGTATCTCCATTAGAAATGCGTAGTCTGCCACGTGCAGTAATTGCAGTTTTGATTTAAGTTGTGCATTTGAGCTATCTTTTAGGTTATCTCTGGGGCATTAATCATTATTATGAATCAAGGTAATGGCTAACGCAGTGAAAAATTTATGTTTTTTCCCCTTTCACGTGTAAATATATTTGAAACTCACCTCAAAGAAAGTCAGTACTGCAGGAAATGCTGATATAATTTTGAATTTTACTCCAATTGACATCGAATAAACTGATTACTGGAATTTTATGGGGAAGCTCATTATCCCAATCTAAGCGTAGGACAGGTGGCGTACCTAATTTATTGTTTTTCACATTTCCTTACTTTGTAACATCTACAGTACCACGTGGGTTAGGTTTTTATGATGTTTTAATAAAGTTCAAATTTTGAGTGCGTCTTTTAATTTGCGCTTTTAGTACAAAGAAAATATTTTCCACGTCTATTGGCCCACGTCGCCATTTTTGGCACAAATACTACAAGTTAGGTTTACGATTTCTCCTTTTGAAAGATATCGCAGTGCTTAATGCTATTTTGCCCCTTAAATGCGGTGCAATACGTTCGGCAAGGTTGTTATGTATATGTTTTGGTGCAATTTCCTTCTACTGTTGGGGCATCCATAAATATGAAAGTTTTTTTAAATACTCTAAGAAGCTGGCTACTTAATAGAATATAACAATCTCGTTCTGACTGTTTTTCCCATAATCGGTAGTCATTTTACTGCATTTCACTAACTATGTAACATTGCAAAATAAAGAGCCGCTTTAAATGTATGCAATCGAGTCTGTACTACTATCAGTGTGACAACTAACATCAGGCACCAGGAAGAGACATTAATACTAACTGCAATAGTGGAATGGGCAGTGCGCCACAGAGCGAAGTCCAATAAATTGTGAAGTAATTTTTCTTTAAACCTTTAGCTTTAAGGTAAGGCATTTCGCGCACCCCGTGCTTCAAGATTCTAAATATACGTCGCAAAGAAACTAATTCGGCCGATATCGATATGACGCAGCAGACGGGGTTTACTCGTTAGTCAGTAAAACGCCAAGATTGTATAGTTTCCATACTGGCAAATGCAGTGACTCCTCGATAGGTTGCAATGTACCTATACTGTCGTATAGGAAAGCCAGGAACAATGTGTTATAATTATACCTACGGTAACTGGGTAAATGCGCACTGTATGGCTTTCAATTTTCATATTATCGCGATAGGAAAAAAAGTACAATTATGATATGCACCGAGCAGAAGTTTAATATTAATTGCAGTTAGTAAAGAATTTTCCGATGAAATCATATAGATATAAATGAAGTATAAGTAAGATGACTTAACCTTAGTAAGCCTCTTGCAGCGCAATCAATAAAATTGGATTTTTTTCCTATAAAAGAATGTGATGTAGTATTAAATCAATCAGATTTTTTCACTCACCAGACTAAAACAGAACTGAAACCTGGCACCCTTTGCGCTCTTCGGAGTGCAAATGTCATATTGGTGCAGAATGGTGGGCACTTGATATCCAGTAGTATTTTATACGCTCAGAATTGGTACAACTGCTACATCTTAAAACAGGGAGGTGACTTAAGAGAATCGCGCTAGGTACCAGTGGAGTTTGTGAATGTGTACTAGCATTCTCCTATCGCAACGGACATAATCGGAAAGAAAATTAGTGTATTACAATTGTCAATATTTGCAGTTGCACAGTGCTGTAATCATGTAAAGGTTTATGTTTCTCCCCACTATCCTTAACAATGCTATGTCAACGTTTAAGGGGAAAGTGAAAAATTAAATGTGCAGAAAAGCAATGTGTTACTAACAGCGGAACAGTAATGATCCTAATAGTGCTTGGATTCAATTTCCAAAAAGGGCCCTAATTTTCCACTATGCTTGCAACTTTTTACTGCACTGAGCGGCACATACAAACCTTGTTAGATGTAGGTGCAGTAGTTTTAATTTCAGTCAGTTACGGTGGAATTAACATTTATTAATCATATTTTGCTTAGCAGATGTACAGTTGTTGTGAAATTCCTACAAATGCCCTCAAACGAGCCACAGTTTGAACCGGAAATTTGATATTTAATCTTGCATTAATTCATATATACCGGCGTTTCTTTCAACTAATAATTACTTTTTCGAGCCTAGGAGAGCTATTGTCACTTGTACTAGTGCTGTATAGTTAGATTTCATCAAATAAAGGAAGTGGAAAATTCGTGTATTCGAACCCGTGACTCCCGGACGTGACGTCTACATCGTATAACTTATGCTTTACATTAAATTTAGAGCTCCAATTGCCAAAATTAAAAACAGGGACCCTCCGGCATCTCGAACCGGCGACCGCTTGGACAAACTCGCTTATCTAATGCGCATATTATGTCGCGTAGTGCCGGATAGGTACCTATTATGTCCCGGTGCCGTAATGACAGAGCTACCGGAGAGCCCCCAAGCATACAATAATTACAACTACTACTTAAGTTCCGCATCCAAATACTTCACAACAGGGTAAAATATAACGTCATGCCAATTAAAATATTACTCAATCATATTTATATTAAAATGTTTCAAATGTCTACCTAGAAGTGTGTGCAAAACATTTAATTTAGCTAATATTTCTCACATTTCGTTCTGCTGCCGGAAATGATAACAAATGACAGTCCACGTAATTTGTTATGAAAACCACTATCAGCTGTTTCAAACTTTTAAATTCTAATATGTTGTTCTAAATCGCAATGTGTTAGCATATTATGTTGCGTTTCGTTTATGAAAGTGAGCTTGTGTGGGTTAAATTGTTATTTAGAATCCATTTTCACTTTGCCAGTCAGTGAACATGATTTTGCGATAAAATTAACTCGGATCGATAGTTGGACGTTTTCCAACGAGGTGTAAAATATTCATACATGGAATCTCTAGCACACACACGTGCTAAAACCGCAATTTCCCATTCACGGCTAACCTTCCCAGCAAAAGTGAAAAAAAAAAAAAATTAATAATTCGCATTTTATGATACAGTGTGTCTCCATTGGAAATGCGTAGTCTGCCACGTGCAGTAATTGCAGTTTTGATTTAAGTTGTGCATTTGAGCTATCTTTTAGGTTATCTCTGGGGCATTAATCATTATTATGAATCAAGGTAATGGCTAACGCAGTGAAAAATTTATGTTTTTTCCCCTTTCACGTGTAAATATATTTGAAACTCACCTCAAAGAAAGTCAGTACTGCAGGAAATGCTGATATAATTTTGAATTTTACTCCAATTGACTTCGAATAAACTGATTAATGGAATTTTCTGGGGAAGCTCATTTATCCCAATCTAAGCGAAGGACAGGTGGCGTACCTAATTTATTGTTTTTCACATTTCCTTACTTTGTAACATCTACAGTACCACGTGGGTTAGGTTTTTATGATGTTTTAATAAAGTTCAAATTTTGAGTGCGTCTTTTAATTTGCGCTTTTAGTACAAAGAAAATATTTTCCACGTCTATTGGCCCACGTCGCCATTTTTGGCACAAATATTACAAGTTAGGTTTACGATTTCTCCTTTTGAAAGATATCGCAGTGCTTATTGCTATTTTTCCCCTTAAATTAGGTGCAATACGTTCGGCAAGGTTGTTATGTATATGTTTTGGTGCAATTTCCTTCTAATGTTGGGGCATCCATAAATATGAAAGATTTTTTAAATACTCTAAGAAGCTGGCTACTTAATAGAATATAACAATCTCGTTCTGACTGTTTTTCCCATAATCGGTAGTCATTTTACTGCATTTCACTAACTTTGTAACATTGCAAAATAAAGAGCCGCTTTAAATGTATGCAATCGAGTTTGTACTACTATCAGTGTGACAACTAACATCAGGCACCAGGAAGAGACATTAATACTAACTGCAATAGTGGAAAGGGCAGTGCGCCACAGAGCGAAGTCCAATAAATTGTGAAGTAATTTTTCTTTAAACCTTTAGCTTTAAGGTAAGGCATTTCGCGCACCCCGTGCCTCACGATTCTAAATATACGTCGCAAAGAAACTAATTCGGCCGATATCGATATGACGCAGCAGACGGGGTTTACTCGATAGTTAGTAAAAGGCCAAGATTGTGTAGTTTCCATACTGGCAAATGCAGTAACTCCTCGATAGGTTGCAATGTGCCTCTACTGTCGTATAGGAAAGCCAGGAACAATGTGTTATAATAATACCTACGGTAACTGGGTAAATGCGCACTGTATGGCTTTCAATTTTCATATTATCGCGATATAAGAAAAAAAGTACAATTATGATATGCACAGAGCAGAAGTTTAATATTAATTGCAGGTAGTAAAGAATTTTCCGATGAAATCATATAGATATAAATGAAGAATAAGTAAGATGACTTAACCTTAGTAAGCCTCTTGCAGCGTAATCAATAAAATTGGATTTTTTTCCTATAAAAGAATGTGATGTAGTCTTAAATCAATCAGATTTTTTCACTCACCAGACTAAAACAGAACTGAAACCTGGCACCCTTTGCGCTCTTCGGAGTGCAAATGTCATATTGGTGCAGAATGGTGGGCACTTGCTATCCAGTAGTATTTTATACGCTCAGAATTGGTACAACTGCTACATCTTAAAACAGGGAGGTGACTTAAGAGAATCGCGCTAGGTACCAGTGGAGTTTGTGAATGTGTACTAGCTTTCTCCTATCGCAACGGACATAATCGGAAAGAAAATTAGTGTATTACAATCGTCAATATTTGCAGTTGCACAGTGCTGTAATCATGTAAAGGTTTATGTTTCTCTCCACTATCCTTAACAATGCTATGTCAACGTTTAAGGGGAAAGTGAAAAATTAAATGTGCAGAAAAGCAATGTGTTACTAACAGCGGAACAGTAATGATCCTAATAGTGCTTGGATTGAATTTCCAAAAAGGGCCCTAATTTTCCACTATGCTTGCAACTTTTTACTACACTGAGCGGCACATACAAACCTTGTTAGATGTAGGTGCAGTAGTTTTAATTTCAGTCAGTTACGGTGGAATTAACATTTATTAATCATATTTTGCTTAGCAGAAGTACAGTTGTTGTGAAATTCCTACAAATGCCCTCAAACGAGCCACAGTTTGAACCGGATGATGATGAATATTGCTTAAGGGCGCAAAACTGCTGTGGTCATTAGCGCCCAAACACATCAAGTACTACGTCAGCAATAAAAATAAATAAACAAAGAACGCAAATTCTGCGCATAATGAACGGACAGTAGTACTTGTGCAATAAAAATATACCCAAAAACAAATAACAAGGGTATAAGGCGCCGCAAACATTAAAGTGTTACTAAAACACAGCCGCAAGTGCAGAAAAACACAACAGTCTTGTAATGGACTAAAATCGTGCCAATAAAATCCCAAAGCAAACACAGGTCAATAAACAAATACCGGTAGCAAAAATAATCAGCAAAAGCTGAAAACAAACCAGGCTTATAAAAGATTAAAATGGTACAATAAAACCCCAGAACAAATAACACGGGGTGCAAAACAACAATTAAAGACTAGTCAACACGATTCAGCAATAGCTGAAAAAACAACAGTCTTAAAAGAGTCAAAAAATGCCGTCAATGGCAAAAGATAAAATCTCACACCTTGCTCCAAAAACCACAAATCGGATAAAACGGAGCACACGCTCAACAGCAGACACATCATCTGCAAGCAACTCCTCAATAGAGGAGGGCAAACCTAGGCTACCTCTAAAAGCTGTCAGATGAAGACAATCAATTAAAATGTGACGCACTGTAAAGGGGTGGTCACAGTGAGGGCAAGCTGGAGCGGGTTGACCATTAAAAAGGTGAGAATGACTAAAACGGCAATGCCCAATTCTAAGACGAGCTAAAATTACTTCTTCGCGACGAACACCGCGAGAAGAAGTCGACCAGTTAAAAGGGGCGGATTTACATTCACGGAGCTTATTATTTGGGAGTAATTCCCACTCCTCGCGCCAGCGCAAAAAAATGGCTCTACGTAACGAATGTATAAAATCCCCGAAATAAAAACGCTGCTCGTACTCAGCAGGGTCTAAAAGAGCGGATTTTGCTGCAACATCTGCGGCCTCATTACCTGGGAGTCCGACGTGTCCAGGCACCCATAGCAGTGTTACCCTGACGCCAGCGTCGAAAAGGGTTAAAACTACATTCTGGACCATCTGTACAAGAGGGTGGTGATTGTACAGCTGTTTAAAACTTAAAATAGCACTCAAAGAGTCGGAACATATAACGCTGTTCCCCAGCCCGTGATCAGAAATAAATAAAACCGCCCGATAGATAGCATAAAGCTCCGCCATAAAAATAGATGTTGCAACGTTAAGACCGTACGTAAAACTTGCCCCATTTAAAACAAAAGCACATCCTACACCTGTGTCACATTTAGAGCCGTCCGTATAGATAAAATTCCAGCCATTAAAAGAGGATTTGATCTCGCTAAAAGAACAACGAATAATATGTGCTGCGGTCGAAGATTTCGGACAGGACGTGAGCCCGAGATGAACGGGGGCCTCTGCTAAAATCCAGGGGGGAGAAGAAGTTTCCCCAGCTAAGAAAAAAGCAGGTAACTCCATGTCCAACGTCCGTAAAATCTCCCGAAAACGAAAGCCAGCGGGCTTAGGAGTAAAAGACCGAGCAGCATAAAAACGATCAAAAGACACATTAAAAAACGGCCCATTCGTGGGATGACGAGGTTGCGCAGCCAAGCGACAACCGTACGCGGCCAGTAAAACATCCCTACGATAAAACAACGGAGGTTCTCCAGACTCCGCACATAAACTCAACACAGGACTGGTGGGGAATGCTCCAATGCCAACACGGATACCCCGGTGATGAAGCGGGTTAAGGCGACGAAGCACAGAAGGTCGCGCCGAGCCATAAACCACACAGCCATAATCCAGTTTCGATCGGATAAGAGATCGGTAAAAACGTAAAAGTATAGTCCGGTCAGCTCCCCAAGATGTGCCACATAAAACACGTAAAATGCAAAGAGAACGTTCACACTTGCCTTTGAGTTGCGCTATATGCGATGACCAGCATAATTTCCTATCGAACACCAAGCCAAGGAACCTAACTTCGTCCGCGAAAGAGAGTGCGTCTGGGCCAAGATGGAGCGAAGGTGGAGGATACTCCTTGTGGCGCCAGAAGTTCATGCAGACGGTCTTCTCTGCGGAGAAACGGAACCCGTGAGAGACACTCCAAGCGTAAAGGCGGTCGAGACAGCATTGGAGGCGGCGTTCCAAGAGACAGGTTCTCCGAGAGGAAAGATAGATGGCAAAATCGTCCACAAATAACGACGATTGTATTCCTGGCGGTAAACACTCGGTGATAGAGTTAATCGCAATGGCAAACAGTGTGCAACTAAGTACCGAGCCCTGAGGTACGCCGTTCTCTTGAATAAAATTAGACGATAAAACTGATCCCACGCGAACATTAAAAACCCGGTCCTTCATAAATTCCTGAATAAAAACAGACATACGCCCACGTATGTTCCAATCGCGAAGCGTTCGGAGGATACCGCCTCTCCAGCAAGTATCGTAAGCTTTCTCCAGGTCAAAAAATACGGCAACCGTTTGGCACTTGCGCACAAAACCGTCCAATACATGGGTAGTTAAAGACACCAGATGGTCGACTGAGGAACGATGACGCCGGAAACCACACTGGGCGTTCGTCAATAATTGCCTCGACTCCAACCACCACATGAGCCGTCCGTTAATCATGCGTTCCATCACCTTGCAAACGCAGCTGGTGAGGGAAATCGGACGGTAACTGGAAGGAAGATGTGGGTCCTTTCCAGGCTTAGGTATCGGAACGACGGTGGCCAATCGCCAAGCGTTGGGAAAAGTGCCATTACACCAAATAAAATTAAAAATTCGTAATAAAAAGGCTTTGCCTTCTGCTGGTAAATGCTGCAACATGGCAACGTGAATGTCATCTGGCCCCGGTGCGCAATGTCCAGAGGTAGAAAGGGCATGCTCCAGTTCCCTGACAGTAAAAGGAACGTTGTAGCTCTCCTGATGGTCGGAGGCAAATGAGAAACCTTTCCTCTCAACCTGCTCCCTTAATGCGCGAAATGTAGCCGGGTAATTGGCGGAACTAGAAAGATCAGCGAAGGTTCGCCCTAAAACATTGGCGACGTCAGTCGGAGTGGTGAGCACTCGATTTAAAATCCTAAGACCGGGTATAGGTGTAAACCTTGGTTTGCCAGCAACGCGGCGTAGCCGTTCCCAAACTACGGATGAAGGCGTTGTGCGGTTAAAAGAAGAGGTAAAAGAAATCCAAGAAGCCTTTTTGCTATCCTTTATGACTCGGCGGCACTTGGCGCGAAGTTGTTTGTAGCAAATCATATTTGCAGAAGTAGGGTGGCGACGAAAAGCTCGGAGAGCACCTCGGCGTGCACGCAACGCATCCCGGCATTCATCGGTCCACCAGGGAACCGGCAAGCGTCTGGAGTGACAAGACGACCGGGGAATAGCCTTATCTGCGGCTGTGATGATGACCGTACGGAGGTGCTCGATCGCGACGTCGATAGATGGAAAGTCACACCCTGAAAATTCGGCCAAAGAACGGTAGAGAGGCAAATTCGCCTTTTCAACGAGCCATTTTGGCGCGCGCTGTGAATGTGCGTTCGAAGAGAGTACATGGATCTGACACGGAAAGTGGTCACTGGAATATAAATCAGAGATGACGTTCCAGGTGAAGTGTACAGCAAGCGAGGAAGAACACATGGATAAGTCCAAGTGTGAAAAACTGTGAGTGCTGTCTGAAAGAAATGTAGGTTGTCCAGTATTGAGCAGTACTAGATGGTGACGATCCAGAAAGTCGGCTATAATGCTACCCCTCGCACACTCCGTGGCGGAACCCCATAGGGGGTGGTGTGCATTGAAATCCCCCAAAAGAAGAACAGGGGGTGGTAGCTGAGACAAAAGATCGTCCAGGTCAACTGTGGTGATGGTGCCGGACGGAGGTAAATAAACATTGCAGACTGAAAAACTAAGGCCAGAAAAGTGAACTGTAGCTGCAGCAGCTTGTAAAGGAGTCTGGAGCTGTAGTGAGGTGCTGTACACGTCGTTTCGAATTAAAAGTATAACTCCGCCGTGAGCGGGAGTGCCATCTTCGGGAGGGAGATCAAATCTCACCGAAGAGTAACTCCGCAAATTAAAAGAATCACTTGGGCGAAGCTTGGTCTCTTGGAGACACACGAGCAAAGGGTCAGTAGAACGTAAAATTAATTCCAGGTCAGGTCTTCGACTACGGAGACCACGCACATTCCACGAAAGGATAGCCATTGTTAAAATTAGATAAAAGAAGCTAAAAATTTACCACCTTACTTTTTGGACGGTGCAGGGCGAAACAAACGTCCTTTTTTCAGTCGCGTGGGACTCGGTGGTTTTGAAGGAGCAGGCACATCCTGCTCCATCACTTCCTCAGAGGGAGGGCTCTCCCGCTGAGAAGCATCCACCGATTCCAACGCCTGGAATCGGTTGGATGTAGATATAGGCGGCGACGGCGACCGCCTAGCGGGTTTGCTCCCATCATGGGAGCGTGACCTCCGAGGAGGAGAAGGGCTCTTCTTCTGCTCTACCTGAGTTGATGACTTTAAAAAATCGGTTCGCGTAAAACTCGTCCTGAACTTAATATCAGGGGCATTAAAAACAACCGCTTTGGGCTTCACGGTAGAGCGCTTTGGAGAACTAGGAGTAGTTTGGACCCGTGTAAAAACAAGATCGCAGGTCTGCGTACTGCTATCGCACTTCTTGGGCGCAAAAGAAGCTGCTGCGCTGTAGGTGCCGGTCTTAGGCACGACAGGTTGGCGAGACTGGAATCGCTTCCGGGCTTCAGTAAAGGAGAGTTTTTCCTTCACCCGGATCTCCTGGATACAGCGCTCCTCTCGAAAACGAGGGCAATCGCGGGACGAGGCTGGGTGTTCACCGCGGCAGTTGACGCAGACAGGAGCGGATGGGCATGCTCCCTCGTGACTTGCTTGACCGCAGGTTGCACAGATGGAAACGGCAGTTTTACATGATATGCGAGTGTGTCCAAAACGCTGACACTGGAAACATCGCAACGGGCTCGGGATATACGGGCGCACTTCTATCACCTCGTAACCCGCCTTTATCTTCTGCGGCAAATCGACCCTGTCGAATGTGGGGAAAAGAGTCCGGGTGGGCTGTAATTCCCCCTCTTTCCTTGCCTGCACACGATATACTGAGGTGACCCCTTGGTCTTCCAGACAGCTCTGGATTTCCGGGTCGGACATTCCGTCTAGAACATTTGTGGTGACAACTCCTCGCGACGAATTCATGGTCTTATGTTTCTCGACACGGACGGGATATCCGTGGAGTAGCGTCGCCTTGAGCAACGAGTTGCTTTGAGACAGGCCAAGTGTCTCCACCAAAAGTGATCCGTTGCGTAGACGGGTACAGGACTTAACGGGTCCAGCTATGGCATCAATGCCCTTCTGAATTTTAAATGGATTTACGGTCGTAAACGACTGACTCTCTTCAGTTCGACTAATGACCAAGTATCGAGGGAAAGACTTCTCGCATACTTCTTTTACGTCAACTCTTTTACGTTTAAAATGTAAAGGATTATTTTCCAGTACCATAGCGGTTTATTCCTCCACCATTGCAACCGTCTCCGATGGCGGGCTGCTTCCTAGGCGCCACCCCGGCTTAGGTTACTGGCTCTGGCCTGAACCAAGTAACTCAGGGTCACACCTTCCTGTGGGCTGACGAAGGCACCCAATCGCCTGCAGGAAGTCTACAGCTCATGCAATGGCCCTTCCCCGGGCCTGGCCTTTACCAGGGGATACGCTCCCGTCCTACATGATAACCCAGTGCTGGGAGTTACGCTGTTACCCAGTCACTTTTTACCGTGTCAAACACGGGGGCACCCATCAGACAAAGAACAGGGAAGTACGACAAATAAAACAATAAAAGAGGCGAAATAAAAAGGAGTCAAACGCGCTAAGCGCGGACCTGAGGGAGCAGCTCGGGTGCCTCTGGGTCGCTACGCCCCGTACCAAATAAATTGGGCCCCTGAGGGGAGTTTGAATCGGAAATTTGATATTTATTCTTGCATTAATTCATATATACCGGCGCTTCTTTCAACTAATAATTACTTTTTCGAGCCTAGGAGAGCTATTGTCACTTGTACTAGTGCTGTATAGTTAGATTTCATCAAATAAAGGAAGTGGAAAATTCGTGTATTCGAACCCGTGACTCCCGGACGTGACGTCTACATCGTATAACTTATGCTTTACATTAAATTTAGAGCTCCAATTGCCAAAATTAAAAACAGGGACCCTCCGGCATCTCGAACCGGCGACCGCTTGGACAAACTCGCTTATCTAATGCGCATATTATGTCGCGTAGTGCCGGATAGGTACCTATTATGTCCCGGTGCCGTAATGACAGAGCTACCGGAGAGCCCCCAAGCATACAATAATTACAACTACTACTTAAGTTCCGCAAACAAATACTTCACAACAGGGTAAAATATAACGTCATGCCAATTAAAATATTACTCAATCATATTTATATTAAAATGTTTCAAATGTCTACCTAGATGTGTGTGCAAAACATTTAATTTAGCTCATTTTTCTCACATTTCCTTCTGCTGCCGGAAATGATAACAAATGACAGTCCACGTAATTTGTTATGAAAATCACTATCAGCTGTTTCAAACTTTTAAATTCTAATATGTTGTTCTAAATCGCAATGTGTTAGCATATTATGTTGCGTTTCGTTTATGAAAGTGAGCTTGTGTGGGTTAAAATGTTATTTAGAATCCATTTTTATTTTGCCAGTCAGTGAACATGATTTTGCGATAAAATTAACTCGGATCGATAGTTGGACGTTTTCCAACCAGGTGTAAAATATTCATACATGGAATCTCTAGCACACACACGTGCTAAAACCGCAATTTCCCATTCACGGCTAACCTTCCCAGCAAAAGTGAAATAAAAAAAATTAATAATTCGCATTTTATGATACAGTGTATCTCCATTGGAAATGCGTAGTCTGCCACGTGCAGTAATTGCAGTTTTGATTTAAGTTGTGCATTTGAGCTATCTTTTAGGTTATCTCTGGGGCATTAATCATTATTATGAATCAAGGTAATGGCTAACGCAGTGAAAAATTTATGTTTTTTCCCCTTTCACGTGTAAATATATTTGAAACTCACCTCAAAGAAAGTCATTACTGCAGGAAATGCTGATATAATTTTGAATTTTACTCCAATTGACTTCGAATAAACTGATTACTGGAATTTTCTGGGGAAGCTCATTTATCCCAATCTAAGCGAAGGACAGGTGGCGTTCCTAATTTATTGTTTTTCACATTTCCTGTACTTTGTAACATCTACAGTACCACGTGGGTTAGGTTTTTATGATGTTTTAATAAAGTTCAAATTTTGAGTGCGTCTTTTAATTTGCGCTTTTAGTACAAAGAAAATATTTTCCACGTCTATTGGCCCGCGTCGCCATTTTTGGCACAAATATTACAAGTTAGGTTTACGATTTCTCCTTTTGAAAGCTATCGCAGTGCTTAATGCTATTTTGCCCCTTAAATGCGGTGCAATACGTTCGGAGGATGTTATGTATATGTTTTGGTGCAATTTCCTTCTACTGTTGGGGCATCCATAAATATGAAAGTTTTTTTAAATACTCTAAGAAGCAGGCTACTTAATAGGATATAACAATCTCGTTCTGACTGTTTTTCCCCTAATCGGTAGTCATTTTACTGCATTTCACTCATTTGTAACATTGCAAAATAAAGAGCCGCTTTAAATGTATGCAATCGAGTTTGTACTACTATCAGTGTGACAACAAACATCAGGCACCAGGAAGAGACATTAATACTAACTCCAATAGTGGAATGGGCAGTGCGCCACAGAGCGAAGTCCAATAAATTGTGAAGTAATTTTTCTTTAAACCTTTAGCTTTAAGGTAAGGCATTTCGCGCACCCCGTGCCTCACGATTCTAAATATACGTCACAAAGAAACTAATTCGGCCGATATCGATATGACGCAGCAGACGGGGTTTACTCGATAGTCAGTAAAACGCCAAGATTGTGTAGTTTCCATACAGGCAAATGCAGTAACTCCTCGATAGGTTGCAATGTGCCTCTACTGTCGTATAGGAAAGCCAGGAACAATGTGTTATAATTATACCTACGGTAACTGGGTAAATGCGCACTCTATGGCTTTCAATTTTCATATTATCGCGATAAAAGAAAAAAAGTACAATTATGATATGCACCGAGCAGAAGTTTAATATTAATTGCAGGTAATAAAGAATTTTCCGATGAAATCATATAGATATAAATGAAGTATAAGTAAGATGACTTAACCTTAGTAAGCCTCTTGCAGCGTAATCAATAAAATTGGATTTTTTTCCTATAAAAGAATGTGATGTAGTATTAAATCAATCAGATTTTTTCACTCACCAGACTAAAATAGAACTGAAACCTGGCACCCTTTGCGCTCTTCGGAGTGCAAATGTCATATTGGTGCAGAATGGTGGGCACTTGCTATCCAGTAGTATTTTATACGCTCAGAATTGGTACAACTGATACATCTTAAAACAGGGAGGTGACTTAAGAGAATCGCGCTAGGTACCAGTGGAGTTTGTGAATGTGTACTAGCATTCTACCATCGCAACGGACATAATCGGAAAGAAAATTAGTGTATTACAATTGTCAATATTTGCAGTTGCACAGTGCTATAATCATGTAAAGGTTTATGTTTCTCCCCACTATCCTTAACAATGCTATGTCAACGTTTAAGGGGAAAGTGAAAAATTAAATGTGCAGAAAAGCAATGTGTTACTAACAGCGGAACAGTAATGATCCTAATAGTGCTTGGATTCAATTTCCAAAAAGGGCCCTAATTTTCCACTATGCTTGCAACTTTTTACTGCAGTGAGCGGCACATACAAACCTTGTTAGATGTAGGTGCAGTAGTTTTAATTTCAGTCAGTTACGGTGGAATTAACATTTATTAATCATATTTTGCTTAGCAGAAGTACAGTTGTTGTGAAATTCCTACAAATGCCCTCAAACGACTCACAGTTTGAACCGGAAATTTGATATTTATTCTTGCATTAATTCATATATCCCGGCGTTTCTTTCAACTAATAATTACTTTTTCGAGCCTAGGAGAGCTATTGTCACTTGTACTAGTGCTGTATAGTTAGATTTCATCAAATAAAGGAAGTGGAAAATTCGTGTATTCGAACCCGTGACTCCCGGACGTGACGTCTACATCGTATAACTTATGCTTTACATTAAATTTAGAGCTCCAATTGCCAAAATTAAAAACAGGGACCCTCCGGCATCTCGAACCGGCGACCGCTTGGACAAACTCGCTTATCTAATGCGCATATTATGTCGCGTAGTGCCGGATAGGTACCTATTATGTCCCGGTGCCGTAATGACAGAGCTACCGGAGAGCCCCCAAGCATACAATAATTACAACTACTACTTAAGTTCCGCATCCAAATACTTCACAACAGGGTAAAATATAACGTCATGCCAATTAAAATATTACTCAATCATATTTATATTTAAATGTTTCAAATGTCTACCTAGATGTGTGTGCAAAACATTTAATTTAGCTCATTTTTCTCACATTTCGTTCTACTGCCGGAAATGATAACAAATGACAGTCCACATAATTTGTTATGAAAATCACTATCAGCTGTTTCAAACTTTTAAATTCTAATATGTTGTTCTAAACCGCAATGTGTTAGCATATTATGTTGCGTTTCGTTTATGAAAGAGAGCTTGTGTGGGTTAAATTGTTATTTAGAATCCATTTTTATTTTGCCAGTCAGTGAACATGATTTTGCGATAAAATTAACACGGATCGATAGTTGGGACGTTTTCCAACGAGGTGTAAAATATTCATACATGGAATCTCTAGCACACACACACGTGCTAAAACCGCAATTTCCCATTCACGGCTAACCTTCCCAGCAAAAGTGAAATAAAAAAAATTAATAATTCGCATTTTATGATACAGTGTGTCTCCATTGGAAATGCGTAGTCTGCCACGTGCAGTAATTGCAGTTTGGATATAAGTTGTGCATTTGAGCTATCTTTTAGGCTATCTCTGGGGCATGAATCATGATTATGAATTAAAATAATGGCTAACGCAGTGAAAAATTTATGTTTTTTCCCCTTTCACGTGTAAATATATTTGAAACTCACCTCAAAGAAAGTCAGTACTGCAGGAAATGCTGATATAATTTTGAATTTTACTCCAATTGACTTCGAATAAACTGATTACTGGAATTTTCTGGGGAAGCTCATTTATCCCAATCTAAGCGAACGACTGGTGGCGTACCTAATTTATTGTTTTTCACATTTCCTGTACTTTGGAACATCTACAGTACCACGTGGGTTAGGTTTTTATGATGTTTTAATAAAGTTCAAATTTTGAGTGCGTCTTTTAATTTGCGCTTTTAGTAGAAAGAAAATATTTTCCACGTCTATTGGCCCACGTCGCCATTTTTGGCACAAATATTACAAGTTAGGTTTACGATTTCTCCTTTTGAAAGATATCGCAGTGCTTAATGCTATTTTTCCCCTTAAATTGCGGTGCAATACGTTCGGCAAGGTTGTTATGTATATGTTTTGGTGCAATTTCCTTCTACTGTTGGGGCATCCATAAATATGAAAGTTTTTTTAAATACTCTAAGAAGCTGGCTACTTAATAGAATATAACAATCTCGTTCTGACTGTTTTTCCCCTAATCGGTAGTCATTTTACTGCATTTCACTAACTTTGTAACATTGCAAAATAAAGAGCCGCTTTAAATGTATGCAATCGAGTTTGTACTACTATCAGTGTGACAACAAACACCAGGCACCAGGAAGAGACATTAATACTAACTCCAATAGTGGAATGGGCAGTGCGCCACAGAGCGAAGTCCAATAAATTGTGAAGTAATTTTTCTTAAAACCTTTAGCTTTAAGGTAAGGCATTTCGCGCACCCCGTGCCTCACGATTCTAAATATACGTCGCAAAGAAACTAATTCGGCCGATATCGATATGACGCAGCAGACAGGGTTTACTCGATAGTCAGTAAAACGCCAAGATTGTGTAGTTTCCATACTGGCAAATGCAGTGACTCCTCGATAGGTTGCAATGTACCTATACTGTCGTATAGGAAAGCCAGGAACAATGTGTTATAATTATACCTACGGTAACTGGGTAAATGCGCACTGTATGGCTTTCAATTTTCATATTATCGCGATATAAGAAAAAAAGTACAATTATGATATGCACCGAGCAGAAGTTTAATATTAATTGCAGGTAGTAAAGAATTTTCCGATGAAATCATATAGATATAAATGAAGTATAAGTAAGATGACTTAACCTTAGTAAGCCTCTTGCAGCGTAATCAATAAAATTGGATTTTTTTCCTATAAAAGAATGTGATGTAGTATTAAATCAATCAGATTTTTTCGCTCACCAGACTAAAACAGAACTGAAACCTGGCACCCTTTGCGCTCTTCGGAGTGCAAATGTCATATTGGTGCAGAATGGTGGGCACTTGCTTTCCAGTAGTATTTTATACGCTCAGAATTGGCACAACTGATACATCTTAAAACAGGGAGGTGACTTAAGAGAATCGCGCTAGGTACCAGTGGAGTTTGTGAATGTGTACTAGCATTCTCCTAGCGCAACGGACATAATCGGAAAGAAAATTAGTGTATTACAATTGTCAATATTTGCAGTTGCACAGTGCTGTAATCATGTAAAGGTTTATGTTTCTCCCCACTATCCTTAACAATGCTATGTCAACGTTTAAGGGGAAAGTGAAAAATTAAATGTGCAGAAAAGCAATGTGTTACTAACAGCGGAACAGTATTGATCCTAATAGTGCTTGGATTGAATTTCCAAAAAGGGCCCTAATTTTCCACTATGCTTGCAACTTTTTACTGCACTGAGCGGCACATACAAACCTTGTTAGATGTAGGTGCAGTAGTTTTAATTTCAGTCAGTTACGGTGGAATTAACATTTATTAATCATATTTTGCTTAGCAGAAGTACAGTTGTTGTGAAATTCCTACAAATGCCCTCAAACGAGCCACAGTTTGAACCGGAAATTTGATATTTATTCTTGCATTAATTCATATATACCGGCGTTTCTTTCAACTAATAATTACTTTTTCGAGC
This sequence comes from Metallyticus violacea, assembly GCA_030762175.1. Lineage (NCBI taxonomy): Eukaryota > Metazoa > Arthropoda > Insecta > Mantodea > Metallyticidae > Metallyticus > Metallyticus violacea. Next base: position 108,668,209 of record CM060840.1, on the reverse strand, counting down.
CTAGGAGAGCTATTGTCACTTGTACTAGTGCTGTATAGTTAGATTTCATCAAATAAAGGAAGTGGAAAATTCGTGTATTCGAACCCGTGACTCCCGGACGTGACGTCTACATCGTATAACTTATGCTTTACATTAAATTTAGAGCTCCAATTGCCAAAATTAAAAACAGGGACCCTCCGGCATCTCGAACCGGCGACCGCTTGGACAAACTCGCTTATCTAATGCGCATATTATGTCGCGTAGTGCCGGATAGGTACCTATTATGTCCCGGTGCCGTAATGACAGAGCTACCGGAGAGCCCCCAACCATACAATAATTACAACTACTACTTAAGTTCCGCATCCAAATACTTCACAACAGGGTAAAATATAACGTCATGCCAATTAAAATATTATTCAATCATATTTATATTAAAATGTTTCAAATGTCTACCTAGATGTGTGTGCAAAACATTTAATTTAGCTCATTTTTCTCACATTTCGTTCTGCTGCCGGAAATGATAACAAATGACAGTCCACATAATTTGTTATGAAAATCACTATCAGCTGTTTCAAACTTTTAAATTCTAATATGTTGTTCTAAATCGCAATGTGTTAGCATATTATGTTGCGTTTCGTTTATGAAAGTGAGCTTGTGTGGGTTAAAATGTTATTTAGAATCCATTTTTATTTTGCCAGTCAGTGAACATGATTTTGCGATAAAATTAACACGGATCGATAGTTGGACGTTTTCCAACGAGGTGTAAAATATTCATACATGGAATCTCTAGCACACACACGTGCTAAAACCACAATTTCCCATTCACGGCTAACCTTCCCAGCAAAAGTGAAATAAAAAAAAATTAATAGTTCGCATTTTATGATACAGTGTATCTCCATTGGAAATGGGTAGTCTGCCACGTGCAGTAATTGCAGTTTTGATTTAAGTTGTGCATTTGAGCAATCTTTTAGGTTATCTCTGGGGCATTAATCATTATTATGAATCAAGGTAATGGCTAACGCAGTGAAAAATTTATGTTTTTTCCCCTTTCACGTGTAAATATATTTGAAACTCACCTCAAAGAAAGTCAGTACTGCAGGAAATGCTGATATAATTTTGAATTTTACTCCAATTGACTTCGAATAAACTGATTACTGGAATTTTCTGGGGAAGCTCATTTATCCCAATCTAAGCGAAGGACAGGTGGCGTACCTAATTTATTGTTTTTCACATTTCCTGTACTTTGGAGCATCTACAGTACCACGTGGGTTAGGGTTTTATGATGTTTTAATAAAGTTCAAATTTTGAGTGCGTCTTTTAATTTGCGCTTTTAGTACAAAGAAAATATTTTCCACGTCTATTGGCCCACGTCGCCATTTTTGGCACAAATATTACAAGTTAGGTTTACGATTTCTCCTTTTGAAAGCTATCGCAGTGCTTAATGCTATTTTGCCCCTTAAATGCGGTGCAATACGTTCGGCAAGGTTGTTATGTATATGTTTTGGTGCAATTTCCTTCTACTGTTGGGGCATCCATAAATATGAAAGTTTTTTTAAATACTCTAAGAAGCAGGCTACTTAATAGAATATAACAATCTCGTTCTGACTGTTTTTCCCCTAATCGGTAGTCATTTTACTGCATTTCACTAACTTTGTAACATTGCAAAATAAAGAGCCGCTTTAAATGTATGCAATCGAGTTTGTACTACTATCAGTGTGACAACAAACTATGGCACCAGGAAGAGACATTAATACAAACTCGAATAGTGGAATGGGCAGTGCGCCACAGAGCGAAGTCCAATAAATTGTGAAGTAATTTTTCTTTAAACCTTTAGCTTTAAGGTAAGGCATTTCGCGCACCCCGTGCTTCAAGATTCTAAATATACGTCGCAAAGAAACTAATTCGGCCGATATCGATATGACGCAGCAGACGGGGTTTACTCGTTAGTCAGTAAAACGCCAAGATTGTATAGTTTCCATACTGGCAAATGCAGTGACTCCTCGATAGGTTGCAATGTACCTATACTGTCGTATAGGAAAGCCAGGAACAATGTGTTATAATTATACCTACGGTAACTGGGTAAATGCGCACTGTATGGCTTTCAATTTTCATATTATCGCGATAAGAAAAAAAGTACAATTATGATATGCACCGAGCAGAAGTTTAATATTAATTGCAGGTAGTAAAGAATTTTCCGATGAAATCATATAGATATAAATGAAGTATAAGTAAGATGACTTAACCTTAGTAAGCCTCTTGCAGCGTAATCAATAAAATTGGATTTTTTTCCTATAAAAGAATGTGATGTAGTATTAAATCAATCAGATTTTTTCGCTCACCAGACTAAAACAGAACTGAAACCTGGCACCCTTTGCGCTCTTCGGAGTGCAAATGTCATATTGGTGCAGAATGGTGGGCACTTGCTTTCCAGTAGTATTTTATACGCTCAGAATTGGTACAACTGATACATCTTAAAACAGGGAGGTGACTTAAGAGAATCGCGCTAGGTACCAGTGGAGTTTGTGAATGTGTACTAGCATTCTCCTAGCGCAACGGACATAATCGGAAAGAAAATTAGTGTATTACAATTGTCAATATTTGCAGTTGCACAGTGCTGTAATCATGTAAAGGTTTATGTTTCTCCCCACTATCCTTAACAATGCTATGTCAACGTTTAAGGGGAAAGTGAAAAATTAAATGTGCAGAAAAGCAATGTGTTACTAACAGCGGAAGAGTAATGATCCTAATAGTGCTTGGATTCAATTTCCAAAAAGGGCCCTAATTTTCCACTATGCTTGCAACTTTTTACTGCACTGAGCGGCACATACAAACCTTGTTAGATGTAGGTGCAGTAGTTTTAATTTCAGTCAGTTACGGTGGAATTAACATTTATTAATCATATTTTGCTTAGCAGAAGTACAGTTGTTGTGAAATTCCTACAAATGCCCTCAAACGAGCCACAGTTTGAACCGGAAATTTGATATTTATTCTTGCATTAATTCATATATACCGGCGTTTCTTTCAACTAATAATTACTTTTTCGAGCCTAGGAGAGCTATTGTCACTTGTACTAGTGCTGTATAGTTAGATTTCATCAAATAAAGGAAGTGGAAAATTCGTGTATTCGAACCCGTGACTCCCGGACGTGACGTCTACATCGTATAACTTATGCTATACATTAAATTTAGAGCTCCAATTGCCAAAATTAAAAACAGGGACCCTCCGGCATCTCGAACCGGCGACCGCTTGGACAAACTCGCTTATCTAATGCGCATATTATGTCGCGTAGTGCCGGATAGGTACCTATTATGTCCCGGTGCCGTAATGACAGAGCTACCGGAGAGCCCCCAACCATACAATAATTACAACTACTACTTAAGTTCCGCATCCAAATACTTCACAACAGGGTAAAATATAACGTCATGCCAATTAAAATATTACTCAATCATATTTATATTAAAATGTTTCAAATGTCTACCTAGATGTGTGTGCAAAACATTTAATTTAGCTCATTTTTCTCACATTTCGTTCTGCTGCCGGAAATGATAACAAATGACAGTCCACATAATTTGTTATGAAAATCACTATCAGCTGTTTCAAACTTTAAATTCTAATATGTTGTTCTAAACCGCAATGTGTTAGCATATTATGTTGCGTTTCGTTTATGAAAGAGAGCTTGTGTGGGTTAAATTGTTATTTAGAATCCATTTTTATTTTGCCAGTCAGTGAACATGATTTTGCGATAAAATTAACTCGGATCGATAGTTGGACGTTCTCCAACGAGGTGTAAAATATTCATACATGGAATCTCTAGCACACACACGTGCTAAAACCGCAATTTCCCATTCACGGCTAACCTTCCCAGCAAAAGTGAAATAAAAAAAATTAATAATTCGCATTTTATGATATAGTGTGTCTCCATTGGAAATGCGTAGTCTGCCACGTGCAGTAATTGCAGTTTTGATTTAAGTTGTGCATTTGAGCTATCTTTTAGGTTATCTCTGGGGCATTAATCATTATTATGAATCAAGGTAATGGCTAACGCAGTGAAAAATTTATGTTTTTTCCCCTTTCACGTGTAAATATAATTGAAACTCACCTCAAAGAAAGTCATTACTGCAGGAAATGCTGATATAATTCTGAATTTTACTCCAATTGACTTCGAATAAACTGATTACTGGAATTTTCTGGGGAAGCTCATTTATCCCAATCTAAGCGAAGGACAGGAGGCGTACCTAATTTATTGTTTTTCACATTTCCATTACTTTGTAACGTCTACAGTACCACGTGGGTTAGGTTTTTATGATGTTTTAATAAAGTTCAAATTTTGAGTGCGTCTCTTAATTTGCGCTTTTAGTACAAAGAAAATATTTTCCACGTCTATTGGCCCACGTCGCCATTTTTGGCACAAATATTACAAGTTAGGTTTACGATTTCTCCTTTTGAAAGATATCGCAGTGCTTAATGCTATTTTGCCCCTTAAATGCGGTGCAATACGTTCGGCAAGGTTGTTATGTATATGTTTTGGTGCAATTTCCTTCTACTGTTGGGGCATCCATAAATATGAAAGTTTTTTTAAATACTCTAAGAAGCAGGCTACTTAATAGAATATAACAATCTCGTTCTGACTGTTTTTCCCCTAATCGGTAGTCATTTTACTGCATTTCACTAACTTTGTAACATTGCAAAATAAAGAGCCGCTTTAAATGTATGCAATCGAGTTTGTACTACTATCAGTGTGACAACAAACATCAGGCACCAGGAAGAGACATTAATACTAACTCCAATAGTGGAATGGGCAGTGCGCCACAGAGCGAAGTCCAATAAATTGTGAAGTAATTTTTCTTTAAACCTTTAGCTTTAAGGTAAGGCATTTCGCGCACCCCGTGCCTCAAGATTCTAAATATACGTCGCAAAGAAACTAATTCGGCCGATATCGATATGACGCAGCAGACGGGGTTTACTCGTTAGTCAGTAAAACGCCAAGATTGTGTAGTTTCCATACTGGCAAATGCAGTGACTCCTCGATAGGTTGCAATGTACCTATACTGTCGTATAGGAAAGCCAGGAACAATCTGTTATAATTATACCTACGGTAACTGGGTAAATGCGCACTGTATGGCTTTCAATTTTCATATTATCGCGATAAGAAAAAAAGTACAATTATGATATGCACCGAGCAGAAGTTTAATATTAATTGCAGGTAGTAAAGAATTTTCCGATGAAATCATATAGATATAAATGAAGTATAAGTAAGATGACTTAACCTTAGTAAGCCTCTTGCAGCGTAATCAATAAAATTGGATTTTTTTCCTATAAAAGAATGTGATGTAGTATTAAATCAATCAGATTTTTTCCCTCACCAGACTAAAACCGAACTGAAACCTGGCACCCTTTGCGCTCTTCGGAGTGCAAATGTCATATTGGTGCAGAATGGTGGGCACTTGCTATCCAGTGGTATTTTATACGCTCAGAATTGGTACAACTGCTACATCTTAAAACAGGGAGGTGATTTAAGAGAATCGCGCTAGGTACCAGTGGAGTTTGTGAATGTGTACTAGCATTCTCCTAGCGCAACGGACATAATCGGAAAGAAAATTAGTGTATTACAATTGTCAATATTTGCAGTTGCACAGTGCTGTAATCATGTAAAGGTTTATGTTTCTCCCCACTATCCTTAACAATGCTATGTCAACGTTTAAGGGGAAAGTGAAAAATTAAATGTGCAGAAAAGCAATGTGTTACTAACAGCGGAACAGTAATGATCCTAATAGTGCTTGGATTGAATTTCCAAAAAGGGCCCTAATTTTCCACTATGCTTGCAACTTTTTACTGCACTGAGCGGCACATACAAACCTTGTTAGATGTAGGTGCAGTAGTTTTAATTTCAGTCAGTTACGGTGGAATTAAGTTTAACTAATCATATTTTGCTTAGCAGAAGTACAGTTGTTGTGAAATTCCTACAAATGCCCTCAAACGAGCCACAGTTTGAACCGGAAATTTGATATTTATTCTTGCATTAATTCATATATACCGGCGTTTCTATCAACTAACAATTACTTTTTCGAGCCTAGGAGAGCTATTGTCACTTGTACTAGTGCTGTATAGTTAGATTTCATCAAATAAAGGAAGTGGAAAATTCGTGTATTCGAACCCGTGACTCCCGGACGTGACGTCTACATCGTATAACTTATGCTTTACATTAAATTTAGAGCTCCAATTGCCAAAATTAAAAACAGGGACCCTCCGGCATCTCGAACCGGCGACCGCTTGGACAAACTCGCTTATCTAATGCGCATATTATGTCGCGTAGTGCCGGATAGGTACCTATTATGTCCCGGTGCCGTAATGACAGAGCTACCGGAGAGCCCCCAACCATACAATAATTACAACTACTACTTAAGTTCCGCATCCAAATACTTCACAACAGGGTAAAATATAACGTCATGCCAATTAAAATATTATTCAATCATATTTATATTAAAATGTTTCAAATGTCTACCTAGATGTGTGTGCAAAACATTTAATTTAGCTCATTTTTCTCACATTTCGTTCTGCTGCCGGAAATGATAACAAATGACAGTCCACATAATTTGTTATGAAAATCACTATCAGCTGTTTCAAACTTTTAAATTCTAATATGTTGTTCTAAATCGCAATGTGTTAGCATATTATGTTGCGTTTCGTTTATGAAAGTGAGCTTGTGTGGGTTAAATTGTTATTTAGAATCCATTTTCATTTTGCCAGTCAGTGAACATGATTTTGCGATAAAATTAACACGGATCGATAGTTGGACGTTTTCCAACGAGGTGTAAAATATTCATACATGGAATCTCTAGCACACACACGTGCTAAAACCGCAATTTCCCATTCACGGCTAACCTTCCCAGCAAAAGTGAAATAAAAAAAATTAATAATTCGCATTTTATGATACAGTGTGTCTCCATTGGAAATGCGTAGTCTGCCACGTGCAGTAATTGCAGTTTTGATTTAAGTTGTGCATTTGAGCTATCTTTTAGATTATCTCTGGGGCATTAATCATTATTATGAATCAAGGTAATGGCTAACGCAGTGAAAAATTTATGTTTTTTCCCCTTTCACGTGTAAATATATTTGAAACTCACCTCAAAGAAAGTCAGTACTGCAGGAAATGCTGATATAATTTTGAATTTTACTCCAATTGACTTCGAATAAACTGATTACTGGAATTTTCTGGGGAAGCTCATTTATCCCAATCTAAGCGAAGGACAGGTGGCGTTCCTAATTTATTGTTTTTCACATTTCCTGTACTTTGGAACATCTACAGTACCACGTGGTTTAGGTTTTTATGATGATTTAATAAAGTTCAAATTTTGAGTGCGTCTTTTAATTTGCGCTTTTAGTACAAAGAAAATATTTTCCACGTCTATTGGCCCACGTCGGCATTTTTGGCACAAATATTACAAGTTAGGTTTACGATTTCTCCTTTTGAAAGATATCGCAGTGCTTAATGCTATTTTTCCCCTTAAATTGCGGTGCAATACGTTCGGCAAGGTTTTTATGTATATGTTTTGGTGCAATTTCCTTCTACTGTTGGGGCATCCATAAATATGAAAGTTTTTTTAAATACTTTAAGAAGCTGGCTACTTAATAGAATATAACAATCTCGTTCTGACTGTTTTTCCCCTAATCGGTAGTCATTTTACTGCATTTCACTAACTTTGTAACATTGCAAAATAAAGAGCCGCTTTAAATGTATGCAATCGAGTTTGTACTACTATCAGTGTGACAACAAACATCAGGCACCAGGAAGAGACATTAATACTAACTCCAATAGTGGAATGGGCAGTGCGCCACAGAGCGAAGTCCAATAAATTGTGAAGTAATTTTTCTTAAAACCTTTAGCTTTAAGGTAAGGCATTTCGCGCACACCGTGCCTCACGATTCTAAATATACGTCGCAAAGAAACTAATTCGGCCGATATCGATATGACGCAGCAGACAGGGTTTACTCGATAGTCAGTAAAACGCCAAGATTGTGTAGTTTCCATACTGGCAAATGCAGTGACTCCTCGATAGGTTGCAATGTACCTATACTGTCGTATAGGAAAGCCAGGAACAATGTGTTATAATTATACCTACGGTAACTGGGTAAATGCGCACTCTATGGCTTTCAATTTTCATATTATCGCGATATAAGAAAAAAAGTACAATTATGATATGCACCGAGCAGAAGTTTAATATTAATTGCAGGTAGTAAAGAATTTTCCGATGAAATCATATAGATATAAATGAAGTATAAGTAAGATGACTTAACCTTAGTAAGCCTCTTGCAGCGTAATCAATAAAATTGGATTTTTTTCCTATAAAAGAATGTGATGTAGTATTAAATCAATCAGATTTTTTCACTCACCAGACTAAAACAGAACTGAAACCTGGCACCCTTTGCGCTCTTCGGAGTGCAAATGTCATATTGGTGCAGAATGGTGGGCACTTGCTTTCCAGTAGTATTTTATACGCTCAGAATTGGTACAACTGATACATCTTAAAACAGGGAGGTGACTTAAGAGAATCGCGCTAGGTACCAGTGGAGTTTGTGAATGTGTACTAGCATTCTCCTATCGCAACGGACATAATCGGAAAGAAAATTAGTGTATTACAATTGTCAACATTTGCAGTTGCACAGTGCTGTAATCATGTAAAGGTTTATGTTTCTCCCCACTATCCTTAACAATGCTATGTCAACGTTTAAGGTGAAAGTGAAAAATTAAATGTGCAGAAAAGCAATGTGTTACTAACAGCGGAACGGTAATGATCCTAATAGTGCTTGGATTCAATTTCCAAAAAGGGCCCTAATTTTCCACTATGCTTGCAACTTTTTACTGCACTGAGCGGCACATAGAAACCTTGTTAGATGTAGGTGCAGTAGTTTTAATTTCAGTCAGTTACGGTGGAATTAACATTTATTAATCATATTTTGCTTAGCAGAAGTACAGTTGTTGTGAAATTCCTACAAATGCCCTCAAACGAGCCACAGTTTGAACCGGAAATTTGATATTTATTCTTGCATTAATTCATATATACCGGCGTTTCTTTCAACTAATAATTACTTTTTCGAGCCTAGGAGAGCTATTGTCACTTGTACTAGTGCTGTATAGTTAGATTTCATCAAATAAAGGAAGTGGAAAATTAGTGTATTCGAACCCGTGACTCCCGAACGTGACGTCTACATCGTATAACATATGCTTTACATTAAATTTAGAGCTCCAATTGCCAAAATTAAAAACGGGGACCCTCCGGCATCTCGAACCGGCGACCGCTTGGACAAACTCGCTTATCTAATGCGCATATTATGTCGCGTAGTGCCGGATAGGTACCTATTATGTCCCGGTGCCGTAATGACAGAGCTACCGGAGAGCCCCCAAGCATACAATAATTACAACTACTACTTAAGTTTCGCATCCAAATACTTCACAACAGGGTAAAATATAACGTCATGCCAATTAAAATATTACTCCATCATATTTATATTAAAATGTTTCAAATGTCTACCTAGATGTGTGTGCAAAACATTTAATTTAGCTCATTTTTCTCACATTTCGTTCTGCTGCCGGAAATGATAACAAATGACAGTCCACATAATTTGTTATGAAAATCACTATCAGCTGTTTCAAACTTTTAAATTCTAATATGTTGTTCTAAATCGCAATGTGTTAGCATATTATGTTGCGTTTCGTTTATGAAAATGAGCTTGTGTGGGTTAAAATGTTATTTACAATCCATTTTTATTTTGCCAGTCAGTGAACATGATTTTGCGATAAAATTAACACGGATCGATAGTTGGACGTTTTCCAACGAGGTGTAAAATATTCATACATGGAATCTCTAGCACACACACGTGCTAAAACCGCAATTTCCCATTCACGGCTAACCTTCCCAGCAAAAGTGAAATAAAAAAAAATTAATAGTTCGCATTTTATGATACAGTGAATCTCCATTGGAAATGGGTAGTCTGCCACGTGCAGTAATTGCAGTTTTGATTTAAGTTGTGCATTTGAGCAATCTTTTAGGTTATCTCTGGGGCATTAATCATTATTATGAATCAAGGTAATGGCTAACGCAGTGAAAAATTTATGTTTTTTCCCCTTTCACGTGTAAATATATTTGAAACTCACCTCAAAGAAAGTCAGTACTGCAGGAAATGCTGATATAATTTTGAATTTTACTCCAATTGACTTCGAATAAACTGATTACTGGAATTTTCTGGGGAAGCTCATTTATCCCAATCTAAGCGAAGGACAGGTGGCGTACCTAATTTATTGTTTTTCACATTTCCTGTACTTTGGAGCATCTACAGTACCACGTGGGTTAGGTTTTTATGATGTTTTAATAAAGTTCAAATTTTGAGTGCGTCTTTTAATTTGCGCTTTTAGTACAAAGAAAATATTTTCCACGTCTATTGGCCCACGTCGCCATTTTTGGCACAAATATTACAAGTTAGGTTTACGATTTCTCCTTTTGAAAGCTATCGCAGTGCTTAATGCTATTTTGCCCCTTAAATGCGGTGCAATACGTTCGGCAAGGTTGTTATGTATATGTTTTGGTGCAATTTCCTTCTACTGTTGGGGCATCCATAAATATGAAAGTTTTTTTAAATACTCTAAGAAGCAGGCTACTTAATAGAATATAACAATCTCGTTCTGACTGTTTTTCCCCTAATCGGTAGTCATTTTACTGCATTTCACTCATTTGTAACATTGCAAAATAAAGAGCCGCTTTAAATGTATGCAATCGAGTTTGTACTACTATCAGTGTGACAACAAACATATGGCACCAGGAAGAGACATTAATACTAACTCCAATAGTGGAATGGGCAGTGCGCCACAGAGCGAAGTCCAATAAATTGTGAAGTAATTTTTCTTTAAACCTTTAGCTTTAAGGTAAGGCATTTCGCGCACCCCGTGCCTCACGATTCTAAATATACGTCGCAAAGAAACTAATTCGGCCGATATCGATATGACGCAGCAGACGGGGTTTACTCGATAGTCAGTAAAACGCCAAGATTGTGTAGTTTCCATACTGGCAAATGCAGTAACTCCTCGATAGGTTGCAATGTGCCTCTACTGTCGTATAGGAAAGCCAGGAACAATGTGTTATAATTATACCTACGGTAACTGGGTAAATGCGCACTCTATGGCTTTCAATTTTCATATTATCGCGATATAAGAAAAAAAGTACAATTATGATATGCACCGAGCAGAAGTTTAATATTAATTGCAGGTAGTAAAGAATTTTCCGATGAAATCATATAGATATAAATGAAGTATAAGTAAGATGAGTTAACCTTAATAAGCCTCTTGCAGCGTAATCAATAAAATTGGATTTTTTTCCTATAAAAGAATGTGATGTAGTCTTAAATCAATCAGATTTTTTCACTCACCAGACTAAAACAGAACTGAAACCTGGCACCCTTTGCACTCTTCGGAGTGCAAATGTCATATTGGTGCAGAATGGTGGGCACTTGCTATCCAGTAGTATTTTATACGCTCAGAATTGGCACAACTGCTACATCTTAAAACAGGGAGGTGACTTAAGAGAATCGCGCTAGGTACCAGTGGAGTTTGTGAATGTGTACTAGCATTCTCCTATCGCAACGAACCTAATCGGAAAGAAAATTAGTGTATTACAATTGTCAATATTTGCAGTTGCACAGTGCTGTAATCATGTAAAAGTTTATGTTTCTCCCCACTATCCTTAACAATGCTATGTCAACGTTTAAGGTGAAAGTGAAAAATTAAATGTGCAGAAAAGCAATGTGTTACTAACAGCGGAACGGTAATGATCCTAATAGTGCTTGGATTCAATTTCCAAAAAGGGCCCTAATTTTCCACTATGCTTGCAACTTTTTACTGCACTGAGCGGCACATACAAACCTTGTTAGATGTAGGTGCAGTAGTTTTAATTTCAGTCAGTTACGGTGGATATAACATTTATTAATCATATTTTGCTTAGCAGAAGTACAGTTGTTGTGAAATTCCTACAAATGCCCTCAAACGAGCCACAGTTTGAACCGGAAATTTGATATTTATTCTTGCATTAATTCATATATACCGGCGTTTCTTTCAACTAATAATTACTTTTTCGAGCCTAGGAGAGCTATTGTCACTTGTACTAGCGCTGTATAGTTAGATTTCATCAAATAAAGGAAGTGGAAAATTCGTGTATTCGAACCCGTGACTCCCGGACGTGACGTCTACATCGTATAACTTATGCTTTACATTAAATTTAGAGCTCCAATTGCCAAAATTAAAAACAGGGACCCTCCGGCATCTCGAACCGGCGACCGCTTGGACAAACTCGCTTATCTAATGCGCATATTATGTCGCGTAGTGCCGGATAGGTACCTATTATGTCCCGGTGCCGTAATGACAGAGCTACCGGAGAGCCCCCAAGCATACAATAATTACAACTACTACTTAAGTTTCGCATCCAAATACTTCACAACAGGGTAAAATATAACGTCATGCCAATTAAAATATTACTCAATCATATTTATATTAAAATGTTTCAAATGTCTACCTAGATGTGTGTGCAAAACATTTAATTTAGCTCATTTTTCTCACATTTCGTTGTACTGCCGGAAATGATAACAAATGACAGTCCACATAATTTGTTATGAAAATCACTATCAGCTGTTTCAAACTTTTAAATTCTAATATGTTGTTCTAAATCGCAATGTGTTAGCATATTATGTTGCGTTTCGTTTATGAAAGTGAGCTTGTGTGGTTTAAAATGTTATTTAGAATCCATTTTTATTTTGCCAGTCAGTGAACATGATTTTGCGATAAAATTAACACGGATCGATAGTTGGACGTTTTCCAACGAGGTGTAAAATATTCATACATGGAATCTCTAGCACACACACGTGCTAAAACCGCAATTTCCCATTCACGGCTAACCTTCCCAGCAAAAGTGAAATAAAAAAAAATTAATAATTCGCATTTTATGATACAGTGTATCTCCATTGGAAATGCGTAGTCTGCCACGTGCAGTAATTGCAGTTTTGATTTAAGTTGTGCATTTGAGCAATCTTTTAGGTTATCTCTGGGGCATTAATCATTATTATGAATCAAGGTAATGGCTAACGCAGTGAAAAATTTATGTTTTTTCTCCTTTCACGTGTAAATATATTTGAAACTCACCTCAAAGAAAGTCAGTACTGCAGGAAATGCTGATATAATTTTGAATTTTACTCCAATTGACTTCGAATAAACTGATTACTGGAATTTTCTGGGGAAGCTCATTTATCCCAATCTAAGCGAAGGACAGGTGGCGTACCTAATTTATTGTTTTTCACATTTCCTGTACTTTGGAACATCTACAGTACCACGTGGGTTAGGTTTTTATGATGTTTTAATAAAGTTCGAATTTTGAGTGCGTCTTTTAATTTGCGCTTTTAGTACAAAGAAAATATTTTCCAAGTCTATTGGCCCACGTCGCCATTTTTGGCACAAATATTACAAGTTAGGTTTACGATTTCTCCTTTTGAAAGCTATCGCAGTGCTTAATGCTATTTTGCCCCGTAAATTCGGTGCAATACGTTCGGCAAGGTTGTTATGTATATGTTTTGGTGCAATTTCCTTCTACTGTTGGGGCATCCATAAATATGAAAGTTTTTTTAAATACTCTAAGAAGCAGGCTACTTAATAGAATATAACAATCTCGTTCTGACTGTTTTTCCCCTAATCGGTAGTCATTTTACTGCATTTCACTAACTTTGTAACATTGCAAAATAAAGAGCCGCTTTAAATGTATGCAATAGAGTTTGTACTACTATCAGTGTGACAACAAACATATGGCACCAGGAAGAGACATTAATACTAACTCCAATAGTGGAATGGGCAGTGCGCCACAGAGCGAAGTCCAATAAATTGTGAAGTAATTTTTCTTTAAACCTTTAGCTTTAAGGTAAGGCATTTCGCGCACCCCGTGCTTCACGATTCTAAATATACGTCGCAAAGAAACTAATTCGGCCGATATCGATATGACGCAGCAGACGGGGTTTACTCGATAGTCAGTAAAACGCCAAGATTGTGTAGTTTCCATACTGGCAAATGCAGTGACTCCTCGATAGGTTGCAATGTACCTATACTGTCGTATAGGAAAGCCAGGAACAATGTGTTATAATTATACCTACGGTAATTGGGTAAATGCGCACTGTATGGCTTTCAATTTTCATATTATCGCGATATAAGAAAAAAAGTACAATTATGATATGCACCGAGCAGAAGTTTAATATTAATTGCAGGTAGTAAAGAATTTTCCGATGAAATCATATAGATATAAATGAAGTATAAGTAAGATGAGTTAACCTTAGTAAGCCTCTTGCAGCGTAATCAATAAAATTGGATTTTTTTTCCTATAAAAGAATGTGATGTAGTATTAAATCAATCAGATTTTTTCACTCACCAGACTAAAACAGAACTGAAACCTGGCACCCTATGCGCTCTTCGGAGTGCAAATGTCATATTGGTGCAGAATGGTGGGCACTTGCTATCCAGTAGTATTTTATACGCTCAGAATTGGCACAACTGCTACATCTTAAAACAGGGAGGTGACTTAAAAGAATCGCGCTAGGTACCAGTGGAGTTTGTGAATGTGTACTAGCATTCTCCTATCGCAACGAACATAATCGGAAAGAAAATTAGTGTATTACAATTGTCAATATTTGCAGTTGCACAGTGCTGTAATCATGTAAAGGTTTATGTTTCTCCCCACTATCCTTAACAATGCTATGTCAACGTTTAAGGTGAAAGTGAAAAATTAAATGTGCAGAAAAGCAATGTGTTACTAACAACGGAACGGTAATGATCCTAATAGTGCTTGGATTGAATTTCCAAAAAGGGCCCTAATTTTCCACTATGCTTGCAACTTTTTACTGCACTGAGCGGCACATACAAACCTTGTTAGATGTAGGTGCAGTAGTTTTAATTTCAGTCAGTTACGGTGGAATTAAGTTTAACTAATCATATTTTGCTTAGCAGAAGTACAGTTGTTGTGAAATTCCTACAAATGCCCTCAAACGAGCCACAGTTTGAACCGGAAATTTGATATTTATTCTTGCATTAATTCATATATACCGGCGTTTCTTTCAACTAACAATTACTTTTTCGAGCCTAGGAGAGCTATTGTCACTTGTACTAGTGCTGTATAGTTAGATTTCATCAAATAAAGGAAGTGGAAAATTCGTGTATTCGAACCCGTGACTCCCGGACGTGACGTCTACATCGTATAACTTATGCTTTACATTAAATTTAGAGCTCCAATTGCCAAAATTAAAAACAGGGACCCTCCGGCATCTCGAACCGGCGACCGCTTGGACAAACTCGCTTATCTAATGCGCATATTATGTCGCGTAGTGCCGGATAGGTACCTATTATGTCCCGGTGCCGTAATGACAGAGCTACCGGAGAGCCCCCAACCATACAATAATTACAACTACTACTTAAGTTCCGCATCCAAATACTTCACAACAGGGTAAAATATAACGTCATGCCAATTAAAATATTACTCAATCATATTTATATTAAAATGTTTCAAATGTCTACCTAGATGTGTGTGCAAAACATTTAATTTAGCTAATATTTCTCACATTTCGTTCTGCTGCCGGAAATGATAACAAATGACAGTCCACGTAATTTGTTATGAAAATCACTATCAGCTGTTTCAAACTTTTAAATTCTAATATGTTGTTCTAAATCGCAATGTGTTAGCATATTATGTTGCGTTTCGTTTATGAAAGTGAGCTTGTGTGGGTTAAATTGTTATTTAGAATCCATTTTCATTTTGCCAGTCAGTGAACATGATTTTGCGATAAAATTAACACGGATCGATAGTTGGACGTTTTCCAACGAGGTGTAAAATATTCATACATGGAATCTCTAGCACACACACGTGCTAAAACCGCAATTTCCCATTCACGGCTAACCTTCCCAGCAAAAGTGAAATAAAAAAAATTAATAATTCGCATTTTATGATACAGTGTGTCTCCATTGGAAATGCGTAGTCTGCCACGTGCAGTAATTGCAGTTTTGATTTAAGTTGTGCATTTGAGCTATCTTTTAGGTTATCTCTGGGGCATTAATCATTATTATGAATCAAGGTAATGGCTAACGCAGTGAAAAATTTATGTTTTTTCCCCTTTCACGTGTAAATATATTTGAAACTCACCTCAAAGAAAGTCAGTACTGCAGGAAATGCTGATATAATTTTGAATTTTACTCCAATTGACTTCGAATAAACTGATTACTGGAATTTTCTGGGGAAGCTCATTTATCCCAATCTAAGCGAAGGACAGGTGGCGTACCTAATTTATTGTTTTTCACATTTCCTGTACTTTGGAACATCTACAGTACCACGTGGTTTAGGTTTTTATGATGATTTAATAAAGTTCAAATTTTGAGTGCGTCTTTTAATTTGCGCTTTTAGTACAAAGAAAATATTTTCCACGTCTATTGGCCCACGTCGCCATTTTTGGCACAAATATTACAAGTTAGGTTTACGATTTCTCCTTTTGAAAGATATCGCAGTGCTTAATGCTATTTTTCCCCTTAAATTGCGGTGCAATACTTTCGGCAAGGTTGTTATGTATATGTTTTGGTGCAATTTCCTTCTACTGTTGGGGCATCCATAAATATGAAAGTTTTTTTAAATACTCTAAGAAGCTGGCTACTTAATAGAATATAACAATCTCGTTCTGACTGTTTTTCCCCTAATCGGTAGTCATTTTACTGCATTTCACTAACTTTGTAACATTGCAAAATAAAGAGCCGCTTTAAATGTATGCAATCGAGTTTGTACTACTATCAGTGTGACAACAAACATCAGGCACCAGGAAGAGACATTAATACTAACTCCAATAGTGGAATGGGCAGTGCGCCACAGAGCGAAGTCCAATAAATTGTGAAGTAATTTTTCTTAAAACCTTTAGCTTTAAGGTAAGGCATTTCGCGCACCCCGTGCCTCACGATTCTAAATATACGTCGCAAAGAAACTAATTCGGCCGATATCGATATGACGCAGCAGACAGGGTTTACTCGATAGTCAGTAAAACGCCAAGATTGTGTAGTTTCCATACTGGCAAATGCAGTGACTCCTCGATAGGTTGCAATGTACCTATACTGTCGTATAGGAAAGCCAGGAACAATGTGTTATAATTATACCTACGGTAACTGGGTAAATGCGCACTGTATGGCTTTCAATTTTCATATTATCGCGATATAAGAAAAAAAGTACAATTATGATATGCACCGAGCAGAAGTTTAATATTAATTGCAGGTAGTAAAGAATTTTCCGATGAAATCATATAGATATAAATGAAGTATAAGTAAGATGACTTAACCTTAGTAAGCCTCTTGCAGCGTAATCAATAAAATTGGATTTTTTTCCTATAAAAGAATGTGATGTAGTATTAAATCAATCAGATTTTTTCACTCACCAGACTAAAACAGAACTGAAACCTGGCACCCTTTGCGCTCTTCGGAGTGCAAATGTCATATTGGTGCAGAATGGTGGGCACTTGCTTTCCAGTAGTATTTTATACGCTCTGAATTGGTACAACTGCTACATCTTAAAACAGGGAGGTGACTTAAGAGAATCGCGCTAGGTACTAGTGGAGTTTGTGAATGTGTACTAGCATTCTCCTATTGCAACGGACATAATCGGAAAGAAAATTAGTGTATTACAATTGTCAATATTTGCAGTTGCACAGTGCTGTAATCATGTAAAGGTTTATGTTTCTCCCCACTATCCTTAACAATGCTATGTCAACGTTTAAGGTGAAAGTGAAAAATTAAATGTGCAGAAAAGCAATGTGTTACTAACAGCGGAACGGTAATGATCCTAATAGTGCTTGGATTCAATTTCCAAAAAGGGCCCTAATTTTCCACTATGCTTGCAACTTTTTACTGCACTGAGCGGCACATAGAAACCTTGTTAGATGTAGGTGCAGTAGTTTTAATTTCAGTCAGTTACGGTGGAATTAACATTTATTAATCATATTTTGCTTAGCAGAAGTACAGTTGTTGTGAAATTCCTACAAATGCCCTCAAACGAGCCACAGTTTGAACCGGAAATTTGATATTTATTCTTGCATTAATTCATATATACCGGCGTTTCTTTCAACTAATAATTACTTTTTCGAGCCTAGGAGAGCTATTGTCACTTGTACTAGTGCTGTATAGTTAGATTTCATCAAATAAAGGAAGTGGAAAATTAGTGTATTCGAACCCGTGACTCCCGAACGTGACGTCTACATCGTATAACATATGCTTTACATTAAATTTAGAGCTCCAATTGCCAAAATTAAAAACGGGGACCCTCCGGCATCTCGAACCGGCGACCGCTTGGACAAACTCGCTTATCTAATGCGCATATTATGTCGCGTAGTGCCGGATAGGTACCTATTATGTCCCGGTGCCGTAATGACAGAGCTACCGGAGAGCCCCCAAGCATACAATAATTACAACTACTACTTAAGTTCCGCATCCAAATACTTCACAACAGGGTAAAATATAACGTCATGCCTATTAAAATATTACTCAATCATATTTATATTAAAATGTTTCAAATGTCTACCTAGATGTGGGTGCAAAACATTTAATTTAGCTCATTTTTCTCACATTCCGTTCTGCTGCCGGAAATGATAACAAATGACAGTCCACTTAATTTGTTATGAAAATCACTATCAGCTGTTTCAAACTTTTAAATTCTAATATGTTGTTCTAAATCGCAATGTGTTAGCATATTATGTTGCGTTTCGTTTATGAAAATGAGCTTGTGTGGGTTAAAATGTTATTTACAATCCATTTTTATTTTGCCAGTCAGTGAACATGATTTTGCGATAAAATTAACACGGATCGATAGTTGGACGTTTTCCAACGAGGTGTAAAATATTCATACATGGAATCTCTAGCACACACACGTGCTAAAACCGCAATTTCCCATTCACGGCTAACCTTCCCAGCAAAAGTGAAATAAAAAAAAATTAATAGTTCGCATTTTATGATACAGTGAATCTCCATTGGAAATGGGTAGTCTGCCACGTGCAGTAATTGCAGTTTTGATTTAAGTTGTGCATTTGAGCAATCTTTTAGGTTATCTCTGGGGCATTAATCATTATTATGAATCAAGGTAATGGCTAACGCAGTGAAAAATTTATGTTTTTTCCCCTTTCACGTGTAAATATATTTGAAACTCACCTCAAAGAAAGTCAGTACTGCAGGAAATGCTGATATAATTTTGAATTTTACTCCAATTGACTTCGAATAAACTGATTACTGGAATTTTCTGGGGAAGCTCATTTATCCCAATCTAAGCGAAGGACAGGTGGCGTACCTAATTTATTGTTTTTCACATTTCCTGTACTTTGGAGCATCTACAGTACCACGTGGGTTAGGTTTTTATGATGTTTTAATAAAGTTCAAATTTTGAGTGCGTCTGTTAATTTGCGCTTTTAGTACAAAGAAAATATTTTCCACGTCTATTGGCCCACGTCGCCATTTTTGGCACAAATATTACAAGTTAGGTTTACGATTTCTCCTTTTGAAAGATATCGCAGTGCTTAATGCTATTTTGCCCCTTAAATGCGGTGCAATACGTTCGGCAAGGTTGTTATGTATATGTTTTGGTGCAATTACCTTCTACTGTTGGGGCATCCATAAATATGAAAGTTTTTTTAAATACTCTAAGAAGCAGGCTACTTAATAGAATATAACAATCTCGTTCTGACTGTTTTTCCCCTAATCGGTAGTCATTTTACATCATTTCACTAACTTTGTAACATTGCAAAATAAAGAGCCGCTTTAAATGTATGCAATCGAGTTTGTACTACTATCAGTGTGACAACAAACATCAGGCACCAGGAAGAGACATTAATACTAACTCCAATAGTGGAATGGGCAGTGCGCCACAGAGCGAAGTCCAATAAATTGTGAAGTAATTTTTCTTTAAACCTTTAGCTTTAAGGTAAGGCATTTCGCGCACCCCGTGCCTCAAGATTCTAAATATACGTCGCAAAGAAACTAATTCGGCCGATATCGATATGACGCAGCAGACGGGGTTTACTCGTTAGTCAGTAAAACGCCAAGATTGTGTAGTTTCCATACTGGCAAATGCAGTGACTCCTCGATAGGTTGCAATGTACCTCTACTGTGGTATAGGAAAGCCAGGAACAATGTGTTATAATTATACCTACGGTAACTGTGTAAATGCGCACTGTATGGCTTTCAATTTTCATATTATCGCGATATAAGAAAAAAAGTACAATTATGATATGCACCGAGAAGAAGTTTAATATTAATTGCAGGTAGTAAAGAATTTTCCGATGAAATCATATAGATATAAATGAAGTATAAGTAAGATGACTTAACCTTAGTAAGCCTCTTGCAGCGTAATCAATAAAATTGGATTTTTTTCCTATAAAAGAATGTGATGTAGTATTAAATCAATCAGATTTTTTCACTCACCAGACTAAAACAGAACTGAAACCTGGCACCCTTTGCGCTCTTCGGAGTGTAAATGTCATATTGGTGCAGAATGGTGGGCACTTGATATCCAGTAGTATTTTATACGCTCAGAATTGGTACAACTGCTACATCTTAAAACAGGGAGGTGACTTAAGAGAATCGCGCTAGGTACCAGTGGAGTTTGTGAATGTGTACTAGCATTCTCCTATCGCAACGGACATAATCGGAAAGAAAATTAGTGTATTACAATTGTCAATATTTGCAGTTGCACAGTGCTGTAATCATGTAAAGGTTTATGTTTCTCCCCACTATCCTTAACAATGCTATGTCAACGTTTAAGATGAAAGTGAAAAATTAAATGTGCAGAAAAGCAATGTGTTACTAACAGCGGAACAGTAATCATCCTAATAGTGCTTGGATTCAATTTCCAAAAAGGGCCCTAATTTTCCACTATGCTTGCAACTTTTTACTGCACTGAGCGGCACATACAAACCTTGTTAGATGTAGGTGCAGTAGTTTTAATTTCAGTCAGTTACGGTGGAATTAAGTTTAACTAATCATATTTTGCTTAGCAGAAGTACAGTTGTTGTGAAATTCCTACAAATGCCCTCAAACGAGCCACAGTTTGAACCGGAAATTTGATATTTATTCTTGCATTAATTCATATATACCGGCGTTTCTATCAACTAACAATTACTTTTTCGAGCCTAGGAGAGCTATTGTCACTTGTACTAGTGCTGTATAGTTAGATTTCATCAAATAAAGGAAGTGGAAAATTCGTGTATTCGAACCCGTGACTCCCGGACGTGACGTCTACATCGTATAACTTATGCTTTACATTAAATTTAGAGCTCCAATTGCCAAAATTAAAAACAGGGACCCTCCGGCATCTCGAACCGGCGACCGCTTGGACAAACTCGCTTATCTAATGCGCATATTATGTCGCGTAGTGCCGGATAGGTACCTATTATGTCCCGGTGCCGTAATGACAGAGCTACCGGAGAGCCCCCAACCATACAATAATTACAACTACTACTTAAGTTCCGCATCCAAATACTTCACAACAGGGTAAAATATAACGTCATGCCAATTAAAATATTACTCAATCATATTTATATTAAAATGTTTCAAATGTCTACCTAGATGTGTGTGCAAAACATTTAATTTAGCTAATTTTTCTCACATTTCGTTCTGCTGCCGGAAATGATAACAAATGACAGTCCACGTAATTTGTTATGAAAACCACTATCAGCTGTTTCAAACTTTTAAATTCTAATATGTTGTTCTAAATCGCAATGTGTTAGCATATTATGTTGCGTTTCGTTTATGAAAGTGAGCTTGTGTGGGTTAAATTGTTATTTAGAATCCATTTTCATTTTGCCAGTCAGTGAACATGATTTTGCGATAAAATTAACACGGATCGATAGTTGGACTTTTTCCAACGAGGTGTAAAATATTCATACATGGAATCTCTAGCACACACACGTGCTAAAACCGCAATTTCCCATTCACGGCTAACCTTCCCAGCAAAAGTGAAATAAAAAAAATTAATAATTCGCAATTTATGATACAGTGTGTCTCCATTGGAAATGCGTAGTCTGCCACGTGCAGTAATTGCAGTTTTGATTTAAGTTGTGCATTTGAGCTATCTTTTAGATTATCTCTGGGGCATTAATCATTATTATGAATCAAGGTAATGGCTAACGCAGTGAAAAATTTATGTTTTTTCCCCTTTCACGTGTAAATATATTTGAAACTCACCTCAAAGAAAGTCAGTACTGCAGGAAATGCTGATATAATTTTGAATTTTACTCCAATTGACTTCGAATAAACTGATTACTGGAATTTTCTGGGGAAGCTCATTTATCCCAATCTAAGCGAAGGACAGGTGGCGTTCCTAATTTATTGTTTTTCACATTTCCTGTACTTTGGAACATCTACAGTACCACGTGGTTTAGGTTTTTATGATGATTTAATAAAGTTCAAATTTTGAGTGCGTCTTTTAATTTGCGCTTTTAGTACAAAGAAAATATATTCCACGTCTATTGGCCCACGTCGGCATTTTTGGCACAAATATTACAAGTTAGGTTTACGATTTCTCCTTTTGAAAGATATCGCAGTGCTTAATGCTATTTTTCCCCTTAAATTGCGGTGCAATACGTTCGGCAAGGTTGTTATGTATATGTTTTGGTGCAATTTCCTTCTACTGTTGGGGCATCCATAAATATGAAAGTTTTTTTAAATACTCTAAGAAGCTGGCTACTTAATAGAATATAACAATCTCGTTCTGACTGTTTTTCCCCTAATCGGTAGTCATTTTACTGCATTTCACTAACTTTGTAACATTGCAAAATAAAGAGCCGCTTTAAATGTATGCAATCGAGTTTGTACTACTATCAGTGTGACAACAAACATCAGGCACCAGGAAGAGACATTAATACTAACTCCAATAGTGGAATGGGCAGTGCGCCACAGAGCGAAGTCCAATAAATTGTGAAGTAATTTTTCTTAAAACCTTTAGCTTTAAGGTAAGGCATTTCGCGCACCCCGTGCCTCACGATTCTAAATATACGTCGCAAAGAAACTAATTCGGCCGATATCGATATGACGCAGCAGACAGGGTTTACTCGATAGTCAGTAAAACGCCAAGATTGTGTAGTTTCCATACTGGCAAATGCAGTGACTCCTCGATAGGTTGCAATGTACCTATACTGTCGTATAGGAAAGCCAGGAACAATGTGTTATAATTATACCTACGGTAACTGGGTAAATGCGCACTGTATGGCTTTCAATTTTCATATTATCGCGATAAGAAAAAAAGTACAATTATGATATGCACCGAGCAGAAGTTTAATATTAATTGCAGGTAGTAAAGAATTTTCCGATGAAATCATATAGATATAAATGAAGTATAAGTAAGATGACTTAACCTTAGTAAGCCTCTTGCAGCGTAATCAATAAAATTGGATTTTTTTCCTATAAAAGAATGTGATGTAGTATTAAATCAATCAGATTTTTTCACTCACCAGACTAAAACAGAACTGAAACCTGGCACCCTTTGCGCTCTTCGGAGTGCAAATGTCATATTGGTGCAGAATGGTGGGCACTTGCTTTCCAGTAGTATTTTATACGCTCAGAATTGGTACAACTGATACATCTTAAAACAGGGAGGTGACTTAAGAGAATCGCGCTAGGTACCAGTGGAGTTTGTGAATGTGTACTAGCATTCTCCTATCGCAACGGACATAATCGGAAAGAAAATTAGTGTATTACAATTGTCAACATTTGCAGTTGCACAGTGCTGTAATCATGTAAAGGTTTATGTTTCTCCCCACTATCCTTAACAATGCTATGTCAACGTTTAAGGTGAAAGTGAAAAATTAAATGTGCAGAAAAGCAATGTGTTACTAACAGCGGAACGGTAATGATCCTAATAGTGCTTGGATTCAATTTCCAAAAAGGGCCCTAATTTTCCACTATGCTTGCAACTTTTTACTGCACTGAGCGGCACATAGAAACCTTGTTAGATGTAGGTGCAGTAGTTTTAATTTCAGTCAGTTACGGTGGAATTAACATTTATTAATCATATTTTGCTTAGCAGAAGTACAGTTGTTGTGAAATTCCTACAAATGCCCTCAAACGAGCCACAGTTTGAACCGGAAATTTGATATTTATTCTTGCATTAATTCATATATACCGGCGTTTCTTTCAACTAATAATTACTTTTTCGAGCCTAGGAGAGCTATTGTCACTTGTACTAGTGCTGTATAGTTAGATTTCATCAAATAAAGGAAGTGGAAAATTAGTGTATTCGAACCCGTGACTCCCGAACGTGACGTCTACATCGTATAACATATGCTTTACATTAAATTTAGAGCTCCAATTGCCAAAATTAAAAACGGGGACCCTCCGGCATCTCGAACCGGCGACCGCTTGGACAAACTCGCTTATCTAATGCGCATATTATGTCGCGTAGTGCCGGATAGGTACCTATTATGTCCCGGTGCCGTAATGACAGAGCTACCGGAGAGCCCCCAAGCATACAATAATTACAACTACTACTTAAGTTTCGCATCCAAATACTTCACAACAGGGTAAAATATAACGTCATGCCAATTAAAATATTACTCCATCATATTTATATTAAAATGTTTCAAATGTCTACCTAGATGTGTGTGCAAAACATTTAATTTAGCTCATTTTTCTCACATTTCGTTCTGCTGCCGGAAATGATAACAAATGACAGTCCACATAATTTGTTATGAAAATCACTATCAGCTGTTTCAAACTTTTAAATTCTAATATGTTGTTCTAAATCGCAATGTGTTAGCATATTATGTTGCGTTTCGTTTATGAAAATGAGCTTGTGTGGGTTAAAATGTTATTTACAATCCATTTTTATTTTGCCAGTCAGTGAACATGATTTTGCGATAAAATTAACACGGATCGATAGTTGGACGTTTTCCAACGAGGTGTAAAATATTCATACATGGAATCTCTAGCACACACACGTGCTAAAACCGCAATTTCCCATTCACGGCTAACCTTCCCAGCAAAAGTGAAATAAAAAAAAATTAATAGTTCGCATTTTATGATACAGTGAATCTCCATTGGAAATGGGTAGTCTGCCACGTGCAGTAATTGCAGTTTTGATTTAAGTTGTGCATTTGAGCAATCTTTTAGGTTATCTCTGGGGCATTAATCATTATTATGAATCAAGGTAATGGCTAACGCAGTGAAAAATTTATGTTTTTTCCCCTTTCACGTGTAAATATATTTGAAACTCACCTCAAAGAAAGTCAGTACTGCAGGAAATGCTGATATAATTTTGAATTTTACTCCAATTGACTTCGAATAAACTGATTACTGGAATTTTCTGGGGAAGCTCATTTATCCCAATCTAAGCGAAGGACAGGTGGCGTACCTAATTTATTGTTTTTCACATTTCCTGTACTTTGGAGCATCTACAGTACCACGTGGGTTAGGTTTTTATGATGTTTTAATAAAGTTCAAATTTTGAGTGCGTCTTTTAATTTGCGCTTTTAGTACAAAGAAAATATTTTCCACGTCTATTGGCCCACGTCGCCATTTTTGGCACAAATATTACAAGTTAGGTTTACGATTTCTCCTTTTGAAAGCTATCGCAGTGCTTAATGCTATTTTGCCCCTTAAATGCGGTGCAATACGTTCGGCAAGGTTGTTATGTATATGTTTTGGTGCAATTTCCTTCTACTGTTGGGGCATCCATAAATATGAAAGTTTTTTTAAATACTCTAAGAAGCAGGCTACTTAATAGAATATAACAATCTCGTTCTGACTGTTTTTCCCCTAATCGGTAGTCATTTTACTGCATTTCACTCATTTGTAACATTGCAAAATAAAGAGCCGCTTTAAATGTATGCAATCGAGTTTGTACTACTATCAGTGTGACAACAAACATATGGCACCAGGAAGAGACATTAATACTAACTCCAATAGTGGAATGGGCAGTGCGCCACAGAGCGAAGTCCAATAAATTGTGAAGTAATTTTTCTTTAAACCTTTAGCTTTAAGGTAAGGCATTTCGCGCACCCCGTGCCTCACGATTCTAAATATACGTCGCAAAGAAACTAATTCGGCCGATATCGATATGACGCAGCAGACGGGGTTTACTCGATAGTCAGTAAAACGCCAAGATTGTGTAGTTTCCATACTGGCAAATGCAGTAACTCCTCGATAGGTTGCAATGTGCCTCTACTGTCGTATAGGAAAGCCAGGAACAATGTGTTATAATTATACCTACGGTAACTGGGTAAATGCGCACTCTATGGCTTTCAATTTTCATATTATCGCGATATAAGAAAAAAAGTACAATTATGATATGCACCGAGCAGAAGTTTAATATTAATTGCAGGTAGTAAAGAATTTTCCGATGAAATCATATAGATATAAATGAAGTATAAGTAAGATGAGTTAACCTTAGTAAGCCTCTTGCAGCGTAATCAATAAAATTGGATTTTTTTTCCTATAAAAGAATGTGATGTAGTATTAAATCAATCAGATTTTTTCACTCACCAGACTAAAACAGAACTGAAACCTGGCACCCTATGCGCTCTTCGGAGTGCAAATGTCATATTGGTGCAGAATGGTGGGCACTTGCTATCCAGTAGTATTTTATACGCTCAGAATTGGCACAACTGCTACATCTTAAAACAGGGAGGTGACTTAAAAGAATCGCGCTAGGTACCAGTGGAGTTTGTGAATGTGTACTAGCATTCTCCTATCGCAACGAACATAATCGGAAAGAAAATTAGTGTATTACAATTGTCAATATTTGCAGTTGCACAGTGCTGTAATCATGTAAAGGTTTATGTTTCTCCCCACTATCCTTAACAATGCTATGTCAACGTTTAAGGTGAAAGTGAAAAATTAAATGTGCAGAAAAGCAATGTGTTACTAACAACGGAACGGTAATGATCCTAATAGTGCTTGGATTGAATTTCCAAAAAGGGCCCTAATTTTCCACTATGCTTGCAACTTTTTACTGCACTGAGCGGCACATACAAACCTTGTTAGATGTAGGTGCAGTAGTTTTAATTTCAGTCAGTTACGGTGGAATTAAGTTTAACTAATCATATTTTGCTTAGCAGAAGTACAGTTGTTGTGAAATTCCTACAAATGCCCTCAAACGAGCCACAGTTTGAACCGGAAATTTGATATTTATTCTTGCATTAATTCATATATACCGGCGTTTCTTTCAACTAACAATTACTTTTTCGAGCCTAGGAGAGCTATTGTCACTTGTACTAGTGCTGTATAGTTAGATTTCATCAAATAAAGGAAGTGGAAAATTCGTGTATTCGAACCCGTGACTCCCGGACGTGACGTCTACATCGTATAACTCATGCTTTACATTAAATTTAGAGCTCCAATTGCCAAAATTAAAAACAGGGACCCTCCGGCATCTCGAACCGGCGACCGCTTGGACAAACTCGCTTATCTAATGCGCATATTATGTCGCGTAGTGCCGGATAGGTACCTATTATGTCCCGGTGCCGTAATGACAGAGCTACCGGAGAGCCCCCAACCATACAATAATTACAACTACTACTTAAGTTCCGCATCCAAATACTTCACAACAGGGTAAAATATAACGTCATGCCAATTAAAATATTACTCAATCATATTTATATTAAAATGTTTCAAATGTCTACCTAGATGTGTGTGCAAAACATTTAATTTAGCTAATATTTCTCACATTTCGTTCTGCTGCCGGAAATGATAACAAATGACAGTCCACGTAATTTGTTATGAAAATCACTATCAGCTGTTTCAAACTTTTAAATTCTAATATGTTGTTCTAAATCGCAATGTGTTAGCATATTATGTTGCGTTTCGTTTATGAAAGTGAGCTTGTGTGGGTTAAATTGTTATTTAGAATCCATTTTCATTTTGCCAGTCAGTGAACATGATTTTGCGATAAAATTAACACGGATCGATAGTTGGACGTTTTCCAACGAGGTGTAAAATATTCATACATGGAATCTCTAGCACACACACGTGCTAAAACCGCAATTTCCCATTCACGGCTAACCTTCCCAGCAAAAGTGAAATAAAAAAAATTAATAATTCGCATTTTATGATACAGTGTGTCTCCATTGGAAATGCGTAGTCTGCCACGTGCAGTAATTGCAGTTTTGATTTAAGTTGTGCATTTGAGCTATCTTTTAGGTTATCTCTGGGGCATTAATCATTATTATGAATCAAGGTAATGGCTAACGCAGTGAAAAATTTATGTTTTTTCCCCTTTCACGTGTAAATATATTTGAAACTCACCTCAAAGAAAGTCAGTACTGCAGGAAGTGCTGATATAATTTTGAATTTTACTCCAATTGACTTCGAATAAACTGATTACTGGAATTTTCTGGGGAAGCTCATTTATCCCAATCTAAGCGAAGGACAGGTGGCGTACCTAATTTATTGTTTTTCACATTTCCTGTACTTTGGAACATCTACAGTACCACGTGGTTTAGGTTTTTATGATGATTTAATAAAGTTCAAATTTTGAGTGCGTCTTTTAATTTGCGCTTTTAGTACAAAGAAAATATTTTCCACGTCTATTGGCCCACGTCGCCATTTTTGGCACAAATATTACAAGTTAGGTTTACGATTTCTCCTTTTGAAAGATATCGCAGTGCTTAATGCTATTTTTCCCCTTAAATTGCGGTGCAATACGTTCGGCAAGGTTGTTATGTATATGTTTTGGTGCAATTTCCTTCTACTGTTGGGGCATCCATAAATATGAAAGTTTTTTTAAATACTCTAAGAAGCTGGCTACTTAATAGAATATAACAATCTCGTTCTGACTGTTTTTCCCCTAATCGGTAGTCATTTTACTGCATTTCACTAACTTTGTAACATTGCAAAATAAAGAGCCGCTTTAAATGTATGCAATCGAGTTTGTACTACTATCAGTGTGACAACAAACATCAGGCACCAGGAAGAGACATTAATACTAACTCCAATAGTGGAATGGGCAGTGCGCCACAGAGCGAAGTCCAATAAATTGTGAAGTAATTTTTCTTAAAACCTTTAGCTTTAAGGTAAGGCATTTCGCGCACCCCGTGCCTCACGATTCTAAATATACGTCGCAAAGAAACTAATTCGGCCGATATCGATATGACGCAGCAGACAGGGTTTACTCGATAGTCAGTAAAACGCCAAGATTGTGTAGTTTCCATACTGGCAAATGCAGTGACTCCTCGATAGGTTGCAATGTACCTATACTGTCGTATAGGAAAGCCAGGAACAATGTGTTATAATTATACCTACGGTAACTGGGTAAATGCGCACTGTATGGCTTTCAATTTTCATATTATCGCGATATAAGAAAAAAAGTACAATTATGATATGCACCGAGCAGAAGTTTAATATTAATTGCAGGTAGTAAAGAATTTTCCGATGAAATCATATAGATATAAATGAAGTATAAGTAAGATGACTTAACCTTAGTAAGCCTCTTGCAGCGTAATCAATAAAATTGGATTTTTTTCCTATAAAAGAATGTGATGTAGTATTAAATCAATCAGATTTTTTCACTCACCAGACTAAAACAGAACTGAAACCTGGCACCCTTTGCGCTCTTCGGAGTGCAAATGTCATATTGGTGCAGAATGGTGGGCACTTGCTTTCCAGTAGTATTTTATACGCTCTGAATTGGTACAACTGCTACATCTTAAAACAGGGAGGTGACTTAAGAGAATCGCGCTAGGTACTAGTGGAGTTTGTGAATGTGTACTAGCATTCTCCTATTGCAACGGACATAATCGGAAAGAAAATTAGTGTATTACAATTGTCAATATTTGCAGTTGCACAGTGCTGTAATCATGTAAAGGTTTATGTTTCTCCCCACTATCCTTAACAATGCTATGTCAACGTTTAAGGTGAAAGTGAAAAATTAAATGTGCAGAAAAGCAATGTGTTACTAACAGCGGAACGGTAATGATCCTAATAGTGCTTGGATTCAATTTCCAAAAAGGGCCCTAATTTTCCACTATGCTTGCAACTTTTTACTGCACTGAGCGGCACATAGAAACCTTGTTAGATGTAGGTGCAGTAGTTTTAATTTCAGTCAGTTACGGTGGAATTAACATTTATTAATCATATTTTGCTTAGCAGAAGTACAGTTGTGAAATTCCTACAAATGCCCTCAAACGAGCCACAGTTTGAACCGGAAATTTGATATTTATTCTTGCATTAATTCATATATACCGGCGTTTCTTTCAACTAATAATTACTTTTTCGAGCCTAGGAGAGCTATTGTCACTTGTACTAGTGCTGTATAGTTAGATTTCATCAAATAAAGGAAGTGGAAAATTAGTGTATTCGAACCCGTGACTCCCGAACGTGACGTCTACATCGTATAACATATGCTTTACATTAAATTTAGAGCTCCAATTGCCAAAATTAAAAACGGGGACCCTCCGGCATCTCGAACCGGCGACCGCTTGGACAAACTCGCTTATCTAATGCGCATATTATGTCGCGTAGTGCCGGATAGGTACCTATTATGTCCCGGTGCCGTAATGACAGAGCTACCGGAGAGCCCCCAACCATACAATAATTACAACTACTACTTAAGTTCCGCATCCAAATACTTCACAACAGGGTAAAATATAACGTCATGCCTATTAAAATATTACTCAATCATATTTATATTAAAATGTTTCAAATGTCTACCTAGATGTGGGTGCAAAACATTTAATTTAGCTCATTTTTCTCACATTCCGTTCTGCTGCCGGAAATGATAACAAATGACAGTCCACATAATTTGTTATGAAAATCACTATCAGCTGTTTCAAACTTTTAAATTCTAATATGTTGTTCTAAATCGCAATGTGTTAGCATATTATGTTGCGTTTCGTTTATGAAAATGAGCTTGTGTGGGTTAAAATGTTATTTACAATCCATTTTTATTTTGCCAGTCAGTGAACATGATTTTGCGATAAAATTAACACGGATCGATAGTTGGACGTTTTCCAACGAGGTGTAAAATATTCATACATGGAATCTCTAGCACACACACGTGCTAAAACCGCAATTTCCCATTCACGGCTAACCTTCCCAGCAAAAGTGAAATAAAAAAAAATTAATAGTTCGCATTTTATGATACAGTGAATCTCCATTGGAAATGGGTAGTCTGCCACGTGCAGTAATTGCAGTTTTGATTTAAGTTGTGCATTTGAGCAATCTTTTAGGTTATCTCTGGGGCATTAATCATTATTATGAATCAAGGTAATGGCTAACGCAGTGAAAAATTTATGTTTTTTCCCCTTTCACGTGTAAATATATTTGAAACTCACCTCAAAGAAAGTCAGTACTGCAGGAAATGCTGATATAATTTTGAATTTTACTCCAATTGACTTCGAATAAACTGATTACTGGAATTTTCTGGGGAAGCTCATTTATCCCAATCTAAGCGAAGGACAGGTGGCGTACCTAATTTATTGTTTTTCACATTTCCTGTACTTTGGAGCATCTACAGTACCACGTGGGTTAGGTTTTTATGATGTTTTAATAAAGTTCAAATTTTGAGTGCGTCTGTTAATTTGCGCTTTTAGTACAAAGAAAATATTTTCCACGTCTATTGGCCCACGTCGCCATTTTTGGCACAAATATTACAAGTTAGGTTTACGATTTCTCCTTTTGAAAGATATCGCAGTGCTTAATGCTATTTTGCCCCTTAAATGCGGTGCAATACGTTCGGCAAGGTTGTTATGTATATGTTTTGGTGCAATTACCTTCTACTGTTGGGGCATCCATAAATATGAAAGTTTTTTTAAATACTCTAAGAAGCAGGCTACTTAATAGAATATAACAATCTCGTTCTGACTGTTTTTCCCCTAATCGGTAGTCATTTTACATCATTTCACTAACTTTGTAACATTGCAAAATAAAGAGCCGCTTTAAATGTATGCAATCGAGTTTGTACTACTATCAGTGTGACAACAAACATCAGGCACCAGGAAGAGACATTAATACTAACTCCAATAGTGGAATGGGCAGTGCGCCACAGAGCGAAGTCCAATAAATTGTGAAGTAATTTTTCTTTAAACCTTTAGCTTTAAGGTAAGGCATTTCGCGCACCCCGTGCCTCATTTTTCTAAATATACGTCGCAAAGAAACTAATTCGGCCGATATCGATATGACGCAGCAGACGGGGTTTACTCGTTAGTCAGTAAAACGCCAAGATTGTGTAGTTTCCATACTGGCAAATGCAGTGACTCCTCGATAGGTTGCAATGTACCTCTACTGTGGTATAGGAAAGCCAGGAACAATGTGTTATAATTATACCTACGGTAACTGTGTAAATGCGCACTGTATGGCTTTCAATTTTCATATTATCGCGATATAAGAAAAAAAGTACAATTATGATATGCACCGAGAAGAAGTTTAATATTAATTGCAGGTAGTAAAGAATTTTCCGATGAAATCATATAGATATAAATGAAGTATAAGTAAGATGACTTAACCTTAGTAAGCCTCTTGCAGCGTAATCAATAAAATTGGATTTTTTTCCTATAAAAGAATGTGATGTAGTATTAAATCAATCAGATTTTTTCACTCACCAGACTAAAACAGAACTGAAACCTGGCACCCTTTGCGCTCTTCGGAGTGTAAATGTCATATTGGTGCAGAATGGTGGGCACTTGATATCCAGTAGTATTTTATACGCTCAGAATTGGTACAACTGCTACATCTTAAAACAGGGAGGTGACTTAAGAGAATCGCGCTAGGTACCAGTGGAGTTTGTGAATGTGTACTAGCATTCTCCTATCGCAACGGACATAATCGGAAAGAAAATTAGTGTATTACAATTGTCAATATTTGCAGTTGCACAGTGCTGTAATCATGTAAAGGTTTATGTTTCTCCCCACTATCCTTAACAATGCTATGTCAACGTTTAAGATGAAAGTGAAAAATTAAATGTGCAGAAAAGCAATGTGTTACTAACAGCGGAACAGTAATCATCCTAATAGTGCTTGGATTCAATTTCCAAAAAGGGCCCTAATTTTCCACTATGCTTGCAACTTTTTACTGCACTGAGCGGCACATACAAACCTTGTTAGATGTAGGTGCAGTAGTTTTAATTTCAGTCAGTTACGGTGGAATTAACATTTATTAATCATATTTTGCTTAGCAGAAGTACAGTTGTTGTGAAATTCCTACAAATGCCCTCAAACGAGCCACAGTTTGAACCGGAAATTTGATATTTATTCTTGCATTAATTCATATATACCGGCGTTTCTTTCAACTAATAATTACTTTTTCGAGCCCAGGAGAGTAATTGTCACTTGTACTAGTGCTGTATAGTTAGATTTCATCAAATAAAGGAAGTGGAAAATTCGTGTATTCGAACCCGTGACTCCCGGACGTGACGTCTACATCGTATAACTTATGCTTTACATTAAATTTAGAGCTCCAATTGCCAAAATTAAAAACAGGGACCCTCCGGCATCTCGAACCGGCGACCGCTTGGACAAACTCGCTTATCTAATGCGCATATTATGTCGCGTAGTGCCGGATAGGTACCTATTATGTCCCGGTGCCGTAATGACAGAGCTACCGGAGAGCCCCCAAGCATACAATAATTACAACTACTACTTAAGTTCCGCATCCAAATACTTCACAACAGGGTAAAATATAACGTCATGCCAATTAAAATATTACTCAATCATATTTATATTTAAATGTTTCAAATGTCTACCTAGATGTGTGTGCAAAACATTTAATTTAGCTCATTTTTCTCACATTTCGTTCTGCTGCCGGAAATGATAACAAATGACAGTCCACGTAATTTGTTATGAAAATCACTATCAGCTGTTTCAAACTTTTAAATTCTAATATGTTGTTCTAAACCGCAATGTGTTAGCATATTATGTTGCGTTTCGTTTATGAAAGAGAGCTTGTGTGGGTTAAATTGTTATTTAGAATCCATTTTTATTTTGCCAGGTGTGAAGATGATTTTGCGATAAAATTAATACGGATCGATAGTTGGACGTTTTCCAACGAGGTGTAAAATATTCATACATGGAATCTCTAGCACACACACGTGCTAAAACCGCAATTTCCCATTCACGGCTAACCTTCCCAGCAAAAGTGAAATAAAAAAAATTAATAATTCGCATTTTATGATACAGTGTGTCTCCATTGGAAATGCGTAGTCTGCCACGTGCAGTAATTGCAGTTTTGATATAAGTTGTGCATTTGAGCTATCTTTTAGGTTATCTCTGGGGCATTAATCATTATTATGAATCAAGGTAATGGCTAACGCAGTGAAAAATTTATGTTTTTTCCCCTTTCACGTGTAAATATATTTGAAACTCACCTCAAAGAAAGTCAGTATTGCAGGAAATGCTGATATAATTTTGAATTTTACTCCAATTG
The DNA here is from genome assembly GCA_030762175.1 of Metallyticus violacea. NCBI lineage: Eukaryota > Metazoa > Arthropoda > Insecta > Mantodea > Metallyticidae > Metallyticus > Metallyticus violacea. The sequence goes on along the minus strand of CM060840.1, from coordinate 108,633,801 downwards.
ACTTCGAATAAACTGATTACTGGAATTTTCTGGGGAAGCTCATTTATCCCAATCTAAGCGAAGGACAGGTGGCGTACCTAATTTATTGTTTTTCACATTTCCTGTACTTTGGAACATCTACAGTACCACGTGGGTTAGGTTTTTTTGATGTTTTAATAAAGTTCAAATTTTGAGTGCGTCTCTTAATTTGCGCTTTTAGTACAAAGAAAATATTTTCCACGTCTATTGGCCCACGTCGCCATTTTTGGCACAAATATTACAAGTTAGGTTTACGATTTCTCCTTTTGAAAGATATCGCAGTGCTTAATGCTATTTTGCCCCTTAAATGCGGTGCAATACGTTCGGCAAGGTTGTTATGTATATGTTATGGTGCAATTTCCTTCTACTGTTGGGGCATCCATAAATATGAAGGTTTTTTTAAATACTCTAAGAAGCAGGCTACTTAATAGAATATAACAATCTCGTTCTGACTGTTTTTCCCCTAATCGGTAGTCATTTTACTGCATTTCACTAACTTTGTAACATTGCAAAATAAAGAGCCGCTTTAAATGTATGCAATCGAGTTTGTACTACTATCAGTGTGACAACAAACATCAGGCACCAGGAAGAGACATTAATACTAACTCGAATAGTGGAATGGGCAGTGCGCCACAGAGCGAAGTCCAATAAATGGTGAAGTAATTTTTCTTTAAACCTTTAGCTTTAAGGTAAGGCATTTCGGGCACTCCGTGCCTCACGATTCTAAATATACGTCGCAAAGAAACTAATTCCCGCGATATTGATATGACGCAGCAGACGGGGTTTACTCGATAGTCAGTAAAACGCCAAGATTGTGTAGTTTCCATACTGGCAAATGCAGTGACTCCTCGATAGGTTGCAATGTGCCTCTACTGTGGTATAGGAAAGCCAGGAACAATGTGTTATAATTATACCTACGGTAACTGTGTAAATGCGCACTCTATGGCTTTCAATTTTCATATTATCGCGATATAAGAAAAAAAGTACAATTATGATATGCACCGAGCAGAAGTTTAATATTAATTGCAGGTAGTAAAGAATTTTCCGATGAAATTATATAGATATATATGAGGTATAAGTAAGATGAGTTAACCTTAGTAAGCCTCTTGCAGCGTAATCAATAAAATTGGATTTTTTTCCTATAAAAGAATGTGATGTAGTATTAAATCAATCAGATTTTTTCACTCACCAGACTAAAACAGAACTGAAACCTGGTACCCTTTGCGCTCTTTGGAGTGCAAATGTCATATTGGAGCAGAATGGTGGGCACTTGTTATCCAGTAGTATTTTATACGCTCAGAATTGGTACAACTGATACATCTTAAAACAGTGAGGTGACTTAAGAGAATCGCGCTAGGTACTAGTGGAGTTTGCGAATGTGTACTAGCATTCTCCTATTGCAACGGACATAATCGGAAAGAAAATTAGTGTATTACAATTGTCAATATTTGCAGTTGCACAGTGCTGTAATCATGTAAAGGTTTATGTTTCTCCCCACTATCCTTAACAATGCTATGTCAACGTTTAAGGTGAAAGTGAAAAATTAAATGTGCAGAAAAGCAATGTGTTACTAACAGCGGAACAGTAATGATCCTAATAGTGCTTGGATTGAATTTCCAAAAAGGGCCCTAATTTCCCACTATGCTTGCAACTTTTTACTGCACTGAGCGGCACATACAAACCTTGTTAGATGTAGGTGCAGTAGTTTTAATTTCAGTCATTTACGGTGGAATTAACATTTATTAATCATATTTTGCTTAGCAGAAGTACAGTTGTTGTGAAATTCCTACAAATGCCCTCAAACGAGCCACAGTTTGAACCGGAAATTTGATATTTATTCTTGCATTAATTCATATATACCGGCGTTTCTTTCAACTAATAATTACTTTTTCGAGCCTAGGAGAGCTATTGTCACTTGTACTAGTGCTGTATAGTTAGATTTCATCAAATAAAGGAAGTGGAAAATTCGTGTATTCGAACCCGTGACTCCCGGACGTGACGTCTACATCGTATAACTTATGCTTTACATTAAATTTAGAGCTCCAATTGCCAAAATTAAAAACAGGGACCCTCCGGTATCTCGAACCGGCTACCGCTTGGACAAACTCGCTTATCTAATGCGCATATTATGTCGCGTAGTGCCGGATAGGTACCTATTATGTCCCGGTGCCGTAATGACAGAGCTACCGGAGAGCCCCCAAGCATACAATAATTACAACTACTACTTAAGTTCCGCATCCAAATACTTCACAACAGGGTAAAATATAACGTCATGCCAATTAAAATATTACTCAATCATATTTATATTAAAATGTTTCAAATGTCTACCTAGATGTGTGTGCAAAACATTTAATTTAGCTCATTTTTCTCACATTTCGTTCTGCTGCCGGAAATGATAACAAATGACAGTCCACATAATTTGTTATGAAAATCACTATCAGCTGTTGCAAACTTTTAAATTCTAATATGTTGTTCTAAACCGCAATGTGTTAGCATATTATGTTGCGTTTCGTTTATGAAAGTGAGCTTGTGTGGGTTAAATTGTTATTTAGAATCCATTTTTACCCTGCCAGTCAGAGAACATGATTTTGCGATAAAATTAACTCGGATCGATAGTTGGACGTTTTCCAACCAGGTGAAAATATTCATACATGGAATCTCTAGCACACACAGTGCTAAAACCGCAATTTCCCATTCACGGCTAACCTTCCCAGCAAAAGTGAAATAAAAAAAATTAATAATTCGCATTTTATGATACAGTGTATCTCCATTGGAAATGCGTAGTCTGCCCCGTGCAGTAATTGCAGGTTTGATTTAAGTTGTGCATTTGAGCTATCTTTTAGGTTATCTCTGGGGCATTAATCATTATTATGAATCAAGGTAATGGCTAACGCAGTGAAAAATTTATGTTTTTTCCCCTTTCACGTGTAAATATATTTGAAACTCACCTCAAAGAAAGTCAGTACTGCAGGAAATGCTGATATAATTTTGAATTTTACTCCAATTGACTTCGAATAAACTGATTACTGGAATTTTCTGGGGAAGCTCATTTATCCCAATCTAAGCGAAGGACAGGTGGCGTACCTAATTTATTGTTTTTCACATTTCCTGTACTTTGGAACATCTACAGTACCACGTGGGTTAGGTTTTTATGATGTTTTAATAAAGTTCGAATTTTGAGTGCGTTTTTAATTTGCGCTTTTAGTACAAAGAAAATATTTTCCACGTCTATTGGCCCACGTCGCCATTTTTGGCACAAATATTACAAGTTAGGTTTACGATTTCTCCTTTTGAAAGATATCGCAGTGCTTAATGCTATTTTGCCCCTTAAATGCGGTGCAATACGTTCGGCAAGGTTGTTATGTATATGTTTTGGTGCAATTTCCTTCTAATGTTGGGGCATCCATAAATATGAAAGTTTTTTTAAATACTGTAAGAAGCAGGCTACTTAATAGGATATAACAATCTCGTTCTGACTGTTTTTCCCCTAATCGGTAGTCATTTTACTGCATTTCACTATCTTTCTAACATTGGAAAATAAAGAGCCGCTTTAAATGTATGCAATCGAGTTTGTACTACTATCAGTGTGACAACAAACATATGGCACCAGGAAGAGACATTAATACTAACTCCAATAGTGGAATGGGCAGTGCGCCACAGAGCGAAGTCCAATAAATTGTGAAGTAACTTTTGTTTAAACCTTTAGCTTTAAGGTAAGGCATTTCGCGCACCCCGTGCCTCACGATTCTAAATATACGTCGCAAAGAAACTAATTCGGCCGATATCGATATGACGCAGCAGACGGGGTTTACTCGATAGTCAGTAAAACGCCAAGATTGTGTAGTTTCCATACTGGCAAATGCAGTGACTCCTCGATAGGTTGCAATGTGCCTCTACTGTCGTATAGGAAAGCCAGGAACAATGTGTTATAATTATACCTACGGTAACTGGGTAAATGCGCACTCTATGGCTTTCAATTTTCATATTATCGCGATATAAGAAAAAAAGTACAATTATGATATGCACCGAGCAGAAGTTTAATATTAATTGCAGGTAGTAAAGAATTTTCCGATGAAATCATATAGATATAAATGAAGTATAAGGAAGATGAGTTAACCTTAGTAAGCCTCTTGCAGCGTAATCAATAAAATTGGATTTTTTTCCTATAAAAGAATGTGATGTAGTCTTAAATCAATCAGATTTTTTCACTCACCAGACTAAAACAGAACTGAAACCTGGCACCCTTTGCGCTCTTCGGAGTGCAAATGTCATATTGGTGCAGAATGGTGGGCACTTGCTATCCAGTAGTATTTTATACGCTCAGAATTGGTACAACTGCTACATCTTAAAACAGGGAGGTGACTTAAGAGAATCGCGCTAGGTACCAGTGGAGTTTGTGAATGTGTACTAGCATTCTCCTATCGCAACGGACATAATCGGAAAGAAAATTAGTGTATTACAATTGTCAATATTTGCAGTTGCACAGTGCTGTAATCATGTAAAGGTTTATGTTTCTCCCCACTATCCTTAACAATGCTATGTCAACGTTTAAGGGGAAAGTGAAAAATTAAATGTGCAGAAAAGCAATGTGTTACTAACAGCGGAACAGTAATGATCCTAATAGTGCTTGGATTCAATTTCCAAAAAGGGCCCTAATTTTCCACTATGCTTGCAACTTTTTACTGCACTGAGCGGCACATACAAACCTTGTTAGATGTAGGTGCAGTAGTTTTAATTTCAGTCAGTTACGGTGGAATTAACATTTATTAATCATATTTTGCTTAGCAGAAGTACAGTTGTTGTGAAATTCCTACAAATGCCCTCAAACGAGCCACAGTTTGAACCGGAAATTTGATATTTATTCTTGCATTAATTCATATATACCGGCGTTTCTTTCAACTAATAATTACTATTTCGAGCCTAGGAGAGCTATTGTCACTTGTACTAGTGCTGTATAGTTAGATTTCATCAAATAAAGGAAGTGGAATATTCGTGTATTCGAACCCGTGACTCACGGACGTGACGTCTACATCGTATAACTTATGCTTTACATTAAATTTAGAGCTCCAATTGCCAAAATTAAAAACAGGGACCCTCCGGCATCTCGAACCGGCGACCGCTTGGACAAACTCGCTTATCTAATGCGCATATTATGTCGCGTAGTGCCGGATAGGTACCTATTATGTCCCGGTGCCGTAATGACAGAGCTACCGGAGAGCCCCCAAGCATACAATAATTACAACTACTACTTAAGTTCCGCATCCAAATACTTCACAACAGGGTAAAATAAAACGTCATGCCAATTAAAATATTACTCAATCATATTTATATTAAAATGTTTCAAATGTCTACCTAGATGTGCGTGCAAAACATTTAATTTAGCTCATTTTTCTCATATTTCGTTCTGCTGTCGGAAATGATAACAAATGACAGTCCACGTAATTTGTTATGAAAATCACTATCAGCTGTTTCAAACTTTTAAATTCTAATATGTTGTTCTAAATCGCAATGTGTTAGCATATTATGTTGCGCTTCGTTTATGAAAGTGAGCTTGTGTGGGTTAAATTGTTATTTAGAATCCATTTTTAACCTGCCAGTCAGAGAACATGATTTTGCGATAAAATTAACTCGGATCGATAGTTGGACGTTTTCCAACCAGGTGAAAATATTCATACATGGAATCTCTAGCACACACACGTGCTAAAACCGCAATTTCCCATTCACGGCTAACCTTCCCAGCAAAAGTGAAATAAAAAAAATTAATAATTCGCATTTTATGATACAGTGTATCTCCATTGGAAATGCGTAGTCTGCCACGTGCAGTAATTGCAGGTTTGATTTAAGTTGTGCATTTGAGCCATCTTTTAGGTTATCTCTGGGGCATTAATCATTATTATGAATCAAGGTAATGGCTAACGCAGTGAAAAATGTATGTTTTTTCCCCTTTCACGTGTAAATATATTTGAAACTCACCTCAAAGAAAGTCAGTACTGCAGGAAATGCTGATATAATTTTGAATTTTACTCCAATTGACTTCGAATAAACTGATTACTGGAATTTTCTGGGGAAGCTCATTTATCCCAATCTAAGCGAAGGACAGGTGGCGTACCTAATTTATTGTTTTTCACATTTCCTGTACTTTGGAACATCTACAGTACCACGTGGGTTAGGTTTTTATGATGTTTTAATAAAGTTCGAATTTTGAGTGCGTCTTTTAATTTGCGCTTTTAGTACAAAGAAAATATTTTCCACGTCTATTGGCCCACGTCGCCATTTTTGGCACAAATATTACAAGTTAGTTTTACGATTTCTCCTTTTGAAAGATATCGCAGTGCTTAATGCTATTTTGCCCCTTAAATGCGGTGCAATACGTTCGGCAAGGTTGTTATGTATATGTTTTGGTGCAATTTCCTTCTAATGTTGGGGCATCCATAAATATGAAAGTTTTTTTAAATACTCTAAGAAGCAGGCTACTTAATAGGATATAACAATCTCGTTCTGATTGTTTTTCCCCTAATCGGTAGTCATTTTACTGCATTTCACTATCTTTCTAACATTGGAAAATAAAGAGCCGCTTTAAATGTATGCAATCGAGTTTGTACTACTATCAGTGTGACAACAAACATATGGCACCAGGAAGAGACATTAATACTAACTCCAATAGTGGAATGGGCAGTGCGCCACAGAGCGAAGTCCAATAAATTGTGAAGTAACTTTTCTTTAAACCTTTAGCTTTAAGGTAAGGCAATTCGCGCACCCCGTGCCTCACGATTCTAAATATACGTCGCAAAGAAACTAATTCGGCCGATATCGATATGACGCAGCAGACGGGGTTTACTCGATAGTCAGTAAAACGCCAAGATTGTGTAGTTTCCATACTGGCAAATGCAGTGACTCCTCGATAGGTTGCAATGTGCCTCTACTGTCGTATAGGAAAGCCAGGAACAATGTGTTATAATTATACCTACGGTAACTGGGTAAATGCGCACTCTATGGCTTTCAATTTTCATATTATCGCGATATAAGAAAAAAAGTACAATTATGATATGCACCGAGCAGAAGTTTAATATTAATTGCAGGTAGTAAAGAATTTTCCGATGAAATCATATAGATATAAATGAAGTATAAGGAAGATGAGTTAACCTTAGTAAGCCTCTTGCAGCGTAATCAATAAAATTGGATTTTTTTCCTATAAAAGAATGTGATGTAGTATTAAATCAATCAGATTTTTTCACTCACCAGACTAAAACAGAACTGAAACCTGGCACCCTTTGCGCTCTTCGGAGTGCAAATGTCATATTGGTGCAGAATGGTGGGCACTTGCTATCCAGTAGTATTTTATACGCTCAGAATTGGTACAACTGATACATCTTAAAACAGGGAGGTGACTTAAGAGAATCGCGCTAGGTACCAGTGGAGTTTGTGAATGTGTACTAGCTATTTCCTATCGCAACGGACATAATCGGAAAGAAAATTAGTGTATTACAATTGTCAATATTTGCAGTTGCACAGTGCTGTAATCATGTAAAGGTTTGTGTTTCTCCCCACTATCCTTAACAATGCTATGTCAACGTTTAAGGTGAAAGTGAAAAATTAAATGTGCAGAAAAGCAATGTGTTACTAACAGCGGAACAGTAATGATCCTAATAGTGCTTGGATTCAATTTCCAAAAAGGGCCCTAATTTTCCACTATGCTTGCAACTTTTTACTGCACTGAGCGGCACATACAAACCTTGTTTGATGTAGGTGCAGTAGTTTTAATTTCAGTCATTTACGGTGGAATTAACATTTATTAATCATATTTTGCTTAGCAGAAGTACAGTTGTTGTGAAATTCCTACAAATGCCCTCAAACGAGCCACAGTTTGAACCGGAAATTTGATATTTATTCTTGCATTAATTCATATATACCGGCGTTTCTTTCAACTAATAATTACTTTTTCGAGCCTAGGAGAGCTATTGTCACTTGTACTAGTGCTGTATAGTTAGATTTCATCAAATAAAGGAAGTGGAAAATTCGTGTATTCGAACCCGTGACTCCCGGACGTGACGTCTACATCGTATAACTTATGCTTTACATTAAATTTAGAGCTCCAATTGCCAAAATTAAAAACAGGGACCCTCCGGCATCTCGAACCGGCGACCGCTTGGACAAACTCGCTTATCTAATGCGCATATTATGTCGCGTAGTGCCGGATAGGTACCTATTATGTCCCGGTGCCGTAATGACAGAACTACCGGAGAGCCCCCAAGCATACAATAATTACAACTACTACTTAAGTTCCGCATCCAAATACTTCACAACAGGGTAAAATATAACGTCATGCCAATTAAAATATTACTCAATCATATTTATATTAAAATGTTTCAAATGTCTACCTCGATGTGTGTGCAAAACATTTAATTTAGCTCATTTTTCTCACATTTCGTTCTGCTGCCGGAAATAATAACAAATGACAGTCCACATAATTTGTTATGAGAATCACTATCAGCTGTTTCAAACTTTTAAATTCTAATATGTTGTTCTAAACCGCAATGTGTTAGCATATTATGTTGCGTTTCGTTTATGAAAGAGAGCTTGTGTGGGTTAAATTGTTATTTAGAATCCATTTTTATTTTGCCAGTCAGTGAACATGATTTTGCCAAAAAACAACACGGATCGATATTTGGACGTTTTCCAACGAGGTGTAAAATATTCATACATGGAATCTCTAGCACACACACGTGCTAAAACCGCAATTTCCCATTCACGGCTAACCTTCCCAGCAAAAGAGACTAATAAAAAAAATTAATAATTCGCATTTTATGATACAGTGTATCTCCATTAGAAATGCGTAGTCTGCCACGTGCAGTAATTGCAGTTTTGATTTAAGTTGTGCATTTGAGCTATCTTTTAGGTTATCTCTGGGGCATTAATCATTATTATGAATCAAGGTAATGGCTAACGCAGTGAAAAATTTATGTTTTTTCCCCTTTCACGTGTAAATATATTTGAAACTCACCTCAAAGAAAGTCAGTACTGCAGGAAATGCTGATATAATTTTGAATTTTACTCCAATTGACATCGAATAAACTGATTACTGGAATTTTATGGGGAAGCTCATTATCCCAATCTAAGCGTAGGACAGGTGGCGTACCTAATTTATTGTTTTTCACATTTCCTTACTTTGTAACATCTACAGTACCACGTGGGTTAGGTTTTTATGATGTTTTAATAAAGTTCAAATTTTGAGTGCGTCTTTTAATTTGCGCTTTTAGTACAAAGAAAATATTTTCCACGTCTATTGGCCCACGTCGCCATTTTTGGCACAAATACTACAAGTTAGGTTTACGATTTCTCCTTTTGAAAGCTATCGCAGTGCTTAATGCTATTTTGCCCCTTAAATGCGGTGCAATACGTTCGGCAAGGTTGTTATGTATATGTTTTGGTGCAATTTCCTTCTACTGTTGGGGCATCCATAAATATGAAAGTTTTTTTAAATACTCTAAGAAGCTGGCTACTTAATAGAATATAACAATCTCGTTCTGACTGTTTTTCCCATAATCGGTAGTCATTTTACTGCATTTCACTAACTTTGTAACATTGCAAAATAAAGAGCCGCTTTAAATGTATGCAATCGAGTCTGTACTACTATCAGTGTGACAACTAACATCAGGCACCAGGAAGAGACATTAATACTAACTGCAATAGTGGAATGGGCAGTGCGCCACAGAGCGAAGTCCAATAAATTGTGAAGTAATTTTTCTTTAAACCTTTAGCTTTAAGGTAAGGCATTTCGCGCACCCCGTGCTTCAAGATTCTAAATATATGTCGCAAAGAAACTAATTCGGCCGATATCGATATGACGCAGCAGACGGGGTTTACTCGTTAGTCAGTAAAACGCCAAGATTGTATAGTTTCCATACTGGCAAATGCAGTGACTCCTCGATAGGTTGCAATGTACCTATACTGTCGTATAGGAAAGCCAGGAACAATGTGTTATAATTATACCTACGGTAACTGGGTAAATGCGCACTGTATGGCTTTCAATTTTCATATTATCGCGATAGGAAAAAAAGTACAATTATGATATGCACCGAGCAGAAGTTTAATATTAATTGCAGTTAGTAAAGAATTTTCCGATGAAATCATATAGATATAAATGAAGTATAAGTAAGATGACTTAACCTTAGTAAGCCTCTTGCAGCGCAATCAATAAAATTGGATTTTTTTCCTATAAAAGAATGTGATGTAGTATTAAATCAATCAGATTTTTTCACTCACCAGACTAAAACAGAACTGAAACCTGGCACCCTTTGCGCTCTTCGGAGTGCAAATGTCATATTGGTGCAGAATGGTGGGCACTTGATATCCAGTAGTATTTTATACGCTCAGAATTGGTACAACTGCTACATCTTAAAACAGGGAGGTGACTTAAGAGAATCGCGCTAGGTACCAGTGGAGTTTGTGAATGTGTACTAGCATTCTCCTATCGCAACGGACATAATCGGAAAGAAAATTAGTGTATTACAATTGTCAATATTTGCAGTTGCACAGTGCTGTAATCATGTAAAGGTTTATGTTTCTCCCCACTATCCTTAACAATGCTATGTCAACGTTTAAGGGGAAAGTGAAAAATTAAATGTGCAGAAAAGCAATGTGTTACTAACAGCGGAACAGTAATGATCCTAATAGTGCTTGGATTCAATTTCCAAAAAGGGCCCTAATTTTCCACTATGCTTGCAACTTTTTACTGCACTGAGCGGCACATACAAACCTTGTTAGATGTAGGTGCAGTAGTTTTAATTTCAGTCAGTTACGGTGGAATTAACATTTATTAATCATATTTTGCTTAGCAGATGTACAGTTGTTGTGAAATTCCTACAAATGCCCTCAAACGAGCCACAGTTTGAACCGGAAATTTGATATTTAATCTTGCATTAATTCATATATACCGGCGTTTCTTTCAACTAATAATTACTTTTTCGAGCCTAGGAGAGCTATTGTCACTTGTACTAGTGCTGTATAGTTAGATTTCATCAAATAAAGGAAGTGGAAAATTCGTGTATTCGAACCCGTGACTCCCGGACGTGACGTCTACATCGTATAACTTATGCTTTACATTAAATTTAGAGCTCCAATTGCCAAAATTAAAAACAGGGACCCTCCGGCATCTCGAACCGGCGACCGCTTGGACAAACTCGCTTATCTAATGCGCATATTATGTCGCGTAGTGCCGGATAGGTACCTATTATGTCCCGGTGCCGTAATGACAGAGCTACCGGAGAGCCCCCAAGCATACAATAATTACAACTACTACTTAAGTTCCGCATCCAAATACTTCACAACAGGGTAAAATATAACGTCATGCCAATTAAAATATTACTCAATCATATTTATATTAAAATGTTTCAAATGTCTACCTAGAAGTGTGTGCAAAACATTTAATTTAGCTAATATTTCTCACATTTCGTTCTGCTGCCGGAAATGATAACAAATGACAGTCCACGTAATTTGTTATGAAAACCACTATCAGCTGTTTCAAACTTTTAAATTCTAATATGTTGTTCTAAATCGCAATGTGTTAGCATATTATGTTGCGTTTCGTTTATGAAAGTGAGCTTGTGTGGGTTAAATTGTTATTTAGAATCCATTTTCACTTTGCCAGTCAGTGAACATGATTTTGCGATAAAATTAACTCGGATCGATAGTTGGACGTTTTCCAACGAGGTGTAAAATATTCATACATGGAATCTCTAGCACACACACGTGCTAAAACCGCAATTTCCCATTCACGGCTAACCTTCCCAGCAAAAGTGAAAAAAAAAAAAATTAATAATTCGCATTTTATGATACAGTGTGTCTCCATTGGAAATGCGTAGTCTGCCACGTGCAGTAATTGCAGTTTTGATTTAAGTTGTGCATTTGAGCTATCTTTTAGGTTATCTCTGGGGCATTAATCATTATTATGAATCAAGGTAATGGCTAACGCAGTGAAAAATTTATGTTTTTTCCCCTTTCACGTGTAAATATATTTGAAACTCACCTCAAAGAAAGTCAGTACTGCAGGAAATGCTGATATAATTTTGAATTTTACTCCAATTGACTTCGAATAAACTGATTAATGGAATTTTCTGGGGAAGCTCATTTATCCCAATCTAAGCGAAGGACAGGTGGCGTACCTAATTTATTGTTTTTCACATTTCCTTACTTTGTAACATCTACAGTACCACGTGGGTTAGGTTTTTATGATGTTTTAATAAAGTTCAAATTTTGAGTGCGTCTTTTAATTTGCGCTTTTAGTACAAAGAAAATATTTTCCACGTCTATTGGCCCACGTCGCCATTTTTGGCACAAATATTACAAGTTAGGTTTACGATTTCTCCTTTTGAAAGATATCGCAGTGCTTATTGCTATTTTTCCCCTTAAATTAGGTGCAATACGTTCGGCAAGGTTGTTATGTATATGTTTTGGTGCAATTTCCTTCTAATGTTGGGGCATCCATAAATATGAAAGTTTTTTTAAATACTCTAAGAAGCTGGCTACTTAATAGAATATAACAATCTCGTTCTGACTGTTTTTCCCATAATCGGTAGTCATTTTACTGCATTTCACTAACTTTGTAACATTGCAAAATAAAGAGCCGCTTTAAATGTATGCAATCGAGTTTGTACTACTATCAGTGTGACAACTAACATCAGGCACCAGGAAGAGACATTAATACTAACTGCAATAGTGGAAAGGGCAGTGCGCCACAGAGCGAAGTCCAATAAATTGTGAAGTAATTTTTCTTTAAACCTTTAGCTTTAAGGTAAGGCATTTCGCGCACCCCGTGCCTCACGATTCTAAATATACGTCGCAAAGAAACTAATTCGGCCGATATCGATATGACGCAGCAGACGGGGTTTACTCGATAGTTAGTAAAAGGCCAAGATTGTGTAGTTTCCATACTGGCAAATGCAGTAACTCCTCGATAGGTTGCAATGTGCCTCTACTGTCGTATAGGAAAGCCAGGAACAATGTGTTATAATAATACCTACGGTAACTGGGTAAATGCGCACTGTATGGCTTTCAATTTTCATATTATCGCGATATAAGAAAAAAAGTACAATTATGATATGCACAGAGCAGAAGTTTAATATTAATTGCAGGTAGTAAAGAATTTTCCGATGAAATCATATAGATATAAATGAAGAATAAGTAAGATGACTTAACCTTAGTAAGCCTCTTGCAGCGTAATCAATAAAATTGGATTTTTTTCCTATAAAAGAATGTGATGTAGTCTTAAATCAATCAGATTTTTTCACTCACCAGACTAAAACAGAACTGAAACCTGGCACCCTTTGCGCTCTTCGGAGTGCAAATGTCATATTGGTGCAGAATGGTGGGCACTTGCTATCCAGTAGTATTTTATACGCTCAGAATTGGTACAACTGCTACATCTTAAAACAGGGAGGTGACTTAAGAGAATCGCGCTAGGTACCAGTGGAGTTTGTGAATGTGTACTAGCTTTCTCCTATCGCAACGGACATAATCGGAAAGAAAATTAGTGTATTACAATCGTCAATATTTGCAGTTGCACAGTGCTGTAATCATGTAAAGGTTTATGTTTCTCTCCACTATCCTTAACAATGCTATGTCAACGTTTAAGGGGAAAGTGAAAAATTAAATGTGCAGAAAAGCAATGTGTTACTAACAGCGGAACAGTAATGATCCTAATAGTGCTTGGATTGAATTTCCAAAAAGGGCCCTAATTTTCCACTATGCTTGCAACTTTTTACTACACTGAGCGGCACATACAAACCTTGTTAGATGTAGGTGCAGTAGTTTTAATTTCAGTCAGTTACGGTGGAATTAACATTTATTAATCATATTTTGCTTAGCAGAAGTACAGTTGTTGTGAAATTCCTACAAATGCCCTCAAACGAGCCACAGTTTGAACCGGATGATGATGAATATTGCTTAAGGGCGCAAAACTGCTGTGGTCATTAGCGCCCAAACACATCAAGTACTACGTCAGCAATAAAAATAAATAAACAAAGAACGCAAATTCTGCGCATAATGAACGGACAGTAGTACTTGTGCAATAAAAATATACCCAAAAACAAATAACAAGGGTATAAGGCGCCGCAAACATTAAAGTGTTACTAAAACACAGCCGCAAGTGCAGAAAAACACAACAGTCTTGTAATGGACTAAAATCGTGCCAATAAAATCCCAAAGCAAACACAGGTCAATAAACAAATACCGGTAGCAAAAATAATCAGCAAAAGCTGAAAACAAACCAGGCTTATAAAAGATTAAAATGGTACAATAAAACCCCAGAACAAATAACACGGGGTGCAAAACAACAATTAAAGACTAGTCAACACGATTCAGCAATAGCTGAAAAAACAACAGTCTTAAAAGAGTCAAAAAATGCCGTCAATGGCAAAAGATAAAATCTCACACCTTGCTCCAAAAACCACAAATCGGATAAAACGGAGCACACGCTCAACAGCAGACACATCATCTGCAAGCAACTCCTCAATAGAGGAGGGCAAACCTAGGCTACCTCTAAAAGCTGTCAGATGAAGACAATCAATTAAAATGTGACGCACTGTAAAGGGGTGGTCACAGTGAGGGCAAGCTGGAGCGGGTTGACCATTAAAAAGGTGAGAATGACTAAAACGGCAATGCCCAATTCTAAGACGAGCTAAAATTACTTCTTTGCGACGAACACCGCGAGAAGAAGTCGACCAGTTAAAAGGGGCGGATTTACATTCACGGAGCTTATTATTTGGGAGTAATTCCCACTCCTCGCGCCAGCGCAAAAAAATGGCTCTACGTAACGAATGTATAAAATCCCCGAAATAAAAACGCTGCTCGTACTCAGCAGGGTCTAAAAGAGCGGATTTTGCTGCAACATCTGCGGCCTCATTACCTGGGAGTCCGACGTGTCCAGGCACCCATAGCAGTGTTACCCTGACGCCAGCGTCGAAAAGGGTTAAAACTACATTCTGGACCATCTGTACAAGAGGGTGGTGATTGTACAGCTGTTTAAAACTTAAAATAGCACTCAAAGAGTCGGAACATATAACGCTGTTCCCCAGCCCGTGATCAGAAATAAATAAAACCGCCCGATAGATAGCATAAAGCTCCGCCATAAAAATAGATGTTGCAACGTTAAGACCGTACGTAAAACTTGCCCCATTTAAAACAAAAGCACATCCTACACCTGTGTCACATTTAGAGCCGTCCGTATAGATAAAATTCCAGCCATTAAAAGAGGATTTGATCTCGCTAAAAGAACAACGAATAATATGTGCTGCGGTCGAAGATTTCGGACAGGACGTGAGCCCGAGATGAACGGGGGCCTCTGCTAAAATCCAGGGGGGAGAAGAAGTTTCCCCAGCTAAGAAAAAAGCAGGTAACTCCATGTCCAACGTCCGTAAAATCTCCCGAAAACGAAAGCCAGCGGGCTTAGGAGTAAAAGACCGAGCAGCATAAAAACGATCAAAAGACACATTAAAAAACGGCCCATTCGTGGGATGACGAGGTTGCGCAGCCAAGCGACAACCGTACGCGGCCAGTAAAACATCCCTACGATAAAACAACGGAGGTTCTCCAGACTCCGCACATAAACTCAACACAGGACTGGTGGGGAATGCTCCAATGCCAACACGGATACCCCGGTGATGAAGCGGGTTAAGGCGACGAAGCACAGAAGGTCGCGCCGAGCCATAAACCACACAGCCATAATCCAGTTTCGATCGGATAAGAGATCGGTAAAAACGTAAAAGTATAGTCCGGTCAGCTCCCCAAGATGTGCCACATAAAACACGTAAAATGCAAAGAGAACGTTCACACTTGCCTTTGAGTTGCGCTATATGCGATGACCAGCATAATTTCCTATCGAACACCAAGCCAAGGAACCTAACTTCGTCCGCGAAAGAGAGTGCGTCTGGGCCAAGATGGAGCGAAGGTGGAGGATACTCCTTGTGGCGCCAGAAGTTCATGCAGACGGTCTTCTCTGCGGAGAAACGGAACCCGTGAGAGACACTCCAAGCGTAAAGGCGGTCGAGACAGCATTGGAGGCGGCGTTCCAAGAGACAGGTTCTCCGAGAGGAAAGATAGATGGCAAAATCGTCCACAAATAACGACGATTGTATTCCTGGCGGTAAACACTCGGTGATAGAGTTAATCGCAATGGCAAACAGTGTGCAACTAAGTACCGAGCCCTGAGGTACGCCGTTCTCTTGAATAAAATTAGACGATAAAACTGATCCCACGCGAACATTAAAAACCCGGTCCTTCATAAATTCCTGAATAAAAACAGACATACGCCCACGTATGTTCCAATCGCGAAGCGTTCGGAGGATACCGCCTCTCCAGCAAGTATCGTAAGCTTTCTCCAGGTCAAAAAATACGGCAACCGTTTGGCACTTGCGCACAAAACCGTCCAATACATGGGTAGTTAAAGACACCAGATGGTCGACTGAGGAACGATGACGCCGGAAACCACACTGGGCGTTCGTCAATAATTGCCTCGACTCCAACCACCACATGAGCCGTCCGTTAATCATGCGTTCCATCACCTTGCAAACGCAGCTGGTGAGGGAAATCGGACGGTAACTGGAAGGAAGATGTGGGTCCTTTCCAGGCTTAGGTATCGGAACGACGGTGGCCAATCGCCAAGCGTTGGGAAAAGTGCCATTACACCAAATAAAATTAAAAATTCGTAATAAAAAGGCTTTGCCTTCTGCTGGTAAATGCTGCAACATGGCAACGTGAATGTCATCTGGCCCCGGTGCGCAATGTCCAGAGGTAGAAAGGGCATGCTCCAGTTCCCTGACAGTAAAAGGAACGTTGTAGCTCTCCTGATGGTCGGAGGCAAATGAGAAACCTTTCCTCTCAACCTGCTCCCTTAATGCGCGAAATGTAGCCGGGTAATTGGCGGAACTAGAAAGATCAGCGAAGGTTCGCCCTAAAACATTGGCGACGTCAGTCGGAGTGGTGAGCACTCGATTTAAAATCCTAAGACCGGGTATAGGTGTAAACCTTGGTTTGCCAGCAACGCGGCGTAGCCGTTCCCAAACTACGGATGAAGGCGTTGTGCGGTTAAAAGAAGAGGTAAAAGAAATCCAAGAAGCCTTTTTGCTATCCTTTATGACTCGGCGGCACTTGGCGCGAAGTTGTTTGTAGCAAATCATATTTGCAGAAGTAGGGTGGCGACGAAAAGCTCGGAGAGCACCTCGGCGTGCACGCAACGCATCCCGGCATTCATCGGTCCACCAGGGAACCGGCAAGCGTCTGGAGTGACAAGACGACCTGGGAATAGCCTTATCTGCGGCTGTGATGATGACCGTACGGAGGTGCTCGATCGCGACGTCGATAGATGGAAAGTCACACCCTGAAAATTCGGCCAAAGAACGGTAGAGAGGCAAATTCGCCTTTTCAACGAGCCATTTTGGCGCGCGCTGTGAATGTGCGTTCGAAGAGAGTACATGGATCTGACACGGAAAGTGGTCACTGGAATATAAATCAGAGATGACGTTCCAGGTGAAGTGTACAGCAAGCGAGGAAGAACACATGGATAAGTCCAAGTGTGAAAAACTGTGAGTGCTGTCTGAAAGAAATGTAGGTTGTCCAGTATTGAGCAGTACTAGATGGTGACGATCCAGAAAGTCGGCTATAATGCTACCCCTCGCACACTCCGTGGCGGAACCCCATAGGGGGTGGTGTGCATTGAAATCCCCCAAAAGAAGAACAGGGGGTGGTAGCTGAGACAAAAGATCGTCCAGGTCAACTGTGGTGATGGTGCCGGACGGAGGTAAATAAACATTGCAGACTGAAAAACTAAGGCCAGAAAAGTGAACTGTAGCTGCAGCAGCTTGTAAAGGAGTCTGGAGCTGTAGTGAGGTGCTGTACACGTCGTTTCGAATTAAAAGTATAACTCCGCCGTGAGCGGGAGTGCCATCTTCGGGAGGGAGATCAAATCTCACCGAAGAGTAACTCCGCAAATTAAAAGAATCACTTGGGCGAAGCTTGGTCTCTTGGAGACACACGAGCAAAGGGTCAGTAGAACGTAAAATTAATTCCAGGTCAGGTCTTCGACTACGGAGACCACGCACATTCCACGAAAGGATAGCCATTGTTAAAATTAGATAAAAGAAGCTAAAAATTTACCACCTTACTTTTTGGACGGTGCAGGGCGAAACAAACGTCCTTTTTTCAGTCGCGTGGGACTCGGTGGTTTTGAAGGAGCAGGCACATCCTGCTCCATCACTTCCTCAGAGGGAGGGCTCTCCCGCTGAGAAGCATCCACCGATTCCAACGCCTGGAATCGGTTGGATGTAGATATAGGCGGCGACGGCGACCGCCTAGCGGGTTTGCTCCCATCATGGGAGCGTGACCTCCGAGGAGGAGAAGGGCTCTTCTTCTGCTCTACCTGAGTTGATGACTTTAAAAAATCGGTTCGCGTAAAACTCGTCCTGAACTTAATATCAGGGGCATTAAAAACAACCGCTTTGGGCTTCACGGTAGAGCGCTTTGGAGAACTAGGAGTAGTTTGGACCCGTGTAAAAACAAGATCGCAGGTCTGCGTACTGCTATCGCACTTCTTGGGCGCAAAAGAAGCTGCTGCGCTGTAGGTGCCGGTCTTAGGCACGACAGGTTGGCGAGACTGGAATCGCTTCCGGGCTTCAGTAAAGGAGAGTTTTTCCTTCACCCGGATCTCCTGGATACAGCGCTCCTCTCGAAAACGAGGGCAATCGCGGGACGAGGCTGGGTGTTCACCGCGGCAGTTGACGCAGACAGGAGCGGATGGGCATGCTCCCTCGTGACTTGCTTGACCGCAGGTTGCACAGATGGAAACGGCAGTTTTACATGATATGCGAGTGTGTCCAAAACGCTGACACTGGAAACATCGCAACGGGCTCGGGATATACGGGCGCACTTCTATCACCTCGTAACCCGCCTTTATCTTCTGCGGCAAATCGACCCTGTCGAATGTGAGGAAAAGAGTCCGGGTGGGCTGTAATTCCCCCTCTTTCCTTGCCTGCACACGATATACTGAGGTGACCCCTTGGTCTTCCAGACAGCTCTGGATTTCCGGGTCGGACATTCCGTCTAGAACATTTGTGGTGACAACTCCTCGCGACGAATTCATGGTCTTATGTTTCTCGACACGGACGGGATATCCGTGGAGTAGCGTCGCCTTGAGCAACGAGTTGCTTTGAGACAGGCCAAGTGTCTCCACCAAAAGTGATCCGTTGCGTAGACGGGTACAGGACTTAACGGGTCCAGCTATGGCATCAATGCCCTTCTGAATTTTAAATGGATTTACGGTCGTAAACGACTGACTCTCTTCAGTTCGACTAATGACCAAGTATCGAGGGAAAGACTTCTCGCATACTTCTTTTACGTCAACTCTTTTACGTTTAAAATGTAAAGGATTATTTTCCAGTACCATAGCGGTTTATTCCTCCACCATTGCAACCGTCTCCGATGGCGGGCTGCTTCCTAGGCGCCACCCCGGCTTAGGTTACTGGCTCTGGCCTGAACCAAGTAACTCAGGGTCACACCTTCCTGTGGGCTGACGAAGGCACCCAATCGCCTGCAGGAAGTCTACAGCTCATGCAATGGCCCTTCCCCGGGCCTGGCCTTTACCAGGGGATACGCTCCCGTCCTACATGATAACCCAGTGCTGGGAGTTACGCTGTTACCCAGTCACTTTTTACCGTGTCAAACACGGGGGCACCCATCAGACAAAGAACAGGGAAGTACGACAAATAAAACAATAAAAGAGGCGAAATAAAAAGGAGTCAAACGCGCTAAGCGCGGACCTGAGGGAGCAGCTCGGGTGCCTCTGGGTCGCTACGCCCCGTACCAAATAAATTGGGCCCCTGAGGGGAGTTTGAATCGGAAATTTGATATTTATTCTTGCATTAATTCATATATACCGGCGCTTCTTTCAACTAATAATTACTTTTTCGAGCCTAGGAGAGCTATTGTCACTTGTACTAGTGCTGTATAGTTAAGATTTCATCAAATAAAGGAAGTGGAAAATTCGTGTATTCGAACCCGTGACTCCCGGACGTGACGTCTACATCGTATAACTTATGCTTTACATTAAATTTAGAGCTCCAATTGCCAAAATTAAAAACAGGGACCCTCCGGCATCTCGAACCGGCGACCGCTTGGACAAACTCGCTTATCTAATGCGCATATTATGTCGCGTAGTGCCGGATAGGTACCTATTATGTCCCGGTGCCGTAATGACAGAGCTACCGGAGAGCCCCCAAGCATACAATAATTACAACTACTACTTAAGTTCCGCAAACAAATACTTCACAACAGGGTAAAATATAACGTCATGCCAATTAAAATATTACTCAATCATATTTATATTAAAATGTTTCAAATGTCTACCTAGATGTGTGTGCAAAACATTTAATTTAGCTCATTTTTCTCACATTTCCTTCTGCTGCCGGAAATGATAACAAATGACAGTCCACGTAATTTGTTATGAAAATCACTATCAGCTGTTTCAAACTTTTAAATTCTAATATGTTGTTCTAAATCGCAATGTGTTAGCATATTATGTTGCGTTTCGTTTATGAAAGTGAGCTTGTGTGGGTTAAAATGTTATTTAGAATCCATTTTTATTTTGCCAGTCAGTGAACATGATTTTGCGATAAAATTAACTCGGATCGATAGTTGGACGTTTTCCAACGAGGTGTAAAATATTCATACATGGAATCTCTAGCACACACACGTGCTAAAACCGCAATTTCCCATTCACGGCTAACCTTCCCAGCAAAAGTGAAATAAAAAAAATTAATAATTCGCATTTTATGATACAGTGTATCTCCATTGGAAATGCGTAGTCTGCCACGTGCAGTAATTGCAGTTTTGATTTAAGTTGTGCATTTGAGCTATCTTTTAGGTTATCTCTGGGGCATTAATCATTATTATGAATCAAGGTAATGGCTAACGCAGTGAAAAATTTATGTTTTTTCCCCTTTCACGTGTAAATATATTTGAAACTCACCTCAAAGAAAGTCAGTACTGCAGGAAATGCTGATATAATTTTGAATTTTACTCCAATTGACTTCGAATAAACTGATTACTGGAATTTTCTGGGGAAGCTCATTTATCCCAATCTAAGCGAAGGACAGGTGGCGTTCCTAATTTATTGTTTTTCACATTTCCTGTACTTTGTAACATCTACAGTACCACGTGGGTTAGGTTTTTATGATGTTTTAATAAAGTTCAAATTTTGAGTGCGTCTTTTAATTTGCGCTTTTAGTACAAAGAAAATATTTTCCACGTCTATTGGCCCACGTCGCCATTTTTGGCACAAATATTACAAGTTAGGTTTACGATTTCTCCTTTTGAAAGCTATCGCAGTGCTTAATGCTATTTTGCCCCTTAAATGCGGTGCAATACGTTCGGCAAGGTTGTTATGTATATGTTTTGGTGCAATTACCTTCTACTGTTGGGGCATCCATAAATATGAAAGTTTTTTTAAATACTCTAAGAAGCAGGCTACTTAATAGAATATAACAATCTCGTTCTGACTGTTTTTCCCCTAATCGGTAGTCATTTTACATCATTTCACTAACTTTGTAACATTGCAAAATAAAGAGCCGCTTTAAATGTATGCAATCGAGTTTGTACTACTATCAGTGTGACAACAAACATCAGGCACCAGGAAGAGACATTAATACTAACTCGAATAGTGGAATGGGCAGTGCGCCACAGAGCGAAGTCCAATAAATGGTGAAGTAATTTTTCTTTAAACCTTTAGCTTTAAGGTAAGGCATTTCGGGCACCCCGTGCCTCACGATTCTAAATATACGTCGCAAAGAAACTAATTCCCGCGATATTGATATGACGCAGCAGACGGGGTTTATTCGATAGTCAGTAAAACGCCAAGATTGTGTAGTTTCCATACAGGCAAATGCAGTAACTCCTCGATAGGTTGCAATGTGCCTCTACTGTCGTATAGGAAAGCCAGGAACAATGTGTTATAATTATACCTACGGTAACTGGGTAAATGCGCACTCTATGGCTTTCAATTTTCATATTATCGCGATAAAAGAAAAAAAGTACAATTATGATATGCACCGAGCAGAAGTTTAATATTAATTGCAGGTAATAAAGAATTTTCCGATGAAATCATATAGATATAAATGAAGTATAAGTAAGATGACTTAACCTTAGTAAGCCTCTTGCAGCGTAATCAATAAAATTGGATTTTTTTCCTATAAAAGAATGTGATGTAGTATTAAATCAATCAGATTTTTTCACTCACCAGACTAAAATAGAACTGAAACCTGGCACCCTTTGCGCTCTTCGGAGTGCAAATGTCATATTGGTGCAGAATGGTGGGCACTTGCTATCCAGTAGTATTTTATACGCTCAGAATTGGTACAACTGCTACATCTTAAAACAGGGAGGTGACTTAAGAGAATCGCGCTAGGTACCAGTGGAGTTTGTGAATGTGTACTAGCATTCTACCATCGCAACGGACATAATCGGAAAGAAAATTAGTGTATTACAATTGTCAATATTTGCAGTTGCACAGTGCTGTAATCATGTAAAGGTTTATGTTTCTCCCCACTATCCTTAACAATGCTATGTCAACGTTTAAGGGGAAAGTGAAAAATTAAATGTGCAGAAAAGCAATGTGTTACTAACAGCGGAACAGTAATGATCCTAATAGTGCTTGGATTCAATTTCCAAAAAGGGCCCTAATTTTCCACTATGCTTGCAACTTTTTACTGCAGTGAGCGGCACATACAAACCTTGTTAGATGTAGGTGCAGTAGTTTTAATTTCAGTCAGTTACGGTGGAATTAACATTTATTAATCATATTTTGCTTAGCAGAAGTACAGTTGTTGTGAAATTCCTACAAATGCCCTCAAACGACTCACAGTTTGAACCGGAAATTTGATATTTATTCTTGCATTAATTCATATATCCCGGCGTTTCTTTCAACTAATAATTACTTTTTCGAGCCTAGGAGAGCTATTGTCACTTGTACTAGTGCTGTATAGTTAGATTTCATGAAATAAAGGAAGTGGAAAATTCGTGTATTCGAACCCGTGACTCCCGGACGTGACGTCTACATCGTATAACTTATGCTTTACATTAAATTTAGAGCTCCAATTGCCAAAATTAAAAACAGGGACCCTCCGGCATCTCGAACCGGCGACCGCTTGGACAAACTCGCTTATCTAATGCGCATATTATGTCGCGTAGTGCCGGATAGGTACCTATTATGTCCCGGTGCCGTAATGACAGAGCTACCGGAGAGCCCCCAAGCATACAATAATTACAACTACTACTTAAGTTCCGCATCCAAATACTTCACAACAGGGTAAAATATAACGTCATGCCAATTAAAATATTATTCAATCATATTTATATTAAAATGTTTCAAATGTCTACCTAGATGTGTGTGCAAAACATTTAATTTAGCTCATTTTTCTCACATTTCGTTCTGCTGCCGGAAATGATAACAAATGACAGTCCACATAATTTGTTATGAAAATCACTATCAGCTGTTTCAAACTTTTAAATTCTAATATGTTGTTCTAAATCGCAATGTGTTAGCATATTATGTTGCGTTTCGTTTATGAAAGTGAGCTTGTGTGGGTTAAAATGTTATTTAGAATCCATTTTTATTTTGCCAGTCAGTGAACATGATTTTGCGATAAAATTAACACGGATCGATAGTTGGACGTTTTCCAACGAGGTGTAAAATATTCATACATGGAATCTCTAGCACACACACGTGCTAAAACCACAATTTCCCATTCACGGCTAACCTTCCCAGCAAAAGTGAAATAAAAAAAAATTAATAGTTCGCATTTTATGATACAGTGTATCTCCATTGGAAATGGGTAGTCTGCCACGTGCAGTAATTGCAGTTTTGATTTAAGTTGTGCATTTGAGCAATCTTTTAGGTTATCTCTGGGGCATTAATCATTATTATGAATCAAGGTAATGGCTAACGCAGTGAAAAATTTATGTTTTTTCCCCTTTCACGTGTAAATATATTTGAAACTCACCTCAAAGAAAGTCAGTACTGCAGGAAATGCTGATATAATTTTGAATTTTACTCCAATTGACTTCGAATAAACTGATTACTGGAATTTTCTGGGGAAGCTCATTTATCCCAATCTAAGCGAAGGACAGGTGGCGTACCTAATTTATTGTTTTTCACATTTCCTGTACTTTGGAGCATCTACAGTACCACGTGGGTTAGGGTTTTATGATGTTTTAATAAAGTTCAAATTTTGAGTGCGTCTTTTAATTTGCGCTTTTAGTACAAAGAAAATATTTTCCACGTCTATTGGCCCACGTCGCCATTTTTGGCACAAATATTACAAGTTAGGTTTACGATTTCTCCTTTTGAAAGCTATCGCAGTGCTTAATGCTATTTTGCCCCTTAAATGCGGTGCAATACGTTCGGCAAGGTTGTTATGTATATGTTTTGGTGCAATTTCCTTCTACTGTTGGGGCATCCATAAATATGAAAGTTTTTTTAAATACTCTAAGAAGCAGGCTACTTAATAGAATATAACAATCTCGTTCTGACTGTTTTTCCCCTAATCGGTAGTCATTTTACTGCATTTCACTAACTTTGTAACATTGCAAAATAAAGAGCCGCTTTAAATGTATGCAATCGAGTTTGTACTACTATCAGTGTGACAACAAACATCAGGCACCAGGAAGAGACATTAATACTAACTCCAATAGTGGAATGGGCAGTGCGCCACAGAGCGAAGTCCAATAAATTGTGAAGTAATTTTTCTTTAAACCTTTAGCTTTAAGGTAAGGCATTTCGCGCACCCCGTGCTTCAAGATTCTAAATATACGTCGCAAAGAAACTAATTCGGCCGATATCGATATGACGCAGCAGACGGGGTTTACTCGTTAGTCAGTAAAACGCCAAGATTGTATAGTTTCCATACTGGCAAATGCAGTGACTCCTCGATAGGTTGCAATGTACCTATACTGTCGTATAGGAAAGCCAGGAACAATGTGTTATAATTATACCTACGGTAACTGGGTAAATGCGCACTGTATGGCTTTCAATTTTCATATTATCGCGATAAGAAAAAAAGTACAATTATGATATGCACCGAGCAGAAGTTTAATATTAATTGCAGGTAGTAAAGAATTTTCCGATGAAATCATATAGATATAAATGAAGTATAAGTAAGATGACTTAACCTTAGTAAGCCTCTTGCAGCGTAATCAATAAAATTGGATTTTTTTCCTATAAAAGAATGTGATGTAGTATTAAATCAATCAGATTTTTTCACTCACCAGACTAAAACAGAACTGAAACCTGGCACCCTTTGCGCTCTTCGGAGTGCAAATGTCATATTGGTGCAGAATGGTGGGCACTTGCTATCCAGTAGTATTTTATACGCTCAGAATTTGTACAACTGATACATATTAAAACAGGGAGGTGACTTAAGAGAATCGCGCTAGGTACCAGTGGAGTTTGTGAATGTGTACTAGCATTCTACCATCGCAACGGACATAATCGGAAAGAAAATTAGTGTATTACAATTGTCAATATTTGCAGTTGCACAGTGCTGTAATCATGTAAAGGTTTATGTTTCTCCCCACTATCCTTAACAATGCTATGTCAACGTTTAAGGGGAAAGTGAAAAATTAAATGTGCAGAAAAGCAATGTGTTACTAACAGCGGAACAGTAATGATCCTAATAGTGCTTGGATTCAATTTCCAAAAAGGGCCCTAATTTTCCACTATGCCTGCAACTTTTTACTGCACTGAGCGGCACATACAAACCTTGTTAGATGTAGGTGCAGTAGTTTTAATTTCAGTCAGTTACGGTGGAATTAACATTTATTAATCATATTTTGCTTAGCAGAAGTACAGTTGTTGTGAAATTCCTACAAATGCCCTCAAACGAGCCACAGTTTGAACCGGAAATTTGATATTTATACTTGCATTAATTCATATATACCGGCGTTTCTTTCAACTAACAATTACTTTTTCGAGCCTAGGAGAGCTATTGTCACTTGTACTAGTGCTGTATAGTTAGATTTCATCAAATAAAGGAAGTGGAAAATTCGTGTATTCGAACCCGTGACTCCCGGACGTGACGTCTACATCGTATAACTTATGCTTTACATTAAATTTAGAGCTCCAATTGCCAAAATTAAAAACAGGGACCCTCCGGCATCTCGAACCGGCGACCGCTTGGACAAACTCGCTTATCTAATGCGCATATTATGTCGCGTAGTGCCGGATAGGTACCTATTATGTCCCGGTGCCGTAATGACAGAGCTACCGGAGAGCCCCCAAGCTTACAATAATTACAACTACTACTTAAATTCCGCATCCAAATACTTCACAACAGGGTAAAATATAACGTCATGCCAATTAAAATATTACTCAATCATATTTATATTAAAATGTTTCAAATGTCTACCTAGATGTGTGTGCAAAACATTTAATTTAGCTAATATTTCTCACATTTCGTTCTGCTGCCGGAAATGATAACAAATGACAGTCCACGTAATTTGTTATGAAAACCACTATCAGCTGTTTCAAACTTTTAAATTCTAATATGTTGTTCTAAATCGCAATGTGTTAGCATATTATGTTGCGTTTCGTTTATGAAAGTGAGCTTGTGTGGGTTAAATTGTTATTTAGAATCCATTTTCATTTTGCCAGTCAGTGAACATGATTTTGCGATAAAATTAACACGGATCGATAGTTGGACGTTTTCCAACGAGGTGTAAAATATTCATACATGGAATCTCTAGCACACACACGTGCTAAAACCGCAATTTCCCATTCACGGCTAACCTTCCCAGCAAAAGTGAAATAAAAAACATTAATAATTCGCATTTTATGATACAGTGTGTCTCCATTGGAAATGCGTAGTCTGCCACGTGCAGTAATTGCAGTTTTGATTTAAGTTGTGCATTTGAGCTATCTTTTAGGTTATCTCTGGGGCATTAATCATTATTATGAATCAAGGTAATGGCTAACGCAGTGAAAAATTTATGTTTTTTCCCCTTTCACGTGTAAATATATTTGAAACTCACCTCAAAGAAAGTCAGTACTGCAGGAAATGCTGATATAATTTTGAATTTTACTCCAATTGACTTCGAATAAACTGATTACTGGAATTTTCTGGGGAAGCTCATTTATCCCAATCTAAGCGAAGGACAGGTGGCGTACCTAATTTATTGTTTTTCACATTTCCTGTACTTTGGAACATCTACAGTACCACGTGGGTTAGGTTTTTATGATGTTTTAATAAAGTTCAAATTTTGAGTGCGTCTTTTAATTTGCGCTTTTAGTACAAAGAAAATATTTTCCACGTCTATTGGCCCACGTCGCCAATTTTGGCACAAATATTACAAGTTAGGTTTACGATTTCTCCTTTTGAAAGATATCGCAGTGCTTAATGCTATTTTTCCCCTTAAATTGCGGTGCAATACGTTCGGCAAGGTTGTTATGTATATGTTTTGGTGCAATTTCCTTCTACTGTTGGGGCATCCATAAATATGAAAGTTTTTTTAAATACTCTAAGAAGCTGGCTACTTAATAGAATATAACAATCTCGTTCTGACTGTTTTTCCCCTAATCGGTAGTCATTTTACTGCATTTCACTAACTTTATAACATTGCAAAATAAAGAGCCGCTTTAAATGTATGCAATCGAGTTTGTACTACTATCAGTGTGACAACAAACACCAGGCACCAGGAAGAGACATTAATACTAACTCCAATAGTGGAATGGGCAGTGCGCCACAGAGCGAAGTCCAATAAATTGTGAAGTAATTTTTCTTAAAACCTTTAGCTTTAAGGTAAGGCATTTCGCGCACCCCGTGCCTCACGATTCTAAATATACGTCGCAAAGAAACTAATTCGGCCGATATCGATATGACGCAGCAGACAGGGTTTACTCGATAGTCAGTAAAACGCCAAGATTGTGTAGTTTCCATACTGGCAAATGCAGTGACTCCTCGATAGGTTGCAATGTACCTATACTGTCGTATAGGAAAGCCAGGAACAATGTGTTATAATTATACCTACGGTAACTGGGTAAATGCGCACTGTATGGCTTTCAATTTTCATATTATCGCGATATAAGAAAAAAAGTACAATTATGATATGCACCGAGCAGAAGTTTAATATTAATTGCAGGTAGTAAAGAATTTTCCGATGAAATCATATAGATATAAATGAAGTATAAGTAAGATGACTTAACCTTAGTAAGCCTCTTGCAGCGTAATCAATAAAATTGGATTTTTTTCCTATAAAAGAATGTGATGTAGTATTAAATCAATCAGATTTTTTCGCTCACCAGACTAAAACAGAACTGAAACCTGGCACCCTTTGCGCTCTTCGGAGTGCAAATGTCATATTGGTGCAGAATGGTGGGCACTTGCTTTCCAGTAGTATTTTATACGCTCAGAATTGGTACAACTGATACATCTTAAAACAGGGAGGTGACTTAAGAGAATCGCGCTAGGTACCAGTGGAGTTTGTGAATGTGTACTAGCATTCTCCTAGCGCAACGGACATAATCGGAAAGAAAATTAGTGTATTACAATTGTCAATATTTGCAGTTGCACAGTGCTGTAATCATGTAAAGGTTTATGTTTCTCCCCACTATCCTTAACAATGCTATGTCAACGTTTAAGGGGAAAGTGAAAAATTAAATGTGCAGAAAAGCAATGTGTTACTAACAGCGGAACAGTAATGATCCTAATAGTGCTTGGATTCAATTTCCAAAAAGGGCCCTAATTTTCCACTATGCTTGCAACTTTTTACTGCACTGAGCGGCACATACAAACCTTGTTAGATGTAGGTGCAGTAGTTTTAATTTCAGTCAGTTACGGTGGAATTAACATTTATTAATCATATTTTGCTTAGCAGAAGTACAGTTGTTGTGAAATTCCTACAAATGCCCTCAAACGAGCCACAGTTTGAACCGGAAATTTGATATTTATTCTTGCATTAATTCATATATACCGGCGTTTCTTTCAACTAATAATTACTTTTTCGAGCCTAGGAGAGCTATTGTCACTTGTACTAGTGCTGTATAGTTAGATTTCATCAAATAAAGGAAGTGGAAAATTCGTGTATTCGAACCCGTGACTCCCGGACGTGACGTCTACATCGTATAACTTATGCTATACATTAAATTTAGAGCTCCAATTGCCAAAATTAAAAACAGGGACCCTCCGGCATCTCGAACCGGCGACCGCTTGGACAAACTCGCTTATCTAATGCGCATATTATGTCGCGTAGTGCCGGATAGGTACCTATTATGTCCCGGTGCCGTAATGACAGAGCTACCGGAGAGCCCCCAACCATACAATAATTACAACTACTACTTAAGTTCCGCATCCAAATACTTCACAACAGGGTAAAATATAACGTCATGCCAATTAAAATATTACTCAATCATATTTATATTAAAATGTTTCAAATGTCTACCTAGATGTGTGTGCAAAACATTTAATTTAGCTCATTTTTCTCACATTTCGTTCTGCTGCCGGAAATGATAACAAATGACAGTCCACATAATTTGTTATGAAAATCACTATCAGCTGTTTAAAACTTTAAATTCTAATATGTTGTTCTAAACCGCAATGTGTTAGCATATTATGTTGCGTTTCGTTTATGAAAGAGAGCTTGTGTGGGTTAAATTGTTATTTAGAATCCATTTTTATTTTGCCAGTCAGTGAACATGATTTTGCGATAAAATTAACTCGGATCGATAGTTGGACGTTCTCCAACGAGGTGTAAAATATTCATACATGGAATCTCTAGCACACACACGTGCTAAAACCGCAATTTCCCATTCACGGCTAACCTTCCCAGCAAAAGTGAAATAAAAAAAATTAATAATTCGCATTTTATGATATAGTGTGTCTCCATTGGAAATGCGTAGTCTGCCACGTGCAGTAATTGCAGTTTTGATTTAAGTTGTGCATTTGAGCTATCTTTTAGGTTATCTCTGGGGCATTAATCATTATTATGAATCAAGGTAATGGCTAACGCAGTGAAAAATTTATGTTTTTTCCCCTTTCACGTGTAAATATAATTGAAACTCACCTCAAAGAAAGTCATTACTGCAGGAAATGCTGATATAATTCTGAATTTTACTCCAATTGACTTCGAATAAACTGATTACTGGAATTTTCTGGGGAAGCTCATTTATCCCAATCTATGCGAAGGACAGGAGGCGTACCTAATTTATTGTTTTTCACATTTCCATTACTTTGTAACGTCTACAGTACCACGTGGGTTAGGTTTTTATGATGTTTTAATAAAGTTCAAATTTTGAGTGCGTCTCTTAATTTGCGCTTTTAGTACAAAGAAAATATTTTCCACGTCTATTGGCCCACGTCGCCATTTTTGGCACAAATATTACAAGTTAGGTTTACGATTTCTCCTTTTGAAAGATATCGCAGTGCTTAATGCTATTTTGCCCCTTAAATGCGGTGCAATACGTTCGGCAAGGTTGTTATGTATATGTTTTGGTGCAATTTCCTTCTACTGTTGGGGCATCCATAAATATGAAAGTTTTTTTAAATACTCTAAGAAGCAGGCTACTTAATAGAATATAACAATCTCGTTCTGACTGTTTTTCCCCTAATCGGTAGTCATTTTACTGCATTTCACTAACTTTGTAACATTGCAAAATAAAGAGCCGCTTTAAATGTATGCAATCGAGTTTGTACTACTATCAGTGTGACAACAAACATCAGGCACCAGGAAGAGACATTAATACTAACTCCAATAGTGGAATGGGCAGTGCGCCACAGAGCGAAGTCCAATAAATTGTGAAGTAATTTTTCTTTAAACCTTTAGCTTTAAGGTAAGGCATTTCGCGCACCCCGTGCCTCAAGATTCTAAATATACGTCGCAAAGAAACTAATTCGGCCGATATCGATATGACGCAGCAGACGGGGTTTACTCGTTAGTCAGTAAAACGCCAAGATTGTGTAGTTTCCATACTGGCAAATGCAGTGACTCCTCGATAGGTTGCAATGTACCTATACTGTCGTATAGGAAAGCCAGGAACAATCTGTTATAATTATACCTACGGTAACTGGGTAAATGCGCACTGTATGGCTTTCAATTTTCATATTATCGCGATAAGAAAAAAAGTACAATTATGATATGCACCGAGCAGAAGTTTAATATTAATTGCAGGTAGTAAAGAATTTTCCGATGAAATCATATAGATATAAATGAAGTATAAGTAAGATGACTTAACCTTAGTAAGCCTCTTGCAGCGTAATCAATAAAATTGGATTTTTTTCCTATAAAAGAATGTGATGTAGTATTAAATCAATCAGATTTTTTCCCTCACCAGACTAAAACCGAACTGAAACCTGGCACCCTTTGCGCTCTTCGGAGTGCAAATGTCATATTGGTGCAGAATGGTGGGCACTTGCTATCCAGTGGTATTTTATACGCTCAGAATTGGTACAACTGCTACATCTTAAAACAGGGAGGTGACTTAAGAGAATCGCGCTAGGTACCAGTGGAGTTTGTGAATGTGTACTAGCATTCTCCTAGCGCAACGGACATAATCGGAAAGAAAATTAGTGTATTACAATTGTCAATATTTGCAGTTGCACAGTGCTGTAATCATGTAAAGGTTTATGTTTCTCCCCACTATCCTTAACAATGCTATGTCAACGTTTAAGGGGAAAGTGAAAAATTAAATGTGCAGAAAAGCAATGTGTTACTAACAGCGGAACAGTAATGATCCTAATAGTGCTTGGATTGAATTTCCAAAAAGGGCCCTAATTTTCCACTATGCTTGCAACTTTTTACTGCACTGAGCGGCACATACAAACCTTGTTAGATGTAGGTGCAGTAGTTTTAATTTCAGTCAGTTACGGTGGAATTAAGTTTAACTAATCATATTTTGCTTAGCAGAAGTACAGTTGTTGTGAAATTCCTACAAATGCCCTCAAACGAGCCACAGTTTGAACCGGAAATTTGATATTTATTCTTGCATTAATTCATATATACCGGCGTTTCTATCAACTAACAATTACTTTTTCGAGCCTAGGAGAGCTATTGTCACTTGTACTAGTGCTGTATAGTTAGATTTCATCAAATAAAGGAAGTGGAAAATTCGTGTATTCGAACCCGTGACTCCCGGACGTGACGTCTACATCGTATAACTTATGCTTTACATTAAATTTAGAGCTCCAATTGCCAAAATTAAAAACAGGGACCCTCCGGCATCTCGAACCGGCGACCGCTTGGACAAACTCGCTTATCTAATGCGCATATTATGTCGCGTAGTGCCGGATAGGTACCTATTATGTCCCGGTGCCGTAATGACAGAGCTACCGGAGAGCCCCCAACCATACAATAATTACAACTACTACTTAAGTTCCGCATCCAAATACTTCACAACAGGGTAAAATATAACGTCATGCCAATTAAAATATTACTCAATCATATTTATATTAAAATGTTTCAAATGTCTACCTAGATGTGTGTGCAAAACATTTAATTTAGCTAATTTTTCTCACATTTCGTTCTGCTGCCGGAAATGATAACAAATGACAGTCCACGTAATTTGTTATGAAAACCACTATCAGCTGTTTCAAACTTTTAAATTCTAATATGTTGTTCTAAATCGCAATGTGTTAGCATATTATGTTGCGTTTCGTTTATGAAAGTGAGCTTGTGTGGGTTAAATTGTTATTTAGAATCCATTTTCATTTTGCCAGTCAGTGAACATGATTTTGCGATAAAATTAACACGGATCGATAGTTGGACGTTTTCCAACGAGGTGTAAAATATTCATACATGGAATCTCTAGCACACACACGTGCTAAAACCGCAATTTCCCATTCACGGCTAACCTTCCCAGCAAAAGTGAAATAAAAAAAATTAATAATTCGCATTTTATGATACAGTGTGTCTCCATTGGAAATGCGTAGTCTGCCACGTGCAGTAATTGCAGTTTTGATTTAAGTTGTGCATTTGAGCTATCTTTTAGATTATCTCTGGGGCATTAATCATTATTATGAATCAAGGTAATGGCTAACGCAGTGAAAAATTTATGTTTTTTCCCCTTTCACGTGTAAATATATTTGAAACTCACCTCAAAGAAAGTCAGTACTGCAGGAAATGCTGATATAATTTTGAATTTTACTCCAATTGACTTCGAATAAACTGATTACTGGAATTTTCTGGGGAAGCTCATTTATCCCAATCTAAGCGAAGGACAGGTGGCGTTCCTAATTTATTGTTTTTCACATTTCCTGTACTTTGGAACATCTACAGTACCACGTGGTTTAGGTTTTTATGATGATTTAATAAAGTTCAAATTTTGAGTGCGTCTTTTAATTTGCGCTTTTAGTACAAAGAAAATATTTTCCACGTCTATTGGCCCACGTCGGCATTTTTGGCACAAATATTACAAGTTAGGTTTACGATTTCTCCTTTTGAAAGATATCGCAGTGCTTAATGCTATTTTTCCCCTTAAATTGCGGTGCAATACGTTCGGCAAGGTTGTTATGTATATGTTTTGGTGCAATTTCCTTCTACTGTTGGGGCATCCATAAATATGAAAGTTTTTTTAAATACTCTAAGAAGCTGGCTACTTAATAGAATATAACAATCTCGTTCTGACTGTTTTTCCCCTAATCGGTAGTCATTTTACTGCATTTCACTAACTTTGTAACATTGCAAAATAAAGAGCCGCTTTAAATGTATGCAATCGAGTTTGTACTACTATCAGTGTGACAACAAACATCAGGCACCAGGAAGAGACATTAATACTAACTCCAATAGTGGAATGGGCAGTGCGCCACAGAGCGAAGTCCAATAAATTGTGAAGTAATTTTTCTTAAAACCTTTAGCTTTAAGGTAAGGCATTTCGCGCACCCCGTGCCTCACGATTCTAAATATACGTCGCAAAGAAACTAATTCGGCCGATATCGATATGACGCAGCAGACAGGGTTTACTCGATAGTCAGTAAAACGCCAAGATTGTGTAGTTTCCATACTGGCAAATGCAGTGACTCCTCGATAGGTTGCAATGTACCTATACTGTCGTATAGGAAAGCCAGGAACAATGTGTTATAATTATACCTACGGTAACTGGGTAAATGCGCACTGTATGGCTTTCAATTTTCATATTATCGCGATATAAGAAAAAAAAGTACAATTATGATATGCACCGAGCAGAAGTTTAATATTAATTGCAGGTAGTAAAGAATTTTCCGATGAAATCATATAGATATAAATGAAGTATAAGTAAGATGACTTAACCTTAGTAAGCCTCTTGCAGCGTAATCAATAAAATTGGATTTTTTTCCTATAAAAGAATGTGATGTAGTATTAAATCAATCAGATTTTTTCACTCACCAGACTAAAACAGAACTGAAACCTGGCACCCTTTGCGCTCTTCGGAGTGCAAATGTCATATTGGTGCAGAATGGTGGGCACTTGCTTTCCAGTAGTATTTTATACATTCAGAATTGGTACAACTGATACATCTTAAAACAGGGAGGTGACTTAAGAGAATCGCGCTAGGTACCAGTGGAGTTTGTGAATGTGTACTAGCATTCTCCTATCGCAACGGACATAATCGGAAAGAAAATTAGTGTATTACAATTGTCAACATTTGCAGTTGCACAGTGCTGTAATCATGTAAAGGTTTATGTTTCTCCCCACTATCCTTAACAATGCTATGTCAACGTTTAAGGTGAAAGTGAAAAATTAAATGTGCAGAAAAGCAATGTGTTACTAACAGCGGAACGGTAATGATCCTAATAGTGCTTGGATTCAATTTCCAAAAAGGGCCCTAATTTTCCACTATGCTTGCAACTTTTTACTGCACTGAGCGGCACATACAAACCTTGTTAGATGTAGGTGCAGTAGTTTTAATTTCAGTCAGTTACGGTGGAATTAACATTTATTAATCATATTTTGCTTAGCAGAAGTACAGTTGTTGTGAAATTCCTACAAATGCCCTCAAACGAGCCACAGTTTGAACCGGAAATTTGATATTTATTCTTGCATTAATTCATATATACCGGCGTTTCTTTCAACTAATAATTACTTTTTCGAGCCTAGGAGAGCTATTGTCACTTGTACTAGTGCTGTATAGTTAGATTTCATCAAATAAAGGAAGTGGAAAATTAGTGTATTCGAACCCGTGACTCCCGAACGTGACGTCTACATCGTATAACATCTGCTTTACATTAAATTTAGAGCTCCAATTGCCAAAATTAAAAACGGGGACCCTCCGGCATCTCGAACCGGCGACCGCTTGGACAAACTCGCTTATCTAATGCGCATATTATGTCGCGTAGTGCCGGATAGGTACCTATTATGTCCCGGTGCCGTAATGACAGAGCTACCGGAGAGCCCCCAAGCATACAATAATTACAACTACTACTTAAGTTTCGCATCCAAATACTTCACAACAGGGTAAAATATAACGTCATGCCAATTAAAATATTACTCCATCATATTTATATTAAAATGTTTCAAATGTCTACCTAGATGTGTGTGCAAAACATTTAATTTAGCTCATTTTTCTCACATTTCGTTCTGCTGCCGGAAATGATAACAAATGACAGTCCACATAATTTGTTATGAAAATCACTATCAGCTGTTTCAAACTTTTAAATTCTAATATGTTGTTCTAAATCGCAATGTGTTAGCATATTATGTTGCGTTTCGTTTATGAAAATGAGCTTGTGTGGGTTAAAATGTTATTTACAATCCATTTTTATTTTGCCAGTCAGTGAACATGATTTTGCGATAAAATTAACACGGATCGATAGTTGGACGTTTTACAACGAGGTGTAAAATATTCATACATGGAATCTCTAGCACACACACGTGCTAAAACCGCAATTTCCCATTCACGGCTAACCTTCCCAGCAAAAGTGAAATAAAAAAAAATTAATAGTTCGCATTTTATGATACAGTGAATCTCCATTGGAAATGGGTAGTCTGCCACGTGCAGTAATTGCAGTTTTGATTTAAGTTGTGCATTTGAGCAATCTTTTAGGTTATCTCTGGGGCATTAATCATTATTATGAATCAAGGTAATGGCTAACGCAGTGAAAAATTTATGTTTTTTCCCCTTTCACGTGTAAATGTATTTGAAACTCACCTCAAAGAAAGTCAGTACTGCAGGAAATGCTGATATAATTTTGAATTTTACTCCAATTGACTTCGAATAAACTGATTACTGGAATTTTCTGGGGAAGCTCATTTATCCCAATCTAAGCGAAGGACAGGTGGCGTACCTAATTTATTGTTTTTCACATTTCCTGTACTTTGGAGCATCTACAGTACCACGTGGGTTAGGTTTTTATGATGTTTTAATAAAGTTCAAATTTTGAGTGCGTCTTTTAATTTGCGCTTTTAGTACAAAGAAAATATTTTCCACGTCTATTGGCCCACGTCGCCATTTTTGGCACAAATATTACAAGTTAGGTTTACGATTTCTCCTTTTGAAAGCTATCGCAGTGCTTAATGCTATTTTGCCCCTTAAATGCGGTGCAATACGTTCGGCAAGGTTGTTATGTATATGTTTTGGTGCAATTTCCTTCTACTGTTGGGGCATCCATAAATATGAAAGTTTTTTTAAATACTCTAAGAAGCAGGCTACTTAATAGAATATAACAATCTCGTTCTGACTGTTTTTCCCCTAATCGGTAGTCATTTTACTGCATTTCACTCATTTGTAACATTGCAAAATAAAGAGCCGCTTTAAATGTATGCAATC
The DNA here is from genome assembly GCA_030762175.1 of Metallyticus violacea. Taxonomy (NCBI): domain Eukaryota; kingdom Metazoa; phylum Arthropoda; class Insecta; order Mantodea; family Metallyticidae; genus Metallyticus; species Metallyticus violacea. The sequence continues at coordinate 108,597,017 of CM060840.1, read as the reverse complement.
GAGTTTGTACTACTATCAGTGTGACAACAAACATATGACACCAGGAAGAGACATTAATACTAACTCCAATAGTGGAATGGGCAGTGCGCCACAGAGCGAAGTCCAATAAATTGTGAAGTAATTTTTCTTTAAACCTTTAGCTTTAAGGTAAGGCATTTCGCGCACCCCGTGCCTCACGATTCTAAATATACGTCGCAAAGAAACTAATTCGGCCGATATCGATATGACGCAGCAGACGGGGCTTACTCGATAGTCAGTAAAACGCCAAGATTGTGTAGTTTCCATACTGGCAAATGCAGTAACTCCTCGATAGGTTGCAATGTGCCTCTACTGTCGTATAGGAAAGCCAGGAACAATGTGTTATAATTATACCTACGGTAACTGGGTAAATGCGCACTCTATGGCTTTCAATTTTCATATTATCGCGATATAAGAAAAAAAGTACAATTATGATATGCACCGAGCAGAAGTTTAATATTAATTGCAGGTAGTAAAGAATTTTCCGATGAAATCATATAGATATAAATGAAGTATAAGTAAGATGAGTTAACCTTAATAAGCCTCTTGCAGCGTAATCAATAAAATTGGATTTTTTTCCTATAAAAGAATGTGATGTAGTCTTAAATCAATCAGATTTTTTCACTCACCAGACTAAAACAGAACTGAAACCTGGCACCCTTTGCACTCTTCGGAGTGCAAATGTCATATTGGTGCAGAATGGTGGGCACTTGCTATCCAGTAGTATTTTATACGCTCAGAATTGGCACAACTGCTACATCTTAAAACAGGGAGGTGACTTAAGAGAATCGCGCTAGGTACCAGTGGAGTTTGTGAATGTGTACTAGCATTCTCCTATCGCAACGAACATAATCGGAAAGAAAATTAGTGTATTACAATTGTCAATATTTGCAGTTGCACAGTGCTGTAATCATGTAAAAGTTTATGTTTCTCCCCACTATCCTTAACAATGCTATGTCAACGTTTAAGGTGAAAGTGAAAAATTAAATGTGCAGAAAAGCAATGTGTTACTAACAGCGGAACGGTAATGATCCTAATAGTGCTTGGATTCAATTTCCAAAAAGGGCCCTAATTTTCCACTATGCTTGCAACTTTTTACTGCACTGAGCGGCACATACAAACCTTGTTAGATGTAGGTGCAGTAGTTTTAATTTCAGTCAGTTACGGTGGATATAACATTTATTAATCATATTTTGCTTAGCAGAAGTACAGTTGTTGTGAAATTCCTACAAATGCCCTCAAACGAGCCACAGTTTGAACCGGAAATTTGATATTTATTCTTGCATTAATTCATATATACCGGCGTTTCTTTCAACTAATAATTACTTTTTCGAGCCTAGGAGAGCTATTGTCACTTGTACTAGCGCTGTATAGTTAGATTTCATCAAATAAAGGAAGTGGAAAATTCGTGTATTCGAACCCGTGACTCCCGGACGTGACGTCTACATCGTATAACTTATGCTTTACATTAAATTTAGAGCTCCAATTGCCAAAATTAAAAACAGGGACCCTCCGGCATCTCGAACCGGCGACCGCTTGGACAAACTCGCTTATCTAATGCGCATATTATGTCGCGTAGTGCCGGATAGGTACCTATTATGTCCCGGTGCCGTAATGACAGAGCTACCGGAGAGCCCCCAAGCATACAATAATTACAACTACTACTTAAGTTTCGCATCCAAATACTTCACAACAGGGTAAAATATAACGTCATGCCAATTAAAATATTACTCAATCATATTTATATTAAAATGTTTCAAATGTCTACCTAGATGTGTGTGCAAAACATTTAATTTAGCTCATTTTTCTCACATTTCGTTGTACTGCCGGAAATGATAACAAATGACAGTCCACATAATTTGTTATGAAAATCACTATCAGCTGTTTCAAACTTTTAAATTCTAATATGTTGTTCTAAATCGCAATGTGTTAGCATATTATGTTGCGTTTCGTTTATGAAAGTGAGCTTGTGTGGTTTAAAATGTTATTTAGAATCCATTTTTATTTTGCCAGTCAGTGAACATGATTTTGCGATAAAATTAACACGGATCGATAGTTGGACGTTTTCCAACGAGGTGTAAAATATTCATACATGGAATCTCTAGCACACACACGTGCTAAAACCGCAATTTCCCATTCACGGCTAACCTTCCCAGCAAAAGTGAAATAAAAAAAAATTAATAATTCGCATTTTATGATACAGTGTATCTCCATTGGAAATGCGTAGTCTGCCACGTGCAGTAATTGCAGTTTTGATTTAAGTTGTGCATTTGAGCAATCTTTTAGGTTATCTCTGGGGCATTAATCATTATTATGAATCAAGGTAATGGCTAACGCAGTGAAAAATTTATGTTTTTTCTCCTTTCACGTGTAAATATATTTGAAACTCACCTCAAAGAAAGTCAGTACTGCAGGAAATGCTGATATAATTTTGAATTTTACTCCAATTGACTTCGAATAAACTGATTACTGGAATTTTCTGGGGAAGCTCATTTATCCCAATCTAAGCGAAGGACAGGTGGCGTACCTAATTTATTGTTTTTCACATTTCCTGTACTTTGGAACATCTACAGTACCACGTGGGTTAGGTTTTTATGATGTTTTAATAAAGTTCGAATTTTGAGTGCGTCTTTTAATTTGCGCTTTTAGTACAAAAAAAATATTTTCCAAGTCTATTGGCCCACGTCGCCATTTTTGGCACAAATATTACAAGTTAGGTTTACGATTTCTCCTTTTGAAAGCTATCGCAGTGCTTAATGCTATTTTGCCCCGTAAATTCGGTGCAATACGTTCGGCAAGGTTGTTATGTATATGTTTTGGTGCAATTTCCTTCTACTGTTGGGGCATCCATAAATATGAAAGTTTTTTTAAATACTCTAAGAAGCAGGCTACTTAATAGAATATAACAATCTCGTTCTGACTGTTTTTCCCCTAATCGGTAGTCATTTTACTGCATTTCACTAACTTTGTAACATTGCAAAATAAAGAGCCGCTTTAAATGTATGCAATAGAGTTTGTACTACTATCAGTGTGACAACAAACATATGGCACCAGGAAGAGACATTAATACTAACTCCAATAGTGGAATGGGCAGTGCGCCACAGAGCGAAGTCCAATAAATTGTGAAGTAATTTTTCTTTAAACCTTTAGCTTTAAGGTAAGGCATTTCGCGCACCCCGTGCTTCACGATTCTAAATATACGTCGCAAAGAAACTAATTCGGCCGATATCGATATGACGCAGCAGACGGGGTTTACTCGATAGTCAGTAAAACGCCAAGATTGTGTAGTTTCCATACTGGCAAATGCAGTGACTCCTCGATAGGTTGCAATGTACCTATACTGTCGTATAGGAAAGCCAGGAACAATGTGTTATAATTATACCTACGGTAATTGGATAAATGCGCACTGTATGGCTTTCAATTTTCATATTATCGCGATATAAGAAAAAAAGTACAATTATGATATGCACCGAGCAGAAGTTTAATATTAATTGCAGGTAGTAAAGAATTTTCCGATGAAATCATATAGATATAAATGAAGTATAAGTAAGATGAGTTAACCTTAGTAAGCCTCTTGCAGCGTAATCAATAAAATTGGATTTTTTTTCCTATAAAAGAATGTGATGTAGTATTAAATCAATCAGATTTTTTCACTCACCAGACTAAAACAGAACTGAAACCTGGCACCCTATGCGCTCTTCGGAGTGCAAATGTCATATTGGTGCAGAATGGTGGGCACTTGCTATCCAGTAGTATTTTATACGCTCAGAATTGGCACAACTGCTACATCTTAAAACAGGGAGGTGACTTAAAAGAATCGCGCTAGGTACCAGTGGAGTTTGTGAATGTGTACTAGCATTCTCCTATCGCAACGAACATAATCGGAAAGAAAATTAGTGTATTACAATTGTCAATATTTGCAGTTGCACAGTGCTGTAATCATGTAAAGGTTTATGTTTCTCCCCACTATCCTTAACAATGCTATGTCAACGTTTAAGGTGAAAGTGAAAAATTAAATGTGCAGAAAAGCAATGTGTTACTAACAACGGAACGGTAATGATCCTAATAGTGCTTGGATTGAATTTCCAAAAAGGGCCCTAATTTTCCACTATGCTTGCAACTTTTTACTGCACTGAGCGGCACATACAAACCTTGTTAGATGTAGGTGCAGTAGTTTTAATTTCAGTCAGTTACGGTGGAATTAAGTTTAACTAATCATATTTTGCTTAGCAGAAGTACAGTTGTTGTGAAATTCCTACAAATGCCCTCAAACGAGCCACAGTTTGAACCGGAAATTTGATATTTATTCTTGCATTAATTCATATATACCGGCGTTTCTTTCAACTAACAATTACTTTTTCGAGCCTAGGAGAGCTATTGTCACTTGTACTAGTGCTGTATAGTTAGATTTCATCAAATAAAGGAAGTGGAAAATTCGTGTATTCGAAACCGTGACTCCCGGACGTGACGTCTACATCGTATAACTTATGCTTTACATTAAATTTAGAGCTCCAATTGCCAAAATTAAAAACAGGGACCCTCCGGCATCTCGAACCGGCGACCGCTTGGACAAACTCGCTTATCTAATGCGCATATTATGTCGCGTAGTGCCGGATAGGTACCTATTATGTCCCGGTGCCGTAATGACAGAGCTACCGGAGAGCCCCCAACCATACAATAATTACAACTACTACTTAAGTTCCGCATCCAAATACTTCACAACAGGGTAAAATATAACGTCATGCCAATTAAAATATTACTCAATCATATTTATATTAAAATGTTTCAAATGTCTACCTAGATGTGTGTGCAAAACATTTAATTTAGCTAATATTTCTCACATTTCGTTCTGCTGCCGGAAATGATAACAAATGACAGTCCACGTAATTTGTTATGAAAATCACTATCAGCTGATTCAAACTTTTAAATTCTAATATGTTGTTCTAAATCGCAATGTGTTAGCATATTATGTTGCGTTTCGTTTATGAAAGTGAGCTTGTGTGGGTTAAATTGTTATTTAGAATCCATTTTCATTTTGCCAGTCAGTGAACATGATTTTGCGATAAAATTAACACGGATCGATAGTTGGACGTTTTCCAACGAGGTGTAAAATATTCATACATGGAATCTCTAGCACACACACGTGCTAAAACCGCAATTTCCCATTCACGGCTAACCTTCCCAGCAAAAGTGAAATAAAAAAAATTAATAATTCGCATTTTATGATACAGTGTGTCTCCATTGGAAATGCGTAGTCTGCCACGTGCAGTAATTGCAGTTTTGATTTAAGTTGTGCATTTGAGCTATCTTTTAGGTTATCTCTGGGGCATTAATCATTATTATGAATCAAGGTAATGGCTAACGCAGTGAAAAATTTATGTTTTTTCCCCTTTCACGTGTAAATATATTTGAAACTCACCTCAAAGAAAGTCAGTACTGCAGGAAATGCTGATATAATTTTGAATTTTACTCCAATTGACTTCGAATAAACTGATTACTGGAATTTTCTGGGGAAGCTCATTTATCCCAATCTAAGCGAAGGACAGGTGGCGTACCTAATTTATTGTTTTTCACATTTCCTGTACTTTGGAACATCTACAGTACCACGTGGTTTAGGTTTTTATGATGATTTAATAAAGTTCAAATTTTGAGTGCGTCTTTTAATTTGCGCTTTTAGTACAAAGAAAATATTTTCCACGTCTATTGGCCCACGTCGCCATTTTTGGCACAAATATTACAAGTTAGGTTTACGATTTCTCCTTTTGAAAGATATCGCAGTGCTTAATGCTATTTTTCCCCTTAAATTGCGGTGCAATACTTTCGGCAAGGTTGTTATGTATATGTTTTGGTGCAATTTCCTTCTACTGTTGGGGCATCCATAAATATGAAAGTTTTTTTAAATACTCTAAGAAGCTGGCTACTTAATAGAATATAACAATCTCGTTCTGACTGTTTTTCCCCTAATCGGTAGTCATTTTACTGCATTTCACTAACTTTGTAACATTGCAAAATAAAGAGCCGCTTTAAATGTATGCAATCGAGTTTGTACTACTATCAGTGTGACAACAAACATCAGGCACCAGGAAGAGACATTAATACTAACTCCAATAGTGGAATGGGCAGTGCGCCACAGAGCGAAGTCCAATAAATTGTGAAGTAATTTTTCTTAAAACCTTTAGCTTTAAGGTAAGGCATTTCGCGCACCCCGTGCCTCACGATTCTAAATATACGTCGCAAAGAAACTAATTCGGCCGATATCGATATGACGCAGCAGACAGGGTTTACTCGATAGTCAGTAAAACGCCAAGATTGTGTAGTTTCCATACTGGCAAATGCAGTGACTCCTCGATAGGTTGCAATGTACCTATACTGTCGTATAGGAAAGCCAGGAACAATGTGTTATAATTATACCTACGGTAACTGGGTAAATGCGCACTGTATGGCTTTCAATTTTCATATTATCGCGATATAAGAAAAAAAGTACAATTATGATATGCACCGAGCAGAAGTTTAATATTAATTGCAGGTAGTAAAGAATTTTCCGATGAAATCATATAGATATAAATGAAGTATAAGTAAGATGAGTTAACCTTAATAAGCCTCTTGCAGCGTAATCAATAAAATTGGATTTTTTTCCTATAAAAGAATGTGATGTAGTCTTAAATCAATCAGATTTTTTCACTCACCAGACTAAAACAGAACTGAAACCTGGCACCCTTTGCACTCTTCGGAGTGCAAATGTCATATTGGTGCAGAATGGTGGGCACTTGCTATCCAGTAGTATTTTATACGCTCAGAATTGGCACAACTGCTACATCTTAAAACAGGGAGGTGACTTAAGAGAATCGCGCTAGGTACCAGTGGAGTTTGTGAATGTGTACTAGCATTCTCCTATCGCAACGAACATAATCGGAAAGAAAATTAGTGTATTACAATTGTCAATATTTGCAGTTGCACAGTGCTGTAATCATGTAAAAGTTTATGTTTCTCCCCACTATCCTTAACAATGCTATGTCAACGTTTAAGGTGAAAGTGAAAAATTAAATGTGCAGAAAAGCAATGTGTTACTAACAGCGGAACGGTAATGATCCTAATAGTGCTTGGATTCAATTTCCAAAAAGGGCCCTAATTTTCCACTATGCTTGCAACTTTTTACTGCACTGAGCGGCACATACAAACCTTGTTAGATGTAGGTGCAGTAGTTTTAATTTCAGTCAGTTACGGTGGATATAACATTTATTAATCATATTTTGCTTAGCAGAAGTACAGTTGTTGTGAAATTCCTACAAATGCCCTCAAACGAGCCACAGTTTGAACCGGAAATTTGATATTTATTCTTGCATTAATTCATATATACCGGCGTTTCTTTCAACTAATAATTACTTTTTCGAGCCTAGGAGAGCTATTGTCACTTGTACTAGCGCTGTATAGTTAGATTTCATCAAATAAAGGAAGTGGAAAATTCGTGTATTCGAACCCGTGACTCCCGGACGTGACGTCTACATCGTATAACTTATGCTTTACATTAAATTTAGAGCTCCAATTGCCAAAATTAAAAACAGGGACCCTCCGGCATCTCGAACCGGCGACCGCTTGGACAAACTCGCTTATCTAATGCGCATATTATGTCGCGTAGTGCCGGATAGGTACCTATTATGTCCCGGTGCCGTAATGACAGAGCTACCGGAGAGCCCCCAAGCATACAATAATTACAACTACTACTTAAGTTTCGCATCCAAATACTTCACAACAGGGTAAAATATAACGTCATGCCAATTAAAATATTACTCAATCATATTTATATTAAAATGTTTCAAATGTCTACCTAGATGTGTGTGCAAAACATTTAATTTAGCTCATTTTTCTCACATTTCGTTGTACTGCCGGAAATGATAACAAATGACAGTCCACATAATTTGTTATGAAAATCACTATCAGCTGTTTCAAACTTTTAAATTCTAATATGTTGTTCTAAATCGCAATGTGTTAGCATATTATGTTGCGTTTCGTTTATGAAAGTGAGCTTGTGTGGTTTAAAATGTTATTTAGAATCCATTTTTATTTTGCCAGTCAGTGAACATGATTTTGCGATAAAATTAACACGGATCGATAGTTGGACGTTTTCCAACGAGGTGTAAAATATTCATACATGGAATCTCTAGCACACACACGTGCTAAAACCGCAATTTCCCATTCACGGCTAACCTTCCCAGCAAAAGTGAAATAAAAAAAAATTATAATTCGCATTTTATGATACAGTGTATCTCCATTGGAAATGCGTAGTCTGCCACGTGCAGTAATTGCAGTTTTGATTTAAGTTGTGCATTTGAGCAATCTTTTAGGTTATCTCTGGGGCATTAATCATTATTATTAATCAAGGTAATGGCTAACGCAGTGAAAAATTTATGTTTTTTCTCCTTTCACGTGTAAATATATTTGAAACTCACCTCAAAGAAAGTCAGTACTGCAGGAAATGCTGATATAATTTTGAATTTTACTCCAATTGACTTCGAATAAAGTGATTACTGGAATTTTCTGGGGAAGCTCATTTATCCCAATCTAAGCGAAGGACAGGTGGCGTACCTAATTTATTGTTTTTCACATTTCCTGTACTTTGGAACATCTACAGTACCACGTGGGTTAGGTTTTTATGATGTTTTAATAAAGTTCGAATTTTGAGTGCGTCTTTTAATTTGCGCTTTTAGTACAAAGAAAATATTTTCCAAGTCTATTGGCCCACGTCGCCATTTTTGGCACAAATATTACAAGTTAGGTTTACGATTTCTCCTTTTGAAAGCTATCGCAGTGCTTAATGCTATTTTGCCCCGTAAATTCGGTGCAATACGTTCGGCAAGGTTGTTATGTATATGTTTTGGTGCAATTTCCTTCCACTGTTGGGGCATCCATAAATATGAAAGTTTTTTTAAATACTCTAAGAAGCAGGCTACTTAATAGAATATAACAATCTCGTTCTGACTGTTTTTCCCCTAATCGGTAGTCATTTTACTGCATTTCACTAACTTTGTAACATTGCAAAATAAAGAGCCGCTTTAAATGTATGCAATAGAGTTTGTACTACTATCAGTGTGACAACAAACATATGGCACCAGGAAGAGACATTAATACTAACTCCAATAGTGGAATGGGCAGTGCGCCACAGAGCGAAGTCCAATAAATTGTGAAGTAATTTTTCTTTAAACCTTTAGCTTTAAGGTAAGGCATTTCGCGCACCCCGTGCTTCACGATTCTAAATATACGTCGCAAAGAAACTAATTCGGCCGATATCGATATGACGCAGCAGACGGGGTTTACTCGATAGTCAGTAAAACGCCAAGATTGTGTAGTTTCCATACTGGCAAATGCAGTGACTCCTCGATAGGTTGCAATGTACCTATACTGTCGTATAGGAAAGCCAGGAACAATGTGTTATAATTATACCTACGGTAATTGGGTAAATGCGCACTGTATGGCTTTCAATTTTCATATTATCGCGATATAAGAAAAAAAGTACAATTATGATATGCACCGAGCAGAAGTTTAATATTAATTGCAGGTAGTAAAGAATTTTCCGATGAAATCATATAGATATAAATGAAGTATAAGTAAGATGAGTTAACCTTAGTAAGCCTCTTGCAGCGTAATCAATAAAATTGGATTTTTTTTCCTATAAAAGAATGTGATGTAGTATTAAATCAATCAGATTTTTTCACTCACCAGACTAAAACAGAACTGAAACCTGGCACCCTATGCGCTCTTCGGAGTGCAAATGTCATATTGGTGCAGAATGGTGGGCACTTGCTATCCAGTAGTATTTTATACGCTCAGAATTGGCACAACTGCTACATCTTAAAACAGGGAGGTGACTTAAAAGAATCGCGCTAGGTACCAGTGGAGTTTGTGAATGTGTACTAGCATTCTCCTATCGCAACGAACATAATCGGAAAGAAAATTAGTGTATTACAATTGTCAATATTTGCAGTTGCACAGTGCTGTAATCATGTAAAGGTTTATGTTTCTCCCCACTATCCTTAACAATGCTATGTCAACGTTTAAGGTGAAAGTGAAAAATTAAATGTGCAGAAAAGCAATGTGTTACTAACAACGGAACGGTAATGATCCTAATAGTGCTTGGATTGAATTTCCAAAAAGGGCCCTAATTTTCCACTATGCTTGCAACTTTTTACTGCACTGAGCGGCACATACAAACCTTGTTAGATGTAGGTGCAGTAGTTTTAATTTCAGTCAGTTACGGTGGAATTAAGTTTAACTAATCATATTTTGCTTAGCAGAAGTACAGTTGTTGTGAAATTCCTACAAATGCCCTCAAACGAGCCACAGTTTGAACCGGAAATTTGATATTTATTCTTGCATTAATTCATATATACCGGCGTTTCTTTCAACTAACAATTACTTTTTCGAGCCTAGGAGAGCTATTGTCACTTGTACTAGTGCTGTATAGTTAGATTTCATCAAATAAAGGAAGTGGAAAATTCGTGTATTCGAACCCGTGACTCCCGGACGTGACGTCTACATCGTATAACTTATGCTTTACATTAAATTTAGAGCTCCAATTGCCAAAATTAAAAACAGGGACCCTCCGGCATCTCGAACCGGCGACCGCTTGGACAAACTCGCTTATCTAATGCGCATATTATGTCGCGTAGTGCCGGATAGGTACCTATTATGTCCCGGTGCCGTAATGACAGAGCTACCGGAGAGCCCCCAACCATACAATAATTACAACTACTACTTAAGTTCCGCATCCAAATACTTCACAACAGGGTAAAATATAACGTCATGCCAATTAAAATATTACTCAATCATATTTATATTAAAATGTTTCAAATGTCTACCTAGATGTGTGTGCAAAACATTTAATTTAGCTAATATTTCTCACATTTCGTTCTGCTGCCGGAAATGATAACAAATGACAGTCCACGTAATTTGTTATGAAAATCACTATCAGCTGTTTCAAACTTTTAAATTCTAATATGTTGTTCTAAATCGCAATGTGTTAGCATATTATGTTGCGTTTCGTTTATGAAAGTGAGCTTGTGTGGGTTAAATTGTTATTTAGAATCCATTTTCATTTTGCCAGTCAGTGAACATGATTTTGCGATAAAATTAACACGGATCGATAGTTGGACGTTTTCCAACGAGGTGTAAAATATTCATACATGGAATCTCTAGCACACACACGTGCTAAAACCGCAATTTCCCATTCACGGCTAACCTTCCCAGCAAAAGTGAAATAAAAAAAATTAATAATTCGCATTTTATGATACAGTGTGTCTCCATTGGAAATGCGTAGTCTGCCACGTGCAGTAATTGCAGTTTTGATTTAAGTTGTGCATTTGAGCTATCTTTTAGGTTATCTCTGGGGCATTAATCATTATTATGAATCAAGGTAATGGCTAACGCAGTGAAAAATTTATGTTTTTTCCCCTTTCACGTGTAAATATATTTGAAACTCACCTCAAAGAAAGTCAGTACTGCAGGAAATGCTGATATAATTTTGAATTTTACTCCAATTGACTTCGAATAAACTGATTACTGGAATTTTCTGGGGAAGCTCATTTATCCCAATCTAAGCGAAGGACAGGTGGCGTACCTAATTTATTGTTTTTCACATTTCCTGTACTTTGGAACATCTACAGTACCACGTGGTTTAGGTTTTTATGATGATTTAATAAAGTTCAAATTTTGAGTGCGTCTTTTAATTTGCGCTTTTAGTACAAAGAAAATATTTTCCACGTCTATTGGCCCACGTCGCCATTTTTGGCACAAATATTACAAGTTAGGTTTACGATTTCTCCTTTTGAAAGATATCGCAGTGCTTAATGCTATTTTTCCCCTTAAATTGCGGTGCAATACTTTCGGCAAGGTTGTTATGTATATGTTTTGGTGCAATTTCCTTCTACTGTTGGGGCATCCATAAATATGAAAGTTTTTTTAAATACTCTAAGAAGCTGGCTACTTAATAGAATATAACAATCTCGTTCTGACTGTTTTTCCCCTAATCGGTAGTCATTTTACTGCATTTCACTAACTTTGTAACATTGCAAAATAAAGAGCCGCTTTAAATGTATGCAATCGAGTTTGTACTACTATCAGTGTGACAACAAACATCAGGCACCAGGAAGAGACATTAATACTAACTCCAATAGTGGAATGGGCAGTGCGCCACAGAGCGAAGTCCAATAAATTGTGAAGTAATTTTTCTTAAAACCTTTAGCTTTAAGGTAAGGCATTTCGCGCACCCCGTGCCTCACGATTCTAAATATACGTCGCAAAGAAACTAATTCGGCCGATATCGATATGACGCAGCAGACAGGGTTTACTCGATAGTCAGTAAAACGCCAAGATTGTGTAGTTTCCATACTGGCAAATGCAGTGACTCCTCGATAGGTTGCAATGTACCTATACTGTCGTATAGGAAAGCCAGGAACAATGTGTTATAATTATACCTACGGTAACTGGGTAAATGCGCACTGTATGGCTTTCAATTTTCATATTATCGCGATATAAGAAAAAAAGTACAATTATGATATGCACCGAGCAGAAGTTTAATATTAATTGCAGGTAGTAAAGAATTTTCCGATGAAATCATATAGATATAAATGAAGTATAAGTAAGATGACTTAACCTTAGTAAGCCTCTTGCAGCGTAATCAATAAAATTGGATTTTTTTCCTATAAAAGAATGTGATGTAGTATTAAATCAATCAGATTTTTTCACTCACCAGACTAAAACAGAACTGAAACCTGGCACCCTTTGCGCTCTTCGGAGTGCAAATGTCATATTGGTGCAGAATGGTGGGCACTTGCTTTCCAGTAGTATTTTATACGCTCTGAATTGGTACAACTGCTACATCTTAAAACAGGGAGGTGACTTAAGAGAATCGCGCTAGGTACTAGTGGAGTTTGTGAATGTGTACTAGCATTCTCCTATTGCAACGGACATAATCGGAAAGAAAATTAGTGTATTACAATTGTCAATATTTGCAGTTGCACAGTGCTGTAATCATGTAAAGGTTTATGTTTCTCCCCACTATCCTTAACAATGCTATGTCAACGTTTAAGGTGAAAGTGAAAAATTAAATGTGCAGAAAAGCAATGTGTTACTAACAGCGGAACGGTAATGATCCTAATAGTGCTTGGATTCAATTTCCAAAAAGGGCCCTAATTTTCCACTATGCTTGCAACTTTTTACTGCACTGAGCGGCACATAGAAACCTTGTTAGATGTAGGTGCAGTAGTTTTAATTTCAGTCAGTTACGGTGGAATTAACATTTATTAATCATATTTTGCTTAGCACAAGTACAGTTGTTGTGAAATTCCTACAAATGCCCTCAAACGAGCCACAGTTTGAACCGGAAATTTGATATTTATTCTTGCATTAATTCATATATACCGGCGTTTCTTTCAACTAATAATTACTTTTTCGAGCCTAGGAGAGCTATTGTCACTTGTACTAGTGCTGTATAGTTAGATTTCATCAAATAAAGGAAGTGGAAAATTAGTGTATTCGAACCCGTGACTCCCGAACGTGACGTCTACATCGTATAACATATGCTTTACATTAAATTTAGAGCTCCAATTGCCAAAATTAAAAACGGGGACCCTCCGGCATCTCGAACCGGCGACCGCTTGGACAAACTCGCTTATCTAATGCGCATATTATGTCGCGTAGTGCCGGATAGGTACCTATTATGTCCCGGTGCCGTAATGACAGAGCTACCGGAGAGCCCCCAAGCATACAATAATTACAACTACTACTTAAGTTCCGCATCCAAATACTTCACAACAGGGTAAAATATAACGTCATGCCTATTAAAATATTACTCAATCATATTTATATTAAAATGTTTCAAATGTCTACCTAGATGTGGGTGCAAAACATTTAATTTAGCTCATTTTTCTCACATTCCGTTCTGCTGCCGGAAATGATAACAAATGACAGTCCACATAATTTGTTATGAAAATCACTATCAGCTGTTTCAAACTTTTAAATTCTAATATGTTGTTCTAAATCGCAATGTGTTAGCATATTATGTTGCGTTTCGTTTATGAAAATGAGCTTGTGTGGGTTAAAATGTTATTTACAATCCATTTTTATTTTGCCAGTCAGTGAACATGATTTTGCGATAAAATTAACACGGATCGATAGTTGGACGTTTTCCAACGAGGTGTAAAATATTCATACATGGAATCTCTAGCACACACACGTGCTAAAACCGCAATTTCCCATTCACGGCTAACCTTCCCAGCAAAAGTGAAATAAAAAAAAATTAATAGTTCGCATTTTATGATACAGTGAATCTCCATTGGAAATGGGTAGTCTGCCACGTGCAGTAATTGCAGTTTTGATTTAAGTTGTGCATTTGAGCAATCTTTTAGGTTATCTCTGGGGCATTAATCATTATTATGAATCAAGGTAATGGCTAACGCAGTGAAAAATTTATGTTTTTTCCCCTTTCACGTGTAAATATATTTGAAACTCACCTCAAAGAAAGTCAGTACTGCAGGAAATGCTGATATAATTTTGAATTTTACTCCAATTGACTTCGAATAAACTGATTACTGGAATTTTCTGGGGAAGCTCATTTATCCCAATCTAAGCGAAGGACAGGTGGCGTACCTAATTTATTGTTTTTCACATTTCCTGTACTTTGGAGCATCTACAGTACCACGTGGGTTAGGTTTTTATGATGTTTTAATAAAGTTCAAATTTTGAGTGCGTCTGTTAATTTGCGCTTTTAGTACAAAGAAAATATTTTCCACGTCTATTGGCCCACGTCGCCATTTTTGGCACAAATATTACAAGTTAGGTTTACGATTTCTCCTTTTGAAAGCTATCGCAGTGCTTAATGCTATTTTGCCCCTTAAATGCGGTGCAATACGTTCGGCAAGGTTGTTATGTATATGTTTTGGTGCAATTACCTTCTACTGTTGGGGCATCCATAAATATGAAAGTTTTTTTAAATACTCTAAGAAGCAGGCTACTTAATAGAATATAACAATCTCGTTCTGACTGTTTTTCCCCTAATCGGTAGTCATTTTACATCATTTCACTAACTTTGTAACATTGCAAAATAAAGAGCCGCTTTAAATGTATGCAATCGAGTTTGTACTACTATCAGTGTGACAACAAACATCAGGCACCAGGAAGAGACATTAATACTAACTCGAATAGTGGAATGGGCAGTGCGCCACAGAGCGAAGTCCAATAAATGGTGAAGTAATTTTTCTTTAAACCTTTAGCTTTAAGGTAAGGCATTTCGGGCACCCCGTGCCTCACGATTCTAAATATACGTCGCAAAGAAACTAATTCCCGCGATATTGATATGACGCAGCAGACGGGGTTTACTCGATAGTCAGTAAAACGCCAAGATTGTGTAGTTTCCATACTGGCAAATGCAGTGACTCCTCGATAGGTTGCAATGTGCCTCTACTGTGGTATAGGAAAGCCAGGAACAATGTGTTATAATTATACCTACGGTAACTGTGTAAATGCGCACTCTATGGCTTTCAATTTTCATATTATCGCGATATAAGAAAAAAAGTACAATTATGATATGCACCGAGCAGAAGTTTAATATTAATTGCAGGTAGTAAAGAATTTTCCGATGAAATTATATAGATATATATGAAGTATAAGTAAGATGAGTTAACCTTAGTAAGCCTCTTGCAGCGTAATCAATAAAATTGGATTTTTTTCCTATAAAAGAATGTGATGTAGTATTAAATCAATCAGATTTTTTCACTCACCAGACTAAAACAGAACTGAAACCTGGTACCCTTTGCGCTCTTTGGAGTGCAAATGTCATATTGGAGCAGAATGGTGGGCACTTGTTATCCAGTAGTATTTTATACGCTCAGAATTGGTACAACTGATACATCTTAAAACAGTGAGGTGACTTAAGAGAATCGCGCTAGGTACTAGTGGAGTTTGCGAATGTGTACTAGCATTCTCCTATTGCAACGGACATAATCGGAAAGAAAATTAGTGTATTACAATTGTCAATATTTGCAGTTGCACAGTGCTGTAATCATGTAAAGGTTTATGTTTCTCCCCACTATCCTTAACAATGCTATGTCAACGTTTAAGGTGAAAGTGAAAAATTAAATGTGCAGAAAAGCAATGTGTTACTAACAGCGGAACAGTAATGATCCTAATAGTGCTTGGATTGAATTTCCATAAAGGGCCCTAATTTCCCACTATGCTTGCAACTTTTTACTGCACTGAGCGGCACATACAAACCTTGTTAGATGTAGGTGCAGTAGTTTTAATTTCAGTCATTTACGGTGGAATTAACATTTATTAATCATATTTTGCTTAGCAGAAGTACAGTTGTTGTGAAATTCCTACAAATGCCCTCAAACGAGCCACAGTTTGAACCGGAAATTTGATATTTATTCTTGCATTAATTCATATATACCGGCGTTTCTTTCAACTAATAATTACTTTTTCGAGCCTAGGAGAGCTATTGTCACTTGTACTAGTGCTGTATAGTTAGATTTCATCAAATAAAGGAAGTGGAAAATTCGTGTATTCGAACCCGTGACTCCCGGACGTGACGTCTACATCGTATAACTTATGCTTTACATTAAATTTAGAGCTCCAATTGCCAAAATTAAAAACAGGGACCCTCCGGTATCTCGAACCGGCTACCGCTTGGACAAACTCGCTTATCTAATGCGCATATTATGTCGCGTAGTGCCGGATAGGTACCTATTATGTCCCGGTGCCGTAATGACAGAGCTACCGGAGAGCCCCCAAGCATACAATAATTACAACTACTACTTAAGTTCCGCATCCAAATACTTCACAACAGGGTAAAATATAACGTCATGCCAATTAAAATATTACTCAATCATATTTATATTAAAATGTTTCAAATGTCTACCTAGATGTGTGTGCAAAACATTTAATTTAGCTCATTTTTCTCACATTTCGTTCTGCTGCCGGAAATGATAACAAATGACAGTCCACATAATTTGTTATGAAAATCACTATCAGCTGTTGCAAACTTTTAAATTCTAATATGTTGTTCTAAACCGCAATGTGTTAGCATATTATGTTGCGTTTCGTTTATGAAAGTGAGCTTGTGTGGGTTAAATTGTTATTTAGAATCCATTTTTACCCTGCCAGTCAGAGAACATGATTTTGCGATAAAATTAACTCGGATCGATAGTTGGACGTTTTCCAACCAGGTGAAAATATTCATACATGGAATCTCTAGCACACACAGTGCTAAAACCGCAATTTCCCATTCACGGCTAACCTTCCCAGCAAAAGTGAAATAAAAAAAATTAATAATTCGCATTTTATGATACAGTGTATCTCCATTGGAAATGCGTAGTCTGCCCCGTGCAGTAATTGCAGGTTTGATTTAAGTTGTGCATTTGAGCTATCTTTTAGGTTATCTCTGGGGCATTAATCATTATTATGAATCAAGGTAATGGCTAACGCAGTGAAAAATTTATGTTTTTTCCCCTTTCACGTGTAAATATATTTGAAACTCACCTCAAAGAAAGTCAGTACTGCAGGAAATGCTGATATAATTTTGAATTTTACTCCAATTGACTTCGAATAAACTGATTACTGGAATTTTCTGGGGAAGCTCATTTATCCCAATCTAAGCGAAGGACAGGTGGCGTACCTAATTTATTGTTTTTCACATTTCCTGTACTTTGGAACATCTACAGTACCACGTGGGTTAGGTTTTTATGATGTTTTAATAAAGTTCGAATTTTGAGTGCGTCTTTTAATTTGCGCTTTTAGTACAAAGAAAATATTTTCCACGTCTATTGGCCCACGTCGCCATTTTTGGCACAAATATTACAAGTTAGGTTTACGATTTCTCCTTTTGAAAGATATCGCAGTGCTTAATGCTATTTTGCCCCTTAAATGCGGTGCAATACGTTCGGCAAGGTTGTTATGTATATGTTTTGGTGCAATTTCCTTCTAATGTTGGGGCATCCATAAATATGAAAGTTTTTAAATACTCTAAGAAGCAGGCTACTTAATAGGATATAACAATCTCGTTCTGACTGTTTTTCCCCTAATCGGTAGTCATTTTACTGCATTTCACTATCTTTCTAACATTGGAAAATAAAGAGCCGCTTTAAATGTATGCAATCGAGTTTGTACTACTATCAGTGTGACAACAAACATATGGCACCAGGAAGAGACATTAATACTAACTCCAATAGTGGAATGGGCAGTGCGCCACAGAGCGAAGTCCAATAAATTGTGAAGTAACTTTTGTTTAAACCTTTAGCTTTAAGGTAAGGCATTTCGCGCACCCCGTGCCTCACGATTCTAAATATACGTCGCAAAGAAACTAATTCGGCCGATATCGATATGACGCAGCAGACGGGGTTTACTCGATAGTCAGTAAAACGCCAAGATTGTGTAGTTTCCATACTGGCAAATGCAGTGACTCCTCGACAGGTTGCAATGTGCCTCTACTGTCGTATAGGAAAGCCAGGAACAATGTGTTATAATTATACCTACGGTAACTGGGTAAATGCGCACTCTATGCCTTTCAATTTTCATATTATCGCGATATAAGAAAAAAAGTACAATTATGATATGCACCGAGCAGAAGTTTAATATTAATTGCAGGTAGTAAAGAATTTTCCGATGAAATCATATAGATATAAATGAAGTATAAGGAAGATGAGTTAACCTTAGTAAGCCTCTTGCAGCGTAATCAATAAAATTGGATTTTTTTCCTATAAAAGAATGTGATGTAGTCTTAAATCAATCAGATTTTTTCACTCACCAGACTAAAACAGAACTGAAACCTGGCACCCTTTGCGCTCTTCGGAGTGCAAATGTCATATTGGTGCAGAATGGTGGGCACTTGCTATCCAGTAGTATTTTATACGCTCAGAATTGGTACAACTGCTACATCTTAAAACAGGGAGGTGACTTAAGAGAATCGCGCTAGGTACCAGTGGAGTTTGTGAATGTGTACTAGCATTCTCCTATCGCAACGGACATAATCGGAAAGAAAATTAGTGTATTACAATTGTCAATATTTGCAGTTGCACAGTGCTGTAATCATGTAAAGGTTTATGTTTCTCCCCACTATCCTTAACAATGCTATGTCAACGTTTAAGGGGAAAGTGAAAAATTAAATGTGCAGAAAAGCAATGTGTTACTAACAGCGGAACAGTAATGATCCTAATAGTGCTTGGATTCAATTTCCAAAAAGGGCCCTAATTTTCCACTATGCTTGCAACTTTTTACTGCACTGAGCGGCACATACAAACCTTGTTAGATGTAGGTGCAGTAGTTTTAATTTCAGTCAGTTACGGTGGAATTAACATTTATTAATCATATTTTGCTTAGCAGAAGTACAGTTGTTGTGAAATTCCTACAAATGCCCTCAAACGAGCCACAGTTTGAACCGGAAATTTGATATTTATTCTTGCATTAATTCATATATACCGGCGTTTCTTTCAACTAATAATTACTATTTCGAGCCTAGGAGAGCTATTGTCACTTGTACTAGTGCTGTATAGTTAGATTTCATCAAATAAAGGAAGTGGAATATTCGTGTATTCGAACCCGTGACTCACGGACGTGACGTCTACATCGTATAACTTATGCTTTACATTAAATTTAGAGCTCCAATTGCCAAAATTAAAAACAGGGACCCTCCGGCATCTCGAACCGGCGACCGCTTGGACAAACTCGCTTATCTAATGCGCATATTATGTCGCGTAGTGCCGGATAGGTACCTATTATGTCCCGGTGCCGTAATGACAGAGCTACCGGAGAGCCCCCAAGCATACAATAATTACAACTACTACTTAAGTTCCGCATCCAAATACTTCACAACAGGGTAAAATAAAACGTCATGCCAATTAAAATATTACTCAATCATATTTATATTAAAATGTTTCAAATGTCTACCTAGATGTGCGTGCAAAACATTTAATTTAGCTCATTTTTCTCACATTTCGTTCTGCTGCCGGAAATGATAACAAATGACAGTCCACGTAATTTGTTATGAAAATCACTATCAGCTGTTTCAAACTTTTAAATTCTAATATGTTGTTCTAAATCGCAATGTGTTAGCATATTATGTTGCGCTTCGTTTATGAAAGTGAGCTTGTGTGGGTTAAATTGTTATTTAGAATCCATTTTTAACCTGCCAGTCAGAGAACATGATTTTGCGATAAAATTAACTCGGATCGATAGTTGGACGTTTTCCAACCAGGTGAAAATATTCATACATGGAATCTCTAGCACACACACGTGCTAAAACCGCAATTTCCCATTCACGGCTAACCTTCCCAGCAAAAGTGAAATAAAAAAAATTAATAATTCGCATTTTATGATACAGTGTATCTCCATTGGAAATGCGTAGTCTGCCACGTGCAGTAATTGCAGGTTTGATTTAAGTTGTGCATTTGAGCCATCTTTTAGGTTATCTCTGGGGCATTAATCATTATTATGAATCAAGGTAATGGCTAACGCAGTGAAAAATTTATGTTTTTTCCCCTTTCACGTGTAAATATATTTGAAACTCACCTCAAAGAAAGTCAGTACTGCAGGAAATGCTGATATAATTTTGAATTTTACTCCAATTGACTTCGAATAAACTGATTACTGGAATTTTCTGGGGAAGCTCATTTATCCCAATCTAAGCGAAGGACAGGTGGCGTACCTAATTTATTGTTTTTCACATTTCCTGTACTTTGGAACATCTACAGTACCACGTGGGTTAGGTTTTTATGATGTTTTAATAAAGTTCGAATTTTGAGTGCGTCTTTTAATTTGCGCTTTTAGTACAAAGAAAATATTTTCCACGTCTATTGGCCCACGTCGCCATTTTTGGCACAAATATTACAAGTTAGGTTTACGATTTCTCCTTTTGAAAGATATCGCAGTGCTTAATGCTATTTTGCCCCTTAAATGCGGTGCAATACGTTCGGCAAGGTTGTTATGTATATGTTTTGGTGCAATTTCCTTCTAATGTTGGGGCATCCATAAATATGAAAGTTTTTTTAAATACTCTAAGAAGCAGGCTACTTAATAGGATATAACAATCTCGTTCTGACTGTTTTTCCCCTAATCGGTAGTCATTTTACTGCATTTCACTATCTTTCTAACATTGGAAAATAAAGAGCCGCTTTAAATGTATGCAATCGAGTTTGTACTACTATCAGTGTGACAACAAACATATGGCACCAGGAAGAGACATTAATACTAACTCCAATAGTGGAATGGGCAGTGCGCCACAGAGCGAAGTCCAATAAATTGTGAAGTAACTTTTGTTTAAACCTTTAGCTTTAAGGTAAGGCATTTCGCGCACCCCGTGCCTCACGATTCTAAATATACGTCGCAAAGAAACTAATTCGGCCGATATCGATATGACGCAGCAGACGGGGTTTACTCGATAGTCAGTAAAACGCCAAGATTGTGTAGTTTCCATACTGGCAAATGCAGTGACTCCTCGATAGGTTGCAATGTGCCTCTACTGTCGTATAGGAAAGCCAGGAACAATGTGTTATAATTATACCTACGGTAACTGGGTAAATGCGCACTCTATGGCTTTCAATTTTCATATTATCGCGATATAAGAAAAAAAGTACAATTATGATATGCACCGAGCAGAAGTTTAATATTAATTGCAGGTAGTAAAGAATTTTCCGATGAAATCATATAGATATAAATGAAGTATAAGGAAGATGAGTTAACCTTAGTAAGCCTCTTGCAGCGTAATCAATAAAATTGGATTTTTTTCCTATAAAAGAATGTGATGTAGTCTTAAATCAATCAGATTTTTTCACTCACCAGACTAAAACAGAACTGAAACCTGGCACCCTTTGCGCTCTTCGGAGTGCAAATGTCATATTGGTGCAGAATGGTGGGCACTTGCTATCCAGTAGTATTTTATACGCTCAGAATTGGTACAACTGCTACATCTTAAAACAGGGAGGTGACTTAAGAGAATCGCGCTAGGTACCAGTGGAGTTTGTGAATGTGTACTAGCATTCTCCTATCGCAACGGACATAATCGGAAAGAAAATTAGTGTATTACAATTGTCAATATTTGCAGTTGCACAGTGCTGTAATCATGTAAAGGTTTATGTTTCTCCCCACTATCCTTAACAATGCTATGTCAACGTTTAAGGGGAAAGTGAAAAATTAAATGTGCAGAAAAGCAATGTGTTACTAACAGCGGAACAGTAATGATCCTAATAGTGCTTGGATTCAATTTCCAAAAAGGGCCCTAATTTTCCACTATGCTTGCAACTTTTTACTGCACTGAGCGGCACATACAAACCTTGTTAGATGTAGGTGCAGTAGTTTTAATTTCAGTCATTTACAGTGGAATTAACATTTATTAATCATATTTTGCTTAGCAGAAGTACAGTTGTTGTGAAATTCCTACAAATGCCCTCAAACGAGCCACAGTTTGAACCGGAAATTTGATATTTATTCTTGCATTAATTCATATATACCGGCGTTTCTTTCAACTAATAATTACTTTTTCGAGCCTAGGAGAGCTATTGTCACTTGTACTAGTGCTGTATAGTTAGATTTCATCAAATAAAGGAAGTGGAAAATTCGTGTATTCGAACCCGTGACTCCCGGACGTGACGTCTACATCGTATAACTTATGCTTTACATTAAATTTAGAGCTCCAATTGCCAAAATTAAAAACAGGGACCCTCCGGCATCTCGAACCGGCGACCGCTTGGACAAATTCGCTTATCTAATGCGCATATTATGTCGCGTAGTGCCGGATAGGTACCTATTATGTCCCGGTGCCGTAATGACAGAGCTACCGGAGAGCCCCCAAGCATACAATAATTACAACTACTACTTAAGTTCCGCATCCAAATACTTCACAACAGGGTAAAATATAACGTCATGCCAATTAAAATATTACTCAATCATATTTATATTAAAATGTTTCAAATGTCTACCTAGAAGTGTGTGCAAAACATTTAATTTAGCTAATATTTCTCACATTTCGTTCTGCTGCCGGAAATGATAACAAATGACAGTCCACGTAATTTGTTATGAAAACCACTATCAGCTGTTTCAAACTTTTAAATTCTAATATGTTGTTCTAAATCGCAATGTGTTAGCATATTATGTTGCGTTTCGTTTATGAAAGTGAGCTTGTGTGGGTTAAATTGTTATTTAGAATCCATTTTCACTTTGCCAGTCAGTGAACATGATTTTGCGATAAAATTAACTCGGATCGATAGTTGGACGTTTTCCAACGAGGTGTAAAATATTCATACATGGAATCTCTAGCACACACACGTGCTAAAACCGCAATTTCCCATTCACGGCTAACCTTCCCAGCAAAAGTGAAAAAAAAAAAAAAATTAATAATTCGCATTTTATGATACAGTGTGTCTCCATTGGAAATGCGTAGTCTGCCACGTGCAGTAATTGCAGTTTTGATTTAAGTTGTGCATTTGAGCTATCTTTTAGGTTATCTCTGGGGCATTAATCATTATTATGAATCAAGGTAATGGCTAACGCAGTGAAAAATTTATGTTTTTTCCCCTTTCACGTGTAAATATATTTGAAACTCACCTCAAAGAAAGTCAGTACTGCAGGAAATGCTGATATAATTTTGAATTTTACTCCAATTGACTTCGAATAAACTGATTAATAGAATTTTCTGGGGAAGCTCATTTATCCCAATCTAAGCGAAGGACAGGTGGCGTACCTAATTTATTGTTTTTCACATTTCCTTACTTTGTAACATCTACAGTACCACGTGGGTTAGGTTTTTATGATGTTTTAATAAAGTTCAAATTTTGAGTGCGTCTTTTAATTTGCGCTTTTAGTACAAAGAAAATATTTTCCACGTCTATTGGCCCACGTCGCCATTTTTGGCACAAATATTACAAGTTAGGTTTACGATTTCTCCTTTTGAAAGATATCGCAGTGCTTAATGCTATTTTTCCCCTTAAATTAGGTGCAATACGTTCGGCAAGGTTGTTATGTATATGTTTTGGTGCAATTTCCTTCTACTGTTGGGGCATCCATAAATATGAAAGTTTTTTTAAATACTCTAAGAAGCTGGCTACTTAATAGAATATAACAATCTCGTTCTGACTGTTTTTCCCATAATCGGTAGTCATTTTACTGCATTTCACTAACTTTGTAACATTGCAAAATAAAGAGCCGCTTTAAATGTATGCAATCGAGTTTGTACTACTATCAGTGTGACAACTAACATCAGGCACCAGGAAGAGACATTAATACTAACTGCAATAGTGGAATGGGCAGTGCGCCACAGAGCGAAGTCCAATAAATTGTGAAGTAATTTTTCTTTAAACCTTTAGCTTTAAGGTAAGGCATTTCGCGCACCCCGTGCCTCACGATTCTAAATATACGTCGCAAAGAAACTAATTCGGCCGATATCGATATGACGCAGCAGACGGGGTTTACTCGATAGTTAGTAAAACGCCAAGATTGTGTAGTTTCCATACTGGCAAATGCAGTAACTCCTCGATAGGTTGCAATGTGCCTCTACTGTCGTATAGGAAAGCCAGGAACAATGTGTTATAATAATACCTACGGTAACTGGGTAAATGCGCACTGTATGGCTTTCAATTTTCATATTATCGCGATATAAGAAAAAAAGTACAATTATGATATGCACAGAGCAGAAGTTTAATATTAATTGCAGGTAGTAAAGAATTTTCCGATGAAATCATATAGATATAAATGAAGAATAAGTAAGATGACTTAACCTTAGTAAGCGTCTTGCAGCGTAATCAATAAAATTGGATTTTTTTCCTATAAAAGAATGTGATGTAGTCTTAAATCAATCAGATTTTTTCACTCACCAGACTAAAACAGAACTGAAACCTGGCACCCTTTGCGCTCTTCGGAGTGCAAATGTCATATTGGTGCAGAATGGTGGGCACTTGCTATCCAGTAGTATTTTATACGCTCAGAATTGGTACAACTGCTACATCTTAAAACAGGGAGGTGACTTAAGAGAATCGCGCTAGGTACCAGTGGAGTTTGTGAATGTGTACTAGCTTTCTCCTATCGCAACGGACATAATCGGAAAGAAAATTAGTGTATTACAATCGTCAATATTTGCAGTTGCACAGTGCTGTAATCATGTAAAGGTTTATGTTTCTCTCCACTATCCTTAACAATGCTATGTCAACGTTTAAGGGGAAAGTGAAAAATTAAATGTGCAGAAAAGCAATGTGTTACTAACAGCGGAACAGTAATGATCCTAATAGTGCTTGGATTGAATTTCCAAAAAGGGCCCTAATTTTCCACTATGCTTGCAACTTTTTACTACACTGAGCGGCACATACAAACCTTGTTAGATGTAGGTGCAGTAGTTTTAATTTCAGTCAGTTACGGTGGAATTAACATTTATTAATCATATTTTGCTTAGCAGAAGTACAGTTGTTGTGAAATTCCTACAAATGCCCTCAAACGAGCCACAGTTTGAACCGGATGATGATGAATATTGCTTAAGGGCGCAAAACTGCTGTGGTCATTAGCGCCCAAACACATCAAGTACTACGTCAGCAATAAAAATAAATAAACAAAGAACGCAAATTCTGCGCATAATGAACGGACAGTAGTACTTGTGCAATAAAAATATACCCAAAAACAAATAACAAGGGTATAAGGCGCCGCAAACATTAAAGTGTTACTAAAACACAGCCGCAAGTGCAGAAAAACACAACAGTCTTGTAATGGACTAAAATCGTGCCAATAAAATCCCAAAGCAAACACAGGTCAATAAACAAATACCGGTAGCAAAAATAATCAGCAAAAGCTGAAAACAAACCAGGCTTATAAAAGATTAAAATGGTACAATAAAACCCCAGAACAAATAACACGGGGTGCAAAACAACAATTAAAGACTAGTCAACACGATTCAGCAATAGCTGAAAAAACAACAGTCTTAAAAGAGTCAAAAAATGCCGTCAATGGCAAAAGATAAAATCTCACACCTTGCTCCAAAAACCACAAATCGGATAAAACGGAGCACACGCTCAACAGCAGACACATCATCTGCAAGCAACTCCTCAATAGAGGAGGGCAAACCTAGGCTACCTCTAAAAGCTGTCAGATGAAGACAATCAATTAAAATGTGACGCACTGTAAAGGGGTGGTCACAGTGAGGGCAAGCTGGAGCGGGTTGACCATTAAAAAGGTGAGAATGACTAAAACGGCAATGCCCAATTCTAAGACGAGCTAAAATTACTTCTTCGCGACGAACACCGCGAGAAGAAGTCGACCAGTTAAAAGGGGCGGATTTACATTCACGGAGCTTATTATTTGGGAGTAATTCCCACTCCTCGCGCCAGCGCAAAAAAATGGCTCTACGTAACGAATGTATAAAATCCCCGAAATAAAAACGCTGCTCGTACTCAGCAGGGTCTAAAAGAGCGGATTTTGCTGCAACATCTGCGGCCTCATTACCTGGGAGTCCGACGTGTCCAGGCACCCATAGCAGTGTTACCCTGACGCCAGCGTCGAAAAGGGTTAAAACTACATTCTGGACCATCTGTACAAGAGGGTGGTGATTGTACAGCTGTTTAAAACTTAAAATAGCACTCAAAGAGTCGGAACATATAACGCTGTTCCCCAGCCCGTGATCAGAAATAAATAAAACCGCCCGATAGATAGCATAAAGCTCCGCCATAAAAATAGATGTTGCAACGTTAAGACCGTACGTAAAACTTGCCCCATTTAAAACAAAAGCACATCCTACACCTGTGTCACATTTAGAGCCGTCCGTATAGATAAAATTCCAGCCATTAAAAGAGGATTTGATCTCGCTAAAAGAACAACGAATAATATGTGCTGCGGTCGAAGATTTCGGACAGGACGTGAGCCCGAGATGAACGGGGGCCTCTGCTAAAATCCAGGGGGGAGAAGAAGTTTCCCTAGCTAAGAAAAAAGCAGGTAACTCCATGTCCAACGTCCGTAAAATCTCCCGAAAACGAAAGCCAGCGGGCTTAGGAGTAAAAGACCGAGCAGCATAAAAACGATCAAAAGACACATTAAAAAACGGCCCATTCGTGGGATGACGAGGTTGCGCAGCCAAGCGACAACCGTACGCGGCCAGTAAAACATCCCTACGATAAAACAACGGAGGTTCTCCAGACTCCGCACATAAACTCAACACAGGACTGGTGGGGAATGCTCCAATGCCAACACGGATACCCCGGTGATGAAGCGGGTTAAGGCGACGAAGCACAGAAGGTCGCGCCGAGCCATAAACCACACAGCCATAATCCAGTTTCGATCGGATAAGAGATCGGTAAAAACGTAAAAGTATAGTCCGGTCAGCTCCCCAAGATGTGCCACATAAAACACGTAAAATGCAAAGAGAACGTTCACACTTGCCTTTGAGTTGCGCTATATGCGATGACCAGCATAATTTCCTATCGAACACCAAGCCAAGGAACCTAACTTCGTCCGCGAAAGAGAGTGCGTCTGGGCCAAGATGGAGCGAAGGTGGAGGATACTCCTTGTGGCGCCAGAAGTTCATGCAGACGGTCTTCTCTGCGGAGAAACGGAACCCGTGAGAGACACTCCAAGCGTAAAGGCGGTCGAGACAGCATTGGAGGCGGCGTTCCAAGAGACAGGTTCTCCGAGAGGAAAGATAGATGGCAAAATCGTCCACAAATAACGACGATTGTATTCCTGGCGGTAAACACTCGGTGATAGAGTTAATCGCAATGGCAAACAGTGTGCAACTAAGTACCGAGCCCTGAGGTACGCCGTTCTCTTGAATAAAATTAGACGATAAAACTGATCCCACGCGAACATTAAAAACCCGGTCCTTCATAAATTCCTGAATAAAAACAGACATACGCCCACGTATGTTCCAATCGCGAAGCGTTCGGAGGATACCGCCTCTCCAGCAAGTATCGTAAGCTTTCTCCAGGTCAAAAAATACGGCAACCGTTTGGCACTTGCGCACAAAACCGTCCAATACATGGGTAGTTAAAGACACCAGATGGTCGACTGAGGAACGATGACGCCGGAAACCACACTGGGCGTTCGTCAATAATTGCCTCGACTCCAACCACCACATGAGCCGTCCGTTAATCATGCGTTCCATCACCTTGCAAACGCAGCTGGTGAGGGAAATCGGACGGTAACTGGAAGGAAGATGTGGGTCCTTTCCAGGCTTAGGTATCGGAACGACGGTGGCCAATCGCCAAGCGTTGGGAAAAGTGCCATTACACCAAATAAAATTAAAAATTCGTAATAAAAAGGCTTTGCCTTCTGCTGGTAAATGCTGCAACATGGCAACGTGAATGTCATCTGGCCCCGGTGCGCAATGTCCAGAGGTAGAAAGGGCATGCTCCAGTTCCCTGACAGTAAAAGGAACGTTGTAGCTCTCCTGATGGTCGGAGGCAAATGAGAAACCTTTCCTCTCAACCTGCTCCCTTAATGCGCGAAATGTAGCCGGGTAATTGGCGGAACTAGAAAGATCAGCGAAGGTTCGCCCTAAAACATTGGCGACGTCAGTCGGAGTGGTGAGCACTCGATTTAAAATCCTAAGACCGGGTATAGGTGTAAACCTTGGTTTGCCAGCAACGCGGCGTAGCCGTTCCCAAACTACGGATGAAGGCGTTGTGCGGTTAAAAGAAGAGGTAAAAGAAATCCAAGAAGCCTTTTTGCTATCCTTTATGACTCGGCGGCACTTGGCGCGAAGTTGTTTGTAGCAAATCATATTTGCAGAAGTAGGGTGGCGACGAAAAGCTCGGAGAGCACCTCGGCGTGCACGCAACGCATCCCGGCATTCATCGGTCCACCAGGGAACCGGCAAGCGTCTGGAGTGACAAGACGACCGGGGAATAGCCTTATCTGCGGCTGTGATGATGACCGTACGGAGGTGCTCGATCGCGACGTCGATAGATGGAAAGTCACACCCTGAAAATTCGGCCAAAGAACGGTAGAGAGGCAAATTCGCCTTTTCAACGAGCCATTTTGGCGCGCGCTGTGAATGTGCGTTCGAAGAGAGTACATGGATCTGACACGGAAAGTGGTCACTGGAATATAAATCAGAGATGACGTTCCAGGTGAAGTGTACAGCAAGCGAGGAAGAACACATGGATAAGTCCAAGTGTGAAAAACTGTGAGTGCTGTCTGAAAGAAATGTAGGTTGTCCAGTATTGAGCAGTACTAGATGGTGACGATCCAGAAAGTCGGCTATAATGCTACCCCTCGCACACTCCGTGGCGGAACCCCATAGGGGGTGGTGTGCATTGAAATCCCCCAAAAGAAGAACAGGGGGTGGTAGCTGAGACAAAAGATCGTCCAGGTCAACTGTGGTGATGGTGCCGGACGGAGGTAAATAAACATTGCAGACTGAAAAACTAAGGCCAGAAAAGTGAACTGTAGCTGCAGCAGCTTGTAAAGGAGTCTGGAGCTGTAGTGAGGTGCTGTACACGTCGTTTCGAATTAAAAGTATAACTCCGCCGTGAGCGGGAGTGCCATCTTCGGGAGGGAGATCAAATCTCACCGAAGAGTAACTCCGCAAATTAAAAGAATCACTTGGGCGAAGCTTGGTCTCTTGGAGACACACGAGCAAAGGGTCAGTAGAACGTAAAATTAATTCCAGGTCAGGTCTTCGACTACGGAGACCACGCACATTCCACGAAAGGATAGCCATTGTTAAAATTAGATAAAAGAAGCTAAAAATTTACCACCTTACTTTTTGGACGGTGCAGGGCGAAACAAACGTCCTTTTTTCAGTCGCGTGGGACTCGGTGGTTTTGAAGGAGCAGGCACATCCTGCTCCATCACTTCCTCAGAGGGAGGGCTCTCCCGCTGAGAAGCATCCACCGATTCCAACGCCTGGAATCGGTTGGATGTAGATATAGGCGGCGACGGCGACCGCCTAGCGGGTTTGCTCCCATCATGGGAGCGTGACCTCCGAGGAGGAGAAGGGCTCTTCTTCTGCTCTACCTGAGTTGATGACTTTAAAAAATCGGTTCGCGTAAAACTCGTCCTGAACTTAATATCAGGGGCATTAAAAACAACCGCTTTGGGCTTCACGGTAGAGCGCTTTGGAGAACTAGGAGTAGTTTGGACCCGTGTAAAAACAAGATCGCAGGTCTGCGTACTGCTATCGCACTTCTTGGGCGCAAAAGAAGCTGCTGCGCTGTAGGTGCCGGTCTTAGGCACGACAGGTTGGCGAGACTGGAATCGCTTCCGGGCTTCAGTAAAGGAGAGTTTTTCCTTCACCCGGATCTCCTGGATACAGCGCTCCTCTCGAAAACGAGGGCAATCGCGGGACGAGGCTGGGTGTTCACCGCGGCAGTTGACGCAGACAGGAGCGGATGGGCATGCTCCCTCGTGACTTGCTTGACCGCAGGTTGCACAGATGGAAACGGCAGTTTTACATGATATGCGAGTGTGTCCAAAACGCTGACACTGGAAACATCGCAACGGGCTCGGGATATACGGGCGCACTTCTATCACCTCGTAACCCGCCTTTATCTTCTGCGGCAAATCGACCCTGTCGAATGTGAGGAAAAGAGTCCGGGTGGGCTGTAATTCCCCCTCTTTCCTTGCCTGCACACGATATACTGAGGTGACCCCTTGGTCTTCCAGACAGCTCTGGATTTCCGGGTCGGACATTCCGTCTAGAACATTTGTGGTGACAACTCCTCGCGACGAATTCATGGTCTTATGTTTCTCGACACGGACGGGATATCCGTGGAGTAGCGTCGCCTTGAGCAACGAGTTGCTTTGAGACAGGCCAAGTGTCTCCACCAAAAGTGATCCGTTGCGTAGACGGGTACAGGACTTAACGGGTCCAGCTATGGCATCAATGCCCTTCTGAATTTTAAATGGATTTACGGTCGTAAACGACTGACTCTCTTCAGTTCGACTAATGACCAAGTATCGAGGGAAAGACTTCTCGCATACTTCTTTTACGTCAACTCTTTTACGTTTAAAATGTAAAGGATTATTTTCCAGTACCATAGCGGTTTATTCCTCCACCATTGCAACCGTCTCCGATGGCGGGCTGCTTCCTAGGCGCCACCCCGGCTTAGGTTACTGGCTCTGGCCTGAACCAAGTAACTCAGGGTCACACCTTCCTGTGGGCTGACGAAGGCACCCAATCGCCTGCAGGAAGTCTACAGCTCATGCAATGGCCCTTCCCCGGGCCTGGCCTTTACCAGGGGATACGCTCCCGTCCTACATGATAACCCAGTGCTGGGAGTTACGCTGTTACCCAGTCACTTTTTACCGTGTCAAACACGGGGGCACCCATCAGACAAAGAACAGGGAAGTACGACAAATAAAACAATAAAAGAGGCGAAATAAAAAGGAGTCAAACGCGCTAAGCGCGGACCTGAGGGAGCAGCTCGGGTGCCTCTGGGTCGCTACGCCCCGTACCAAATAAATTGGGCCCCTGAGGGGAGTTTGAATCGGAAATTTGATATTTATTCTTGCATTAATTCATATATACCGGCGCTTCTTTCAACTAATAATTACTTTTTCGAGCCTAGGAGAGCTATTGTCACTTGTACTAGTGCTGTATAGTTAGATTTCATCAAATAAAGGAAGTGGAAAATTCGTGTATTCGAACCCGTGACTCCCGGACGTGACGTCTACATCGTATAACTTATGCTTTACATTAAATTTAGAGCTCCAATTGCCAAAATTAAAAACAGGGACCCTCCGGCATCTCGAACCGGCGACCGCTTGGACAAACTCGCTTATCTAATGCGCATATTATGTCGCGTAGTGCCGGATAGGTACCTATTATGTCCCGGTGCCGTAATGACAGAGCTACCGGAGAGCCCCCAAGCATACAATAATTACAACTACTACTTAAGTTCCGCAAACAAATACTTCACAACAGGGTAAAATATAACGTCATGCCAATTAAAATATTACTCAATCATATTTATATTAAAATGTTTCAAATGTCTACCTAGATGTGTGTGCAAAACATTTAATTTAGCTCATTTTTCTCACATTTCCTTCTGCTGCCGGAAATGATAACAAATGACAGTCCACGTAATTTGTTATGAAAATCACTATCAGCTGTTTCAAACTTTTAAATTCTAATATGTTGTTCTAAATCGCAATGTGTTAGCATATTATGTTGCGTTTCGTTTATGAAAGTGAGCTTGTGTGGGTTAAAATGTTATTTAGAATCCATTTTTATTTTGCCAGTCAGTGACATTGATTTTGCGATAAAATTAACTCGGATCGATAGTTGGACGTTTTCCAACCAGGTGTAAAATATTCATACATGGAATCTCTAGCACACACACGTGCTAAAACCGCAATTTCCCATTCACGGCTAACCTTCCCAGCAAAAGTGAAATAAAAAAAATTAATAATTCGCATTTTATGATACAGTGTATCTCCATTGGAAATGCGTAGTCTGCCACGTGCAGTAATTGCAGTTTTGATTTAAGTTGTGCATTTGAGCACTCTTTTAGGTTATCTCTGGGGCATTAATCATAATTATGAATCAAGGTAATGGCTAACGCAGTGAAAAATTTATGTTTTTTCCCCTTTCACGTGTAAATATATTTGAAACTCACCTCAAAGAAAGTCAGTACTGCAGGAAATGCTGATATAATTTTGAATTTTACTCCAATTGACTTCGAATAAACTGATTACTGGAATTTTCTGGGGAAGCTCATTTATCCCAATCTAAGCGAAGGACAGGTGGCGTTCCTAATTTATTGTTTTTCACATTTCCTGTACTTTGTAACATCTACAGTACCACGTGGGTTAGGTTTTTATGATGTTTTAATAAAGTTCAAATTTTGAGTGCGTCTTTTAATTTGCGCTTTTAGTACAAAGAAAATATTTTCCACGTCTATTGGCCCACGTCGCCATTTTTGGCACAAATATTACAAGTTAGGTTTACGATTTCTCCTTTTGAAAGCTATCGCAGTGCTTAATGCTATTTTGCCCCTTAAATGCGGTGCAATACGTTCGGAGGATGTTATGTATATGTTTTGGTGCAATTTCCTTCTACTGTTGGGGCATCCATAAATATGAAAGTTTTTTTAAATACTCTAAGAAGCAGGCTACTTAATAGGATATAACAATCTCGTTCTGACTGTTTTTCCCCTAATCGGTAGTCATTTTACTGCATTTCACTATCTTTCTAACATTGGAAAATAAAGAGCCGCTTTAAATGTATGCAATCGAGTTTGTACTACTATCAGTGTGACAACAAACATCAGGCACCAGGAAGAGACATTAATACTAACTCCAATAGTGGAATGGGCAGTGCGCCACAGAGCGAAGTCCAATAAATTGTGAAGTAATTTTTCTTTAAACCTTTAGCTTTAAGGTAAGGCATTTCGCGCACCCCGTGCCTCACGATTCTAAATATACGTCGCAAAGAAACTAATTCGGCCGATATCGATATGACGCAGCAGACGGGGTTTACTCGATAGTCAGTAAAACGCCAAGATTGTGTAGTTTCCATACAGGCAAATGCAGTAACTCCTCGATAGGTTGCAATGTGCCTCTACTGTCGTATAGGAAAGCCAGGAACAATGTGTTATAATTATACCTACGGTAACTGGGTAAATGCGCACTCTATGGCTTCCAATTTTCATATTATCGCGATAAAAGAAAAAAAGTACAATTATGATATGCACCGAGCAGAAGTTTAATATTAATTGCAGGTAATAAAGAATTTTCCGATGAAATCATATAGATATAAATGAAGTATAAGTAAGATGACTTAACCTTAGTAAGCCTCTTGCAGCGTAATCAATAAAATTGGATTTTTTTCCTATAAAAGAATGTGATGTAGTATTAAATCAATCAGATTTTTTCACTCACCAGACTAAAATAGAACTGAAACATGGCACCCTTTGCGCTCTTCGGAGTGCAAATGTCATATTGGTGCAGAATGGTGGGCACTTGCTATCCAGTAGTATTTTATACGCTCAGAATTGGTACAACTGCTACATCTTAAAACAGGGAGGTGACTTAAGAGAATCGCGCTAGGGACCAGTGAAGTTTGTGAATGTGTACTGGCATTCTACCATCGCAACGGACATAATCGGAAAGAAAATTAGTGTATTACAATTGTCAATATTTGCAGTTGCACAGTGCTGTAATCATGTAAAGGTTTATGTTTCTCCCCACTATCCTTAACAATGCTATGTCAACGTTTAAGGGGAAAGTGAAAAATTAAATGTGCAGAAAAGCAATGTGTTACTAACAGCGGAACAGTAATGATCCTAATAGTGCTTGGATTCAATTTCCAAAAAGGGCCCTAATTTTCCACTATGCTTGCAACTTTTTACTGCAGTGAGCGGCACATACAAACCTTGTTAGATGTAGGTGCAGTAGTTTTAATTTCAGTCAGTTACGGTGGGATTAACATTTATTAATCATATTTTGCTTAGCAGAAGTACAGTTGTTGTGAAATTCCTACAAATGCCCTCAAACGACTCACAGTTTGGACCGGAAATTTGATATTTATTCTTGCATTAATTCATATATCCCGGCGTTTCTTTCAACTAATAATTACTTTTTCGAGCCTAGGAGAGCTATTGTCACTTGTACTAGTGCTGTATAGTTAGATTTCATGAAATAAAGGAAGTGGAAAATTCGTGTATTCGAACCCGTGACTCCCGGACGTGACGTCTACATCGTATAACTTATGCTTTACATTAAATTTAGAGCTCCAATTGCCAAAATTAAAAACAGGGACCCTCCGGCATCTCGAACCGGCGACCGCTTGGACAAACTCGCTTATCTAATGCGCATATTATGTCGCGTAGTGCCGGATAGGTACCTATTATGTCCCGGTGCCGTAATGACAGAGCTACCGGAGAGCCCCCAAGCATACAATAATTACAACTACTACTTAAGTTCCGCATCCAAATACTTCACAACAGGGTAAAATATAACGTCATGCCAATTAAAATATTACTCAATCATATTTATATTTAAATGTTTCAAATGTCTACCTAGATGTGTGTGCAAAACATTTAATTTAGCTCATTTTTCTCACATTTCGTTCTACTGCCGGAAATGATAACAAATGACAGTCCACATAATTTGTTATGAAAATCACTATCAGCTGTTTCAAACTTTTAAATTCTAATATGTTGTTCT
This sequence comes from Metallyticus violacea, assembly GCA_030762175.1. Classification (NCBI taxonomy): domain Eukaryota; kingdom Metazoa; phylum Arthropoda; class Insecta; order Mantodea; family Metallyticidae; genus Metallyticus; species Metallyticus violacea. Next base: position 108,561,878 of record CM060840.1, on the reverse strand, counting down.
AAACCGCAATGTGTTAGCATATTATGTTGCGTTTCGTTTATGAAAGAGAGCTTGTGTGGGTTAAATTGTTATTTAGAATCCATTTTTATTTTGCCAGTCAGTGAACATGATTTTGCGATAAAATTAACACGGATCGATAGTTGGGACGTTTTCCAACGAGGTGTAAAATATTCATACATGGAATCTCTAGCACACACACACGTGCTAAAACCGCAATTTCCCATTCACGGCTAACCTTCCCAGCAAAAGTGAAATAAAAAAAATTAATAATTCGCATTTTATGATACAGTGTGTCTCCATTGGAAATGCGTAGTCTGCCACGTGCAGTAATTGCAGTTTTGATATAAGTTGTGCATTTGAGCTATCTTTTAGGTTATCTCTGGGGCATTAATCATTATTATGAATCAAGGTAATGGCTAACGCAGTGAAAAATTTATGTTTTTTCCCCTTTCACGTGTAAATATATTTGAAACTCACCTCAAAGAAAGTCAGTATTGCAGGAAATGCTGATATAATTTTGAATTTTACTCCAATTGACTTCGAATAAACTGATTACTGGAATTTTCTGGGGAAGCTCATTTATCCCAATCTAAGCGAAGGACAGGTGGCGTACCTAATTTATTGTTTTTCACATTTCCTGTACTTTGGAACATCTACAGTACCACGTGGGTTAGGTTTTTATGATGTTTTAATAAAGTTCAAATTTTGAGTGCGTCTTTTAATTTGCGCTTTTAGTACAAAGAAAATATTTTCCACGTCTATTGGCCCACGTCGCCATTTTTGGCACAAATATTACAAGTTAGGTTTACGATTTCTCCTTTTGAAAGATATCGCAGTGCTTAATGCTATTTTGCCCCTTAAATGCGGTGCAATACGTTCGGCAAGGTTGTTATGTATATGTTATGGTGCAATTTCCTTCTACTGTTGGGGCATCCATAAATATGAAGGTTTTTTTAAATACTCTAAGAAGCAGGCTACTTAATAGAATATAACAATCTCGTTCTGACTGTTTTTCCCCTAATCGGTAGTCATTTTACTGCATTTCACTAACTTTGTAACATTGCAAAATAAAGAGCCGCTTTAAATGTATGCAATCGAGTTTGTACTACTATCAGTGTGACAACAAACATCAGGCACCAGGAAGAGACATTAATACTAACTCGAATAGTGGAATGGGCAGTGCGCCACAGAGCGAAGTCCAATAAATGGTGAAGTAATTTTTCTTTAAACCTTTAGCTTTAAGGTAAGGCATTTCGGGCACCCCGTGCCTCACGATTCTAAATATACGTCGCAAAGAAACTAATTCCCGCGATATTGATATGACGCAGCAGACGGGGTTTACTCGATAGTCAGTAAAACGCCAAGATTGTGTAGTTTCCATACGGGCAAATGCAGTGACTCCTCGATAGGTTGCAATGTGCCTCTACTGTGGTATAGGAAAGCCAGGAACAATGTGTTATAATTATACCTACGGTAACTGTGTAAATGCGCACTCTATGGCTTTCAATTTTCATATTATCGCGATAAGAAAAAAAGTACAATTATGATATGCACCGAGCAGAAGTTTAATATTAATTGCAGGTAGTAAAGAATTTTCCGATGAAATCATATAGATATAAATGAAGTATAAGTAAGATGACTTAACCTTAGTAAGCCTCTTGCAGCGTAATCAATAAAATTGGATTTTTTTCCTATAAAAGAATGTGATGTAGTATTAAATCAATCAGATTTTTTCACTCACCAGACTAAAACAGAACTGAAACCTGGCACCCTTTGCGCTCTTCGGAGTGCAAATGTCATATTGGTGCAGAATGGTGGGCACTTGATATCCAGTAGTATTTTATACGCTCAGAATTGGTACAACTGCTACATCTTAAAACAGGGAGGTGACTTAAGAGAATCGCGCTAGGTACCAGTGGAGTTTGTGAATGTGTACTAGCATTCTCCTATCGCAACGGACATAATCGGAAAGAAAATTAGTGTATTACAATTGTCAATATTTGCAGTTGCACAGTGCTGTAATCATGTAAAGGTTTATGTTTCTCCCCACTATCCTTAACAATGCTATGTCAACGTTTAAGGTGAAAGTGAAAAATTAAATGTGCAGAAAAGCAATGTGTTACTAACAGCGGAACAGTAATGATCCTAATAGTGCTTGGATTCAATTTCCAAAAAGGGCCCTAATTTTCCACTATGCTTGCAACTTTTTACTGCACTGAGCGGCACATACAAACCTTGTTAGATGTAGGTGCAGTAGTTTTAATTTCAGTCAGTTACGGTGGAATTAACATTTATTAATCATATTTTGCTTAGCAGAAGTACAGTTGTTGTGAAATTCCTACAAATGCCCTCAAACGAGCCACAGTTTGAACCGGAAATTTGATATTTATTCTTGCATTAATTCATATATACCGGCGTTTCTTTCAACTAATAATTACTTTTTCGAGCCTAGGAGAGTAATTGTCACTTGTACTAGTGCTGTATAGTTAGATTTCATCAAATAAAGGAAGTGGAAAATTCGTGTATTCAAACCCGTGACTCCCGGACGTGACGTCTACATCGTATAACTTATGCTTTACATTAAATTTAGAGCTCCAATTGCCAAAATTAAAAACAGGGACCCTCCGGCATCTCGAACCGGCGACCGCTTGGACAAACTCGCTTATCTAATGCGCATATTATGTCGCGTAGTGCCGGATAGGTACCTATTATGTCCCGGTGCCGTAATGACAGAGCTACCGGAGAGCCCCCAAGCATACAATAATTACAACTACTACTTAAGTTCCGCATCCAAATACTTCACAACAGGGTAAAATATAACGTCATGCCAATTAAAATATTACTCAATCATATTTATATTTAAATGTTTCAAATGTCTACCTAGATGTGTGTGCAAAACATTTAATTTAGCTCATTTTTCTCACATTTCGTTCTGCTGCCGGAAATGATAACAAATGACAGTCCACGTAATTTGTTATGAAAATCACTATCAGCTGTTTCAAACTTTTAAATTCTAATATGTTGTTCTAAACCGCAATGTGTTAGCATATTATGTTGCGTTTCGTTTATGAAAGAGAGCTTGTGTGGGTTAAATTGTTATTTAGAATCCATTTTTATTTTGCCAGGTGTGAAGATGATTTTGCGATAAAATTAACACGGATCGATAGTTGGACGTTTTCCAACGAGGTGTAAAATATTCATACATGGAATCTCTAGCACACACACGTGCTAAAACCGCAATTTCCCATTCACGGCTAACCTTCCCAGCAAAAGTGAAATAAAAAAAATTAATAATTCGCATTTTATGATACAGTGTGTCTCCATTGGAAATGCGTAGTCTGCCACGTGCAGTAATTGCAGTTTTGATATAAGTTGTGCATTTGAGCTATCTTTTAGGTTATCTCTGGGGCATTAATCATTATTATGAATCAAGGTAATGGCTAACGCAGTGAAAAATTTATGTTTTTTCCCCTTTCACGTGTAAATATATTTGAAACTCACCTCAAAGAAAGTCAGTATTGCAGGAAATGCTGATATAATTTTGAATTTTACTCCAATTGACTTCGAATAAACTGATTACTGGAATTTTCTGGGGAAGCTCATTTATCCCAATCTAAGCGAAGGACAGGTGGCGTACCTAATTTATTGTTTTTCACATTTCCTGTACTTTGGAACATCTACAGTACCACGTGGGTTAGGTTTTTATGATGTTTTAATAAAGTTCAAATTTTGAGTGCGTCTTTTAATTTGCGCTTTTAGTACAAAGAAAATATTTTCCACGTCTATTGGCCCACGTCGCCATTTTTGGCACAAATATTACAAGTTAGGTTTACGATTTCTCCTTTTGAAAGATATCGCAGTGCTTAATGCTATTTTGCCCCTTAAATGCGGTGCAATACGTTCGGCAAGGTTGTTATGTATATGTTATGGTGCAATTTCCTTCTACTGTTGGGGCATCCATAAATATGAAGGTTTTTTTAAATACTCTAAGAAGCAGGCTACTTAATAGAATATAACAATCTCGTTCTGACTGTTTTTCCCCTAATCGGTAGTCATTTTACTGCATTTCACTAACTTTGTAACATTGCAAAATAAAGAGCCGCTTTAAATGTATGCAATCGAGTTTGTACTACTATCAGTGTGACAACAAACATCAGGCACCAGGAAGAGACATTAATACTAACTCGAATAGTGGAATGGGCAGTGCGCCACAGAGCGAAGTCCAATAAATGGTGAAGTAATTTTTCTTTAAACCTTTAGCTTTAAGGTAAGGCATTTCGGGCACCCCGTGCCTCACGATTCTAAATATACGTCGCAAAGAAACTAATTCCCGCGATATTGATATGACGCAGCAGACGGGGTTTACTCGATAGTCAGTAAAACGCCAAGATTGTGTAGTTTCCATACTGGCAAATGCAGTGACTCCTCGATAGGTTGCAATGTGCCTCTACTGTGGTATAGGAAAGCCAGGAACAATGTGTTATAATTATACCTACGGTAACTGTGTAAATGCGCACTCTATGGCTTTCAATTTTCATATTATCGCGATATAAGAAAAAAAGTACAATTATGATATGCACCGAGCAGAAGTTTAATATTAATTGCAGGTAGTAAAGAATTTTCCGATGAAATTATATAGATATATATGAAGTATAAGTAAGATGAGTTAACCTTAGTAAGCCTCTTGAAGCGTAATCAATAAAATTGGATTTTTTTCCTATAAAAGAATGTGATGTAGTATTAAATCAATCAGATTTTTTCACTCACCAGACTAAAATAGAACTGAAACCTGGCACCCTTTGCGCTCTTCGGAGTGCAAATGTCATATTGGTGCAGAATGGTGGGCACTTGCTATCCAGTAGTATTTTATACGCTCAGAATTGGTACAACTGATACATCTTAAAACAGGGAGGTGACTTAAGAGAATCGCGCTAGGTACCAGTGGAGTTTGTGAATGTGTACTAGCATTCTCCTATCGCAACGGACATAATCGGAAAGAAAATTAGTGTATTACAATTGTCAATATTTGCAGTTGCACAGTGCTGTAATCATGTACAGGTTTGTGTTTCTCCCCACTATCCTTAACAATGCTATGTCAACGTTTAAGGTGAAAGTGAAAAATTAAATGTGCAGAAAAGCAATGTGTTACTAACAGCGGAACAGTAATGATCCTAATAGTGCTTGGATTGAATTTCCAAAAAGGGCCCTAATTTTCCACTATGCTTGCAACTTTTTACTGCACTGAGCGGCACATACAAACCTTGTTAGATGTAAGTGCAGTAGTTTTAATTTCAGTCAGTTACGGTGGAATTAACATTTATTAATCATATTTTGCTTAGCAGAAGTACAGTTGTTGTGAAATTCCTACAAATGCCCTCAAACGAGCCACAGTTTGAACCGGAAATTTGATATTTATTCTTGCATTAATTCATATATACCGGCGTTTCTTTCAACTAATAATTACTATTTCGAGCCTAGGAGAGCTATTGTCACTTGTACTAGTGCTGTATAGTTAGATTTCATCAAATAAAGGAAGTGGAATATTCGTGTATTCGAACCCGTGACTCACGGACGTGACGTCTACATCGTATAACTTATGCTTTACATTAAATTTAGAGCTCCAATTGCCAAAATTAAAAACAGGGACCCTCCGGCATCTCGAACCGGCGACCGCTTGGACAAACTCGCTTATCTAATGCGGATATTATGTCGCGTAGTGCCGGATAGGTACCTATTATGTCCCGCTGCCGTAATGACAGAGCTACCGGAGAGCCCCCAAGCATACAATAATTACAACTACTACTTAAGTTCCGCATCCAAATACTTCACAACAGGGTAAAATAAAACGTCATGCCAATTAAAATATTACTCAATCATATTTATATTAAAATGTTTCAAATGTCTACCTAGATGTGCGTGCAAAACATTTAATTTAGCTCATTTTTCTCACATTTCCTTCTGCTGCCGGAAATGATAACAAATGACAGTCCACGTAATTTGTTATGAAAATCACTATCAGCTGTTTCAAACTTTTAAATTCTAATATGTTGTTCTAAATCGCAATGTGTTAGCATATTATGTTGCGCTTCGTTTATGAAAGTGAGCTTGTGTGGGTTAAATTGTTATTTAGAATCCATTTTTAACCTGCCAGTCAGAGAACATGATTTTGCGATAAAATTAACTCGGATCGATAGTTGGACGTTTTCCAACCAGGTGAAAATATTCATACATGGAATCTCTAGCACACACACGTGCTAAAACCGCAATTTCCCATTCACGGCTAACCTTCCCAGCAAAAGTGAAATAAAAAAAATTAATAATTCGCATTTTATGATACAGTGTATCTCCATTGGAAATGCGTAGTCTGCCACGTGCAGTAATTGCAGGTTTGATTTAAGTTGTGCATTTGAGCCATCTTTTAGGTTATCTCTGGGGCATTAATCATTATTATGAATCAAGGTAATGGCTAACGCAGTGAAAAATTTATGTTTTTTCCCCTTTCACGTGTAAATATATTTGAAACTCACCTCAAAGAAAGTCACTACTGCAGGAAATGCTGATATAATTTTGAATTTTACTCCAATTGACTTCGAATAAACTGATTACTGGAATTTTCTGGGGAAGCTCATTTATCCCAATCTAAGCGAAGGACAGGTGGCGTATCTAATTTATTGCTTTTCACATTTCCTGTACTTTGGAACATCTACAGTACCACGTGGGTTAGGTTTTTATGATTATTAATAAAGTTCAAATTTTGAGTGCGTCTTTTAATTTGCGCTTTTAGTACAAAGAAAATATTTTCCACGTCTATTGGCCCACGTCGCCATTTTTGGCACAAATATTACAAGTTAGGTTTACGATTTCTCCTTTTGAAAGATATCGCAGTGCTTAATGCTATTTTGCCCCTTAAATGCGGTGCAATACGTTCGGCAAGGTTGTTATGTATATGTTTTGGTGCAATTTCCTTCTACTGTTGGGGCATCCATAAATATGAAAGTTTTTTTAAATACTCTAAGAAGCAGGCTACTTAATAGGATATAACAATCTCGTTCTGACTGTTTTTCCCCTAATCGGTAGTCATTTTACTGCATTTCACTATCTTTCTAACATTGGAAAATAAAGAGCCGCTTTAAATGTATGCAATCGAGTTTGTACTACTATCAGTGTGACAACAAACATATGGCACCAGGAAGAGACATTAATACAAACTCCAATAGTGGAATGGGCAGTGCGCCACAGAGCGAAGTCCAATAAATTGTGAAGTAACTTTTCTTTAAACCTTTAGCTTTAAGGTAAGGCAATTCGCGCACCCCGTGCCTCACGATTCTAAATATACGTCGCAAAGAAACTAATTCGGCCGATATCGATATGACGCAGCAGACGGGGTTTACTCGATAGTCAGTAAAACGCCAAGATTGTGTAGTTTCCATACTGGCAAATGCAGTGACTCCTCGATAGGTTGCAATGTGCCTCTACTGTCGTATAGGAAAGCCAGGAACAATGTGTTATAATTATACCTACGGTAACTGGGTAAATGCGCACTCTATGGCTTTCAATTTTCATATTATCGCGATATAAGAAAAAAAGTACAATTATGATATGCACCGAGCAGAAGTTTAATATTAATTGCAGGTAGTAAAGAATTTTCCGATGAAATCATATAGATATAAATGAAGTATAAGGAAGATGAGTTAACCTTAGTAAGCCTCTTGCAGCGTAATCAATAAAATTGGATTTTTTTCCTATAAAAGAATGTGATGTAGTATTAAATCAATCAGATTTTTTCACTCACCAGACTAAAACAGAACTGAAACCTGGCACCCTTTGCGCTCTTCGGAGTGCAAATGTCATATTGGTGCAGAATGGTGGGCACTTGCTATCCAGTAGTATTTTATACGCTCAGAATTGGTACAACTGATACATCTTAAAACAGGGAGGTGACTTAAGAGAATCGCGCTAGGTACCAGTGGAGTTTGTGAATGTGTACTAGCTATCTCCTATCGCAACGGACATAATCGGAAAGAAAATTAGTGTATTACAATTGTCAATATTTGCAGTTGCACAGTGCTGTAATCATGTAAAGGTTTGTGTTTCTCCCCACTATCCTTAACAATGCTATGTCAACGTTTAAGGTGAAAGTGAAAAATTAAATGTGCAGAAAAGCAATGTGTTACTAACAGCGGAACAGTAATGATCCTAATAGTGCTTGGATTCAATTTCCAAAAAGGGCCCTAATTTTCCACTATGCTTGCAACTTTTTACTGCACTGAGCGGCACATACAAACCTTGTTAGATGTAGGTGCAGTAGTTTTAATTTCAGTCATTTACGGTGGAATTAACATTTATTAATCATATTTTGCTTAGCAGAAGTACAGTTGTTGTGAAATTCCTACAAATGCCCTCAAACGAGCCACAGTTTGAACCGGAAATTTGATATTTATTCTTGCATTAATTCATATATACCGGCGTTTCTTTCAACTAATAATTACTTTTTCGAGCCTAGGAGAGCTATTGTCACTTGTACTAGTGCTGTATAGTTAGATTTCATCAAATAAAGGAAGTGGAAAATTCGTGTATTCGAACCCGTGACTCCCGGACGTGACGTCTACATCGTATAACTTATGCTTTACATTAAATTTAGAGCTCCAATTGCCAAAATTAAAAACAGGGACCCTCCGGCATCTCGAACCGGCGACCGCTTGGACAAACTCGCTTATCTAATGCGCATATTATGTCGCGTAGTGCCGGATAGGTACCTATTATGTCCCGGTGCCGTAATGACAGAGCTACCGGAGAGCCCCCAAGCATACAATAATTACAACTACTACTTAAGTTCCGCATCCAAATACTTCACAACAGGGTAAAATATAACGTCATGCCAATTAAAATATTACTCAATCATATTTATATTAAAATGTTTCAAATGTCTACCTCGATGTGCGTGCAAAACATTTAATTTAGCTCATTTTTCTCACATTTCGTTCTGCTGCCGGAAATAATAACAAATGACAGTCCACATAATTTGTTATGAGAATCACTATCAGCTGTTTCAAACTTTTAAATTCTAATATGTTGTTCTAAACCGCAATGTGTTAGCATATTATGTTGCGTTTCGTTTATGAAAGAGAGCTTGTGTGGGTTAAATTGTTATTTAGAATCCATTTTTATTTTGCCAGTCAGTGAACATGATTTTGCCAAAAAACAACACGGATCGATATTTGGACGTTTTCCAACGAGGTGTAAAATATTCATACATGGAATCTCTAGCACACACACGTGCTAAAACCGCAATTTCCCATTCACGGCTAACCTTCCCAGCAAAAGAGAAATAAAAAAAATTAATAATTCGCATTTTATGATACAGTGTATCTCCATTAGAAATGCGTAGTCTGCCACGTGCAGTAATTGCAGTTTTGATTTAAGTTGTGCATTTGAGCTATCTTTTAGGTTATCTCTGGGGCATTAATCATTATTATGAATCAAGGTAATGGCTAACGCAGTGAAAAATTTATGTTTTTTCCCCTTTCACGTGTAAATATATTTGAAACTCACCTCAAAGAAAGTCAGTATTGCAGGAAATGCTGATATAATTTTGAATTTTACTCCAATTGACTTCGAATAAACTGATTACTGGAATTTTCTGGGGAAGCTCATTTATCCCAATCTAAGCGAAGGACAGGTGGCGTACCTAATTTATTGTTTTTCACATTTCCTGTACTTTGGAACATCTACAGTACCACGTGGGTTAGGTTTTTATGATGTTTTAATAAAGTTCAAATTTTGAGTGCGTCTTTTAATTTGCGCTTTTAGTACAAAGAAAATATTTTCCACGTCTATTGGCCCACGTCGCCATTTTTGGCACAAATATTACAAGTTAGGTTTACGATTTCTCCTTTTGAAAGATATCGCAGTGCTTAATGCTATTTTGCCCCTTAAATGCGGTGCAATACGTTCGGCAAGGTTGTTATGTATATGTTATGGTGCAATTTCCTTCTACTGTTGGGGCATCCATAAATATGAAGGTTTTTTTAAATACTCTAAGAAGCAGGCTACTTAATAGAATATAACAATCTCGTTCTGACTGTTTTTCCCCTAATCGGTAGTCATTTTACTGCATTTCACTAACTTTGTAACATTGCAAAATAAAGAGCCGCTTTAAATGTATGCAATCGAGTTTGTACTACTATCAGTGTGACAACAAACATCAGGCACCAGGAAGAGACATTAATACTAACTCGAATAGTGGAATGGGCAGTGCGCCACAGAGCGAAGTCCAATAAATGGTGAAGTAATTTTTCTTTAAACCTTTAGCTTTAAGGTAAGGCATTTCGGGCACCCCGTGCCTCACGATTCTAAATATACGTCGCAAAGAAACTAATTCCCGCGATATTGATATGACGCAGCAGACGGGGTTTACTCGATAGTCAGTAAAACGCCAAGATTGTGTAGTTTCCATACTGGCAAATGCAGTGACTCCTCGATAGGTTGCAATGTGCCTCTACTGTGGTATAGGAAAGCCAGGAACAATGTGTTATAATTATACCTACGGTAACTGTGTAAATGCGCACTCTATGGCTTTCAATTTTCATATTATCGCGATATAAGAAAAAAAGTACAATTATGATATGCACCGAGCAGAAGTTTAATATTAATTGCAGGTAGTAAAGAATTTTCCGATGAAATCATATAGATATAAATGAAGTATAAGTAAGATGACTTAACCTTAGTAAGCCTCTTGCAGCGTAATCAATAAAATTGGATTTTTTTCCTATAAAAGAATGTGATGTAGTATTAAATCAATCAGATTTTTTCACTCACCAGACTAAAACAGAACTGAAACCTGGCACCCTTTGCTCTCTTCGGAGTGCAAATGTCATATTGGTGCAGAATGGTGGGCACTTGATATCCAGTAGTATTTTATACGCTCAGAATTGGTACAACTGCTACATCTTAAAACAGGGAGGTGACTTAAGAGAATCGCGCTAGGTACCAGTGGAGTTTGTGAATGTGTACTAGCATTCTCCTATCGCAACGGACATAATCGGAAAGAAAATTAGTGTATTACAATTGTCAATATTTGCAGTTGCACAGTGCTGTAATCATGTAAAGGTTTATGTTTCTCCCCACTATCCTTAACAATGCTATGTCAACGTTTAAGGTGAAAGTGAAAAATTAAATGTGCAGAAAAGCAATGTGTTACTAACAGCGGAACAGTAATCATCCTAATAGTGCTTGGATTCAATTTCCAAAAAGGGCCCTAATTTTCCACTATGCTTGCAACTTTTTACTGCACTGAGCGGCACATACAAACCTTGTTAGATGTAGGTGCAGTAGTTTTAATTTCAGTCAGTTACGGTGGAATTAACATTTATTAATCATATTTTGCTTAGCAGAAGTACAGTTGTTGTGAAATTCCTACAAATGCCCTCAAACGAGCCACAGTTTGAACCGGAAATTTGATATTTATTCTTGCATTAATTCATATATACCGGCGTTTCTTTCAACTAATAATTACTTTTTCGAGCCTAGGAGAGCTATTGTCACTTGTACTAGTGCTGTATAGTTAGATTTCATCAAATAAAGGAAGTGGAAAATTCGTGTATTCGAACCCGTGACTCCCGGACGTGACGTCTACATCGTATAACTTATGCTTTACATTAAATTTAGAGCTCCAATTGCCAAAATTAAAAACAGGGACCCTCCGGCATCTCGAACCGGCGACCGCTTGGACAAACTCGCTTATCTAATGCGCATATTATGTCGCGTAGTGCCGGATAGGTACCTATTATGTCCCGGTGCCGTAATGACAGAGCTACCAGAGAGCCCCCAAGCATACAATAATTACAACTACTACTTAAGTTCCGCATCCAAATACTTCACAACAGGGTAAAATAAAACGTCATGCCAATTAAAATATTACTCAATCATATTTATATTAAAATGTTTCAAATGTCTACCTAGATGTGCGTGCAAAACATTTAATTTAGCTCATTTTTCTCACATTTCCTTCTGCTGCCGGAAATGATAACAAATGACAGTCCACGTAATTTGTTATGAAAATCACTATCAGCTGTTTCAAACTTTTAAATTCTAATATGTTGTTCTAAATCGCAATGTGTTAGCATATTATGTTGCGCTTCGTTTATGAAAGTGAGCTTGTGTGGGTTAAATTGTTATTTAGAATCCATTTTTAACCTGCCAGTCAGAGAACATGATTTTGCGATAAAATTAACTCGGATCGATAGTTGGACGTTTTCCAACCAGGTGAAAATATTCATACATGGAATCTCTAGCACACACACGTGCTAAAACCGCAATTTCCCATTCACGGCTAACCTTCCCAGCAAAAGTGAAATAAAAAAAATTAATAATTCGCATTTTATGATACAGTGTATCTCCATTGGAAATGCGTAGTCTGCCACGTGCAGTAATTGCAGGTTTGATTTAAGTTGTGCATTTGAGCCATCTTTTAGGTTATCTCTGGGGCATTAATCATTATTATGAATCAAGGTAATGGCTAACGCAGTGAAAAATTTATGTTTTTTCCCCTTTCACGTGTAAATATATTTGAAACTCACCTCAAAGAAAGTCACTACTGCAGGAAATGCTGATATAATTTTGAATTTTACTCCAATTGACTTCGAATAAACTGATTACTGGAATTTTCTGGGGAAGCTCATTTATCCCAATCTAAGCGAAGGACAGGTGGCGTATCTAATTTATTGCTTTTCACATTTCCTGTACTTTGGAACATCTACAGTACCACGTGGGTTAGGTTTTTATGATTATTAATAAAGTTCAAATTTTGAGTGCGTCTTTTAATTTGCGCTTTTAGTACAAAGAAAATATTTTCCACGTCTATTGGCCCACGTCGCCATTTTTGGCACAAATATTACAAGTTAGGTTTACGATTTCTCCTTTTGAAAGATATCGCAGTGCTTAATGCTATTTTGCCCCTTAAATGCGGTGCAATACGTTCGGCAAGGTTGTTATGTATATGTTTTGGTGCAATTTCCTTCTACTGTTGGGGCATCCATAAATATGAAAGTTTTTTTAAATACTCTAAGAAGCAGGCTACTTAATAGGATATAACAATCTCGTTCTGACTGTTTTTCCCCTAATCGGTAGTCATTTTACTGCATTTCACTATCTTTCTAACATTGGAAAATAAAGAGCCGCTTTAAATGTATGCAATCGAGTTTGTACTACTATCAGTGTGACAACAAACATATGGCACCAGGAAGAGACATTAATACTAACTCCAATAGTGGAATGGGCAGTGCGCCACAGAGCGAAGTCCAATAAATTGTGAAGTAACTTTTCTTTAAACCTTTAGCTTTAAGGTAAGGCAATTCGCGCACCCCGTGCCTCACGATTCTAAATATACGTCGCAAAGAAACTAATTCGGCCGATATCGATATGACGCAGCAGACGGGGTTTACTCGATAGTCAGTAAAACGCCAAGATTGTGTAGTTTCCATACTGGCAAATGCAGTGACTCCTCGATAGGTTGCAATGTGCCTCTACTGTCGTATAGGAAAGCCAGGAACAATGTGTTATAATTATACCTACGGTAACTGGGTAAATGCGCACTCTATGGCTTTCAATTTTCATATTATCGCGATATAAGAAAAAAAGTACAATTATGATATGCACCGAGCAGAAGTTTAATATTAATTGCAGGTAGTAAAGAATTTTCCGATGAAATCATATAGATATAAATGAAGTATAAGGAAGATGAGTTAACCTTAGTAAGCCTCTTGCAGCGTAATCAATAAAATTGGATTTTTTTCCTATAAAAGAATGTGATGTAGTATTAAATCAATCAGATTTTTTCACTCACCAGACTAAAACAGAACTGAAACCTGGCACCCTTTGCGCTCTTCGGAGTGCAAATGTCATATTGGTGCAGAATGGTGGGCACTTGCTATCCAGTAGTATTTTATACGCTCAGAATTGGTACAACTGATACATCTTAAAACAGGGAGGTGACTTAAGAGAATCGCGCTAGGTACCAGTGGAGTTTGTGAATGTGTACTAGCTATCTCCTATCGCAACGGACATAATCGGAAAGAAAATTAGTGTATTACAATTGTCAATATTTGCAGTTGCACAGTGCTGTAATCATGTAAAGGTTTGTGTTTCTCCCCACTATCCTTAACAATGCTATGTCAACGTTTAAGGTGAAAGTGAAAAATTAAATGTGCAGAAAAGCAATGTGTTACTAACAGCGGAACAGTAATGATCCTAATAGTGCTTGGATTCAATTTCCAAAAAGGGCCCTAATTTTCCACTATGCTTGCAACTTTTTACTGCACTGAGCGGCACATACAAACCTTGTTAGATGTAGGTGCAGTAGTTTTAATTTCAGTCATTTACGGTGGAATTAACATTTATTAATCATATTTTGCTTAGCAGAAGTACAGTTGTTGTGAAATTCCTACAAATGCCCTCAAACGAGCCACAGTTTGAACCGGAAATTTGATATTTATTCTTGCATTAATTCATATATACCGGCGTTTCTTTCAACTAATAATTACTTTTTCGAGCCTAGGAGAGCTATTGTCACTTGTACTAGTGCTGTATAGTTAGATTTCATCAAATAAAGGAAGTGGAAAATTCGTGTATTCGAACCCGTGACTCCCGGACGTGACGTCTACATCGTATAACTTATGCTTTACATTAAATTTAGAGCTCCAATTGCCAAAATTAAAAACAGGGACCCTCCGGCATCTCGAACCGGCGACCGCTTGGACAAACTCGCTTATCTAATGCGCATATTATGTCGCGTAGTGCCGGATAGGTACCTATTATGTCCCGGTGCCGTAATGACAGAGCTACCGGAGAGCCCCCAAGCATACAATAATTACAACTACTACTTAAGTTCCGCATCCAAATACTTCACAACAGGGTAAAATATAACGTCATGCCAATTAAAATATTACTCAATCATATTTATATTAAAATGTTTCAAATGTCTACCTCGATGTGTGTGCAAAACATTTAATTTAGCTCATTTTTCTCACATTTCGTTCTGCTGCCGGAAATAATAACAAATGACAGTCCACATAATTTGTTATGAGAATCACTATCAGCTGTTTCAAACTTTTAAATTCTAATATGTTGTTCTAAACCGCAATGTGTTAGCATATTATGTTGCGTTTCGTTTATGAAAGAGAGCTTGTGTGGGTTAAATTGTTATTTAGAATCCATTTTTATTTTGCCAGTCAGTGAACATGATTTTGCCAAAAAACAACACGGATCGATATTTGGACGTTTTCCAACGAGGTGTAAAATATTCATACATGGAATCTCTAGCACACACACGTGCTAAAACCGCAATTTCCCATTCACGGCTAACCTTCCCAGCAAAAGAGAAATAAAAAAAATTAATAATTCGCATTTTATGATACAGTGTATCTCCATTAGAAATGCGTAGTCTGCCACGTGCAGTAATTGCAGTTTTGATTTAAGTTGTGCATTTGAGCTATCTTTTAGGTTATCTCTGGGGCATTAATCATTATTATGAATCAAGGTAATGGCTAACGCAGTGAAAAATTTATGTTTTTTCCCCTTTCACGTGTAAATATATTTGAAACTCACCTCAAAGAAAGTCAGTACTGCAGGAAATGCTGATATAATTTTGAATTTTACTCCAATTGACTTCGAATAAACTGATTACTGGAATTTTATGGGGAAGCTCATTATCCCAATCTAAGCGTAGGACAGGTGGCGTACCTAATTTATTGTTTTTCACATTTCCTTACTTTGTAACATCTACAGTACCACGTGGGTTAGGTTTTTATGATGTTTTAATAAAGTTCAAATTTTGAGTGCGTCTTTTAATTTGCGCTTTTAGTACATAGAAAATATTTTCCACGTCTATTGGCCCACGTCGCCATTTTTGGCACAAATATTACAAGTTAGGTTTACGATTTCTCCTTTTGAAAGATATCGCAGTGCTTAATGCTATTTTGCCCCTTAAATGCGGTGCAATACGTTCGGCAAGGTTGTTATGTATATGTTTTGGTGCAATTTCCTTCTACTGTTGGGGCATCCATAAATATGAAAGTTTTTTTAAATACTCTAAGAAGCTGGCTACTTAATAGAATATAACAATCTCGTTCTGACTGTTTTTCCCCTAATCGGTAGTCATTTTACTGCATTTCACTAACTTTGTAACATTGCAAAATAAAGAGCCGCTTTAAATGTATGCAATCGAGTCTGTACTACTATCAGTGTGACAACTAACATCAGGCACCAGGAAGAGACATTAATACTAACTGCAATAGTGGAATGGGCAGTGCGCCACAGAGCGAAGTCCAATAAATTGTGAAGTAATTTTTCTTTAAACCTTTAGCTTTAAGGTAAGGCATTTCGCGCACCCCGTGCTTCAAGATTCTAAATATACGTCGCAAAGAAACTAATTCGGCCGATATCGATATGACGCAGCAGACGGGGTTTACTCGTTAGTCAGTAAAACGCCAAGATTGTATAGTTTCCATACTGGCAAATGCAGTGACTCCTCGATAGGTTGCAATGTACCTATACTGTCGTATAGGAAAGCCAGGAACAATGTGTTATAATTATACCTACGGTAACTGGGTAAATGCGCACTGTATGGCTTTCAATTTTCATATTATCGCGATAAGAAAAAAAGTACAATTATGATATGCACCGAGCAGAAGTTTAATATTAATTGCAGTTAGTAAAGAATTTTCCGATGAAATCATATAGATATAAATGAAGTATAAGTAAGATGACTTAACCTTAGTAAGCCTCTTGCAGCGCAATCAATAAAATTGGATTTTTTTCCTATAAAAGAATGTGATGTAGTATTAAATCAATCAGATTTTTTCACTCACCAGACTAAAACAGAACTGAAACCTGGCACCCTTTGCGCTCTTCGGAGTGCAAATGTCATATTGGTGCAGAATGGTGGGCACTTGATATCCAGTAGTATTTTATACGCTCAGAATTGGTACAACTGCTACATCTTAAAACAGGGAGGTGACTTAAGAGAATCGCGCTAGGTACCAGTGGAGTTTGTGAATGTGTACTAGCATTCTCCTATCGCAACGGACATAATCGGAAAGAAAATTAGTGTATTACAATTGTCAATATTTGCAGTTGCACAGTGCTGTAATCATGTAAAGGTTTATGTTTCTCCCCACTATCCTTAACAATGCTATGTCAACGTTTAAGGGGAAAGTGAAAAATTAAATGTGCAGAAAAGCAATGTGTTACTAACAGCGGAACAGTAATGATCCTAATAGTGCTTGGATTCAATTTCCAAAAAGGGCCCTAATTTTCCACTATGCTTGCAACTTTTTACTGCACTGAGCGGCACATACAAACCTTGTTAGATGTAGGTGCAGTAGTTTTAATTTCAGTCAGTTACGGTGGAATTAACATTTATTAATCATATTTTGCTTAGCAGATGTACAGTTGTTGTGAAATTCCTACAAATGCCCTCAAACGAGCCACAGTTTGAACCGGAAATTTGATATTTAATCTTGCATTAATTCATATATACCGGCGTTTCTTTCAACTAATAATTACTTTTTCGAGCCTAGGAGAGCTATTGTCACTTGTACTAGTGCTGTATAGTTAGATTTCATCAAATAAAGGAAGTGGAAAATTCGTGTATTCGAACCCGTGACTCCCGGACGTGACGTCTACATCGTATAACTTATGCTTTACATTAAATTTAGAGCTCCAATTGCCAAAATTAAAAACAGGGACCCTCCGGCATCTCGAACCGGCGACCGCTTGGACAAACTCGCTTATCTAATGCGCATATTATGTCGCGTAGTGCCGGATAGGTACCTATTATGTCCCGGTGCCGTAATGACAGAGCTACCGGAGAGCCCCCAAGCATACAATAATTACAACTACTACTTAAGTTCCGCATCCAAATACTTCACAACAGGGTAAAATATAACGTCATGCCAATTAAAATATTACTCAATCATATTTATATTAAAATGTTTCAAATGTCTACCTAGAAGGGTGTGCAAAACATTTAATTTAGCTAATATTTCTCACATTTCGTTCTGCTGCCGGAAATGATAACAAATGACAGTCCACGTAATTTGTTATGAAAACCACTATCAGCTGTTTCAAACTTTTAAATTCTAATATGTTGTTCTAAATCGCAATGTGTTAGCATATTATGTTGCGTTTCGTTTATGAAAGTGAGCTTGTGTGGGTTAAATTGTTATTTAGAATCCATTTTCACTTTGCCAGTCAGTGAACATGATTTTGCGATAAAATTAACTCGGATCGATAGTTGGACGTTTTCCAACGAGGTGTAAAATATTCATACATGGAATCTCTAGCACACACACGTGCTAAAACCGCAATTTCCCATTCACGGCTAACCTTCCCAGCAAAAGTGAAAAAAAAAAAAATTAATAATTCGCATTTTATGATACAGTGTGTCTCCATTGGAAATGCGTAGTCTGCCACGTGCAGTAATTGCAGTTTTGATTTAAGTTGTGCATTTGAGCTATCTTTTAGGTTATCTCTGGGGCATTAATCATTATTATGAATCAAGGTAATGGCTAACGCAGTGAAAAATTTATGTTTTTTCCCCTTTCACGTGTAAATATATTTGAAACTCACCTCAAAGAAAGTCAGTACTGCAGGAAATGCTGATATAATTTTGAATTTTACTCCAATTGACTTCGAATAAACTGATTAATGGAATTTTCTGGGGAAGCTCATTTATCCCAATCTAAGCGAAGGACAGGTGGCGTACCTAATTTATTGTTTTTCACATTTCCTTACTTTGTAACATCTACAGTACCACGTGGGTTAGGTTTTTATGATGTTTTAATAAAGTTCAAATTTTGAGTGCGTCTTTTAATTTGCGCTTTTAGTACAAAGAAAATATTTTCCACGTCTATTGGCCCACGTCGCCATTTTTGGCACAAATATTACAAGTTAGGTTTACGATTTCTCCTTTTGAAAGATATCGCAGTGCTTAATGCTATTTTTCCCCTTAAATTAGGTGCAATACGTTCGGCAAGGTTGTTATGTATATGTTTTGGTGCAATTTCCTTCTACTGTTGGGGCATCCATAAATATGAAAGTTTTTTTAAATACTCTAAGAAGCTGGCTACTTAATAGAATATAACAATCTCGTTCTGACTGTTTTTCCCATAATCGGTAGTCATTTTACTGCATTTCACTAACTTTGTAACATTGCAAAATAAAGAGCCGCTTTAAATGTATGCAATCGAGTTTGTACTACTATCAGTGTGACAACTAACATCAGGCACCAGGAAGAGACATTAATACTAACTGCAATAGTGGAATGGGCAGTGCGCCACAGAGCGAAGTCCAATAAATTGTGAAGTAATTTTTCTTTAAACCTTTAGCTTTAAGGTAAGGCATTTCGCGCACCCCGTGCCTCACGATTCTAAATATACGTCGCAAAGAAACTAATTCGGCCGATATCGATATGACGCAGCAGACGGGGTTTACTCGATAGTTAGTAAAACGCCAAGATTGTGTAGTTTCCATACTGGCAAATGCAGTAACTCCTCGATAGGTTGCAATGTGCCTCTACTGTCGTATAGGAAAGCCAGGAACAATGTGTTATAATAATACCTACGGTAACTGGGTAAATGCGCACTGTATGGCTTTCAATTTTCATATTATCGCGATATAAGAAAAAAAGTACAATTATGATATGCACAGAGCAGAAGTTTAATATTAATTGCAGGTAGTAAAGAATTTTCCGATGAAATCATATAGATATAAATGAAGAATAAGTAAGATGACTTAACCTTAGTAAGCCTCTTGCAGCGTAATCAATAAAATTGGATTTTTTTCCTATAAAAGAATGTGATGTAGTCTTAAATCAATCAGATTTTTTCACTCACCAGACTAAAACAGAACTGAAACCTGGCACCCTTTGCGCTCTTCGGAGTGCAAATGTCATATTGGTGCAGAATGGTGGGCACTTGCTATCCAGTAGTATTTTATACGCTCAGAATTGGTACAACTGCTACATCTTAAAACAGGGAGGTGACTTAAGAGAATCGCGCTAGGTACCAGTGGAGTTTGTGAATGTGTACTAGCTTTCTCCTATCGCAACGGACATAATCGGAAAGAAAATTAGTGTATTACAATCGTCAATATTTGCAGTTGCACAGTGCTGTAATCATGTAAAGGTTTATGTTTCTCTCCACTATCCTTAACAATGCTATGTCAACGTTTAAGGGGAAAGTGAAAAATTAAATGTGCAGAAAAGCAATGTGTTACTAACAGCGGAACAGTAATGATCCTAATAGTGCTTGGATTGAATTTCCAAAAAGGGCCCTAATTTTCCACTATGCTTGCAACTTTTTACTACACTGAGCGGCACATACAAACCTTGTTAGATGTAGGTGCAGTAGTTTTAATTTCAGTCAGTTACGGTGGAATTAACATTTATTAATCATATTTTGCTTAGCAGAAGTACAGTTGTTGTGAAATTCCTACAAATGCCCTCAAACGAGCCACAGTTTGAACCGGATGATGATGAATATTGCTTAAGGGCGCAAAACTGCTGTGGTCATTAGCGCCCAAACACATCAAGTACTACGTCAGCAATAAAAATAAATAAACAAAGAACGCAAATTCTGCGCATAATGAACGGACAGTAGTACTTGTGCAATAAAAATATACCCAAAAACAAATAACAAGGGTATAAGGCGCCGCAAACATTAAAGTGTTACTAAAACACAGCCGCAAGTGCAGAAAAACACAACAGTCTTGTAATGGACTAAAATCGTGCCAATAAAATCCCAAAGCAAACACAGGTCAATAAACAAATACCGGTAGCAAAAATAATCAGCAAAAGCTGAAAACAAACCAGGCTTATAAAAGATTAAAATGGTACAATAAAACCCCAGAACAAATAACACGGGGTGCAAAACAACAATTAAAGACTAGTCAACACGATTCAGCAATAGCTGAAAAAACAACAGTCTTAAAAGAGTCAAAAAATGCCGTCAATGGCAAAAGATAAAATCTCACACCTTGCTCCAAAAACCACAAATCGGATAAAACGGAGCACACGCTCAACAGCAGACACATCATCTGCAAGCAACTCCTCAATAGAGGAGGGCAAACCTAGGCTACCTCTAAAAGCTGTCAGATGAAGACAATCAATTAAAATGTGACGCACTGTAAAGGGGTGGTCACAGTGAGGGCAAGCTGGAGCGGGTTGACCATTAAAAAGGTGAGAATGACTAAAACGGCAATGCCCAATTCTAAGACGAGCTAAAATTACTTCTTCGCGACGAACACCGCGAGAAGAAGTCGACCAGTTAAAAGGGGCGGATTTACATTCACGGAGCTTATTATTTGGGAGTAATTCCCACTCCTCGCGCCAGCGCAAAAAAATGGCTCTACGTAACGAATGTATAAAATCCCCGAAATAAAAACGCTGCTCGTACTCAGCAGGGTCTAAAAGAGCGGATTTTGCTGCAACATCTGCGGCCTCATTACCTGGGAGTCCGACGTGTCCAGGCACCCATAGCAGTGTTACCCTGACGCCAGCGTCGAAAAGGGTTAAAACTACATTCTGGACCATCTGTACAAGAGGGTGGTGATTGTACAGCTGTTTAAAACTTAAAATAGCACTCAAAGAGTCGGAACATATAACGCTGTTCCCCAGCCCGTGATCAGAAATAAATAAAACCGCCCGATAGATAGCATAAAGCTCCGCCATAAAAATAGATGTTGCAACGTTAAGACCGTACGTAAAACTTGCCCCATTTAAAACAAAAGCACATCCTACACCTGTGTCACATTTAGAGCCGTCCGTATAGATAAAATTCCAGCCATTAAAAGAGGATTTGATCTCGCTAAAAGAACAACGAATAATATGTGCTGCGGTCGAAGATTTCGGACAGGACGTGAGCCCGAGATGAACGGGGGCCTCTGCTAAAATCCAGGGGGGAGAAGAAGTTTCCCCAGCTAAGAAAAAAGCAGGTAACTCCATGTCCAACGTCCGTAAAATCTCCCGAAAACGAAAGCCAGCGGGCTTAGGAGTAAAAGACCGAGCAGCATAAAAACGATCAAAAGACACATTAAAAAACGGCCCATTCGTGGGATGACGAGGTTGCGCAGCCAAGCGACAACCGTACGCGGCCAGTAAAACATCCCTACGATAAAACAACGGAGGTTCTCCAGACTCCGCACATAAACTCAACACAGGACTGGTGGGGAATGCTCCAATGCCAACACGGATACCCCGGTGATGAAGCGGGTTAAGGCGACGAAGCACAGAAGGTCGCGCCGAGCCATAAACCACACAGCCATAATCCAGTTTCGATCGGATAAGAGATCGGTAAAAACGTAAAAGTATAGTCCGGTCAGCTCCCCAAGATGTGCCACATAAAACACGTAAAATGCAAAGAGAACGTTCACACTTGCCTTTGAGTTGCGCTATATGCGATGACCAGCATAATTTCCTATCGAACACCAAGCCAAGGAACCTAACTTCGTCCGCGAAAGAGAGTGCGTCTGGGCCAAGATGGAGCGAAGGTGGAGGATACTCCTTGTGGCGCCAGAAGTTCATGCAGACGGTCTTCTCTGCGGAGAAACGGAACCCGTGAGAGACACTCCAAGCGTAAAGGCGGTCGAGACAGCATTGGAGGCGGCGTTCCAAGAGACAGGTTCTCCGAGAGGAAAGATAGATGGCAAAATCGTCCACAAATAACGACGATTGTATTCCTGGCGGTAAACACTCGGTGATAGAGTTAATCGCAATGGCAAACAGTGTGCAACTAAGTACCGAGCCCTGAGGTACGCCGTTCTCTTGAATAAAATTAGACGATAAAACTGATCCCACGCGAACATTAAAAACCCGGTCCTTCATAAATTCCTGAATAAAAACAGACATACGCCCACGTATGTTCCAATCGCGAAGCGTTCGGAGGATACCGCCTCTCCAGCAAGTATCGTAAGCTTTCTCCAGGTCAAAAAATACGGCAACCGTTTGGCACTTGCGCACAAAACCGTCCAATACATGGGTAGTTAAAGACACCAGATGGTCGACTGAGGAACGATGACGCCGGAAACCACACTGGGCGTTCGTCAATAATTGCCTCGACTCCAACCACCACATGAGCCGTCCGTTAATCATGCGTTCCATCACCTTGCAAACGCAGCTGGTGAGGGAAATCGGACGGTAACTGGAAGGAAGATGTGGGTCCTTTCCAGGCTTAGGTATCGGAACGACGGTGGCCAATCGCCAAGCGTTGGGAAAAGTGCCATTACACCAAATAAAATTAAAAATTCGTAATAAAAAGGCTTTGCCTTCTGCTGGTAAATGCTGCAACGTGGCAACGTGAATGTCATCTGGCCCCGGTGCGCAATGTCCAGAGGTAGAAAGGGCATGCTCCAGTTCCCTGACAGTAAAAGGAACGTTGTAGCTCTCCTGATGGTCGGAGGCAAATGAGAAACCTTTCCTCTCAACCTGCTCCCTTAATGCGCGAAATGTAGCCGGGTAATTGGCGGAACTAGAAAGATCAGCGAAGGTTCGCCCTAAAACATTGGCGACGTCAGTCGGAGTGGTGAGCACTCGATTTAAAATCCTAAGACCGGGTATAGGTGTAAACCTTGGTTTGCCAGCAACGCGGCGTAGCCGTTCCCAAACTACGGATGAAGGCGTTGTGCGGTTAAAAGAAGAGGTAAAAGAAATCCAAGAAGCCTTTTTGCTATCCTTTATGACTCGGCGGCACTTGGCGCGAAGTTGTTTGTAGCAAATCATATTTGCAGAAGTAGGGTGGCGACGAAAAGCTCGGAGAGCACCTCGGCGTGCACGCAACGCATCCCGGCATTCATCGGTCCACCAGGGAACCGGCAAGCGTCTGGAGTGACAAGACGACCGGGGAATAGCCTTATCTGCGGCTGTGATGATGACCGTACGGAGGTGCTCGATCGCGACGTCGATAGATGGAAAGTCACACCCTGAAAATTCGGCCAAAGAACGGTAGAGAGGCAAATTCGCCTTTTCAACGAGCCATTTTGGCGCGCGCTGTGAATGTGCGTTCGAAGAGAGTACATGGATCTGACACGGAAAGTGGTCACTGGAATATAAATCAGAGATGACGTTCCAGGTGAAGTGTACAGCAAGCGAGGAAGAACACATGGATAAGTCCAAGTGTGAAAAACTGTGAGTGCTGTCTGAAAGAAATGTAGGTTGTCCAGTATTGAGCAGTACTAGATGGTGACGATCCAGAAAGTCGGCTATAATGCTACCCCTCGCACACTCCGTGGCGGAACCCCATAGGGGGTGGTGTGCATTGAAATCCCCCAAAAGAAGAACAGGGGGTGGTAGCTGAGACAAAAGATCGTCCAGGTCAACTGTGGTGATGGTGCCGGACGGAGGTAAATAAACATTGCAGACTGAAAAACTAAGGCCAGAAAAGTGAACTGTAGCTGCAGCAGCTTGTAAAGGAGTCTGGAGCTGTAGTGAGGTGCTGTACACGTCGTTTCGAATTAAAAGTATAACTCCGCCGTGAGCGGGAGTGCCATCTTCGGGAGGGAGATCAAATCTCACCGAAGAGTAACTCCGCAAATTAAAAGAATCACTTGGGCGAAGCTTGGTCTCTTGGAGACACACGAGCAAAGGGTCAGTAGAACGTAAAATTAATTCCAGGTCAGGTCTTCGACTACGGAGACCACGCACATTCCACGAAAGGATAGCCATTGTTAAAATTAGATAAAAGAAGCTAAAAATTTACCACCTTACTTTTTGGACGGTGCAGGGCGAAACAAACGTCCTTTTTTCAGTCGCGTGGGACTCGGTGGTTTTGAAGGAGCAGGCACATCCTGCTCCATCACTTCCTCAGAGGGAGGGCTCTCCCGCTGAGAAGCATCCACCGATTCCAACGCCTGGAATCGGTTGGATGTAGATATAGGCGGCGACGGCGACCGCCTAGCGGGTTTGCTCCCATCATGGGAGCGTGACCTCCGAGGAGGAGAAGGGCTCTTCTTCTGCTCTACCTGAGTTGATGATGATTATTGTTTAAGGGCGCAAAACTGCTATGGTCATTAGCGCCCAAACACAACAAGTACTGTGTCAGATATAAAAATAAATAAACAAAGAACGCAAATCCTGCGCATAATCAACGGACAATAGTACTTTTGCAATAAAAATATACCCAAAAACAAATAACTAGGGTACAAGGCGCCAGAAACAGTAAAGTGTTACTAAAACACAGCCGCAAGTGCGGAAAAACACAACAGTCCTGTAATGGACTAAAAACGTGCCAATAAAATCCCAAAGCAAACACAGGTCAATAAACAAAGACCGGTAGCAAAACTAATCAGCAAAAGCTGAAAACAAACCGGTCGTATAAAAGATTAAAATGGTAACAATAAAACCCCAAAACAAGTAACAAGGGTAATGTTCAAAACAACAATTAAAGACTAGTCAACATGATTCAGCAAAAGCTGAAAAAACAACAGTCTTAAAAGAGTCTAAAAATGCCGTCAATGGTAAAAGATAAAACCTCACACCTTGCTCCAAAAACCACAAACACGGATAAAACGGAGCACGCGCTCAACAGCAACCACATCATCTGCGAGTAGGTCCTCAATAGGGGAGGGCAAACCAAGGCTAATTCTAAAAGCTGTCAGATGAAGACAATCAATTAAAATGTGACGCACTGTAAAGGGGTGGTCACAGTGAGGGCAAGCTGGAGCGGGTTGACCATTAAAAAGGTGAGAATGACTAAAACGGCAATGGCCAATTCTAAGGCGAGCTAAAATTACTTCTTCGCGACGAACACCGCGAGAAGAAGTCGACCAGTTAAAAGGGGCGGATTTACATTCACGGAGCTTATTATTTGGGAGTAATTCCCACTCCTCGCGCCAGCGCGAAAAAATGGCTCTACGTAACGAATGTATAAAATCCCCGAAATAAAAACGCTGCTCGTACTCAGCAGGGTCTAAAAGAGCGGATTTTGCTGCAACATCTGCGGCCTCATTACCTGGGAGTCCGACGTGTCCAGGCACCCACATTAGTTTTACCCTGACGCCAGCGTCGAAAAGGGTTAAAACCACGTTCTGGACCATCTGTACAAGAGGGTGGTGATTGTACAGCTGTTTAAAACCTAAAATAGCACTCAAAGAGTCGGAACATATAACAGTGTTCCCCAGCCCGTGATCAGAAATAAATAAAACCGCCCGATAGATAGCATAAAGCTCCGCCATAAAAATAGATGTTGCAACGTTAAGACCATACGTAAAACTAGCCCCATTAAAAACAAAAGCACATCCTACACCTGTGTCAGATTTTGAGCCGTCGGTATAGATAAAATTCCAGCCATTAAAAGCGGATTTGATCTCGCTAAAAGAACAACGAATAATATGTGCTGCGGTCGAAGATTTCGGACAGGACGTGAGCCCGAGATGAACGGGGGCCTCTGCTAAAATCCAGGGGGGAGAAGAAGTTTCCCCGGCTAAGAAAAAAGCAGGTAACTCCATGTCCAACGTCCGTAAAATCTCCCTAAAACGAAAGCCAGCGGGCTTAGGAGTAAAAGACCGAGCAGCGTAAAAACGATCAAAAGACATGTTAAAAAATGGCCCATTCGTGGGATGACGAGGTTGCGCAGCTAAGCGACAACCGTACGCAGTCAGTAAAACATCCCTACGATATAACAACGGAGGTTCTCCAGACTCCGCACACAAACTCAACACAGGACTGGTGGGGAATGCCCCAATGGCAACACGGATACCCCGGTGATGAATCGGGTTCAGGCGGCGTAGAACAGAAGGCCGCGCAGAGCCATAAACGACACTGCCATAATCCAATTTGGACCGGATTAGAGAGCGATAAAAACGTAAGAGAACAGTCCGGTCAGCTCCCCAAGATGTGCCACTTAAAACACGTAAAATACAAAGAGAACGTTCACACTTGCCTCTGAGTTGCGCTATATGCGACGACCAGCATAATTTCCTATCAAACACCAAGCCAAGGAACCGAACTTCGTCTGCGAAGGAGAGTGCGTCTGGGCCAAGATGGAGCGAAGGTGGAAGATACTCCTTGTGGCGCCAGAAGTTCATGCAGACGGTCTTCTCTGCGGAGAAACGGAACCCGTGAGAGACACTCCAAGCGTGAAGGCGGTCGAGACAGCATTGGAGGCGGCGTTCCAGGAGACAGGTCCTCCGAGAGGAAAGATATATGGCAAAATCGTCCACAAATAACGACGATTGTATTCCTGGCGGTAAACACTGGGTGATAGAGTTAATCGCAATGGCAAAAAGTGTG
Organism: Metallyticus violacea; assembly: GCA_030762175.1. Lineage (NCBI taxonomy): Eukaryota > Metazoa > Arthropoda > Insecta > Mantodea > Metallyticidae > Metallyticus > Metallyticus violacea. The sequence continues at coordinate 108,534,598 of CM060840.1, read as the reverse complement.
CAACTTAGTACCGAGCCCTGAGGTACACCGTTCTCTTGAATAAAATTCGCCGATAAAACTGATCCCACGCGAACATTAAAAACCCGGTCTTTCATAAATTCCTCAATAAAAACAGACATACGCCCACGTATGTTCCAATCGTGAAGCGTTTGGAGGATACCGCCTCTCCAGCAAGTATCGTACGCTTTCTCCAGATCGAAAAATACAGCAACCGTTTGGCACTTGCGCACAAAACCGTCCATTACATGGGTAGTTAAAGACACCAGATGGTCGACTGAGGAACGATGGCGCCGGAAACCACACTGGGCGTTCGTTAATAATTGCCTCGACTCCAACCACCACATGAGCCGTCCATTAATCATTCGTTCCAACACCTTGCAAACGCAGCTGGTGAGGGAAATCGGACGGTAGCTGGAAGGAAGATGTGGGTCCTTTCCAGGCTTAGGTATGGGAATGACGGTAGCCAATCGCCAAGCGCGAGGAAATGTGCCGTTACACCAAATAAAATTAAAAGTTCGTAATAAAAATGCTTTGCCTTCTGCTGGTAAATGCTGCAACATGGCAACATGAATGTCATCAGGTCCCGGTGCGCAATGTCGAGAGGTAGAAAGGGCATGCTCCAGTTCCCTGGCGGTAAAAGGAACGTTGTAGCTCTCCTGATGGTCGGAGGCAAACGAGAAACCTTTCATCTCAACCTGCTCCCTTAATGCGCGAAATGTAGCCGGGTAATTGGCAGAACTAGAAACATCAGCGAAGGTTCGCCCTAAAACATTGGCGACGTCAATCGGAGTGGTGAGCACTCGATTTAAAATCCTAAGACCGGGTATAGGTGTAAACCTTGGTTTGCCAGCAACGCGGCGTAGCCGTTCCCAAACTACGGATGAAGGCGTTGTGCGGTTAAAAGAAGAGGTAAAAGAAATCCAAGAGGCCTTTTTGCTATCCTTAATGACTCGGCGGCATTTGGCGCGAAGTTGTTTGTAGCAAATCATATTTGCTGAAGTAGGGTGGCGACGAAAAACTCGGAGAGCACCTCGGCGTGCACGCAATGCATCCCGGCATTCATCGTTCCACCAAGGAACCGGTAAGCGTCTGGGGTGACAAGACGACCTGGGAATAGCCTTAACTGCGGCTGTTATGATGACAGTACGGAGGTGCTCGATCGCGACGTCGATAGATGGAAAGTCACACCCTGAAAATTCGGCCAAAGATCGATAGAGAGTCCAATTCGCCTTATCAAGGAGCCATTTTGGCGTGCGCTGTGAATGTGCGTTCGGAGAGAGTACATGGATCTGACACGGAAAGTGATCACTGGAATATGTGTCGGAGAGGACGTTCCAGGTGAAATGTACAGCAAGTGAGGCAGAACAAATGGATAAGTCCAAGTGCGATAAGCTATGAGTGCTGTCAGAGAGAAAAGTAGGTTGACCAGTGTTGAGAAGTATAAGATTGTGATTCAGCAAAAAGTCAGCTAAGAGGTTACCTCTTGCACACTCCGTGGCGGAACCCCAAAGGGGGTGGTGTGCATTGAAATCCCCCAAAAGAAGAACAGGGGGTGGTAGCTGAGACAAAAGATCGTCCAGGTCAACTGTGGTGATAGTGCCGGACGGAGGTAAATAAACATTGCAGACTGAAAAACTAAGGCCAGAAAAGTGAACGGTAGCTGCAGCAGCTTGTAAAGGAGTCTGGAGCTGTAATGAGGTGCTGTACACGTCGTTTCGAATTAAAAGTAAAACTCCGCCGTGAGCGGGAGTGCCATCTTCGGGAGGGAGATCAAATCTCACCGAAGAGTAACGACGTAAATTAAAAGAATCACTTGGGCGAAGCTTAGTCTCTTGGAGACACACGAGCAAAGGGTCAGTAGAACGTAAAATTAATTCGAGGTCAGGTCTTCGACTACGGAGACCACGCACATTCCACGAAAGGATAGCCATTGTTAAAATTATATAAAATGAATAAAAAATGTACCACCTTACTTTTTGGACGGTGCAGGGCGGAACAAACGTCCTTTTTTCAGTCGCGTGGGACTCGGTGGTTTTGAAGGAGCAGGCACATCCTGCTCCATCACTTCCTCAGAGGGAGGGCTCTCCCGCTGAGAAGCATCCACCGATTCCAACGCCTGGAATCGGTTGGATGTAGATATAGGCGGCGACGGCGACCGCCTAGCGGGTTTGCTCCCATCATGGGAGCGTGACCTCCGAGGAGGAGAAGGGCTCTTTTTCTGCTCTACCGGAGTTGACGACTTTAAAAAATCCGTACGGGTAAAACTCGTCCTGAACTTAATATCAGGGGCATTACAAACAACCGCTTTGGGCTTCACGGTAGAGCGCTTTGGAGAACTAGGAGTAGTTTGGACCCGTGTAAAAACAAGATCGCAGGTCTGCGTACTGCTATCGCACTTCTTGGGCGCAAAAGAAGCTGCTGCGCTGTAGGTGCCGGTCTTAGGCACGACAGGTTGGCGAGACTGGAATCGCTTCCGGGCTTCAGTAAAGGAGAGTTTTTCCTTCACCCGGATCTCCTGTATACAGCGCTCCTCTCGAAAACGAGGGCAATCACGGGACGAGGCTGGATGTTCGCCGCGGCAGTTGACGCAGACAGGAGCGGATGGGCATGCTCCCTCGTGACTTGCTTGACCGCAGGTTGCACAGATGGAAACGGCAGTTTTACATGACATGCGAGTGTGTCCAAAACGCTGACACTGGAAACATCGCAACGGGCTCGGGATATACGGGCGCACTTCTATCACCTCGTAGCCCGCCTTGATCCTCTGCGGCAAATCGACCCTGTCGAATGTGAGGAAAAGAGTCCGGGTCGGCTGTAATTCCCCCTCTTTCCTTGCCTGCACACGATATACTGAGGTGACCCCTTGGTCTTCCAGACAGCTCTGGATTTCCGGGTCGGACATTCCGTCTAGAACATTTGTGGTGACAACTCCTCGCGACGAATTCATGGTCTTATGTTTCTCGACACGGACGGGATATCCGTGGAGTAGCGTCGCCTTGAGCAACGAGTTGCTTTGAGACAGGCCTTGTGTCTCCACCAAAAGTGATCCGTTGCGTAGACGGGTACAGGACTTAACGGGTCCAGCTATGGCATCAATGCCCTTCTGAATTTTAAATGGATTAACGGTCGTAAATGACTGACTCTCTTCAGTTCGACTAATGACCAAGTAACGAGGGAAAGACTTCTCGATTACTTCTTTTACGTCAACTCTTTTGCGTTTAAAATGTAAAGGATTATTTTCCAGTACCATAGCGATTTATTCCTCCACCATTGCAACCGTCTCCGATGGCGGGCTGCTTCCTGGGCGCCACCCCGGCTTAGGTTACTGGCTCTGGCCTGAACAAAGTAACCTCAGGGTCACACCTTCCTGTGGGCTGACGAAGGGACCCAATCGCCTGCAGGAAGACTACAGCTCATGCAATGGCCCTTCCCCGGGCCTGGCCTTTACCAGGGGATACGCTCCCGTCCTACATGATAACCCTGTGCTGGGAGTTACGCCGTTACCCAGTCACATTTTACCGCGTCAAACACGGGGGCACCCATCAGACAAAGAACAGGGAAGTAGGACTAATAAAACAATAAAAGAGGCGAAATAAAAAGGAGTCAAACGCGCTGAGCGCGGACCTGAGGGAGCAGCTCGGGTGCCTCGGGGTCGCTACGCCCCGTACCCAATAAATTGGGCCCCTGAGGGGTCTACCTGAGTTGATGACTTTAAAAAATCGGTTCGCGTAAAACTCGTCCTGAACTTAATATCAGGGGCATTAAAAACAACCGCTTTGGGCTTCACGGTAGAGCGCTTTGGAGAACTAGGAGTAGTTTTGACCCGTGTAAAAACAAGATCGCAGGTCTGCGTACTGCTATCGCACTTCTTGGGCGCAAAAGAAGCTGCTGCGCTGTAGGTGCCGGTCTTAGGCACGACAGGTTGGCGAGACTGGAATCGCTTCCGGGCTTCAGTAAAGGAGAGTTTTTCCTTCACCCGGATCTCCTGGATACAGCGCTCCTCTCGAAAACGAGGGCAATCGCGGGACGAGGCTGGGTGTTCACCGCGGCAGTTGACGCAGACAGGAGCGGATGGGCATGCTCCCTCGTGACTTGCTTGACCGCAGGTTGCACAGATGGAAACGGCAGTTTTACATGATATGCGAGTGTGTCCAAAACGCTGACACTGGAAACATCGCAACGGGCTCGGGATATACGGGCGCACTTCTATCACCTCGTAACCCGCCTTTATCTTCTGCGGCAAATCGACCCTGTCGAATGTGAGGAAAAGAGTCCGGGTGGGCTGTAATTCCCCCTCTTTCCTTGCCTGCACACGATATACTGAGGTGACCCCTTGGTCTTCCAGACAGCTCTGGATTTCCGGGTCGGACATTCCGTCTAGAACATTTGTGGTGACAACTCCTCGCGACGAATTCATGGTCTTATGTTTCTCGACACGGACGGGATATCCGTGGAGTAGCGTCGCCTTGAGCAACGAGTTGCTTTGAGACAGGCCAAGTGTCTCCACCAAAAGTGATCCGTTGCGTAGACGGGTACAGGACTTAACGGGTCCAGCTATGGCATCAATGCCCTTCTGAATTTTAAATGGATTTACGGTCGTAAACGACTGACTCTCTTCAGTTCGACTAATGACCAAGTATCGAGGGAAAGACTTCTCGCATACTTCTTTTACGTCAACTCTTTTACGTTTAAAATGTAAAGGATTATTTTCCAGTACCATAGCGGTTTATTCCTCCACCATTGCAACCGTCTCCGATGGCGGGCTGCTTCCTAGGCGCCACCCCGGCTTAGGTTACTGGCTCTGGCCTGAACCAAGTAACTCAGGGTCACACCTTCCTGTGGGCTGACGAAGGCACCCAATCGCCTGCAGGAAGTCTACAGCTCATGCAATGGCCCTTCCCCGGGCCTGGCCTTTACCAGGGGATACGCTCCCGTCCTACATGATAACCCAGTGCTGGGAGTTACGCTGTTACCCAGTCACTTTTTACCGTGTCAAACACGGGGGCACCCATCAGACAAAGAACAGGGAAGTACGACAAATAAAACAATAAAAGAGGCGAAATAAAAAGGAGTCAAACGCGCTAAGCGCGGACCTGAGGGAGCAGCTCGGGTGCCTCTGGGTCGCTACGCCCCGTACCAAATAAATTGGGCCCCTGAGGGGAGTTTGAATCGGAAATTAGATATTTATTCTTGCATTAATTCATATATACCGGCGCTTCTTTCAACTAATAATTACTTTTTCGAGCCTAGGAGAGCTATTGTCACTTGTACTAGTGCTGTATAGTTAGATTTCATCAAATAAAGGAAGTGGAAAATTCGTGTATTCGAACCCGTGACTCCCGGACGTGACGTCTACATCGTATAACTTATGCTTTACATTAAATTTAGAGCTCCAATTGCCAAAATTAAAAACAGGGACCCTCCGGCATCTCGAACCGGCGACCGCTTGGACAAACTCGCTTATCTAATGCGCATATTATGTCGCGTAGTGCCGGATAGGTACCTATTATGTCCCGGTGCCGTAATGACAGAGCTACCGGAGAGCCCCCAAGCATACAATAATTACAACTACTACTTAAGTTCCGCAAACAAATACTTCACAACAGGGTAAAATATAACGTCATGCCAATTAAAATATTACTCAATCATATTTATATTAAAATGTTTCAAATGTCTACCTAGATGTGTGTGCAAAACATTTAATTTAGCTCATTTTTCTCACATTTCCTTCTGCTGCCGGAAATGATAACAAATGACAGTCCACGTAATTTGTTATGAAAATCACTATCAGCTGTTTCAAACTTTTAAATTCTAATATGTTGTTCTAAATCGCAATGTGTTAGCATATTATGTTGCGTTTCGTTTATGAAAGTGAGCTTGTGTGGGTTAAAATGTTATTTAGAATCCATTTTTATTTTGCCAGTCAGTGAACATGATTTTGCGATAAAATTAACTCGGATCGATAGTTGGACGTTTTCCAACCAGGTGTAAAATATTCATACATGGAATCTCTAGCACACACACGTGCTAAAACCGCAATTTCCCATTCACGGCTAACCTTCCCAGCAAAAGTGAAATAAAAAAAATTAATAATTCGCATTTTATGATACAGTGTATCTCCATTGGAAATGCGTAGTCTGCCACGTGCAGTAATTGCAGTTTTGATTTAAGTTGTGCATTTGAGCTATCTTTTAGGTTATCTCTGGGGCATTAATCATTATTATGAATCAAGGTAATGGCTAACGCAGTGAAAAATTTATGTTTTTTCCCCTTTCACGTGTAAATATATTTGAAACTCACCTCAAAGAAAGTCAGTACTGCAGGAAATGCTGATATAATTTTGAATTTTACTCCAATTGACTTCGAATAAACTGATTACTGGAATTTTCTGGGGAAGCTCATTTATCCCAATCTAAGCGAAGGACAGGTGGCGTTCCTAATTTATTGTTTTTCACATTTCCTGTACTTTGTAACATCTACAGTACCACGTGGGTTAGGTTTTTATGATGTTTTAATAAAGTTCAAATTTTGAGTGCGTCTTTTAATTTGCGCTTTTAGTACAAAGAAAATATTTTCCACGTCTATTGGCCCACGTCGCCATTTTTGGCACAAATATTACAAGTTAGGTTTACGATTTCTCCTTTTGAAAGCTATCGCAGTGCTTAATGCTATTTTGCCCCTTAAATGCGGTGCAATACGTTCGGAGGATGTTATGTATATGTTTTGGTGCAATTTCCTTCTACTGTTGGGGCATCCATAAATATGAAAGTTTTTTTAAATACTCTAAGAAGCAGGCTACTTAATAGGATATAACAATCTCGTTCTGACTGTTTTTCCCCTAATCGGTAGTTATTTTACTGCATTTCACTCATTTGTAACATTGCAAAATAAAGAGCCGCTTTAAATGTATGCAATCGAGTTTGTACTACTATCAGTGTGACAACAAACATCAGGCACCAGGAAGAGACATTAATACTAACTCCAATAGTGGAATGGGCAGTGCGCCACAGAGCGAAGTCCAATAAATTGTGAAGTAATTTTTCTTTAAACCTTTAGCTTTAAGGTAAGGCATTTCGCGCACCCCGTGCCTCACGATTCTAAATATACGTCACAAAGAAACTAATTCGGCCGATATCGATATGACGCAGCAGACGGGGTTTACTCGATAGTCAGTAAAACGCCAAGATTGTGTAGTTTCCATACAGGCAAATGCAGTAACTCCTCGATAGGTTGCAATGTGCCTCTACTGTCGTATAGGAAAGCCAGGAACAATGTGTTATAATTATACCTACGGTAACTGGGTAAATGCGCACTCTATGGCTTTCAATTTTCATATTATCGCGATAAAAGAAAGAAAGTACAATTATGATATGCACCGAGCAGAAGTTTAATATTAATTGCAGGTAATAAAGAATTTTCCGATGAAATCATATAGATATAAATGAAGTATAAGTAAGATGACTTAACCTTAGTAAGCCTCTTGCAGCGTAATCAATAAAATTGGATTTTTTTCCTATAAAAGAATGTGATGTAGTCTTAAATCAATCAGATTTTGTCACTCACCAGACTAAAACAGAACTGAAACCTGGCACCCTTTGCGCTCTTCGGAGTGCAAATGTCATATTGGTGCAGAATGGTGGGCACTTGATATCCAGTAGTATTTTATACGCTCAGAATTGGTACAACTGCTACATCTTAAAACAGGGAGGTGACTTAAGAGAATCGCGCTAGGTACCAGTGGAGTTTGTGAATGTGTACTAGCATTCTCCTATCGCAACGGACATAATCGGAAAGAAAATTAGTGTATTACAATTGTCAATATTTGCAGTTGCACAGTGCTGTAATCATGTAAAGGTTTATGTTTCTCCCCACTATCCTTAACAATGCTATGTCAACGTTTAAGGGGAAAGTGAAAAATTAAATGTGCAGAAAAGCAATGTGTTACTAACAGCGGAACAGTAATGATCCTAATAGTGCTTGGATTCAATTTCCAAAAAGGGCCCTAATTTTCCACTATGTTTGCAACTTTTTACTGCACTGAGCGGCACATACAAACCTTGTTAGATGTAGGTGCAGTAGTTTTAATTTCAGTCAGTTACGGTGGAATTAACATTTATTAATCATATTTTGCTTAGCAGAAGTACAGTTGTTGTGAAATTCCTACAAATGCCCTCAAACGAGCCACAGTTTGAACCGGAAATTTGATATTTATTCTTGCATTAATTCATATATACCGGCGTTTCTTTCAACTAATAATTACTATTTCGAGCCTAGGAGAGCTATTGTCACTTGTACTAGTGCTGTATAGTTAGATTTCATCAAATAAAGGAAGTGGAATATTCGTGTATTCGAACCCGTGACTCACGGACGTGACGTCTACATCGTATAACTTATGCTTTACATTAAATTTAGAGCTCCAATTGCCAAAATTAAAAACAGGGACCCTCCGGCATCTCGAACCGGCGACCGCTTGGACAAACTCGCTTATCTAATGCGCATATTATGTCGCGTAGTGCCGGATAGGTACCTATTATGTCCCGGTGCCGTAATGACAGAGCTACCGGAGAGCCCCCAAGCATACAATAATTACAACTACTACTTAAGTTCCGCATCCAAATACTTCACAACAGGGTAAAATAAAACGTCATGCCAATTAAAATATTACTCAATCATATTTATATTAAAATGTTTCAAATGTCTACCTAGATGTGCGTGCAAAACATTTAATTTAGCTCATTTTTCTCACATTTCGTTCTGCTGCCGGAAATGATAACAAATGACAGTCCACGTAATTTGTTATGAAAATCACTATCAGCTGTTTCAAACTTTTAAATTCTAATATGTTGTTCTAAATCGCAATGTGTTAGCATATTATGTTGCGCTTCGTTTATGAAAGTGAGCTTGTGTGGGTTAAATTGTTATTTAGAATCCATTTTTAACCTGCCAGTCAGAGAACATGATTTTGCGATAAAATTAACTCGGATCGATAGTTGGACGTTTTCCAACCAGGTGAAAATATTCATACATGGAATCTCTAGCACACACACGTGCTAAAACCGCAATTTCCCATTCACGGCTAACCTTCCCAGCAAAAGTGAAATAAAAAAAATTAATAATTCGCATTTTATGATACAGTGTATCTCCATTGGAAATGCGTAGTCTGCCACGTGCAGTAATTGCAGGTTTGATTTAAGTTGTGCATTTGAGCCATCTTTTAGGTTATCTCTGGGGCATTAATCATTATTATGAATCAAGGTAATGGCTAACGCAGTGAAAAATTTATGTTTTTTCCCCTTTCACGTGTAAATATATTTGAAACTCACCTCAAAGAAAGTCAGTACTGCAGGAAATGCTGATATAATTTTGAATTTTACTCCAATTGACTTCGAATAAACTGATTACTGGAATTTTCTGGGGAAGCTCATTTATCCCAATCTAAGCGAAGGACAGGTGGCGTATCTAATTTATTGCTTTTCACATTTCCTGTACTTTGGAACATCTACAGTACCACGTGGGTTAGGTTTTTATGATTATTAATAAAGTTCAAATTTTGAGTGCGTCTTTTAATTTGCGCTTTTAGTACAAAGAAAATATTTTCCACGTCTATTGGCCCACGTCGCCATTTTTGGCACAAATATTACAAGTTAGGTTTACGATTTCTCCTTTTGAAAGATATCGCAGTGCTTAATGCTATTTTGCCCCTTAAATGCGGTGCAATACGTTCGGCAAGGTTGTTATGTATATGTTTTGGTGCAATTTCCTTCTACTGTTGGGGCATCCATAAATATGAAAGTTTTTTTAAATACTCTAAGAAGCAGGCTACTTAATAGGATATAACAATCTCGTTCTGACTGTTTTTCCCCTAATCGGTAGTCATTTTACTGCATTTCACTATCTTTCTAACATTGGAAAATAAAGAGCCGCTTTAAATGTATGCAATCGAGTTTGTACTACTATCAGTGTGACAACAAACATATGGCACCAGGAAGAGACATTAATACTAACTCCAATAGTGGAATGGGCAGTGCGCCACAGAGCGAAGTCCAATAAATTGTGAAGTAACTTTTCTTTAAACCTTTAGCTTTAAGGTAAGGCAATTCGCGCACCCCGTGCCTCACGATTCTAAATATACGTCGCAAAGAAACTAATTCGGCCGATATCGATATGACGCAGCAGACGGGGTTTACTCGATAGTCAGTAAAACGCCAAGATTGTGTAGTTTCCATACTGGCAAATGCAGTGACTCCTCGATAGGTTGCAATGTGCCTCTACTGTCGTATAGGAAAGCCAGGAACAATGTGTTATAATTATACCTACGGTAACTGGGTAAATGCGCACTCTATGGCTTTCAATTTTCATATTATCGCGATATAAGAAAAAAAGTACAATTATGATATGCACCGAGCAGAAGTTTAATATTAATTGCAGGTAGTAAAGAATTTTCCGATGAAATCATATAGATATAAATGAAGTATAAGGAAGATGAGTTAACCTTAGTAAGCCTCTTGCAGCGTAATCAATAAAATTGGATTTTTTTCCTATAAAAGAATGTGATGTAGTATTAAATCAATCAGATTTTTTCACTCACCAGACTAAAACAGAACTGAAACCTGGCACCCTTTGCGCTCTTCGGAGTGCAAATGTCATATTGGTGCAGAATGGTGGGCACTTGCTATCCAGTAGTATTTTATACGCTCAGAATTGGTACAACTGATACATCTTAAAACAGGGAGGTGACTTAAGAGAATCGCGCTAGGTACCAGTGGAGTTTGTGAATGTGTACTAGCTATCTCCTATCGCAACGGACATAATCGGAAAGAAAATTAGTGTATTACAATTGTCAATATTTGCAGTTGCACAGTGCTGTAATCATGTAAAGGTTTGTGTTTCTCCCCACTATCCTTAACAATGCTATGTCAACGTTTAAGGTGAAAGTGAAAAATTAAATGTGCAGAAAAGCAATGTGTTACTAACAGCGGAACAGTAATGATCCTAATAGTGCTTGGATTGAATTTCCAAAAAGGGCCCTAATTTTCCACTATGCTTGCAACTTTTTACTACACTGAGCGGCACATACAAACCTTGTTAGATGTAGGTGCAGTAGTTTTAATTTCAGTCAGTTACGGTGGAATTAACATTTATTAATCATATTTTGCTTAGCAGAAGTACAGTTGTTGTGAAATTCCTACAAATGCCCTCAAACGAGCCACAGTTTGAACCGGATGATGATGAATATTGCTTAAGGGCGCAAAACTGCTGTGGTCATTAGCGCCCAAACACATCAAGTACTACGTCAGCAATAAAAATAAATAAACAAAGAACGCAAATTCTGCGCATAATGAACGGACAGTAGTACTTGTGCAATAAAAATATACCCAAAAACAAATAACAAGGGTATAAGGCGCCGCAAACATTAAAGTGTTACTAAAACACAGCCGCAAGTGCAGAAAAACACAACAGTCTTGTAATGGACTAAAATCGTGCCAATAAAATCCCAAAGCAAACACAGGTCAATAAACAAATACCGGTAGCAAAAATAATCAGCAAAAGCTGAAAACAAACCAGGCTTATAAAAGATTAAAATGGTACAATAAAACCCCAGAACAAATAACACGGGGTGCAAAACAACAATTAAAGACTAGTCAACACGATTCAGCAATAGCTGAAAAAACAACAGTCTTAAAAGAGTCAAAAAATGCCGTCAATGGCAAAAGATAAAATCTCACACCTTGCTCCAAAAACCACAAATCGGATAAAACGGAGCACACGCTCAACAGCAGACACATCATCTGCAAGCAACTCCTCAATAGAGGAGGGCAAACCTAGGCTACCTCTAAAAGCTGTCAGATGAAGACAATCAATTAAAATGTGACGCACTGTAAAGGGGTGGTCACAGTGAGGGCAAGCTGGAGCGGGTTGACCATTAAAAAGGTGAGAATGACTAAAACGGCAATGCCCAATTCTAAGACGAGCTAAAATTACTTCTTCGCGACGAACACCGCGAGAAGAAGTCGACCAGTTAAAAGGGGCGGATTTACATTCACGGAGCTTATTATTTGGGAGTAATTCCCACTCCTCGCGCCAGCGCAAAAAAATGGCTCTACGTAACGAATGTATAAAATCCCCGAAATAAAAACGCTGCTCGTACTCAGCAGGGTCTAAAAGAGCGGATTTTGCTGCAACATCTGCGGCCTCATTACCTGGGAGTCCGACGTGTCCAGGCACCCATAGCAGTGTTACCCTGACGCCAGCGTCGAAAAGGGTTAAAACTACATTCTGGACCATCTGTACAAGAGGGTGGTGATTGTACAGCTGTTTAAAACTTAAAATAGCACTCAAAGAGTCGGAACATATAACGCTGTTCCCCAGCCCGTGATCAGAAATAAATAAAACCGCCCGATAGATAGCATAAAGCTCCGCCATAAAAATAGATGTTGCAACGTTAAGACCGTACGTAAAACTTGCCCCATTTAAAACAAAAGCACATCCTACACCTGTGTCACATTTAGAGCCGTCCGTATAGATAAAATTCCAGCCATTAAAAGAGGATTTGATCTCGCTAAAAGAACAACGAATAATATGTGCTGCGGTCGAAGATTTCGGACAGGACGTGAGCCCGAGATGAACGGGGGCCTCTGCTAAAATCCAGGGGGGAGAAGAAGTTTCCCCAGCTAAGAAAAAAGCAGGTAACTCCATGTCCAACGTCCGTAAAATCTCCCGAAAACGAAAGCCAGCGGGCTTAGGAGTAAAAGACCGAGCAGCATAAAAACGATCAAAAGACACATTAAAAAACGGCCCATTCGTGGGATGACGAGGTTGCGCAGCCAAGCGACAACCGTACGCGGCCAGTAAAACATCCCTACGATAAAACAACGGAGGTTCTCCAGACTCCGCACATAAACTCAACACAGGACTGGTGGGGAATGCTCCAATGCCAACACGGATACCCCGGTGATGAAGCGGGTTAAGGCGACGAAGCACAGAAGGTCGCGCCGAGCCATAAACCACACAGCCATAATCCAGTTTCGATCGGATAAGAGATCGGTAAAAACGTAAAAGTATAGTCCGGTCAGCTCCCCAAGATGTGCCACATAAAACACGTAAAATGCAAAGAGAACGTTCACACTTGCCTTTGAGTTGCGCTATATGCGATGACCAGCATAATTTCCTATCGAACACCAAGCCAAGGAACCTAACTTCGTCCGCGAAAGAGAGTGCGTCTGGGCCAAGATGGAGCGAAGGTGGAGGATACTCCTTGTGGCGCCAGAAGTTCATGCAGACGGTCTTCTCTGCGGAGAAACGGAACCCGTGAGAGACACTCCAAGCGTAAAGGCGGTCGAGACAGCATTGGAGGCGGCGTTCCAAGAGACAGGTTCTCCGAGAGGAAAGATAGATGGCAAAATCGTCCACAAATAACGACGATTGTATTCCTGGCGGTAAACACTCGGTGATAGAGTTAATCGCAATGGCAAACAGTGTGCAACTAAGTACCGAGCCCTGAGGTACGCCGTTCTCTTGAATAAAATTAGACGATAAAACTGATCCCACGCGAACATTAAAAACCCGGTCCTTCATAAATTCCTGAATAAAAACAGACATACGCCCACGTATGTTCCAATCGCGAAGCGTTCGGAGGATACCGCCTCTCCAGCAAGTATCGTAAGCTTTCTCCAGGTCAAAAAATACGGCAACCGTTTGGCACTTGCGCACAAAACCGTCCAATACATGGGTAGTTAAAGACACCAGATGGTCGACTGAGGAACGATGACGCCGGAAACCACACTGGGCGTTCGTCAATAATTGCCTCGACTCCAACCACCACATGAGCCGTCCGTTAATCATGCGTTCCATCACCTTGCAAACGCAGCTGGTGAGGGAAATCGGACGGTAACTGGAAGGAAGATGTGGGTCCTTTCCAGGCTTAGGTATCGGAACGACGGTGGCCAATCGCCAAGCGTTGGGAAAAGTGCCATTACACCAAATAAAATTAAAAATTCGTAATAAAAAGGCTTTGCCTTCTGCTGGTAAATGCTGCAACGTGGCAACGTGAATGTCATCTGGCCCCGGTGCGCAATGTCCAGAGGTAGAAAGGGCATGCTCCAGTTCCCTGACAGTAAAAGGAACGTTGTAGCTCTCCTGATGGTCGGAGGCAAATGAGAAACCTTTCCTCTCAACCTGCTCCCTTAATGCGCGAAATGTAGCCGGGTAATTGGCGGAACTAGAAAGATCAGCGAAGGTTCGCCCTAAAACATTGGCGACGTCAGTCGGAGTGGTGAGCACTCGATTTAAAATCCTAAGACCGGGTATAGGTGTAAACCTTGGTTTGCCAGCAACGCGGCGTAGCCGTTCCCAAACTACGGATGAAGGCGTTGTGCGGTTAAAAGAAGAGGTAAAAGAAATCCAAGAAGCCTTTTTGCTATCCTTTATGACTCGGCGGCACTTGGCGCGAAGTTGTTTGTAGCAAATCATATTTGCAGAAGTAGGGTGGCGACGAAAAGCTCGGAGAGCACCTCGGCGTGCACGCAACGCATCCCGGCATTCATCGGTCCACCAGGGAACCGGCAAGCGTCTGGAGTGACAAGACGACCGGGGAATAGCCTTATCTGCGGCTGTGATGATGACCGTACGGAGGTGCTCGATCGCGACGTCGATAGATGGAAAGTCACACCCTGAAAATTCGGCCAAAGAACGGTAGAGAGGCAAATTCGCCTTTTCAACGAGCCATTTTGGCGCGCGCTGTGAATGTGCGTTCGAAGAGAGTACATGGATCTGACACGGAAAGTGGTCACTGGAATATAAATCAGAGATGACGTTCCAGGTGAAGTGTACAGCAAGCGAGGAAGAACACATGGATAAGTCCAAGTGTGAAAAACTGTGAGTGCTGTCTGAAAGAAATGTAGGTTGTCCAGTATTGAGCAGTACTAGATGGTGACGATCCAGAAAGTCGGCTATAATGCTACCCCTCGCACACTCCGTGGCGGAACCCCATAGGGGGTGGTGTGCATTGAAATCCCCCAAAAGAAGAACAGGGGGTGGTAGCTGAGACAAAAGATCGTCCAGGTCAACTGTGGTGATGGTGCCGGACGGAGGTAAATAAACATTGCAGACTGAAAAACTAAGGCCAGAAAAGTGAACTGTAGCTGCAGCAGCTTGTAAAGGAGTCTGGAGCTGTAGTGAGGTGCTGTACACGTCGTTTCGAATTAAAAGTATAACTCCGCCGTGAGCGGGAGTGCCATCTTCGGGAGGGAGATCAAATCTCACCGAAGAGTAACTCCGCAAATTAAAAGAATCACTTGGGCGAAGCTTGGTCTCTTGGAGACACACGAGCAAAGGGTCAGTAGAACGTAAAATTAATTCCAGGTCAGGTCTTCGACTACGGAGACCACGCACATTCCACGAAAGGATAGCCATTGTTAAAATTAGATAAAAGAAGCTAAAAATTTACCACCTTACTTTTTGGACGGTGCAGGGCGAAACAAACGTCCTTTTTTCAGTCGCGTGGGACTCGGTGGTTTTGAAGGAGCAGGCACATCCTGCTCCATCACTTCCTCAGAGGGAGGGCTCTCCCGCTGAGAAGCATCCACCGATTCCAACGCCTGGAATCGGTTGGATGTAGATATAGGCGGCGACGGCGACCGCCTAGCGGGTTTGCTCCCATCATGGGAGCGTGACCTCCGAGGAGGAGAAGGGCTCTTCTTCTGCTCTACCTGAGTTGATGACTTTAAAAAATCGGTTCGCGTAAAACTCGTCCTGAACTTAATATCAGGGGCATTAAAAACAACCGCTTTGGGCTTCACGGTAGAGCGCTTTGGAGAACTAGGAGTAGTTTGGACCCGTGTAAAAACAAGATCGCAGGTCTGCGTACTGCTATCGCACTTCTTGGGCGCAAAAGAAGCTGCTGCGCTGTAGGTGCCGGTCTTAGGCACGACAGGTTGGCGAGACTGGAATCGCTTCCGGGCTTCAGTAAAGGAGAGTTTTTCCTTCACCCGGATCTCCTGGATACAGCGCTCCTCTCGAAAACGAGGGCAATCGCGGGACGAGGCTGGGTGTTCACCGCGGCAGTTGACGCAGACAGGAGCGGATGGGCATGCTCCCTCGTGACTTGCTTGACCGCAGGTTGCACAGATGGAAACGGCAGTTTTACATGATATGCGAGTGTGTCCAAAACGCTGACACTGGAAACATCGCAACGGGCTCGGGATATACGGGCGCACTTCTATCACCTCGTAACCCGCCTTTATCTTCTGCGGCAAATCGACCCTGTCGAATGTGAGGAAAAGAGTCCGGGTGGGCTGTAATTCCCCCTCTTTCCTTGCCTGCACACGATATACTGAGGTGACCCCTTGGTCTTCCAGACAGCTCTGGATTTCCGGGTCGGACATTCCGTCTAGAACATTTGTGGTGACAACTCCTCGCGACGAATTCATGGTCTTATGTTTCTCGACACGGACGGGATATCCGTGGAGTAGCGTCGCCTTGAGCAACGAGTTGCTTTGAGACAGGCCAAGTGTCTCCACCAAAAGTGATCCGTTGCGTAGACGGGTACAGGACTTAACGGGTCCAGCTATGGCATCAATGCCCTTCTGAATTTTAAATGGATTTACGGTCGTAAACGACTGACTCTCTTCAGTTCGACTAATGACCAAGTATCGAGGGAAAGACTTCTCGCATACTTCTTTTACGTCAACTCTTTTACGTTTAAAATGTAAAGGATTATTTTCCAGTACCATAGCGGTTTATTCCTCCACCATTGCAACCGTCTCCGATGGCGGGCTGCTTCCTAGGCGCCACCCCGGCTTAGGTTACTGGCTCTGGCCTGAACCAAGTAACTCAGGGTCACACCTTCCTGTGGGCTGACGAAGGCACCCAATCGCCTGCAGGAAGTCTACAGCTCATGCAATGGCCCTTCCCCGGGCCTGGCCTTTACCAGGGGATACGCTCCCGTCCTACATGATAACCCAGTGCTGGGAGTTACGCTGTTACCCAGTCACTTTTTACCGTGTCAAACACGGGGGCACCCATCAGACAAAGAACAGGGAAGTACGACAAATAAAACAATAAAAGAGGCGAAATAAAAAGGAGTCAAACGCGCTAAGCGCGGACCTGAGGGAGCAGCTCGGGTGCCTCTGGGTCGCTACGCCCCGTACCAAATAAATTGGGCCCCTGAGGGGAGTTTGAATCGGAAATTTGATATTTATTCTTGCATTAATTCATATATACCGGCGCTTCTTTCAACTAATAATTACTTTTTCGAGCCTAGGAGAGCTATTGTCACTTGTACTAGTGCTGTATAGTTAGATTTCATCAAATAAAGGAAGTGGAAAATTCGTGTATTCGAACCCGTGACTCCCGGACGTGACGTCTACATCGTATAACTTATGCTTTACATTAAATTTAGAGCTCCAATTGCCAAAATTAAAAACAGGGACCCTCCGGCATCTCGAACCGGCGACCGCTTGGACAAACTCGCTTATCTAATGCGCATATTATGTCGCGTAGTGCCGGATAGGTACCTATTATGTCCCGGTGCCGTAATGACAGAGCTACCGGAGAGCCCCCAAGCATACAATAATTACAACTACTACTTAAGTTCCGCAAACAAATACTTCACAACAGGGTAAAATATAACGTCATGCCAATTAAAATATTACTCAATCATATTTATATTAAAATGTTTCAAATGTCTACCTAGATGTGTGTGCAAAACATTTAATTTAGCTCATTTTTCTCACATTTCCTTCTGCTGCCGGAAATGATAAAAAATGACAGTCCACGTAATTTGTTATGAAAATCACTATCAGCTGTTTCAAACTTTTAAATTCTAATATGTTGTTCTAAATCGCAATGTGTTAGCATATTATGTTGCGTTTCGTTTATGAAAGTGAGCTTGTGTGGGTTAAAATGTTATTTAGAATCCATTTTTATTTTGCCAGTCAGTGAACATGATTTTGCGATAAAATTAACTCGGATCGATAGTTGGACGTTTTCCAACCAGGTGTAAAATATTCATACATGGAATCTCTAGCACACACACGTGCTAAAACCGCAATTTCCCATTCACGGCTAACCTTCCCAGCAAAAGTGAAATAAAAAAAATTAATAATTCGCATTTTATGATACAGTGTATCTCCATTGGAAATGCGTAGTCTGCCACGTGCAGTAATTGCAGTTTTGATTTAAGTTGTGCATTTGAGCTATCTTTTAGGTTATCTCTGGGGCATTAATCATTATTATGAATCAAGGTAATGGCTAACGCAGTGAAAAATTTATGTTTTTTCCCCTTTCACGTGTAAATATATTTGAAACTCACCTCAAAGAAAGTCAGTACTGCAGGAAATGCTGATATAATTTTGAATTTTACTCCAATTGACTTCGAATAAACTGATTACTGGAATTTTCTGGGGAAGCTCATTTATCCCAATCTAAGCGAAGGACAGGTGGCGTTCCTAATTTATTGTTTTTCACATTTCCTGTACTTTGTAACATCTACAGTACCACGTGGGTTAGGTTTTTATGATGTTTTAATAAAGTTCAAATTTTGAGTGCGTCTTTTAATTTGCGCTTTTAGTACAAAGAAAATATTTTCCACGTCTATTGGCCCACGTCGCCATTTTTGGCACAAATATTACAAGTTAGGTTTACGATTTCTCCTTTTGAAAGCTATCGCAGTGCTTAATGCTATTTTGCCCCTTAAATGCGGTGCAATACGTTCGGAGGATGTTATGTATATGTTTTGGTGCAATTTCCTTATACTGTTGGGGCATCCATAAATATGAAAGTTTTTTTAAATACTCTAAGAAGCAGGCTACTTAATAGGATATAACAATCTCGTTCTGACTGTTTTTCCCCTAATCGGTAGTCATTTTACTGCATTTCACTATCTTTCTAACATTGGAAAATAAAGAGCCGCTTTAAATGTATGCAATCGAGTTTGTACTACTATCAGTGTGACAACAAACATATGGCACCAGGAAGAGACATTAATACTAACTCCAATAGTGGAATGGGCAGTGCGCCACAGAGCGAAGTCCAATAAATTGTGAAGTAACTTTTCTTTAAACCTTTAGCTTTAAGGTAAGGCAATTCGCGCACCCCGTGCCTCACGATTCTAAATATACGTCGCAAAGAAACTAATTCGGCCGATATCGATATGACGCAGCAGACGGGGTTTACTCGATAGTCAGTAAAACGCCAAGATTGTGTAGTTTCCATACTGGCAAATGCAGTGACTCCTCGATAGGTTGCAATGTGCCTCTACTGTCGTATAGGAAAGCCAGGAACAATGTGTTATAATTATACCTACGGTAACTGGGTAAATGCGCACTCTATGGCTTTCAATTTTCATATTATCGCGATATAAGAAAAAAAGTACAATTATGATATGCACCGAGCAGAAGTTTAATATTAATTGCAGGTAGTAAAGAATTTTCCGATGAAATCATATAGATATAAATGAAGTATAAGGAAGATGAGTTAACCTTAGTAAGCCTCTTGCAGCGTAATCAATAAAATTGGATTTTTTTCCTATAAAAGAATGTGATGTAGTATTAAATCAATCAGATTTTTTCACTCACCAGACTAAAACAGAACTGAAACCTGGCACCCTTTGCGCTCTTCGGAGTGCAAATGTCATATTGGTGCAGAATGGTGGGCACTTGCTATCCAGTAGTATTTTATACGCTCAGAATTGGTACAACTGATACATCTTAAAACAGGGAGGTGACTTAAGAGAATCGCGCTAGGTACCAGTGGAGTTTGTGAATGTGTACTAGCATTCTACCATCGCAACGGACATAATCGGAAAGAAAATTAGTCTATTACAATTGTCAATATTTGCAGTTGCACAGTGCTGTAATCATGTAAAGGTTTATGTTTCTCCCCACTATCCTTAACAATGCTATGTCAACGTTTAAGGGGAAAGTGAAAAATTAAATGTGCAGAAAAGCAATGTGTTACTAACAGCGGAACAGTAATGATCCTAATAGTGCTTGGATTCAATTTCCAAAAAGGGCCCTAATTTTCCACTATGCTTGCAACTTTTTACTGCAGTGAGCGGCACATACAAACCTTGTTAGATGTAGGTGCAGTAGTTTTAATTTCAGTCAGTTACGGTGGAATTAACATTTATTAATCATATTTTGCTTAGCAGAAGTACAGTTGTTGTGAAATTCCTACAAATGCCCTCAAACGACTCACAGTTTGAACCGGAAATTTGATATTTATTCTTGCATTAATTCATATATCCCGGCGTTTCTTTCAACTAATAATTACTTTTTCGAGCCTAGGAGAGCTATTGTCACTTGTACTAGTGCTGTATAGTTAGATTTCATCAAATAAAGGAAGTGGAAAATTCGTGTATTCGAACCCGTGACTCCCGGACGTGACGTCTACATCGTATAACTTATGCTTTACATTAAATTTAGAGCTCCAATTGCCAAAATTAAAAACAGGGACCCTCCGGCATCTCGAACCGGCGACCGCTTGGACAAACTCGCTTATCTAATGCGCATATTATGTCGCGTAGTGCCGGATAGGTACCTATTATGTCCCGGTGCCGTAATGACAGAGCTACCGGAGAGCCCCCAAGCATACAATAATTACAACTACTACTTAAGTTCCGCATCCAAATACTTCACAACAGGGTAAAATATAACGTCATGCCAATTAAAATATTACTCAATCATATTTATATTTAAATGTTTCAAATGTCTACCTAGATGTGTGTGCAAAACATTTAATTTAGCTCATTTTTCTCACATTTCGTTCTACTGCCGGAAATGATAACAAATGACAGTCCACATAATTTGTTATGAAAATCACTATCAGCTGTTTCAAACTTTTAAATTCTAATATGTTGTTCTAAACCGCAATGTGTTAGCATATTATGTTGCGTTTCGTTTATGAAAGAGAGCTTGTGTGGGTTAAATTGTTATTTAGAATCCATTTTTATTTTGCCAGTCAGTGAACATGATTTTGCGATAAAATTAACACGGATCGATAGTTGGGACGTTTTCCAACGAGGTGTAAAATATTCATACATGGAATCTCTAGCACACACACGTGCTAAAACAGCAATTTCCCATTCATGGCTAACCTTCCCAGCAAAAGTGAAATAAAAAAAATTAATAATTCGCATTTTATGATACAGTGTGTCTCCATTGGAAATGCGTAGAATGCCACGTGCAGTAATTGCAGTTTTGATTTAAGTTGTGCATTTGAGCTATCTTTTAGGTTATCTCTGGGGCATTAATCATTATTATGAATCAAGGTAATGGCTAACGCAGTGAAAAATTTATGTTTTTTCCCCTTTCACGTGTAAATATATTTGAAACTCACCTCAAAGAAAGTCAGTACTGCAGGAAATGCTGATATAATTTTGAATTTTACTCCAATTGACTTCGAATAAACTGATTACTGGAATTTTCTGGGGAAGCTCATTTATCCCAATCTAAGCGAAGGACAGGTGGCGTACCTAATTTATTGTTTTTCACATTTCCTGTACTTTGGAACATCTACAGTACCACGTGGGTTAGGTTTTTATGATGTTTTAATAAAGTTCAAATTTTGAATGCGTCGTTTAATTTGCGCTTTTAGTACAAAGAAAATATTTTCCACGTCTATTGGCCCACGTCGCCATTTTTGGCACAAATATTACAAGTTAGGTTTACGATTTCTCCTTTTGAAAGATATCGCAGTGCTTAATGCTATTTTGCCCCTTAAATGCGGTGCAATACGTTTGGCAAGGTTGTTATGTATATGTTTTGGTGCAATTACATTCTACTGTTGGGGCATCCATAAATATGAAAGTTTTTTTAAATACTCTAAGAAGCAGGCTACTTAATAGAATATAACAATCTCGTTCTGACTGTTTTTCCCCTAATCGGTAGTCATTTTACTGCATTTCACTAACTTTGTAACATTGCAAAATAAAGAGCCGCTTTAAATGTATGCAATCGAGTTTGTACTACTATCAGTGTGACAACAAACATCAGGCACCAGGAAGAGACATTAATACTAACTCCAATAGTGGAATGGGCAGTGCGCCACAGAGCGAAGTCCAATAAATTGTGAAGTAATTTTTCTTTAAACCTTTAGCTTTAAGGTAAGGCATTTCGCGCACCCCGTGCCTCAAGATTCTAAATATACGTCGCAAAGAAACTAATTCGGCCGATATCGATATGACGCAGCAGACGGGGTTTACTCGTTAGTCAGTAAAACGCCAAGATTGTGTAGTTTCCATACTGGCAAATGCAGTGACTCCTCGATAGGTTGCAATGTACCTATACTGTCGTATAGGAAAGCCAGGAACAATCTGTTATAATTATACCTACGGTAACTGGGTAAATGCGCACTGTATGGCTTTCAATTTTCATATTATCGCGATATAAGAAAAAAAGTACAATTATGATATGCACAGAGCAGAAGTTTAATATTAATTGCAGGTAGTAAAGAATTTTCCGATGAAATCATATAGATATAAATGAAGTATAAGTAAGATGACTTAACCTTAGTAAGCCTCTTGCAGCGTAATCAATAAAATTGGATTTTTTTCCTATAAAAGAATGTGATGTAGTATTAAATCAATCAGATTTTTTCACTCACCAGACTAAAACAGAACTGAAACCTGGCACCCTTTGCACTCTTCGGAGTGCAAATGTCATATTGGTGCAGAATGGTGGGCACTTGCTATCCAGTAGTATTTTATACGCTCAGAATTGGTACAACTGCTACATCTTAAAACAGGGAGGTGACTTAAGAGAATCGCGCTAGGTACCAGTGGAATTTGTGAATGTGTACTAGCATTCTCCTATCGCAACGGACATAATCGGAAAGAAAATTAGTGTATTACAATTGTCAATATTTGCAGTTGCACAGTGCTGTAATCATGTAAAGGTTTATGTTTCTCCCCACTATCCTTAACAATGCTATGTCAACTTTTAAGGGGAAAGTGAAAAATTAAATGTGCGGAAAAGCAATGTGTTACTAACAGCGGAACAGTAATGATCCTAATAGTGCTTGGATTCAATTTCCAAAAAGGGCCCTAATTTTCCACTATGCTTGCAGCTTTTTACTGCACTGAGCGGCACATACAAACCTTGTTAGATGTAGGTGCAGTAGTTTTAATTTCAGTCAGTTACGGTGGAATTAACATTTATTAATCATATTTTGCTTAGCAGAAGTACAGTTGTTGTGAAATTCCTACAAATGCCCTCAAACGAGCCACAGTTTGAACCGGAAATTTGATATTTATTCTTGCATTAATTCATATATACCGGCGTTTCTTTCAACTAATAATTACTTTTTCGAGCCTAGGAGAGCTATTGTCACTTGTACTAGTGCTGTATAGTTAGATTTCATCAAATAAAGGAAGTGGAAAATTCGTGTATTCGAACCCGTGACTCCCGGACGTGACGTCTACATCGTATAACTTATGCTTTACATTAAATTTAGAGCTCCAATTGCCAAAATTAAAAACAGGGACCCTCCGGCATCTCGAACCGGCGACCGCTTGGACAAACTCGCTTATCTAATGCGCATATTATGTCGCGTAGTGCCGGATAGGTACCTATTATGTCCCGGTGCCGTAATGACAGAGCTACCGGAGAGCCCCCAAGCATACAATAATTACAACTACTACTTAAGTTCCGCATCCAAATACTTCACAACAGGGTAAAATATAACGTCATGCCAATTAAAATATTACTCAATCATATTTATATTAAAATGTTTCAAATGTCTACCTAGATGTCTGTGCAAAGCATTTAATTTAGCTAATTTTTCTCACATCTCGTTCTGCTGCCGGAAATGATAACAAATGACAGTCCACGTAATTTGTTATGAAAATCACTATCAGCTGTTTCAAACTTTTAAATTCTAATATGTTGTTCTAAATCGCAATGTGTTAGCATATTATGTTGCGTTTCGTTTATGAAAGTGAGCTTGTGTGGGTTAAATTGTTATTTAGAATCCATTTTTACTTTGCCAGTCAGTGAACATGATTTTGCGATAAAATTAACTCGGATCGATAGTTGGACGTTTTCCAACGAGGTGTAAAATATTCATACATGGAATCTCTAGCACACACACGTGCTAAAACAGCAATTTCCCATTCATGGCTAACCTTCCCAGCAAAAGTGAAATAAAAAAAATTAATAATTCCCATTTTATGATACAGTGTGTCTCCATTGGAAATGCGTAGTCTGCCACGTGCAGTAATTGCAGTTTTGATTTAAGTTGTGCATTTGAGCTATCTTTTAGGTTATCTCTGGGGCATTAATCATTATTATGAATCAAGGTAATGGCTAACGCAGTGAAAAATTTATGTTTTTTCCCCTTTCACGTGTAAATATATTTGAAACTCACCTCAAAGAAAGTCAGTACTGCAGGAAATGCGGATATAATTTTGAATTTTACTCCAATTGACTTCGAATAAACTGATTACTGGAATTTTCTGGGGAAGCTCATTTATCCCAATCTAAGCGAAGGACAGGTGGCGTACCTAATTTATTGTTTTTCACATTTCCTGTACTTTGGAACATCTACAGTACCGCGTGGGTTAGGTTTTTATGATGTTTTAATAAAGTTCAAATTTTGAGTGCGTCTTTTAATTTGCGCTTTTAGTACAAAGAAAATATTTTCCATGTCTATTGGCCCACGTCGCCATTTTTGGCACAAATATTACAAGTTAGGTTTACGATTTATCCTTTTGAAAGATATCGCAGTGCTTAATGCTATTTTGCCCCTTAAATGCGGTGCAATACGTTCGGCAAGGTTGTTATGTATATGTTATGGTGCAATTTCCTTCTACTGTTGGGGCATCCATAAATATGAAAGTTTTTTTAAATACTCTAAGAAGCAGGCTACTTAATAGAATATAACAATCTCGTTCTGACTGTTTTTCCCCTAATCGGTAGTCATTTTACTGCATTTCACTAACTTTGTAACATTGCAAAATAAAGAGCCGCTTTAAATGTATGCAATCGAGTTTGTACTACTATCAGTGTGACAACAAACATCAGCCACCAGGAAGAGACATTAATACTAACTCGAATAGTGGAATGGGCAGTGCGCCACAGAGCGAAGTCCAATAAATTGTGAAGTAATTTTTCTTTAAACCTTTAGCTTTAAGGTAAGGCATTTCGGGCACCCCGTGCCTCACGATTCTAAATATACGTCGCAAAGAAACTAATTCCCGCGATATTGATATGACGCAGCAGACGGGGTTTACTCGATAGTCAGTAAAACGCCAAGATTGTGTAGTTTCCATACTGGCAAATGCAGTGACTCCTCGATAGGTTGCAATGTGCCTCTACTGTCGTATAGGAAAGCCAGGAACAATGTGTTATAATTATACCTACGGTAACTGGGTAAATGCGCACTCTATGGCTTTCAATTTTCATATTATCGCGATATAAGAAAAAAAGTACAATTATGATATGCACCGAGCAGAAGTTTAATATTAATTGCAGGTAGTAAAGAATTTTCCGATGAAATCATATAGATATATATGAAGTATAAGTAAGATGAGTTGAAAAAATAAATAAAATAAATCAGGTTATCCAACATGAAAACTTATGTAGAAATCTATAATTTTCAATATAGGTTGTAAATGGGAATTGCACTGAGTTCGGAAAATGTATTCAAATCGACTGAGACGTAGTATATATCAATCTACTACTTTCAATTTATGTGCATCTTTTTTGTGACTATATAAGTTTGTTTTACAGCTGCAGTTTGTTATACCTTTAAATTTTCTATGCCTATAAGTTTGTATTTTTATATGTAAATAATATAGATCTGGGTAGTGAGTGTTTTGTATTTGCATCCTGCAAATTCTGAGTTAAGTATTTCAGTACTTAAAACAAACGGTGCTATAAAATCACCTGCACCACTTTTGCTATTAAAATGTTTTACTAATAAATATGAACGTAAAACAGAGCGTGATTAAAGTCCCTCCGTAGATGAAGCGTACACTACACGCACTGTGTTGATGCTACCGCTTTCATGCCATTCACTTACAAGGATCAATGCATCACTTGGCCTGATAAATCCAGCGGTCTTGCCATACGTAATGCCAAATTGCGTACGAGCATCTAAGTCCTTGGAAAAATCTTGTTCTTGTGGAACTGTGGAACAACAAAGGCAATAGCATCAAGATATCTAGTGCCAAATATCTCTAGTTCGTAGCTGCGTTTTCGAGGATAATAACGTTGTGCAGCAAATTGGAGGTAACTTTCATTTTGAAAATACTTAAATGTCGATACTTTACTGAGTCTGTTATGTTTTTTCGCCGGTTTCACGGCAACTGACGTGTCGGCCGTCAGAGCTGTAACTCCCAGCGACAGCGAAGCGGGTGTAACATCTGCGCAATTGAATCAAATTCTCGCAATTACAATGAAACAAACACCTTCCTTTTGATAGAATATGCTGCAAATGTTTACCTGTTACATCCAAACATTTCTGGCACCTTTTTTTACAAAATTATCAGTTCATCTTCTGAAATTGATTCATTTAAACTTGAAAGCATACAAGGAAATTACTGTTCGATATAGGCAGGTGATCCGGGTAAATTTCTGTAATTGGATGTTACGGAACATTAATGATAGAGTATTTTCACACTTTTGGATAAAGAACAGATATTTGGTAATAAAACATGGTTCTGTGCACGAATTTTATGGTCATACAAAGGGGTTCGTGTATAAAAATCGTGTTTTTTGTACTTCATACCTGTTATTTTGCCTCGATAATGCATATTAAGTATGGCCAATTACCCTACCTTCTGTAACATCCATTTACAGAAATTTACTGGAATTTCAGGATATTCTCCTGCAATTCGTGGATAGCAGTGGCTTGTATCCTTTCACATTTAAATGGTCTCAATTTCGGAAGATGAACTGATTCGTGCGAACGTCCGTTTCCTATGAAGATGCTATTAATGTCTGGTTATAGCAAGACAATATTTCCACATCTTCTGTCACTAGGTAGTGTTTCATTATAGTTATAGATATATTTCCGAGAACATGAATCAGTTGCGCGGATATTGCATCCACTTAACCGGGAGTTACCGCTCTGATTGCCGGCCCGTCATCTGTTATAAAACGGGCGACAAAACTATGAAAAGAACGGTATTAGGTCGTTTGGTGATTAATAGCGATTTTTTAAGATATCCACTATTGACATCTATAAAATTTTGCGAGTTAGCACCAAGTTTACATATGCCAATAGATAAAAGGTATGGCTTCTAGAAATAATCACATTTCTAAATCCTCTCAGCTTCTCCTTTGTTATTCAGTACTTTACTTTTCTGGAAACTGTTGAGATGCCTGAATAAACGAACATCAGTTGGGAAAGTGTCGGTGAATATGCTGGATGAGTAAAAGTGTACTCAGGTTATTCAATTTCTGTAGTGTTCTTTGCAAGATGTGTGGTCGGGTCTTATAATGAAGGAAAAGAGCTATTTTGTGTTAACCAGTGCTAGTTGATTTTTTTGTATTCTGTCAGTTTCTTGACAATACTTCCCCAAAGTAATTGTTTCGCCATCATGCAAGAGATTTTAGCGTATCAATCTAGCCACCGATCACTATATTGTCGTCATAACCTTCTTTAGGGGTCATTTTGGTTTTGTGAAGTGTATTAGTGCTTCAGTCATTTTTCCAATCGTTGCGATTGTCATAGTGAATCCCCTTTTCATCACAGGTTACAATATGATCCCAACAGAAATTGTATTTTTTTTTTTTCTGCAAAAGCAGTGAAGGACAGGTTTTAAGTTTATGTTGTTCGTTTAATTCATCTGGATCCGTTTACAAATTTTTTCTCAGTTTTTCTATTTTCTTTAAGCAATCACAAACAGTTGAAGGTACAGGCCTGAGTTCTCGGTTCCGCCGCTAATTTCCAAACGACCTAATAACTATGATCAGTTACAATTAAAACCTACCGATGTAGAACAAAGGTATAACGCCGCGACAGAGGCGCAGATGCCTGGCAATGGATCCATATCTGGTTACTGCCACAATGGGACATCGAGGGCGAAACAGAGACATCGTCTGCACCGTCCTCTCTCTGTTGGTGGGCAGGATGATCGCTACAGCGTAGGTTTTCTGAGCTGCCTCTGCCGCTGAAAGCGCTAAAGCCATTGTTGGATCTTGTGGCGGCGGCATCTAGAGTGTTACATTCATTTTCTGTTATTTATTCTAAAGCTGGAAGAGATTGAAATATAAAACACTAACAGCATTAATCTATCTGAAAGGAAAGCAGAATACAGTTCAAATTAGCTTGTGTGCTTTTATGAAACTATAAAGTTCTATAGAGAGAACTTCAAGTTTTCCTACATGCTTCCACTCAGGGGTGCTGACCAATTGAAATTACGAAAATATACAGAGGGCGCCAAAAGAAAGAAAGAAAAAAAAAACATACACACCTCAAGCAAAGAAAAACTTAACAAAACTGAATTCACAGAAACAGAAAATGATGAGTACTAATCATCTTAGACTTTTACAGTTACAACAGTTGCTCAAAATGCCCATCGGTGCCGATACACTTCTGAGTACGTTGAGCTACTGATTGAGCAACGTTTGTGAAAATGTCGTTAGTGATTACAGCACATGTCATTTCAATTTCTTCCCGAAGTGCTGCCAATGTAGCTGGTTTTCTACGATATGCAACATCCTTAAGATTTCCCCATAGGTAGAAGTACAACGGAGTTAGATCCAGAGAAAGCGGTGGAAACTCAATCGGACCTCTTCGTCTTGTCCAGTGCCTTGTAAGAGTATCAACAAGGTACGCACGTACATCTCGGTGGTAATGTGGTGGTGCACCATCCTGTTGGAAGTAAAATTCCTCATTTCCATATGAATGGCGAGTAAGGTGGATGTGAGTATATATTCAGGTACACTGGGCCAGTTGATAATCATTTGCTCATTGTTGATTTACCATAATCTTGATTTCATTTGTTCACTGTTGATTTACCTGTCACGTAGCAACGCTGTCATAATGTATGTGAGTTACATCTGTTTACAGAACATCATACAACACATTACTGTTGTTTTTCGATCGAACTTTGAAACATATTAAATAGGTATCAACTGTAAAAGATTAGGAAGAAAATTTAGAAGAAATGCACCATTGTTGATAATTTTACTTTTGAAAATAATATATTATTATTCTTGAACATCACATACCGCCATATATAAAAGTAGTTTCATACTTGTCACAATTGAGGGAGTTCAGCCTTTTTCAATCACCCAGTCCCCTACACATACCGCTAGAGACACTTTTTGACCCCAGAATTATGCTCAAGCATATATAAAATAATTTAAGCTATTCGCACTCACTAAATAACCTTTTTTTTAAGAATGATATTACATAAATAAAACTAGGTTAGATTTCATACAGAGGCTGTCTTATTAAATTATAAACTTAATTGTTTCTGATCTTTTAATGAAATAACTAAGTTTGTTTTTGCACACCAGCTGCTCGATTTGTGGCTGAATTTTCTTGAGTGTATCGGTGGAGATTTAAGCAATTTATTTGTTTCGTTTTGATTGCTAAGTTACGCTTTACGAGCAGAAGTGGCAAATTGACAACCTTTCCAATTTTATTTTCGGCAAAGCATCAACGAACATTTCAGGCGGATTTTGTTTTAATTTTAAGGGAATATCAGAATAACTGATAGCGGCGATGGAAAATGGATTTGGAATCCAATCTTGTGCGTTGTGTCTTTCCTCAATTTCTGGAATATTTCATAGACTGTAACCAGATATTTTCTAAGGTGCATTTCCCTATTTCCAATAGCAATGCTAACTCCATTTTGTCCAAAGAGTTCAGTAGTGTGATAAGAAAAAGTAACGCCAAGTTATTGCTAACGTCATAGCCGTCCATTCAACATTACCATAGAGTCTTTACATAAATTGATTAGAGTTCCTATAAAGTGTTAACGCGAAATGATGGGTGACTGTTGGATTTCAAAATTGCGGTGAGTCAAGGCAGTGAATTATAACCCAAGGTTAAATTATACAGCACAGATAGGACCGGAATTATAACCACACGACCATGTTCCTAAATCCTTCAATTGTCAACTTAATCAAAAGTCCAAATCAAGCCGAATTTATAATAATTCATTGGAGAATCCCTTCCCTCCCTAAGGATATTACGTCTTTAAAAACAATTCATATTCCCCTGAGATTCCTCTCTGCATTGAAACCAGAGAGAGGAAATATCCAGCTCGTGACTTCAAGAGCCGCGGCAAGACAAAAGATCATCTAAACATCTGAAAAATAAGACGTTTATCTAAAGATCCGTGACATGCACATTGTCCTGAATAGCGAAACTTTCATTAATGGTGGCATTACTCCCAGTTTTATGGTAATGAATTAAATAACACTACCCTTCTTTATTTAATGTTAAAACACTACATGTCACACTTTGAGAATAACGACCTTCTAGCAGGAAGTCCAAAAACAGGATATGTCAAATGACCATGGAAAGCATACGATAGCAAACAAGAAAGAAAAAGACGAACAGACAGCAGGCAAACATTAGTATGTTATCATGTATGTGCTTCCAATTTACCTGTCATAAAGAGTTTGTTATAATGTTTCAATTTATCATTTTGAAGCTCTAGAATATTTCAATACATCAGCATATTTCAATATAGAAACTTTCATTTTCAAGAATAAAAACAGTTACAGAAATTTCACGTTAACCATAGCATTATATTAAAATGGGCGGCTTCTACATCCCTTGCATTATTTTATCCTAATCTCATTTTATATTGCTTCATTTCAAAATGCTTATTTCTTCCATTTTTTACTATTCTGTGCATTTTAAACATATTGAGAAATATGCATGTATTGAATTAAAAAAAATCGATTAAAATTCCTAGAAATTTCAATTTTGCATCTTATTTCACTCTTTCATCTTATTATCTGTATTTAAATGTTTCGAAAGATTCTTTTGACGTATTTATATCCATAATATGGAGTGATTCGAAACGCACTTCTGTGTTTTATTCTCATTACATTTAATCTATTTGCACTCATGCTTAATAGATCTCTTTTATTTCAGCTGAAAATGTAAAATGGACTGTTTATTTATTATCTGTAAGTAGCTTGGGTAGGGTATTATCAGTTTTATTTACAGAGAAATACAATAACAGTAGGAGTTTTACTTCAACTCTTAAAGAATTGCTGGAGAAGTATGTACTTATATACGCAATTAAGTTTGTAGTTTTCTGTTCATTGTCCGCATTACTGTATTGAATATTAAATAACAGTACAGCTTTGACATAATAGAATGGGAGAAATGAGGTATTACACAAGAAGCGCCATCAGGAATGAACAAATGAAACCACGCCAAATTACATTTGAGGTCATTTACTTATCTTTCACTCATTGATGGTGTATGTATATTTTCAGTTCTCTCGATGTAGCCCTTTGGTCGTCAGCTGAGATTATGTATTGCATGCTTTGTGTGTCTGTTTGCGACAAAATGGTTTAGCGAAGAGTAATTATGCCCGTTGAATGAATGAATGAATTCAGCTACTTATGTCTCATGCACGGTTAGGGCCTCCGCAAGCGAGGATTTGATTGATTTGATTTATTTACGATCTTTGAAATCTCAGGTCACTAACAACCCATTCAACTCAGGGCGTGAAACAACCGACAAATTTTGCTCAGAGGCCTCTTCTTTCAGGCTTGAGGTTCTTTTTTGGTACCGTAAATGTACAACACGGGACCCACGTCTTTACTTTACTTCCGAAGGAAGCCATACTTAGGATTTTTACGCCCGAAAAAATCCATCGTTCCTAGCCGGGTTCGAACCCGCGTTCTTGGGTTTAGGAGGCAAGTATTGTAACCAGGACCGACTAGCAGTACAATGACAAGATCGTTAAAACATAAGAAAAGATGTAAAGAGAATGGTTTATTATTACGCAGGGTTGTTACTTACAAAGTTATCCAGATCTTCAATTGTTTGCTTGTTGTAATGCGCCGCCTCAGCTTCCAGACATATTTTAGACATCATATTAACGCACTCAACTGGGTGAGCACCTACAGCTGTCTCAGCAGAGAGCATGATGCAATCAGTTCCATCAAAAACAGCATTCGCTATATCGGAAACTTCTGCTGCGGTAGGTTGAAGAGCGTATATCATTGACTGTAGCATGTCTGTTGCGCAAATCACAGGTTTGCCAATCTGTTATACAAAATAAAACATTATACGGAAACCAGCGCAACAGAATGATATAACACATTTATCTTGAATATAAAGGAAGTACAGAGAGAATTTAAAGACAGTGGAATCTGTCAGTCACTGAATATCCTCTTATATCTTTGATGATATCGTATTCATTTTTCAATGAAATAGTTCCTTTCATTTCTATGGCTTGAAACGGTTTGTTTGTTTGTTTGTTTTTTTTTTTTTTAAGGACGCTGTTTAACGTCTCAGGTCATCGGAGTCCCATTCAATCCCGGGCGTGAAACGGCCGACAAATTTTGCTCAGAGGCCTCTCTTTCAGGCTTGAGGTTCTTTATCGTGCCGTAAATGTACGACACGGGACCCACAGCTTTACTTTCCTTCCGAAGGAAGCCATACTTAGGATTTTTACGCCCGAAAGAGATCCATCCATTCTGGCCGGGTTTGAACCCGCGACCTTGGGTTTAGAAGGCAAATATGGTTACCACTACACCACCAGGACCGACAATTTCTATGGTGCATAGGCATAATGTAGTGAATATTTTATTCTGCACCATGTGAACAAAGTTGTTTGAAATGAAAATGCCAAAACATAGCATCTGCATGAATGAATGAATGAACGAATTACTGCATTTTTTCAAATTAACTTAACTTAGCAACCTTCGCACGAGTTATTTAAGATATTTTGTCCCTGTAAAGCAATCTCTATAGGAAAATACACATTAGGAAGAAATGTTTAGTTCTCAAAGTTTGTCAATTAATTTTTTCCACCTTATACTTTTTGCACATAATCAATTGCTATAATTAAATTAGTAAAAAGCATGTATATGCGAAGGTAGGTCCATAAGTTTTCGGCCTAACGATTTTCTAGGTATGATAAAGACAAAAATCATATTTCACTTTTCAATATTGTAATACACTTCTCACATCTTTGAATTGACATTTCAATTACCCCCCCCCCCCAATAGTCAGAAGTCTTGTCTGAAAAATGGGCATAAACAGCATCCATCACTTCGTCATTCTTAAATTTCCTTCCTCGAGGTTTCTTCTCGAGTTTTGCGATGAGGTAACAGTCGCTGGGAGCTAGATCTGGGCTGTAGGGTGGATGTTCGATCTCCTTGAAGCCCCATTTCTTCACAGCTTCCATTGCAGCAAGAGTTGTGTACACAGGCACGTTGTCGTGAGGAGGCGCATACCACCACTCAGCTATCCTCGTCTTTTCTCTTTGATGGAAGCACGTAGTCTGTGCAGTAGGCCGGCATAGTACTCCCCGTTTACTGTGGTGTTCCTCTCCTTGAAGTAAATGAAGAGTATTCCTTCACAGTCCCAAAAGATTGTGGCCATAATCTTCTTGGTTGACTGATTGACCTTGGCCTTTAGAGGCGGTGCTTCGCCACGTTTATGCCACTCAATTGATTCTGTTTTGGACAAGGGATCATAGTAGAAGACCATAGTTTCATTTCTTGTAACAATGGTTTGCAGAACTTCGCTCTCGTTGTCACGTCAGAGCTCCAAAAATGCCTGACAACAGATAACTCGTTACTCCTTTTGGATTGAGGAAAGAAGTCTAGACACCCATCTTGCACTAACCTTATTCATGTTTAAATGTTCATAAATAATTCGAAGGACTGTTGTTTTAGAAAGGCCCAACCTTACTGCTATTTTTGTAACTTTGAGCCGCCGGTCTTCCATACTTTTTCCTTCCACAAGAGCGATGTTTTCAGGAGTGAGCACCTCCAAGGGCCGACCTGCACGCTCTTCGTCTTCAATTCTTTCTCGAACCATTTGAAAAAGTTTGGCCCATTCTTTTACGGTAGAATATGAAGGAGATGCTTCCCCATATACATCGTTCAATCGCTGTTTAATTTCATTTGGAGTAAGTCCTTCTTTTGTAAAGAACTTAATAACAGCTTGGTACTGCTTTTTGAACATGTCACAATCTTCTACACATAGACTTCTTTACACAACTATATCTGAAATACTGAACACAGTGGAGGGGAAGTTCCAGCTGCAATTATTTACTTAACAGGTAAGGTAGGATACCACATAAGGGTTTTGTGAAGGTGATAATCTTTATCGGCGAGGCGATAAACTTATGTACCAATATTCTGTGTGTATAAACATACCCAGGTCAATTCCTTTGAGTTCTCTTTACAACCCAAAACGTTGGTGTTATATTTTGCATCTGGTGTCTATATCGAGAAGTGTGGAATGTATCTCTGCATTAGTCTAAGGCAGTATTTCACCGTCCTTGTTTTAACCGTGTATTCAAAGACCCCAAGAAAGCACCATCTGCAGAGCTGGGAGTTGAAAGAGGCAGTATGACTAATTTTCTACTTCTTTACGATGTCATTCCAGAAAATGTGCTATGGAACACTAAAAGCCGACATTTCAAATCGAAACGCTTTGCCAATAGTTTTGGCTGATAGAGGAAAAGAGACATTCATTAATATTTAATTTGATACTGGCTTAAAAAGACTTTTCATTTCATTTCTTTTTAATTGACTCTCCTTTTTTCCCTTTCTTTTTACATCCAATTTTAGAATTGGAAATCCATTGTCAGGTTTCTCACTTTATTTAGCAGTTTTGGTCATCTTTAAGCAATACATTTTAATTAGAGGATTACACCAAAGAAAAATAAACAAAAAGCAATGTATCCATGGGCAGGAAAGAAATTAATAGAAATATATGCATAAGAAGCAAGCAATTCCTTCTTCCACATTTTTACCCACTATCGCACTTCTGGAAGACTCTGGTCACCTGTAGTTAAGCCGAGAAGACACGTCCTGTAGTGTGGGTTGTTCAGATTTCAGCAACTAGCTCTCTCTTTATCAACGATCCATCTCCAGCAATGATTACATCAAATCAACGCAATTCGTTTCGAGGATAGGACGGCCTACACGTGCAACAATATCGAAAGACTGACACCAACCGCACCACCGTCCAATATGGCATGATTTCATTGCTTCTCGGAGACCTCCATGACATTCCCTAGCGTTCATGCCATGAAGGGTTATAGTTGATTATAACTTTGACTTGCATTAATGTGTAATGAATTTCAATTATCCTTCAATAATATCCATTATGAATATTACACAATTTTTCCATATAAATAAAATTTTGTCCCATCTCACTTTTATTACATGCAAGTTGCTCACTTTTAGGGCTATCCAAATTTACAACAATATTGAACATCTTAATATTACTTGGCCTACATTTAGTGCACTAGTGATACTCAGTGTGCCCTAGATGCGCTAACAACATTTCCTTACATGTTCATCAGCAACGTGGCAACACGTTGACAACACTTTCTTTCCAGCTCTCTTAATACATACAAATTATGGCAAATGAATGGAAAGAATACAGTTGAATATTGCTGTGGTTGTTACATACCATATTGCATTTTGCCACGATAGACTTCTGTGCTATAAAGATCTTCTGCAACGGTAGTTCGGCACCAAGGTTTCCGCGAGCCACCATAACTCCATCAGAATTGGCAATTAATTCATTGATGTTATCCAGGCTTTCTTGATTCTGTATCTTTGTTATAATTTTTATAAGCTTCCCATTTTTACCTAAAAGAAACATCACACAAGTAACTCAAAATTAGGCAAAGACTTTCAGCATTTTATTTTTAAAACCTTACAGGGATAATTATTAAAACTAGAACTAATATCTTGGAAGTGTGCAAGGTTATTATATACAGCAATCTTAATTAAGCATTTTATAATTATTGGTTAAATTTGTAGGTTTAAATAATTATGCTACTTAAAATATTCTGAGCTGGATACAGTGATTAAATTTTAAATAATATTCACCATTCCGATTTGTGTTTTTTAATATTGATGGCTACAGCTAGTTGGACATTGATGAATTAGTTTGTTATTATAATTTGTTATAAAATTATATATATTACAAACATGTGTTATGCATTAGATGGGACCATACATGCTTAAGTATGATACACAATTAGAAAGAGAAAAACATAATAAAAATTTAAAACATTTAAAAATGGAAAGAACGGTACATACAGATGTATGAGTGAAAACAACTTACATATTATTTACAATTACACTAGTTATTGCATTCTAAGCAGAAAATAAATTGCTTTTAGCTTCGCGCACTTTGGCTAGGGAAAATTTTTATATGGGACCAGCGTTTTGTTCAGGTGTTTCCAGGGTACAATCTGCCAGAATATGTACCCGTTTCTCCCCCCCTCCAGTTCTCCTACCAGAACTATTCGTTATATTTTTAACTTTCCAATCTCCTAGTCATACCTGATCAAGCCTTTCCCCGTAGAATAAACATTACTCCAGGTTAATTTCATTTCATTCGATAGGCTCAAGGAGACTTTCATGTACATTCTGACTCGATTTCCTGCCTGCTGATAGCTTCTAGCCTTGTTCTGACATTCTTCCATGTATTTTTATTATTTGATTGCCTCGTTGTCATATTGAACCCAGGCCAATTCCTTTGATTCCTTTTTCCACCTCTGCAGCCCATAACGTTGGTGTTATATTTTGCACCTGGTATCTCTAGCACTTAGTGCCAAATGTGGACTGGTCTCCCCATTAATATAAGCAAGTATCTCACCGTCCTTGTTTTGCTATTAACCGTATCTTCAAAGCAACCCACCTCCCTCATGATCCCACAGTTTGATGTTCCTTTGAACAGCCCGAGAATACTTTTCCAAAAATTGACTTGAATTTTATTTACATATTCAGCTCTCCCCCATATTTCACTTCCATGTTGCGGAATAGATTTTACCGCTACCCCTACCACTACCACTACCACTACTAGATTTTTTTTTTAAGCATTTCAACTCCTTAGTCTAAACCAGGCCATTCTTGATCTTCCCTTTCTCCCTAGAATGTACGTATATACCCCTTTACACCAGGTTATTTTAATTTTATTTGATAGGCTCAAGGAGACTTTCTTTTTACATTCTGCCTCGATTTTCTACCTGCTGATCACTCTAGCCTTGTTGTAATCTTCTTCCACACGTTTTTATTGTTTTCATTGCCTTGTTACCATATTGAACCCAGGCCAATTCCTCTGCACTTCTATCAAAGTTACAATAATAGTTTAGGGGTGTTGTACATGGGTATGCTATTTGGTGTTGACTGACGCCTAATTACCGTCCTTCAAGGAGCAAATGAACCGACCTCCAAGTTTTTGCCTGTGGTGTCTCAGTAGTAAAAACGGGCGTTAAGCACTACTCAAAAAAAAAAGGTTTTACCTTCAGCACATACGAGCATTGTAAAACATTATATATCTTTCCGTCATTTAAGAGATTATATATCACATGGTCAGCATCTCCACTTTGAAGAAATTTACAGTATAAGCAAAAAAGTTTTTGAGGTGCTCTTGGAAAGAAATTTTCATAAACTTGCGTGTATAAGTTAACATCAGAAAAGCAGATTTAAACAATATCTTTACTTCAAAGCAATTATGAAACATTAAGGATAATCCTTTATTTGAATATTGTTGTCTTTGTGGACTTGGATTTTGTTATCTTTGTATCTAAGTGGAGGAAGGTTGTCTGGTTTGTGGCAGAGTTTAGAAATCATGTCTGCTACTATTATGGTGTAGTAACTCAAATACCAAGATTCCATGTCCATCCGTTAATGCAAGTTCAAATTTTAGTATTGAAAGTGCACTGGAAGGAAAACTTCCAGGATATGGCTTTACAGTACGGGAGAAGAGTGATTTACAATTCCAATATGATTTATGTAACAATAATTCATTACATCGAATAAGTTTGATATTAAAATAGCAGTTACAAAGTGTTAAGTCCGCAATATATGTTACAGAAAAGGTACAATTTACCCTAATAAAATATTTGATATAATATAGCATGGACACAAGAACTTAATAAAATCTCTCTCTTAAATAACAGACAAATACGTTTGAATGCTGCCCAAAATAACAATTTTTATTCATTGGTTTGTACATCCAAGTAACATCCATTAACATCGTTGAAAAGGCAACTTTACCCCTATAAAGGCACATACTTTTACTGCATCAATATTAAAAGTTAAGATGTATTGTGCCTGGGTCACATGCCTTACCCTTCAGGGCAGTCTCCGAGTCTCAACAGTTTTGAAGAGAAGGTCACATAGCGCAAACAATTCTCCGTGTGGAACGGAGGTGAAAATTTACCTGTCTGTTAGAACTTTCAATAGAAAATTAACCATCTGACCAACCATCCTGACGTAGTGAGTGAACAGGAGAGGAAAAGGAGAGGGCAAGACGGTATTCTTGTCTCAACAACAACAAAAACAACAACAATAATAATAATAATAATAATAATAATAATAATAATAATTTCAATTAATTTAAGGAATTCTCTAACAACGACATTTAGTGCCTAATAATTAGATTATGCATATTATTGTAATATTACGATTGATAGTGTGTACATATATGTCTCTTTGTACAATAAACAATGCTCACTACAAAGGGTTACGCTTCTGTAAATCTACTAGAAAGGTGGAAAGTATAACAAGAGAAAAGCAGGTCTTCTGTTGCTGCTTTTAGGAAATCTCTGTCGCGAGGTTCAAGAAATTATGACAATAGGTTCGCTTCGAAAGTTGATAGTATTTTGTTAAAGTCAGGTCCCTTACCCCTTGGTAAACAATTTAGAAATATTCGGACACCTCAGGATAGCTAATAGGTTTTATTGGCCTTAACGGGGAGCGGCGAGAAATATGGAATCAATGGGATAACGGCGCGTGTCAGATTCAAAAAACGCCACATATGCATGGCAGGCGTGTTCTTTTTAGTAAAACTCTAGGGTGAGAACTTTGCTTTAGAAAGTCGAAGATTAGCTGGGGTGAATTATTTCAACCAATCAACGAATCTCGGTACCTGATGAATCAGAAAAGACATGCAATATAAATTTAAATGTGATAACCAATAGGAAGCTAGAGTTGAGCCGAGTTTCCGAATGTTTGCGGAAATAAATTTCGTGGGGGAGGAGTTAATTCAAACAATAGGATTTTGTATGAGTATAAAGAAGGAGGTTTTCGAGCTACCATCAGAAGATATTGTGATTAGTTCAGCGAGAGAAATATGTCATAGTTAAGATAGTAAAGTCAAGTGAAAGAAATAAGCTAAGGGTACGGCAGTCAGGTTTTTACATGAGTGATTATACTATAAAGTTACTACATTGAAGTTACAGGCGACAATTTAATTTTCGATCGAAATAACTTATTACAGACGAGTTAAATTCACGTAAATAATATCATTAGATCTTCGAGTGAGGGCAACGATACAGCGAGTCTAAAGTAAGATTTCTCATCAAGCGACGGGCTTAAAATGGTCAAGTGTTAAATAAATTAAGATTTCAACAGAAGTGTATTTATTCTTTTAAAGAATCCCGTTCCTTCCTTGTTGACTCCAGGTCATTAAAATTAGTTCTAATTACCATAAGAAACCCCATTCTTCGCTTTGGAACCGGAGACATAGGTAACAGCGAACTCCAGTCTTCGAGAGCCGTGGCGGATGAACATCGTCGGAGTGAGACTAACAAGTGATTAATCGACCATTTAATTATATCGATTAATTGTGCATTGTCCATCTAATTTAATTATTCACACATATAA
This sequence comes from Metallyticus violacea, assembly GCA_030762175.1. NCBI lineage: Eukaryota > Metazoa > Arthropoda > Insecta > Mantodea > Metallyticidae > Metallyticus > Metallyticus violacea. Next base: position 108,494,801 of record CM060840.1, on the reverse strand, counting down.
ATGATCAACGCCTCCAAAACCAAAAATATTATTGTTTATCTTGTTAAGCAATTCTGGAGGTTCACGCACATTTCTTATTTTCAGCCTCCTTAAATGAGTAGAATGCAGGAACATTGTAAAAATCCAATTTTGTGTTCTGATTCAAGTAGTTTCCAAATAGTCGTTTTGTGTCAGCAAATTTCTTAGTATTTATAAAGCTCATTCGTAATGATTGAAACCGCCACGGGTGGTCGAGGTCGTTAAGGCGCGGATTCGTGAGCGGGAGGCCTGGGGTTCGATTGCCGCTCGGACCGTCCTCCCTGACTGGGTTTTTTTACCAGGTTTTCCTCAGTCTTCATAACTGGAAAATGCCGGGGAGGTACCCTAAACTTAGGCCTGGAACGCTTCCTTCCTTAAAAAAAATATCTTTTTCCCTATATATCATTCATCTCATATATCATGTGTGGAACCTCTGTAGTAAAAAGGGCGTTAAACACTACTCAAAAAAAAAAAGTAATGGTTGAAGAGTTTTGGAATCATCTGAGCAACATGGGTTTCTTTATTTGTTTATTTATTTACGAGCATTTGATTTTCTGAGTTTCTAACCCAGCCGTTCTATGATGTGCCTGCTTGCTCGCATGTTATTTTTATTTTGTTTAATCGGCCGTTGCGATGGCAAAAAGGTACAAGGTGGCCTTCGAAATAGTTCCGCAATAATTCATTTCCAAGATTTGGTCCTGTGACTTTTTTTTTCTTTCCTAACCTCAAAAATTGGCTTGGGGTGAAGAAATTTTCGTCGAATGAAAGAGTTATCCGTGCTGTACACGGGTACAATATTATAATATACAGCTCGTAATACTGAATCTCGCTAGACTGAGCTCAAAGGAGATTACATTGAGAAGTAAAATTTTGTTTCTATAAAAATATGTTATTTACTATGTTTTTTAGGAATTATCGCAAATCTTAGGAGTCCCCGACAGCGAGAAATTTTTTAAGGGAATCCGCAACCAAGAAAAGTTGGTACTTTTCATAAAATACAATTATCAGTTACAGTCAAGTATTTAACGCAATGTAAACAACAAGCAAACTTACCCAGAATTTTCCGCATTTCATCTACTGCACTTCCTCTACTGATGAAGGATGCAAAGACCATGTCAACCTCTTGTTGTACCGCAAACTGTATATCCTCTTTGTCATTGTCAGTAATAGCAGGAAGGCCCAAATTAATCCCAGGAAGGCCGACCGATTTCTTGCTTCCAAGTCTACCATCATTTTCAATCTCGCACATCACACTGTGTTCACCTGAAACCGTGTCACGGAATGTACAGAATGCAACTCATCAATCGGAAATTATTCTCTCAATAAAATCAAAATATCCAATTTTCCTGTAGAAACGTAGCACAATGTTGTGTTCTTTACATGCATTATTTAATGTGAATAACCTGATAGCTTGATCATTAGTTTTATAAAAAATGCTTGTAACTTAATTCTTATTCTATTTTTCGTATTTATTAACTTAAAACTTTTTCAAGAAATGAATGCTCCGTATATAACACACGCTTTATACGCCTGAATTCCAATATAAATTTTAACATTTGCCGGGAAGTGTTGGTGCATGCGAGACACTCACACAATTTGGGAATATTTCTAGAGAAGACCCGACAAAGAAGGTTAATGGCTATAATAAAAAGAGGGGAGTTGGAGAGGGGGGTGTGAGTAAATGGAAGGGGGGTCAAGAGTAACGGTTCCATTCATGTTTATGTATTTGTATGTAAATACTAATAGAAAAGGTAAATATATAGAAGTATAGGTATAGTTGTATGTATGCATGTAGATATGTGTGTGTATAACCCTTTTGATTGTTATAAGGACGACATTAGCATGTACGGCCGTAAGGTCCATGCGACAGTTGTATTTATTGGAATGTACATTGCTGCTACTAAATATTTTGTTTTTCATTTGAATGATAGTATTTTGAGTCCATTGGGATATGTTTACCTAAGTTCATATCAATGTTTAAATCTTGGGATTAAATAATGCTTCTTATGATTATATATCGTTGTTGGTGGTAGTACAAAACAGTGTGAATGTGGAAGAGAAAAGAATCAGGTCCCTTTAAACTTTCAGGACATCCAAGCCTGGGTTAGAAATTTCTTAAATCTTTATCATCTTTATAAAAGCAAATCTTCAAAGTGTTCCTACTTAATATCTTTGTGCATGCATTTATTTCGCTATTATTCTTATTCAGGACATTGGAAGTGAGTTTTTAGCCAAAATTGATAAACAAATCGAACTCCCCCCTTGCCTTAAATGGTTCCTTGAACCACCAGCCGTCTACAGAGGGTCAACCTTTGCATGTCCTCCCCCCTTTTTCGCCTATATAATTATTTAAAGAGCCTCACGTGTCCTGGAAGGAAGGGAAGCGGAAGCATCTACGGCGGTGGCAGCCAGGCTGGTGCCGAGAAGAGCCATCTCGCCGGATTCTCCGACTCCTCTGCCCGCCTGTCTGCAGTGCCCAGTTGCTGCAGACTGGTAGCCCTCGTTTTTTTTTTTATTTAAAAGTGATTCTTTTTATTCATTAAGTGGGGATATGGAGTTAATATGCCTGGTACCGCCGTAGCACCCAGGGATCATGGGTAATAAATGTACCTAAACAGGCTCAATGCCTATATAGGATTTTTGGGTGGGGCAGGAATTAACGCCATGACTTGATTTCCCTGGCGTCAACCTGCCGGATCTGTGGGTAGCATCATTTTATTTTAATTTTTAATCCGGGCGGGGCCAGGCCAGGTGCGCCTGCGCCCGCCGATGAGGGTTGGTCCCTTGTAGAAAATGGTGTGATCGGCGTTGAGGTGGTGCCGTATAATTTGAGTCCTCGTCTGTGGTTATCTGTCCGTTTGATGGAATGTCATCTCGTATGGAGGTCAAAAGAGATTTGATGACCGTGAAGTGCTCATTCAGGGAGTCTTGTATGTTTCTTGTTCCGGTTACGGTAGTTACTCTGCTTTCCTGGATGCGTAGGTGAATGTTCTCAAGTGTCTGTGTATTAGTGGCGTGGAGAGTAGTGAAGGCCTCTTCCAGTTGGTCCAGTCGAGTGGCCATGGTGTCCTGTGCTGCGCGCTGCTGTTCAAGTAAGCCAGTGTGTTGCAGAATGGTGGTCTGTAAGGTGGTGATCAGTGCAGTAAGTTCTGTTACTGCTTGCATTATTGTGGCGAGTGCTGCTTCCTGGTTCTTGTGTGCTGTAATTGAAGCGCCCAATGTATCAGGCGGAAGTGCGTGGACTGTGGTTGGTTTGGTGTGCGGATGATGAGAGTTGTGGCTGCGCCTAAGAGGGCAGGCTGCCTGGCCTGTAAAATGGTTTGTACCCCCGCAGGAAGCACAAAATCTGCGCCGGTGTGCCAGGTCATGGTACGTGCACTCCGAAGTAAGCGACGCTGCACCACAGTAGTGGCAGCGCGGTTGCTTCGTGCAGGCCTGCTCATCGTGCCCGTAGGTACAGCAGCGCCTGCACGGGGCGTTGAGACGGCGTAGGCTGGGTTCCAGTGTGAGGCATTGTGAACCAATATTGATTCCTGTTGAGATGGCTGCTTCACACTCTTCGGTTTCCAGAAAGTTAAGCCTTACTAGTGGTGTCGCGCCTCTGGATGAGTAAAATCCGAACTGCGTTGTGTGCGGATGCCCATTGTCGCTGGGCAATTCTGAGGATGTACGTTGATGCAATGTTCCGGGGGACACCCCGGATCACTGCGCTCAACAGTGGTGTCTGTTCTTGTAGATTTGTCTCCGCTGTGTCTTGTTGTGTTGGTGATGGCTGCTGCTGTGGTGAGGTGTCTAGTTCCGTAATGGGATCCATCATGGTTCTTTCCGTAGGCTTCTCCGAGGGCTCCTGCAGCGCGTGGCTACCCTTAAGTTTAATGCTGGTTGCAGGGCCAGGAGATGCCGGCGGGCTGGTTGTGACTGTGACTGGCTGAGAGTCGGCGGAGGCCGGCGACGAATCTGGCTTGTGTGGCGCGGCGGCTGGCGGTGGCTTCGTAGCGGCTGATTGAGAGCGTGAGCTGCGTTGAGTTGATGATTTTGTAACTGTGCGGCGTCCCATGTTGATGTGTTGGTTCCTTGCCCGCTGTCCGAAGAGTGTGTCCGTAGCCCTCGGGGCAAGTGCAGTCACATCTTACACTTGGTCACGGACCTTTTAGAAGGCACTCGCCTTCTTGCTGCGGGTTGCCTATCTTCAGGGGCCGGAGCCAAGGCAGCAGTTTTTTCGGCGAACCAATCGGAAAGTACCTGCATACGAGAGGCGTGCAGTATATGCTGCAGGCGTTGACTTGCAGCACGTGTGCTGCGGGTAGCCTATCTACGGGGGCTGGAGCCCCTGTAGTCGTTTTTAACTCGGACCGCCAGGTTGCCTACTTCTAGGGGTTGAGATTCTACACGCTGCCATGAGTGGGGTAACTGCGAGAGCAGTTGCAAACACTTCAGGCGGATCAACTTCCAGACTACTGCACGGCGGGCAGCCGACACCGCAGGCGGTACGTGTGCGGCGGGCTGACCACCTCTTCGGCAGCGAGCTATTGATCATTCCTAGGTGCAGCGGACTGCAGCCCTGTGCCAGTGATTTAGTGAAAACTTATAGTGGTGGTGGGGCGAAAGCCCAAACACGCGTAGTGCAGTGCAGTGCAGTGTGCAATACAAGCTGAGTCTGGCTCATAATGAGCCACAAAATCCAAAAAATGCGAACCAGATAATCCCCTCTCTGGAGGATAATTTGAAAATGGACTGACCATCCCCCGGCGACACAACCGCCCAGGATGCACCCCCTCCAACTTCCGCAGCAGCCACTGAAGAGTCGCACGGACAAGCCCTAACTACTCATCCGCAGGATGTTACCCACAGCATCGACCCGGAAGCAGCAACCCTTCAGGCCGAAATCGTGGAATTGAAAAAGGAGCGCCATTACTACACAGCAATGCTCAAGGGGCTGAAAAACACCGACGAGAGGTGGGAGAATGTAGCCCGCTCACTGCGGGACTGTATAAACGAAATCAGATTCAAACGAGCTCGTCTGGCTAAATGTAGTGAAAATTGGCAACACGCCAAATCCAAGAAGCGGCAACGCCCATCATCCCGGCCCGGCAGCAGCAGCGACAGCGACCGCTCCGGCTCGGATGCAGAAGGAGCACCTGCCTCTGGGAAAAAGACTAAAACTAAATTCCCGAGGCAACGGGAGTTCCAACTGCTGACGAGAAATCGGTATGAAGCTCTATCCTCGGATAGTGAGGATGAACTAGAAAGAGCTCCAATCACACCACGGCAAGACCCAAGTACATCAAAACCCAAACCACCTCGCAGCCCAAAACCAACAATCAACAAACCTACACCTAAGAGAAAACTAGAATTTCCCCCCCTCCCCCCCACAAAATCTCCAGCTCCGCCACACATTCCCGCACAACACCCACCACCTACCAAGCAGAACCAAACAAACCCACAAAACACCACAAATGTCACTCCCACACCAAAAGTCACAAACCAACCACCTCCAACCACCCAAAACAAAAAAACCCCACGAATAATCATTCCTGACACCAAAAATATAAATAGAACCATACAAATTCTTAAAAGTATATGCCCAACACGGGATTACAAGATAGCACACGATCGGCAGGGCCTGAAGGTGCTGCTCCAGGAGCGAGCACAATTCTCACCAGTTCTGGAGGCACTTCAGCGTGAGGGGGTGCAATACTACAGTTTCACCCCCAGAGATGAACTTCTCCTAAGGTTTGCGGTGAAGAGGCTCCCCCCCTTCATAGACTTGGCAGAAATCCAAGAAGACACCGCCGCCAAAGGATACAATGCTGTCAGTGTAAAACACCTGGAAAGAGCAGGGAAGCCTCTTCCTATATTGGTGGTAACATTGGAGCAAAGTGAGGAAAACAAAAAATTCATTTTTGAACGGCAAATTTGTAATGTTATAGTTACCATAGAACACCTCCGAAACCAGAACACGATAAGCCAATGCTACAACTGCCAACAGCTGGGGCATACCTATAAATTATGCACACTGCCTTCAAAATGTGTCCTCTGTGGAGGCGCACATCGCCTACTAACATGCCCTAGCAGAGGCATGGAAAACGTTACACCTTGCTGCACTAACTGCGCTGAGACCCACCCAGCTAGTTACCGGGGGTGTAACACCTTCCAAGAAGAAAGAGATAGGCGACAGTTGGCCGACCTAAACAGACAATTGGGAAATGTACGATCTGTACGAACCATTACCAACCCGGGGTTCATCAGGGATGGCCAAAGCATCGCGACTACAACGCGAGGCCCACAAGCCAACATGGCGCCGCCTAGCGGTCAGACAGTGCAAGCCAATGCTACAGCCACACTCTCAGGTCTGGGAGAGCTGAAAGAACTCTTCGACCTAATAAAATCTTTCAACTTAACAAAAATAATCGCAAACATCAAGATACTAACAGCCTCCCTAAAAAACTGTAGCAATGTAATGGAAAAACTAGAGGCCATCATAAATTTCATTGACACCACTTTCAGCAATTAAATGGCGCTTACAGCGGGGCACACAACAGAAATACGTTCCATGCTATGGAACGCGGAAGGCATTTCAAACCAACAATATGAATTTTAAGGCTTCCTGAGGAGAAATAAAATTAACACAAAACATGAAATTTAACATCCCACAATACACTATTACACGCACAGACAGACACAACCGACCAGGGGGGGGGGAACTGCCATTGCAATCAAACGTGACATTGTTTTTGCCCCAGTGAGCCTCCCACCTCTCAGATGTCTGGAGTGCACTGCAATAGAAGTAGGCATCAACAAACAAACCGTATTGATGGTTGCTGCATACCGGCCACCAGGGAGCCGGGGCCTCATAGAGGATCTAGAACGCATTTTCAACTTGCACGAAAATGTAATAGTGGCTGGGGACTTCAACGCCCACCACCCAGTCTGGAACTTAAGAAAATTAGACCAGACTGGAAATTTACTCTGCGACTTCTTGATAGAAAACGACGATGTGGAGATACATGCCCCTCCTGACCCCACCTTCTATCACCGTGCTGGAACATCTGACCCAGACGTGCTCGACTTTGTGATCTGCAAAAAAGTAAAACTAACCCCTTACTTAACAGTATCTCACAGTCTAGATTCTGACCATCTTCCGGTCACTTTTGGTATCCTCGGCCGAATGGATCGAACCGCGGCCCTTCAAGTGCCCGTCATAGCAGTGACGGATTGGAACGAATACAAAAAACAACTGCACTCCCTTGCAAATCCAAAAATAACTCTCGGCAGCATGTTCGAAATTGATAAAGAAACAGCAAATTTCACGGCCTCCATTAGGACGGCACATGTCAACAGCACGCTAAACAACAAAGTCCAGCCCGAATGGGTCAGGTACCCGGAGGTGGAGCGCCTCATTGCCGGCCGCAGACGCTGCATGCGAAGATGGCGCGAGACCGGGTACCCGCTCTTTAAACTCGCTGCGAACTGGTTGCGCAAGGTGATCAGATCGCAAATAATCGCCAACAACCACGACAGGTGGGAAAAACAGCTGAAATCATGCATCTACTCAGATGGATCTCTATGGCGATTACTGCGCAGATTTAAAGATGCAGGTGCCTCTCGCCCCGACACTGAGGCGCTTCAAGGCAGGACTGGGCTTGTATTCTCCACCAAAGAAAAGGCCGAAATATTCGCAGACACTCTGGAGCAACAATTCCAGCCAAACCAGGGCAATGACCCAAACCAAGAAAACATGGTGGCAGCCTGGATGGCGGAGTGGAAACTCACGGGGCAACAACAAGTAAACAAGTTAATAACTACTCAGGAAGTCTTCAAACAAATTAAGCTACTAAAAAACAGCAAGGCCGCAGGCCCGGACAGAGTGACCAATGAGGACCTAAAGCACCTGCCACGCAAGGCGCTTGTTCAGATAACAAAAATCTTCAATGCTTGCCTGTTGCATAATTATTTCCCTGCGGCGTGGAAGCGGGCGAAGATAGTCATGATTCTAAAAACAGGCAAAAACCCTCGGCTACCACAAAATTACAGGCCCATTAGTCTTCTGTCCACAGTTGGGAAATTGTTCGAAAAAGTCATCCTGTTTCGACTGCAAAACACGGTTTCGGACCTAGGTGCACTTTCTAAATTTCAATTTGGCTTTAGAAAACATCACTCCACAGAATTGCAACTGTTAAAATTCACTGATGACGTAACCGAACAACTTGCCAAAGGGGCCACCACCCTGGCGCTGTTTCTCGACGTGGAGGCTGCATTCGACAGGTGCTGGCACTCGGGAATGGTATATAAAATCCACCAGCAGCTACCGCAAATACGAAGCTACATTCCCCTGTTGCACAGCTACCTGACGAACCGCACCTTCCACGTCCAAGCATCGAACCAAAGATCCACCACCAGAGAAATACAAGCCGGAGTTCCTCAAGGAGCCATCATGGCGCCTTACCTCTTTTCCATCTTTACTCAAGACTTCCCAACCGACCTCCGATGCCAAGTGCTGATGTACGCCGACGATACGGTAATATACACTCACCATAAAAACTTTAATTTCGCCATACGCGCTCTCCAACGCTACACAGAGGAATTCCTAAACTGGCTGAAAGTTTGGAGAATAAAAATCAATGCCAACAAGTGCGTACCAGTAGTCTTCTCCTTGAGGAGAAAACAACCAGAGATAAATATCAACGTCGGAGGAGAAATATTACCGTTTCGTCGGCGTACTAAGTACTTAGGAGTAACATTAGACACAACCATGCGATGGTGGGATCACATACAAAACAGTGCCACCAGTGGGCGGCGGCGCCTTAAAATGTGTGCCCCAGTTCTTAGGAGCAAATTGGTGTCATTGAAAGCAAAGCTAATCTTATACAAAGCATTTATATTAAGTATATTAACTTACGCTAGCGCTGCCTGGGCCCATATCCCGAAAACCACAATGAAACAACTACAGCTCGTACAAAACATCAGTTTAAGAAAACTTCTCAATGCTCCAATGATCACCACGAATGCTGCTATTCATCGGGAAACACAAATTGAGCCTGTCGCGGACTTTATTGAAAATAAAGCACGCAAGACTTGGGCAAAGATTCGCGTTCACCCGAATATAGCAGTAAAAAATATAGGAAGAGGCTCGCCGACTCATCGGAAGCACAAATTCCGAGCAAAAAGAATAAAACTATTCTAAAAACTTCCAGGCACAAGCGCCCATACTCTGTACATAGTGTATATATAGGGTTACGTTAGGATTAAGGATTAGTTTTTAAGGTCACTAGTTGTAAAAAAAAAAAAATAAAAAAATTATAAATAAATAAAATAAATTAAAAAAAAATGGTATCCGTCACGATTCATAATGTCAGCTCAAAGGTATGTCATTCTCCTTCGGCCGGCAACCACACCGGTCGACTGTATGGATTTACCTTGGATATGTAAATGTTCTATACACATGTATTGATGCTAGTTATAGATATATGTAAATTAAACCTGTAAGGCCGTCTTATGTAGGCCCCAGGTCACATTTATCAATAAAAAACTTGAAACTTGAAACGTGTCCTGCCACACACCCTTCAGTACAAAAGTGTGGAATGAGACACCCAATGGAGACGCAAGGACTCGCCAGCTGAATGAAGAATGAGGATGCTCAAGCTAAAGAAAGACACTACTGACACCAGATTTGGTAATCGTGTCAAGGTAAACTTTGCCATTACAGATCAACAGACCGGAAGCCAGAACTCCACAAGTACCACACAGGGACAGACTCTTAGTATTTCTGTAATAGGAGTATCGCTCTCGGTGAACCGCACAGCCATTGCAAGATGCCTGTCAGTTTGATGGTAGAATGGCTAGGAGAATTCTGCCCATTTACCAGAGACTAGCTTGCATGAGCTACTGGCGTTACGAGCTCGTGGAGAGACACAAAACTCCAATGAAAGAGTTTATTCACTCATTTGGAAAAGGAGTACCAAAGAAAAATTTATTTCTAAGAAGTGGCTAGAAATTGGGGCAGTAAATTATGATTCTGCTTTTAATATGGGCTGTTCAACTTCTCAGGGGCTGAGATCTGAGGTAAGGGGTGAGGAATGTTCGGTAGCTGCTTCAAAGATCAGGAAGACTCGGGATACGACTCCACTCTATGAGAGCAGGAGGTCAGCTGTCACAAGCAGGAAGGAACCTGCAGGTGGCAACAACAACAAGGGACTGAAAATGAAGTACTCCACTCTATGAGAGCAGGAGGTCAGCTGTCACAAGCAGGAAGGAACCTGCAGGTGGCAACAACAACAAGGGAATGAAAATGAAGTACAGACAGTTTAACTATAAATTAGGAAGGTTCTGGTAAGTAAAACGTACAACTCACCTTTCCCAACATACTTGATTATAAAAGAGCATTTTTCACACTTTCAAAATATCCCACGCGTCTCCGCTTTTGTTTCAATTAATTAAATTTTCCAAGAATGTGCAGAAGTATCCATTATAATATTTTATCAGATGAAATACATGCTAATGTCAATAATAATTTTTTAAAAATGCTAATAAAATGGCTGATTTTAAATATTATAATTTTATTCATTAAAAAAAGTATTACAGTTCACTCCTCAAATGTATTTAAAATATCTCTTGGTATACTTTTTGTGTGTGATCCAAAGTTCTAATTGCAAATATTTTTATATTCAATTCAATAAATCATTCAAACAATCAATATTTTTTCCACAATCAAATATACTCTGAAAAGCATAGTGTCAAAATAGTTTAAATTATTAATTGAAATCGATTGAACTGCACCATGTAATTTTTCAAACTGGCGAATTTATATATACCTCCAGTGAGGTATATATAAACAATAATGGGTGCCGGGCGCTAACATCTGCTATGTTTACTACTCAAAACACTCTTTCCGCAGCTCCAAAAGGGAACATATACCTCATGTAATATCTTAAATCTCGAAAATTAAATAAAGTTCCATCCAAATTATTTATAATATTTAGATTATGAACGTCCAATCGTAAATAGTATTATATAAAACTATGATGTGCAGAGATATATAATTATATAATAATGAAATAAATTATAAAATAGTATAAACACTAGTTTACATTAGTTATAGGTATTTAGTCAGCAAAATTCTTGCTACACTTTTTGATATATCAACACGTTCTTGATGTATAGGTTAAATCATCTTAAATGAATACCACATATCATATGATTATGAAATAATGTAATAAATATTTTTACGGAATATAAATCTCAGTTTCCTAAAAATAAAAGTAATTCTGGACAAATATATTTTATAAAAATTATTTCCAAGACAGTTTTGAATCAAGCTCTAAGTCTAATAAATTCATGGTTTGTGCTTCATTTATTATACATTTTAAGCTAAAATGCATTCTTTTATTTCATTTTAATTCAATAAAAAATAATTCGCTACAAACTAGACTTAACCAGATTTAAGGTCTCAGAAGTTAATATATTTAAACAACACGCTAAACTCTTATTCCTACTTCAGTACTGTGTATTTGTTGATTTGGTTTATTTACAGGCGCTCTTTAACATCTCAGGCCATCAGCGTCCCATTCTATTCAGGGCGTGAAACGGCCGATACATTTTGCTCAGAGGCCTCTTCATTCAGGCTAGAGGGTCTTTTTTGTGCCGTAAATGTTCGATACGGGACCAACGGCTTTACTTTCCTTCTGAAGGAAGTCATACTTGGGATTTTTACGTCCGAAAAAATCCATCGGTCCCGCAGGAACTGAACCCGCGATTTTGGGTTTAGAAAAATATGGTTACCACTACACCACCAGGACCGAGCCAGGATTATGTAGTCAGCATATAAAACTGGTAAATCTGGTATATTAATAATATTCGTTATTATAATAAATAAAAAGAAGGCACCGCGCCTTGACGTACTTCGGATGAGATTCTTAAAGTCAAAAGTGTTTTTGAGATCACAGAGAGCAAATCTATACATACTTTTTTCTTCAAAAGCATTAACATAACTGATTGTATCTTCTGCAGCTAATGTTGTTGAATTCTTAGACCTACAATTTTATTTTTTGGTGAAAACAAGTTATCTCAAAAGATATTGTTTATTGTTTGTACACTATGTTTAAAAAGGTTTGATACAATAAGAACTAAAAGTACTTGACGAGAAATTTATACCTTTCTTTTGTATATAAAGGAATTAAACTTGATGGTAGAGCAATTATTTTAATTTTTCCATAAAATAATTTTATAAAACATACACACAATTTTGAAATTATGATAAATTTCAATGTTCATTCTGAACTGTAGTCCAGTTTAAACCATTAAAACTGCGTTTATGACGACAGCAGAATATTTGCAAGTTCTGCGAGTTCAATTAGAAAACTACAGGGTGGTCAGAAAATGTCTTACCCTTATTGCATTTTTTGCAATAAAAATCATTTATCAGTAATTTGAAATATTCACACTTTCAAGCTGGTTTGTTAGGCACCAGGCCGAACAGTTCTCATTCGCAGCATTGTTGCATTGCGTTAGCAGCATACACTTGAAGAACAGTGCTTGAAACTGAAAGTTTTTTTTCTCTGTTTACGCCATTAGTCTTTTATATCATTAAGTAAGTCAGACTTTAAAATATATTAATTTATTAATCTCCAGAGTTTAATGTTTCGAATTCAGTACTCGCAAGAAGAATTTATATGAATTTAAAATGCTTTGACACAGGGTCAGTTTGAACCAAAAGTTTCCTACCAACGAAAAACTTATTGTCTATATTTCAGATCGCAACAGCACATGTTCAATCATTACTTAGAGCAACATTCAGTATCGCTAAGATTATTAATCGATTGTTGGAGAGATGTCACCCTTACAACGAGAGCAGGTAAGGTTTAATATTCAATGTCTTTATCAGTCCGGAATATCATAAAGGAGATCTGTCAAACTTTGAAAGTTGACAGAAACAGTCAGAAAATGGACAAGGAAAGACGATAGCGACGTTACATACACTCAAAGACGTGGTCGACCAACAAAAATTACTCCTAAAAACAAGGAAAGAGACATTTGTGTGTGAATCAGGTGACAGAAATAAGAAGTGCTGTGAAAAAAATTAATTTTTCTGATGATTTTCAAAATCGAAATAAGAAAACGGCCTGCAGTTTGGGGAACGGGGGTAAAGGCCTATTCTTACTGCAAAGAATGCTGGAGACCGAGCAAAGTTTTGCAAAAGATTGATTGATCTGTATTTGCAGAAGACCTCCAGAGGGACGCATAGAACATGCATACATCTTATTCACAGACGAGAGTCCATCCAGTGGTACTGAATCCTATGCCAAACCGCCAGAACAGACTCATCAGGACCCATAGCTCTCAACGTATTTCGGCTATTGTTGTTCCTAAATTCTCGCTGAAACAATTTGGTTACTCGTTGCGGTAAGAGAATTGCATATAACTCCCCAAAACCAAATATGGATGGACAATACTACTGACGAAAAAATCTGCTTGTGTATCAGTCATGGATGACACCGGACAATTTCCATGTCGTTCATTTGGAATTCTGCTAGATGGTGCAACAGCGCAAGAACTTCAATGATATCTGGACTGATTGGCCAGAAAACCATCCAGACTTAAATGTCATTGAGAATTTGTGAGTTTATACTGCAGTACAGCATATTTAGACACTCAACAGAGAACAACTCAATGAAAGGGGGAAGGAAGAACTATTGACCAATACACAACCAGAACTTAGGTAGAGAGTTTCTAAAAACGGATTTTTGAGTGCCACAGCAAAAATGGATGTCAGACAAAATACTGAAAATCATAGTAGGTGTACACAAAAGTTGTATCTTTAAGACACTATAACATAAAATGAACATTTCTTATTTTTGACAAGTTATTTCAAAATATTGGGAGCGAGATACTTTCGGACCACTTTATATAATAAAAAATCTCACATAATATGAAAATGTGAGCGTCATTTGTACGTACCGTATGTACATTCTAGGTCTTAGCGCATAATATAATTATAAATTCTGCATTTTTCCTTCCAATCTACTTTTGTTACGTAGACCCATACATTTCATAGGATAGCATTAGGAGTCGATATTGACATGTTGTGGCGATTATAAAAATGGTATTAATAATGAGGCGTTGTGCAATGTATTATAGAGTCATTATTAGCAACAGAGTGTAAGACAGTTTGTTTAAAAGGTTAACAAAGCCCGTTTAAATAAGAATAGATAGGGAGGATAGCGATTGGTCGACGCAATATACGTAGCGGTTTTGCAACGACAGTTGAGGAAAGTCAGTCAACGAGGCATGATGACGGATCTACCCTGCTCGAGATTCCTATTCACCGACATAGAATTGTAAGTAATTAATGCCTTTCATGTGTTAGCTTCAAATATAATAAATTGTGATGCAGTGTATTCAACACCACCAGTGTTTAATGTGTAGAGTCCATTTTCGTAACAAAATGATTAAGATATATTTAGTTTATTTGGGTCTGGGATTAATGTCGTAGCAGATACCCCCCTTCCAGGCCAGTGTAGGTTTCGCCGTTGAGGAAGTCAGGATCGCTAAAATATTAGGTTTAAAATGAAACATACGCCTATTGATAATCGACTGGATCCGACCAAAGAAAATTCTACAGTTACTAAACCATCAACGTCGACTCTCAGTTCGCTTTATTCGATATAGCAAACTCATGACTTCTGTCCTTTGATATTCAATATTCAGGCCAGAAAAGACCACAAAACTTTTCTTTCGATAATTAAGAGGGTACTCCAGAAAAAGAGGAAAGGAAAGAATAGTTTTCATGGACAAGATTAACTACAGAATCAAGGGATTAGAACATAAAATGCAAATCTCTCAAGAATGGCAAATTACTGCAAAAAATCTGCAGCTCCATCTGCCATCTCCGATTGTCATTTATACCGTGCAATTAATTCGGATCTACAGTGCATTTACAACTTTATTTTATCTGAACTCATATCTTGATTACTCACGATTTCTTTAATTGTCTTAAAAATAATAAAAATAGCAGATATCTTTAGAAAGAATCAAGAAACGACACACCTCCTCTTAACGCCATGGTTCATATTCGGAAATCAGAAGCCAAACTTTCACAAAAGAAACCATCTTCTCGCTTCTTTTTTTTTTTTTTTTTTTTGAGTAGTGTTTAACGCCCGGTTTTACTACTGAGGCACCACAGGCGGTGGACACTGATGATACATGAAATGAAATGATAAATTGGGAAAGGATATTTTTTTTTTAAGGAAGGGAGCGTTCCAGGCCTAAGTTTAGGTACCTCCCCGGCATTTGCCAGTTATGAAGACTGAGGAAAACCTGGAAAAAACCCCAGTCAGGGAGGACGGTCCTGGCGGGATTCGAACCGCAGACCTCCCGCTCACGAGTCCGTGCCTTAACGACCTCGGCCACCCGTGGCGGTATTCTCGCTTCTGAAAACCATACACTTATAATACGAATTTAGCTTAATGCATAACCTGAATTTCCAGTTTGTTTTGCAATTAAATGGACCTTATCGCCATCCATCATTCGTCATTCATGTAGCGACACTGGTGACCGAAATCGTTAACGCACAGACTCGTCTGCAGTTCAAAACTTTTGAGGACCAACCTCCCTGACATTTTAGCAGCTTTTCCGGATCAGTAGCAAATGACGGAAGTACCCTTAAACTCAAAGCCTGGAACGTTTTGTTCACAAATATTCCCTTATCAAATTATCATTTCGTCTCATGCATCATCAGTGTCTTATCGCCTTTAAAGCCTCAGTACTTAAAATACTATCAAAAAGAAAATAATATACCCTATTTACGCGAAACTGATGCGCCATCGAATGTAATGCGCATGAAATAGGAGCGGCCATGGGCTAAGGTTTAGGCTTTGATAGGTCCTTTGTACCCTATCGATTATTATATATGTATTATTTCATTTCAGTTACATGCAAGCAAAGGGTTCTTGTAATTGTGGAAACGTTACGAAAATCAGGAATCCTTGCTCGGACAGTAGAGGGACCGTTTTGGCAGACAGTGGAATAACTCATTTCTTTGTATTCTGGTGAAAGGGCTGCGTTCCCCATGCTAGCGGAGACGTTGCTGCGGCACCTGCAGTGCCCCGTTACAGGCTTTCGACCTACAACGGACATTGATGTCCGAAATCGAACTGAGGACGAATCACGGAGCAGATATTGTCAGAAAATTTGACTAGCAAATAATTACGATATCCCGTGGTGTTGCCAATAGCCTATACAAACGTCTAACCCCATAATGGCGCGAAAATATAGCGTCTCTTAGCACGTGGCCACGGGAGTCTTATGGAGTATTTAAGGACCGGCCGTGCACATTAAGTGGCCTTTTCAGAATTAGTCTTGGGAACTCGCACTGGAACATCTTCACCTCTGCTCGGCACTCCGTCTTTGGCGCTTCTTCTTAGCAGCCAGAGCAAGAATGACCTAAATCCATCGTCTTCAACCCATTACTCCGAAACTGGAATTTTAATCTCCATGCCAGAACTGCTAAGCTTCTGCCAACTGTAGTTCGACGAGAAATGCCCAGGTACGCACCCGTTGGTTCAATAAATGACAGATAACAAGGTTTTCGTCCTCATCAAACACATCACCTATAATTCCCCTCACTCAACCCGACGCCATCAAGTCCCAAAAACCAGCAACATCCTGTAGATCGACCAGAAGAGTTATTTGGTGGGGGGCGTCGAGTCAAACTCCCATCACCATTCCTCCCGCCTTACAGACCATGCATTTTCTGTTATCAAACTAATTTTGTAAGTGATGCTATTTAAATCATTGTAAATATACGATAATAATGCATTTGTATATTTAATTTTGTTGAACAACTCTTTTAAACCATAATAAAATAAGCATTGCTTTATATTTCATTAAAACATTTTTTCAGTTTCCATTTGCCAGTAGTCATTTTATAGCACTAGGAATCATTAATGATTATACAGTTAATAATTATGCAATTCTGTTACTTTACTGTAACATTTCGCGTAAAACTTAATTCCAATTTACATTTAACCTTATTGTTCTTTCCCTTTGTTAATTTTTTCAATTTTTTTAATATTATTTCTATAACTATGTTTTCCATATAACCATAAACATAAAACCGTTACTTTACTTTTAAATACTAAGCTTATACTTAGATAATCACCTAGTTAATCTAAGTGTGCTCTCAGTATGAATGGACGATGGATTAAACACACAGAGCAAAGCCCGGGGGCAAATTGCAGAGTTTTTGCGCATGTTGTCATAGTTGTCTGATATGTCTATAATTATTATTAGCGCCTAGGTAGCAGGTTCTGAGATATAGGCTGGGAGAGTAGAGAGAAATGCGGGATTTTATGACAATTTGGACAATATGAAGGACTATCCATTGCAAAATTATAATAATTAAGTTCTGGTTATGCACAATAAAAGGCTTTATGCTGCAAACATCAGGTTAGTACTGGGCAGCGAAAATTAAAAGAATTTTAGAGAGCATGGGAATGGGATGGGTGCAGGAGGAAAGGAATCTAATTACGTTTGAAGTAAGCTACAAAAAAGACTTAGAACAGTTAACCAAAGGTAGCTAGAGGCAGAATGCTGAGAGAAAATATCATTTAGTTTAGACAGGGAACTGCTAATATGTATTTCATATATTCTCATAAAATATCTGGTCTAGCGGGAACTAGATTGGAGGATGGAAGACAACTAACATAACAGCTGAGACTGGACAAAGACTGTGTGCATTTTTAGCATATTCTACTGCCCAGGTAGGCTGACTGCGCTTGGAAACAAGATTCCTAAGTCGAATAAGGATAGGTTAGCAGGCTGGGATCTTTTTGCACAAAAAGACAATTGGTCAAAGCTTGGTTCTTTTTCATTCAAGGTGTGTGAAACTGGGAGTGTTTTGTTGGTGTAGACAGGATTTGAATTTGAAGTGTTTGTGTATGTGTGTTCAGAGAGTATTTATGAGCTGCCACCCCCAAATTTAATTAGAGTGATTATAGTAAGTAATTTTATATAACTTGCTTATTTTAATCATAAGTGTGGTTCCATTTCTATTTCCTGTACAAGTGTTGGATTATTGTTTATTTTCTCGCCAGAGTACAGAAAGCTACTCCTATCATGAAATCTGACCTGGGACTTTCTGTTGCCTATTGTAATAATATTTTGTAAAAGATGACCCAAGCAGAACCGAAATTTTCTGCAGAGAATTCTTAAGCAGGGTCCATGGAAAATATGTTTCAGGTATATTGTCTGAAAGCTTTGTTTTTATTATATTACGCAAGCGTAGTAAGCATACAGGGGTTAAAAGGCAGGCTGATAACCTGTGGAAGGAGTATCCTACCGGTTCCATGTATACGTGTTACATGCAAGAAGTCACGTAGGCCATCTGACCAATAATGTAGCAGAAGAGAATTGGAGGGAAACAGATTACCCAATAGAGAGCGAAGATGGGGGAAAACATTGTTTCTAAAAACATATTTAAAGGAAGAAGGATAGCTTCGTGAGTCTGGCAGACTGCCATGTTTATTTAGCCTTGAAATTTTGCGGCCCAAGGGCAGTCGATCCAGATTCATCCTCCGTTCAGTTCGAGTCGGTGGGGCATTAGTAGTGGAAAAATATTCTCAGTTTAGTTTAGTTCAGCCGAAGAGTATCGCTAGTGGAAAACTATCAGTGATGAGTAGACAGTTGCGTCTCAGAATTTGTTGAACTTAGTGCAGTTCAGGATCAGAGTTTTAGATTTATTAAACGCGTTAACGTCATAGTGATCGCCATAGTTAGTGCGAAAGTGGCACATATTCTCCAGGACACATTTTTACACATTTTTAGGTGGATTGATTTTTTTTATTGGTTTATTTATGGACGCTCTTTAACATCTACGGTCATCAGCGTCCCATTCAACTCGGGGCGTGAAACGGCCGACAAATTTTGCTCAGAGGCCTCTCTTTCAGGCTTGAGGTTCTTTATCGTGCCGCAAATGTACGACACGGGACCCACGGCTTTACTTCCCTTCCGAAGGAAGCCATACTTACGATTTTTACGCCCGAAAACATCCATCGGTCCTGGCTGGGTTCGAACCCACGATCTTGGGTATAGGAGGCAAGTATGGTAACCACTACACCACCAGGGCCTTTTTTAGATGGAATAGACTATGAACAATAAATTGTGTTTCATCTCCTATAACGAGAAATCTTATTAATCTCCAAGACTGCTTCCCCTATGGTTACAGGACCATAAAAATATCCAGCAGCAGAGTCTCAACAGTCGTGGCAATATGTATGCATGTGAGCGAACAAAAATAGCATAAAAGTTCGACAGGCTTATGCGATGTTGTACAAAAATGTTTGTAAAAAATGAGCCATAAATACACTTTACTACCGGTCCTACTAATTAACTTTAAATATATTGTTACATAAAACTGGAAGTTTGTTGTTACATTGTGTTATGCTTAAATTTAAAATGCAATTGTCATAACTATAATCGTATAATAAAACGCCCCAAAAATTAAAAAGTTGCTATTTATTTTTAACACACCAAAGCAAATACTTACTAACATCTTTTACTATTAGTGATATGAGTCGATGGTCAAGATACACGTGATCTCCTTTCTTGATGACTTTGGCTATGGCTTCATAGTCAACATAAACACAGTCACTGGTGCACCTTTTCTCCCAATCTGCATCAGTCGTTAGCTTTATAGATGCCCCTTTCTTTAGCTTCACTTCTGCTGTGTACCCCTAGAAGAGAATTTGATGATAAAAAAATTGTTGTGTTGTATAAAATACTCTAATAATCCGTACTTGGGGATTTTGGGAGTAGAACGCAACAAATGGTATTTGGATTAATTGCTTTCTTGAAGTTAAATAGTTATACATCCTAACTCCTTACATAAAAACAAGTATACAACATCCGTTGGTTTACCTTGTTGGAATTTTGACGTTATCTGTCACTTTATGCCAGCCATTGTCACGTGCTCATGAAAAGAGTAAAGCAAGGCACTTATCATTGACACACAGACGGATCTTTTGCAGTAGCCCCGCCTCCTTTTACGATCGGCAGCGGAGAAAACCAGGGCTAATTCCAGGTAGTGTAATTTCAACACAAAGTTAAATAATTACCATAATGACAACGTAGATCTAATAGCTCAATAGGTTAGAGTGTAGTGTTCCTAATGAGAAGGGAGTGCGCTATCCCCCCACAGGATAACTTTTTTCAATCTTCATAATTTGTCTGCACTGTTCCATTATAACAAATGTTAATTTCTTACTTTTTATGTTAAAACTTATAGTATTAAAACAACACATAGGTTACAAATTTAGGTTAGGTTAAGTTACGTTTGGTTAGTTAAAAAAATCCAAAAAACAAGTGTTAAAAGCGTATGCCCTTTCTCCTATGATTATTATTTACTTTATGTGTTACATTGATACATTACAATTTCTTATTTCATTTCGCTGTATACTGAATGTCATTAACTATTAACATGCATCCTAAAAAGTTAATTTTGAGTTCAATTGCTTATTTCCGTGCGTTAGGACTGCTACATCTCCTGCATTTGTTAACTACCACTCGGTGTACACTTTATTACTATTTCCGCTGGTGCGACCTTTCTTTTGTCGAATTTATGCTTTATTATACAAATCAGAACCACAGAGAAAGAGAGTACTGCTAAAATTTTGTAATACTTTAATTGTGTTTCTTTAGCCGTTTTCTTATTTAAAACTAATGTTCTACACATTTGGTTGAACTTATTAATTTTATTATTACATCTAAATCTATGAAAATATATACTGTAGTCTAAATAGATAACATTTATCTTTCTAATAAGAACTATTTATAATAATTTTAATCTAACTTGCTTTAATCTTGTAATACCACTACCTTGATATTTTCAGTTGAAAGTTTGAAATTATATTTTACAAAATCTGATTGAGTTTAAAATTTTCATTTGAGTTCACATTTTGTTCTGGGGACAATAATCTGGTTGTCTGAATATAATAATGTTTCAGGATAAATGTTCCTTCCAAAATAGATACATTATATTATCTTTTGCTTCCATTCTTGAAAATTTTGTTCATATAAAGATTAAAATTACGAGTGATAAAACTACACCCTTGTGTGGCTCATTAATTAGAATCTATAAAAGTATTACTTTATTCCTAAATTTAAGAATTGATAAGGTGTAGTAGAATACCTCTACTATCTAAAACCGACCAAAGTGCAGACTTTTATATTCATTGATGCGGTGTTACAAAGTCTATAAAATAATATGCGTCTGTAGAAAATTCACTTTCTTTTTGTTAATCATTAACTGTAGATTAACCTTCGTACGTGCATGGTTTTCCATGCTGTTCTTGTAATGTTGTATGTGTTATTATTTTTAGCTACGCACTTAGTATTTTTGAGTTTATTTTGTACACTAATTCCCTGTAGTTATTACAGTTCATTTGTTCACATTTTTTTAAAAAGTGATTATACAAATGCGACTGACCAAGTATGTGAAATGTTTCTTGTTTCCAGCACTGATTCAAAACATGTTAAAATGTGCTTGAAGAGTGTTCCTCCATATTTTATAAGTTCAATATTAACAGCTTTACTTTATAACATATCACTTTTTGGATTATTTTAACTCTTTCGTCTTTCTTCAAATGTTAAATTATAAAAACCTGTTTCAATTAAATGTTCAATATATTGTCTTTCTTCTTCAATATTTGAATTATAGTATAAACATTACAATATTCGGTTCAAATGTTTTTATTTATTAAATTTATTTTCAATGTATCTTTAATTATCCTGTTTAAATGTTGCCTTTCATGAATATCATATTCCCACTTACTTAAACACTTGTTTCAACTAAATTGATGTCCTCTTATACGTTCTCTTTCGACAATTATACATTTATGTTCATATCCTGATTTTTATTCAGGCCTTTTATTTTGAAGATATTTTAAGTATGATTTTTTCTTGCTTTAGTTAGTGACATTTCTTGTTTCATAATTTCAAACTTTTTTTATTTTTACTTTTTTGTATAACTAATTGGTAGCCCTTTCAATAGATTTTTTAATGTTTTGAACTTTCTTATTCATCAAGTTACTTGCTGGTGTTGCCATTATTTTGTCTGTTTACTTTAGTGTATCTTGAAATAAATATACTGTACATGTTCGGTTTCTTCCTTCTTGACAGTATATTGATTCTTGCTATAAACTTCCTCTAGGTATATTTGTGTCAGTTATTGGTTTTGTGTTATTGTTTATTCCTCTTTCTAATTTTATATCATACTTAAACATGTAAGGTCTAATATCCATGTATAAAATGTACATATCATTTTATAACAATAAAGATAACCTTACTGCATTCTTTCAACGCGGGCATTGTGCTCGCTGCAATAGCAAAATCTGGAAAAACCACCTTTTATTGGAAGAAGTATATAAGGCCAGTTTGGAGATATGGGCACACACTTCTGTTCAATGGCAAAAAACTCAACCTGTCTATTCTCCCTAATGGCAACGCTACGATATGTTCATGCCACAGGAACTAAATGGCTGTGTGCTTTAAAGAGGGTACTGTGAGGAATCAAATTTAACTAAGCGTACTAGACCTTCTGTACTATATCCAGACGTTGAATTTGCTGTTTTTGTGATGTGACGTAAAGCATTTATGTCATTCATACGTAATTAAGGGTTTCCTTGAGTGTGCTACAAAATAAAACGTTCAGAATTTTAATTTCAATAAGCGAGTGAAATAGGGGTTCAATCTGCCAGCAACAGCATTTATTTGCGGTTATTTATTTCTAAGCGGAATACATCGATATTCTCTATGAACCCCAGCACGACAGTAAATAATATTAAATACGCCATATATCACATATATAACTAAAATAATAATAACTAGATAAGCAGAAAAGACTACATATACAGAATGTTAATGAACTACACCGAAATAATTTCACAGAGTGTAGAGATGTCATATATAAGCATTTTGGGATAGAGAACGTACGGCCTATCTGTTCAAATTTCGAAGCTATGGCTATAAGTTTCTAAAGTGCCAGTACGCCACTGACTAAAGATGCCCCTGGAAAGCGTAACGCGCGATAACGAAGGGAGGTTTCTGAATGTATTTTTCTGGTCCCATGGTTGAAACATTAGCTTTCCAATAAGAGATAATCATTTGTTTTCCAGTTCGAGTCTCGTTTGTCACTTTTTTCTGTTGTTGTCTGACTAAGGCCTAATAATATGGCATTTAGTCCACGTTTTAAGTAGGTATTTAAATTTATACAATTGAATCTTAACATACAATTCATATAATTACAACTCTTGCTAACTAATGGCAGAATTATGGGTTATCTTACTGAATTGCATGTCGTATATTAAAAAATTACCTAAATTTCATTCACAATTCTGTAGTAAGCGTATTGCAGCATTTCATATTAAATAAAAAAAATTAATAGCGTGATAAGAATTGAACCAGCGGTCTTTGGAATATTAGCTTTTAAATTATGTATTACACCATGCAAGCAAAGAGCTTCCTCTAGAGTAGGTTACATAATGCTAGAAGACAGTTAAGTATGTGTTACGTAAATTAAGTTTTAGGCATCATGTTAATAAAAAGATTATTAGCCATTATATGTTGGAAATGGAGAATAAAAATTGAAAGCATCAAGTAAATTTTACTCATATTCTTTAGTAGGCGTATCGCAGCATTTCATATTAAATAAAATAAAAAAGAAGAAATTCAAAGCATGACAAGAATTGAACCCGCGGCCTGTGAAACATCAGCTTTTGCGTTATGCATTACGTCACACAAACAGTTAAATAGCTCTCTCTAGAGTAGGCTACATAATGCAAGAAGGCAGTTAATAGATGTTCAGTGTCGCACTGTCACATGATAAGTTCGAGATTTGAGGAACTTTTATGAAACTAACTCTTGAAAACACCGAAAACTATTAGCGGAAAATCGATGTTTTTATGCTTGCAAGACAGTTTTAAAGACATTCTATACCAAATTGCTTTAAACATCTGATGCAAAAATGTTTAACATCATAACTGCGTTATGTTTGGTGTGGACCACACATAGGCTATCTCAAATTGCTTAAATATGTCATTTGAAATATTTCAGTGTAGTTCATTAACATTCTGTATATACACGAACCACAAATCTGTTCCTCACAAAGCAATAGTCCTTGTATTTTGCCTTGCAACACACACAGAAGATAATATATACCCAATTCTCAAATAAGATGAAACTTATGACAAATCTCGACTTATTCCATTTTACGAATAGAATGACCAATAATCTCTGGAATGCCACTGACAATCTATAGTTCTAAATGCAGTTATGAATTCCTGATCAACAGTTTTTGAAAGTCTAGGTTAACTACGACAAGAGGACCGTCTCGTTTTGAAGTTACAAGTATACGCTAATCCACAAGTAGCTCAAGGTTGCCAGGCACCGATAGAAAACAAAAGATGCCACTACAATCGAAACCTCTTTGACATTTTGGTATCAGAAGGTAAGGGTGCCATTTAACATTTCAAAGGAAGGGGGTTGCTGTTGGTGAAATTTAATATTTAATAAACATTAATTTTAAAATTTACGCTTAATATGATGAAAATTAACGTGTTTTTTTTGTTAAAATTACATTTGTGTTACTTTGACTAAAAAGCTTTAACTCGGCAGCTCTGTATAAAATAAATATGAAAGGAGCAACGTTTACATTTTTTTATATTTTTAAGCAATTGGTTACCAAATCTGCAATAATAATAATAATAATAATAATAATAATAATAATAATAATAACAACAACAACACAATATTGAAATGTGTAGTAAATGAATGGCTAACTTAATTTTCTAAACTAATTTTACATAATATAAATGTGTACTATTTCCTCATTAAAAGTTATAAATAGGAACTGGATTTTCAGGTTTTTATAAATCCTGAATTAGTTATTTTAACACGTTCAGATAATTTTGTAGTTTTTTTTAAATTTTTAGGGCATTTTTTTTAGTTTCTCTTAACTAAAGTAGAATAAACTATTGTAACAAATATGTAATAAAATTAATTTATTGTAATTTAATTTAGTTGTATATTCCATTGTTCTAAAACAGAAACTAGATGAATACTCAAAATTTTCAAATGTAAACTTAATAATGCCTTCAGTTTGATTCTAAATAAGAGTTAAAGAATTTTGACTAGCAATAAAGGAAGAGAGCGCGTCTGTTCGACAGTCATTTGAGAATAATAGCGTAGAATGTGACTGGCAACATTGTATTACGAAATTACATTCAGTTTGCTTCTAAAATACGTTCATTTCGACAATGCTTTTAACACAACATAACAAAAATGGTATTATAAAATTAAATGCAATGATTTGTCTTTGAAGTTCATCAAGACACACATATTTGACTAATATTTTAAAAGTAATTTTATCGTAAACTTAATTTTAATAATTTTCAATTAATTACATTTAAAATTAATTTAAATTTAATTGCTCCTTTTTAGGTTTCATGAGAGTCATCTCTATGACTTCCATGATAAAGGAACCGATGCTTACGTTAAAATATCACAGTTAGCTAGCAGGAACAAAACCCAAGAATTCGGGCCCTAGTAATGATACCTTTTTCTTTAAATTTTAGTTCTAATGGCTCTACAGTTTTACTTCTCTGACCTAGAAATTTCCCTTTATCTGTTTCAGATGTAGAGAACAGATAAACTTAGCTATGAACCAGAAGAAATAGCCGATATACTCACATTCTGTAGTAATCCTGTACGAATTTCAGGTCCCTTGGTGTCCATAGCTATAGCTAAACTATAGACGCGACCCAGTTTTTCACTGTAGCTGCTCACAGCTTGGCGAATATTTCTGATAGCTTCTTTGTGATAGGCATGGTCACCATGTGAAAAATTAAGCCTGGCTATGTCCATACCAGCTTCAAGCAAACTTTCTAAAGTGTTCAAATCCATTGAAGAAGGTCCTGCAATTAAACAAATGTAAATGCAAGTAAAGTATATTATCACGTTCCAGGTTTGGAAGCGTGACAAGAGGGTATAACTCAGATGGTAGGGGTTAAGTGATACACAAAGATACGGTTTAATAATAAAAAAAGTAATTTAGTCTTGCCATGGTGGCTAGAGCTCCAATTAAATACAAAAGCACACAGAGGCACTAGGCATGTCTCAGGCGTAGATTTTTTTTTTTTGAGTAGTGTTTAACGCCCGTTTTTACTACTGAGGCACCACAGGCGGTGACACTGATGATACATGAGATGAAATGATAAATTGGGAAAGGATTTTTTTTTTTTTTTTAAGGAAGGAAGCGTTCCAGGCCTAAGTTTAGGTATCTCCCCGGCATTTGCCAGTTATGAAGACTGAGGAAAACCTGGAAAAAACCTCAGTCAGGGAGGACGGTCCTGGCGGGATTCGAACCGCAGACCTCCCGCTCACGAGTCCGTGCCTTAACGACCTCGGCCACCCGTGGCGGTCAGGCGTAGATTGGTGAGACGGAGATAGTGATCTGGCAGAAGCGGCGTGGACCGGATGGCGTCGGAAGATGTGTGACCCTCGGGACGCAACATTTTCTGTTTTTATATTTAGTTTTTACTTTGGAACGTTTGGCCCAATCTTTATTACATGTGCTACCAGTTATATCGGGTCGGTTTTGCACGGAGGTGTGTTAAAAATTCTGACCTATCATTTTCTCACGCCTGGGAGTTTTTTGTAGACGTTATGAATATCTGCATCATGTAACGTTGCTCTTTTTCGTCTTTGTCTTTGTTACGAAACATTACTCTATTTTCACACCAAGCTATTGAATGTGACAATATTTTTAATAATTAAGCTTCTGAACAGGAGAGCAGGGTAAATTGTAAGATGGGAAACACTAGTTACTGAACATCGATACGCTAAATTTCATTTAGAGAAGTCTATAATAATTTGTATGTGCACATACACAAAGTGTATGAAAAATCATTGTGCATTAAGAATTCCTAAAATGACCATCGATAGAACGGCTGTTGCTCTTGCTTCCTGGTAAGAGAGAGGCATGTCATTGACCAGGCACACATTTCCATTTGGCACAACAGTTCTGCTCCATTCAAATTAAATTCAAAAGGTATGTCTTATTTCATTACCACGATTAAGGTATTTGAAGTTCAGTGCGCACTTACTTTTCGGATACTTGGTATATAAATTAAATGATCCACTGAAAGACATCAATCATACATTCATTATTTAGGTAATAGTGTATCATTTTTTGATGCCAGTAATTCGAATGAATTGTGTTTAACGCCCGTTTTTA